>CM060659.1:6456627-7056627 GCA_030686955.1 Odontamblyopus rebecca | reverse complement strand
TGATTGACAGTATTGCTAAGTGCCCACTCCCTGCTAAACCAGCAACATTTAGCATGCTAACAGTGCCCTAGCATTACTTCTTGATTAGCAGGTGGTTAAAAAATAAGAAATAAAATTTAAAAAAAATCTTTATAATTACAGTTATTTTGGCCCCATGCTTTTTCACTATTTCTGAACACAGAAGAAACATGAGAATAGTCACTGTTAGATTTTGAAGTCCAGGAGGGAGTGGGAGAGCCCACTGGGATCCATTAAACAAGTGAGCGGCAGCTGACTGTTTTGGCCTCTTTGTGGGCTTTGAGATGAGCTTAAGTCTCAACGGGAAATGAATTAACAAGTTTTAGAGGATAAATTATAAAGTTATAAAACAAACTGTTTTATTCTAGAAATAACTTTCAGGTTGAGTTTGTTAATGGTTAATGGAATTTGCATTTTAAGTGTCAAAATGCAGATGTGTATGGTCATATATCTGTAATTACTGGGCCTATCCACATGGAAAAAGCACATAGCCAAAGCATTTCACATGAATAAGAACCACAATGCACTCCTATGGACAGACCAAAACCAGGGCTAAATCACGACATCACAGGGTGTAAACCAGGAGAAAACTAAAACTAAACCAGGACTAAACCATGGTAACAGTGATTCTAAACCAGTACTCAACCAGGTTAAAAAGAACACAAAACCAGGACAGACAAGCCGATGGTATGCCCAGGACTAAAAACTAGGACAGACAAGGACTAAACCGATACTAAACCAGGGCTAAACCAGTACTAAAGCAGGACTAAACCAGGATGGACAAGCTGCTGGTATGTCCGGGACTAAATCATGTAAAAACTAGTACTGAACAAGGACTAAACCAAAACTAAACCAGGACGGACAAGCTGCTGGTATGTCCGGGACTAAATCATGTAAAAAAAAACAGGACCTAATGAGGACAACTACACCGGGATTAATCCAGGACTAAACCAGGACTAGACCAGACATGTCTAGGCAAGTTTTAGTCTTTTTAGCTAATCAAGGGGCGTAGGTTGAGAGAAGCCTATTTATACTTTATTATTGGATCAATTACTGCAACCCTTCCCCAGGTACTAAAACTTTACCTCAATCAAACTTTTGAAGTCTGGGCTTCCACAGTTACAAAGTTTTACTCAGCTGCTCTGAGTCTCATTAGCAGCACATGGCTTAGAGTTGTCCCCAAAACTTGAAAATTGCCTTTTCGCACAATATGAAATCCTTAGTAATCTTTTAACTATGAATGCTTCAAGGTAGTTCTTAAAAATGCATCAAAATGTTCCGTATATCTTGTGCTGCCATAGTTTGGAGTTTGCTCAGAGCGATACTTGAATTATTCAGTTGTGTTTGACCCCAGTGGAAATTAAAAGTGGATATTGTTCACACATCAAACCTGAATCCATATATTAGGGGAAACAGGAATGATGCAAACAGAATAGCACACTGAAGATAACTCTAGAGTATAAATCTTATATTACATGTTTTTTACAGAAGAGGGGAACATGAATAACAAAATGTGCAGGGCTCTACAGTGCGCCCATTTCACTCGCATTTGCGAGTAAATATTTCGTCGTGCGAACAAGGAAATCAAAACAGTCGCACCAGTGCGAGTGCTTCTGCAGCCACAATAAGGAGAACTGCGCACAGACGTAACGTGACGAGTTAAACGTTCTAAATGTGTCAAACATTAGGGGCAAACTCACACTAGGACTGTGGAACCTGCCCAAGCCTGGATAGCCCCTAAAGCGCCTCACGCTTGCCCAGCGCGAGCGCAACCAAACCAAGCCCGGGCACAACACCTCCGACCGCGCACGACCCCAGCATACGAGCTCCGTGTGTGCGCCGATATCACTCATACGAACAAACTTCGCTTCAAAACACACCCACGCCCCTTAAACGAGGAGCGGCACCGCAGCAGGACCCGCACCTGTCCCACCACTCAGTAGATTCCCCTGTGCCGCTGGACTTCCTTCTCCGCTAAAGCGATGGTTTTGTCTTGGTCTTGTCTCGGACTCGAGCGCATTTGGACTCGGTCTCGTCACGGATTTAAGGTCTGAATACTGAGTGCGGACATATTTCATTACGGCCGCTGCCTTCGGCAATAAACTTGTACCGGTGTGTAGGACCTGTGCGCTGGAGCTCGAGCACCCTCGTGTACCAGTGTGTATCACAGGGCAGGTTAAACATCCCACCTGTCCATCCGCCTCACATCAAATATGCCAATATTAATTTTATGTCCATGTCCGCACAGAGCAGAGCTACGGCACAGAGCAGGTGATATGTGGGCTGAAGTTTGCCTAAGAAAATGCCAAATAAATCTGTTTGTCACAATGTGCGTTTGGTTTGGTAAATATGCAGAGGCTAAAAACCACTGTAAAACCACTAAGAGAATCTAACTCCAGTTAGGAATTTGAAAATACAGGTTTAAAAATCCTGCACACTTTTTACACTTTGGAACAGTTTTGTGTAAAGTGCAGTGGAAGTTCTCTTAAAGAAGAGGTTCTCAAACTGTGGGTGAAGGTCCAAAAAGGGCCACAGAGTGTTTCAGTGCAGTACAGTTTGTTTGGCTTATTTTAAGTCTAAATATTAATCAGATAAAATGAAGATATATTTATAAAAACATTGCGATCATGCAGGAAAAGTACAGTCATAATTCTTTTGTTTGTATTAAATTTATTCAATGTTAGTGCTGGTGTTCGCAAGTTCTGCACTGTAATAATCATTGAAAATGAAAACCTACCTGTGCCCCCATTTTTTTTTCTGTGCTCCTAAAATTTTTAACTTAGGGGCACATGTGCTCCTGGAAAAAAAAGTTAGCGTAGAGCCCTGATGTGTGATAATTACTGTGTGTATCTACAGTTTTTTTTAAAATGTTATGATACACTTTACAGTTCCCATATGGAAATTTGTCTTCTGCATTTGACCCATCCTTCAATGCCGCTCTTGAGCTTTTGACTTATGGCACATGGTTTGGGTTGATGGAGGAAACCCACCCAAACACACGGAGAATATGCAAACTGTGCACAGGAAGGCCCAAGCCCCCAGAAGATGAACAGGAATCTTCACCTGTGAGGTGAGAGTGCTATTCTAATGTAAAGCGAAATATAAATCAAGTCTATGATTATTATAATTCACTGTAAACAATGAGCATGAGAGTCGCTGTTGTTGTGCTTCTTTATTTTTTCATCTTTCTTTCATTGGACATGCAATAAAAACAGATGTGTGAACAGAGAGAGGAGGCTTGTTTCACTAAAATTTGCAGGTGGTACCCAAATACTTGTCCTGTGAGTGATGTTACAGATCAGAGCACAGGAGACACCTGCAGAGCTTCTCTGCTCGATGCTCTTCCACCAAAGCCATTAGGCCAGCTGCAGCCAAACATCTGCAGCCAAGCAGCTGCACCTCCTGAAGATGTGGGCCTCTGATTCTGATGACCTTAAGGAGAAAAGTGGAGCTTCTTGTATAGCCTAAGCAGCTGACTTCCAACAGAAAGGTGTAAGCTCTCCATCCAGCCTCTTGGCATTCGGATACAAGCTCTGCAAACTTCTCCCTCCTCTAAAATTCTGCTTCTATCTCGTCTTCTCAGGGCACCAAAACTCTGCCATGAGTACAGACTTTGTGATGTTGGACCAGATGATGATGTCTGGGCAGAGAGTGATGGTTTTGTGCTCAGCTCACTCATCTCAGTCACTAGTCCTGTGTCAAATGTGTGGATGAGGACGAGCATTTTGCACCCTGCCCCTCCTCGCCTCTCACTCTCTGCTCTAGCCTTCCAGGTACTGCCCAGGTTTGCAAGTCTATGAAATGTAGTTGTGGGCAGAGTTTAGGTGTTTATTTCCACTTTAATGCCGCACCAATTGACAGTTTCCACAATGACAAAAATAACATACATCCCTACCCCTATGAACTAACATCAAGGACCATGACGTCCACCCTCCTGTTGGGTCACCACCTGCAGAGGGGTTCATGGGGGGGGGATTAAGTGTGAGAAGATGGATCGATGGATCAATTATCCCATAGTTTTTTTTACTGATTACAGTGATTGATAGTTACTGATCTCTTGTATGGTTTTTAGTGGCTCTTTGAAATGAACAAATCCTCAGGAGCTCAATCCCTCTTCAGATGAGTGCTGTGATGGGTTCTTTCTTATCTCCTGTGTTTTTATTTGCGCGTGCAGGAGGTGTCATGCACAGATGTAATCACAGAAGAATGCGACCATCTCCTCCTTGCTCTGATCTTCTGAGAGAGGAGGTTTGGGGAATAACTTCAGACAGACCCTACCTCTCTCATCTCATGTGTGTCCTGTGTTTGATGGAGAAGTGGGCGACCATAGAGTTAGAACATGTCCCAAGAGCTTCTACTTCACATGCTAGGATAGAGGAGAATCATGCTAGTGACTGATCTCTCCTGGGTATCTGTAGAAAGAAAGAACCTAAAGACACTTCAATCTAGACATTGTATTTTGTCTCTGTTTTCTAATAAATATATGTGAAATCCTGCATCCAGTTTTTCAGTTCCTGGAAGAAAAGCTTTAAAATTTAGTCATCTGGACACTGTTTGAAATCACAAACAACAAAATAACAGTCTATGCATGTTATAGTTCTATTCTAAATCCTTGAAAAAAGCAGAATCTGTGCTCTTAAGATGGCTGAGTGATCCTTATGGCATCAAAATAGTTCCATAAACATGTTTTCGGCCGTATTGTAATATTTCAAACGTGTAGATATTAAGCAAATTGTCTCTGCGCATGAGGAGAAATCTGTGAATATTAGAAATAGAAGAATGTGCAGTAGTAGTAGTAATAGTGGTGTGTGTAGTTGTAGTAGTAGTAGTGTGTGTATATACACTCAACAAAAATATAAACGCAACACTTTTGTTTTTGCTCCCATTTGTCATGAGATGGACTCAAAGATCTAAAATTCATTCCTGTTACAAAATATTACCTTTTCTCTCAAACACTGTTCAAAAATCTTTCTAAATGTGTGATAGTGAGCACTTTTGCTTTGCTGAGATAATCCATCCCACCTCACAGGTGTGCCACACCAAGATGCTCATCAGACACCATGATTAGTGCACAGGTGTACCTTAGACTGCCCACAATAAAAGGCCACCCTGAAATGTGCAGTTTTGTCTCACAGCAAAATACCACAGATGGCGCAAGCATTGAGGGAGCGTGCAATTGGCATGCTGACAGCAGGAATGTCAACCAGATCTGTTGCTCGGGCATTGAATGTTCATTTCTCCACCATAAGCCGTCTCCAAAGGCGTTTCAGAGAATATGGCAGTACATCCAACCGACCTTACAACCGCAGACCACGTGTAACCACACCAGCCCAGGACCTCCACATCCAGCAGGTTCACCTCCAAGATCGTCTGAGACCAGCTACTCAGACAGCTGCTGAAACAATTGGTTTGCATAACCAAAGAATTTCTGCACAAACTGTCAGAAACCGTCTCAGGGAAGCTCAACTGCATGCTCGTCGCCCTCATCGGGGTCTTAACCTGACTCCAGATCGTCGCCGTAACAGACTTGAGTGGGCAAATGCCCACATTCGATGGTGTCTGGCACGTTGGAGAGGTGTTCTCTTCACGGATGAATCTCGGTTTACATTGTTCAGGGCAGATGGCAGACAGCGTGTGTGGCGTCGTGTGGGTGAGCGCTTTGCTGATGTCAATGTTGTGGATCGAGTGGCCCATGGTGGTGGTGGGGTTATGGTATGGGCAGGCATCTGTTATGGATGAAGAACACAGGTGCATTTTATTGATGCCATATTGAATGCACAGAGATACCGTGATGAGATCCTGAGGCCCATTGTTGTGCCAAACATCCATGAACATCACCTCATGTTTCAGCAAGATAATGCACGGCCCCATGTTGCAAGGATCTGTACACAATTCTTGGAAGCTGAAAATGTCCCAGTTCTTGCATGGCCAGCATACTCACCGGACATGTCACCCATTGAGCATGTTTGGGATGTGCTTGACCGGCGTATACGACAGCGCGTACCAGTTCCCACTAATATCCAGCAACTTCGCACAGCCATTGAAGAGGAGTGGACCAACATTCCACAGGCCACAATTGACAATCTGATAAACTCTATGCGAAGAAGATGTGTTGCACTGCATGAGACAAATGGTGGTCACACCAGATACTGACTGGTTCTGAGTCCCCAGACCCCCAATAAAGCAACAACTGCATATTTCAGGGTGGCCTTTTATTGTGGGCAGTCTAAGGTACACCTATGCACTAATCATGGTGTCTGATGAGCATCTTGATGTGGCACACCTGTGAGGTGGGATGGATTATCTCAGCAAAGCAAAAGTGCTCACTATCACACATTTAGACAGATTTGTGAACAATGTTTGAGAGAAATGGTAATATTGTGTATCTGGAATGAATTTTAGATCTTTGAGCCCATCTCATGACAAATGGGAGCAAAAACAAAAGTGTTGCGTTTATATTTTTGTTGAGTGTGTGTATATATACACTACTACACTACTAAAAATAAACCTGCAGACGTTTTGCTTTGCCATGGGGCGTTTCAGTGTTTCCTGATCTTTGCCATGAGATTGCACCAGTGCCAAACTTTGAGCTCCACCCACGCTGAGCCACTCCCCGATCTGCAGGCTGAAGTCAGGGGCTACTCAGAAATCCACCCCACGTGTGAGTCACAGATTTCTCTTTGCGAGCAGAGACAATTTTCTCATTTGTAGTTAATATCTACACATGTGAAATAATACAATATGCCTGAATGCATGTTTTATCATGCGTGTGGATTATGGAACTATTTTGGTTTCAAGACCTTTCTGAGTGGAGTTTGCATGTTCTCCCTTTATCTGGGTGGGTTTCTGCTTGTACTCCAATTTCCCCCATTAACCCAAACATACACCAAAGGTCAAACCCTCCAGCTAAGGCAGTTCTGATCAAGACTATCTCAAGATCTGGAGATGGGTCCCCTGGGTGCTGCTCTGTGGAACTGCTCCTGAACAGTGGCCCTCGTGACATTTAAGGATGGGTCACATGCAGAGGCCACCTTTCCTTAACCTTAAAGTGCCTATGACAGGTTGGGCTACTCATTTAACTGAAACACAGTTAAGATCATTATATTTATTTAAAGTTTTTTTTTACTAAAGATTAAAAGCAGTTTTTTCACAATTTGGCAATTTTTTAGGTTGGAAATCCTGACATCAAAAGAGGGAATACCACTACTTTTACCAAGCAACCATGTTGTGCCCCGGGCCATCCATCCATCCATCTTCTTCTGTTTATCCGGGTCCGGGTTGCGGGGGCAGCAGTCTAAGCAGGGGCTCCCAAGCTTCCTGCTCGCCAGCCACTTCCTCCAGCTCCTCCGGACGGCCCCCAGGCGTTCCCAGGCCAGCCGAGAGACATAGTTCCTCCAGCGTGTCCTGGGTCTTCCCCAGGGCCTCCCACCGGTGGGACATTCCCGGAACACCTCCCAAGGGAGGCATCCAGGAGGCATCCGGACCAGATGCCCGAGCCACCTTAGATGGCTCCTCTCGACGTGGAGGAGCAGCGACTCTACTCCGAGCTCCTCCCGTGTGACCGACCACCTCACCCTATTTCTAAGGGAGCGCCCAGCCACTGCGGAGGAAACTCATTTCGGCCTCTTGTATCTGCGAACTTGTCCTTTCGGTCACTACCCAGAGCTCATGACCATAGGTGAGGGTAGGAACGTAGATTGACCGGTAAATCGAGAGCTTCGCCTTCCGGCTCAGCTCCCTCTTCACCACAACAGTCCATACAGCGACCGCATCACTGCCGACGCTGCACCGATCCGCCTGTCAATCTCACGCTCCATCCTCCCCTCACTCGTGAACAAGACCCCGAGATACTTGAACTCCTCCACTTGACGCAGAAACTCCCCACCCACCCAGAGAGGGCAATCCACCTTTTTCCGGTCGAGAACCATGGCCTCGCATTTGGAACAGCTGATTCTCATCCCAGCCACTTCACACTCGGCTGCAAACCGCCCCAATGCATGCTGAAGGTCCTGATTTGATGAAGTCAACAGGTCAACATCATCCGCAAAAAGCAGAGATGAGATCCTGTGGTCCCCGATCTGGACCCCCTCCTGCCCCTGGCTGTGCTTAGAAATTCTGTCCATAAATACAATGAACAGAACCGGTGACAAAGGGCAGCCCTGGCGGAGTCCAACATGCACTGGGAACAGGTCTGACTTACTGCCGGCAATGCGAACACAGCTCCTGCTCCGGTCATACAGGGACCGGACAGCCCTTAGCAAAGGGCCCCGGACCCCATACTCCCGGAGCACCCCCCACAGGGCACCACGAGGGACATGGTCGAATGCCTTCTCCAGGTCCACAAAGCACATGTGGACTGGTTGGGCAAACTCCCATGAACCCTCGAGCACCCGATGGAGGGTGTAGAGCTGGTCCAGTGTTCCACGACCAGGCCGAAAACCACACTGCTCCTCTTGGATCCGAGGTTCGACTATCGGCCGGACTCTCCTCTCCAGTACCCTGGCATAGACTTTACCGGGGAGGCTGAGGAGTGTGATTCCCCTGTAGTTGGAACACACCCTCCGGTCCCCCTTCTTATACAGAGGGACCACCACCCCGGTCTGCCAGTCCAGAGGTACTGTTCCCGACCACCACGCGATGTTGCAGAGGTGTGTCAGCCAAGACAGCCCCACAACATCCAGAGACTTAAGGTACTCAGGACGGATCTCATCCACCCCCGGAGCTTTGCCACCAAGGACCTTTCCAACCACCTCAGTGACTTCAGCCAGGGTGATGGATGAGTCCGCCTCTGGGTCCCCAGCCTCGGCCTCCTCTTCGGAGGACATGGCGGTGGGATTGAGTAGATCCCCAAGTATTCATTCCACCGCCCGACAACATCCCCAGTCGAGGTCAGCAGCTCTCTCCCCGCACTGTAAACAGTGTTGGTGAAGCATTGCTTCCCCCTCCTGAGGCGCAGAACAGTTTGCCAGAATTTCCTTGGGGCCGTCTGATAGTCCTCCTCCATTGCCTCCCCGAACTCCTCCCAAACCCAAGTTTTTGCCTCTGCAACCGCCCGGGCCGCATCATGCTTGGCCTGGCGGTAGCTATCAGCTGCCTCAGGAGTCCTCCGAGCCAGCAAGGCCCAGTAGAACTCCTTCTTCAGTTTCACGACATCCCTTACTTCCGGTGTCCACCACCGGGTTTGGGGTTGGCGCCGCGACAGGCACCACAGACCTTATGGCCACAGCTACGAGTGGCCGCATCGACAATGGTGGCTGAGAATGAAGCCCACTCGGACTCCATGTCCCTAGTATCCTCTGGGATATGGGAGAGGTGTGAGTTGAAGGTTGCACTGACAGAGGATTCCGCGAGATGTTCCCAACAGACCCTCACGGTACACTTGGGCCTGCCAGGTCTTTCCGGCTTCCTCCTCCACCAGTGGACCCAACTCACCACCAGGTGGTGGTCAGTTGACAGCTCTGCCCCTCTCTTCACCCGAGTGTCCAAGACACACGACAAGACATACGACAACAAAGTCGATCACCGACCTCTGGCCTAGGGAGTCCTGGTGCCACGTGCACCGATGGACCCCCTTGTGTTGGAATGTGATGTTCGTTATGGACAAACTGTGACTAGCACAGAAGTCCAATAACAGAGCACCGCTCAGGTTCAGATCAGGGAGGCCGTTCCTCCCAATCACCCCTCTCCAAGTGTCACTGTCGTTGGCCACGTGGGCATTGAAGTCCCCCAGTAGAACAACGGAGTCCTCGGTTGGTGCACTGTCCAGTACCCCTCCCAGAGACTCCAAGAAGGCCGGGTACTCTGCACTGCTTTTTGGCCCATAGGCCGACACCACAGTGAGAGACCTGTCCCCGACCCGAAGGCGCAGGGACACGACCCTCTCATTAACCGGGGTGAACTCCAACACGCATCGGCTGAGCTGTGGGGCAATGAGCCCACACCAGCTCACCGCCGCTCCCCGCAGCCAACGCCAGAGAAATGGAGAGTCCAGTTCCTCTCAAGGAGTTGGGTTCCAGAGACCAAGCTGTGCGTGGAGGTGAGGCCGACTATATCTAGCCTGTAACGCTTAACCTCCCGCACAAGCTCAGGCTCCTTACCCCCCAGCGAGGTGACATTCCATGTCCCCAGAGCTAGTTTCCATGTCCGGAGATCCGGTCGCCGAGGCCCCCGCATTCGACTGCCGCTTAGATCTCTCTGCACCCGGCCCCTATGGCTCCTTTTGCGGATGGTGGCTCCACCAGAGGATGGCCCCACGTTGCTCCTTTGTGCTGTGCCCGGCCAGGGAAAGGCCCGGCCATCAGGCGCTCACCAACGCGCACCCACCCCAGGCCTGGCTCCAGAGTGGGGCCCTGGTATCGCCATTCCGGGTGACGTAACTGGCCTTGTTATTTTGCTCACCATAAGGGCTTCTGAACCGCTCTTAGTCTGACCCGTCCCCCCGGACCTGTTTGCCTTGGGTGACCCTACCAGGGGCATAAAGCCCCCGACAACATAGCTCCTGGGATCATTCGGGCACTCAAACCCCACCACCACGTTAAGGTGGCGGTTCGAGGATGTGCACTGGGCAAAACCTCCTCTAATGTACACAGAGACTATGGTTGAATTGACTGAATGAAAAAAAAATATTTTGTTGAAACAATATTTAGAATTTTGAAAAAAAATGGACATTTTTTGTGTAAAATGTGCCAAACTTTTGGACAGACTCCCAATATAGAACTGTTTAAAATAGAACTCTCTACTTTGTGTAATGTTTGACATATTTTTGACCTTTTCTTTCTATTGATTTGAGCAAAACTATATATAAAAGAAAAACATCAGGTGTGATCAGAAGAAGCGCATGTGTCTCTTCCTTTCTCTTTGATCCTCCTGACATGGCAGTTTGGGGAATACTTCAGATGCTCCACTCTTTCATCTTGTCTGTTGTTTCTTTTGTTTCTGATCCTAAGAAATGTGTTTCTCTTAATCTCACTTCTAACTGCAGATAGTCAGATCCAGAGGAGTCACTTGTCATATTAATCCTCACTTGTGTTTGGTTTAAGGTTATATGATGAAATCAAATGTGTTTAGTACATCAGCCAGCTTTGAACATGACGTGTCAGTAATACATGTCTACTGCTTTTCACAAAGTTAATGAAGCTTGCTTTGAGAAGAGCTTCTCCAACTTTTGTCTTTTGTAAGGCTTTTTATAATCCCTGGGACCTAATTTAAATGTCCTATATTACTCAAAAGAACTCCTGTGGGCTGTGGGCTTCATCAAAAACAGAACTGGAGTTGAGTTTTGTTTTATTCATACGTTTGCGTAATCCTTTATTATTAGTCTGTCTACATCTCCAAAGCTCAAATGCTCTATTCCACCATGTGATGTTCAATAGAGATTTCAGGGCTGAAATCATCCAAATGATTTTAGTGAAGGTGTGTGGAGTTTAAAAACACAATGGAGCACTGCCTGAATTACCACATGACATCACAAAGTGGGACAGAGTGTTTGACTCAAAGTACACAAGTAAGGGACTGTTGGATTGTGTGAAATGAAATGTTTTCCTGTATCCACGGAGACTGTGCTAAGGAGCTAGCTATATGACATCTCTAACACCATATGTGGCAGCACATGGGGCCAAGACCTTTCAGAGAAAAACTTTGAGAACTATTTCATCACAACTGAAATACCAAAGCGGAGTAAGATGACACCTGCAGTGTTCAACTAGCGCCACCTGGACACTGCTGTGACACTGCAGGACACAGAGGAGGGGCACTTTTGGCTCTTCCACAGGATCTGCTGACACTCCCTGACCGGTCCTCCTGTTAAACTGCACTGAGACCTTTGACTGAGACACACATGGCACTGAGACGCACAGTGGAAATGCTGCTGCAGCTACACTCATCAATCCCTCAGGATCAATAAAGTATCTCTTGCTCTAAATGTGCAGGGTTTGTGTGTCAAATGTGTGAATGAAACAAAACACAACTCCAGGTCTGGAAACAACATTAGAACATAGAACAGAAAGTAGAGAAATATGGGCCATTTGAAGATGCTCTATTTAACTTTTCTCTCAACATCTCCATGGAGATGTTGTTGGTTTGTCTGGAATGTTTAATGTGCATTACACTAATTGATCTCTGCTCAATTGGGTGTTTTTGTTGTGAGCGGGCCTGCCTCTCCAGGGATCTGACCTGTAAGTTGATCTAGTGGCGTCATCTGCACGTCCCCATGGAGATGAATATGTTTAATGCCATACTGTGGAGCATTCCAAGCAGAGTTATCCAATCCAATCCACTTTATTTATATAGCACATTTCATAAACTGAAAGCGTTTCCAAAGTGCTGCACAAAAACATCATTTAAAATAAACAAATAACCACAGAGTTATACTTCTCCATGGAGACAAGCAGGTGGCCGATCCTCCACCAACAAGTTTCAGACTGCACTTTAAAGACCTTTTCTCCACAGTAATTTGCTACAGACATCACATCCATAGATCCTTCCTGTGGTTTAAAGTGCATTTGATAAATCAATATATTCTTTTAATTCTGTACTTGGTTTGGTGGGGGAGCACCTGAGGTAAATATTTATCATCATTTTACATCAGTAAAATGGCAGTTTGTGAAAAAAATTAGTGAGTTCTGAAATGGAAAACCTCCACCTATGTCATCAACTGTCAATTCCATCAAAATACAGACAATTTACACACAAGGACATTTGACAGTTTAAACACTGATTTAAAGAGGATATTTTGTGTTTGTGTGTAATCTATAGTTATAGTCTATGACACCTCATTATGGATTATGGATCATTATGTTTTAAATCAAAATTCATCTAAAAGAGCTTATAAGTCCTATTACTACTATTAAAACTATTCTGTGAAGCCATTATTGAGGTCTTAGCCTCCTTAACTATTCCTCACACTTGCACTTGAATGATCTGACTTTGCACTAATTGAAATTCATTAACTTTTTAATTACGTGTGCCTTTTTTAAGTGAGTGCTTTTCAGTTTCGAATTTATCGACTTGTGTAACATTTGGTAAATGAAAATTATCTTTAGTGCAATAGCTCTCAACTCTTTCACACCAAGAACCTCCAAAGAAAAGATATGGCTTTCCGGGTACAATCAGATCTACACCAGGTCTATGACAGGTCTATTCCAGATCTAATCTAGGGCTAAAGCAGGTCTGAAAGTGGGGTACGTCATTGTTTTTGTAGTTCTAAACAAAACATGTTAAACATGTGATAAAATTAACTCAAATTATGTCAAAAATGTTTTAGGTTAACATGTTATCTAAGTCACTTTAAAGGTGCACTGTATAACGTTTTGGTTGAGAGGTTTCTGTGGAAATGTTATTGCTTTGCCTGGAATATTGTAGCCTGATTCATCAGCCGGTTTCACTCTGTGGAAACGTCCGATCTCATAGCATTAGGATTCGTCTGCTCAACAGTAGGTAGGTACTTTTTTTATTTAACCAATCGCTGCTATTTGGTGGTGACGTGTGTAATGCGCCGGAACGCTCAGTGGTGTCCAAGTAATTGCCGATAGAACAGCAAATCCTGACGGAAGAAGGGCAATAACATCTTTCCCCTTGATAAAATTCACCAAACATTCTCTTTGTTCTGGCTTTAAATCCTCGATATCGAGAATTGTTGCCAACACAAATTATATAGCTTTGTCTACATCCAGCTTTTTGTTTACTGTTGTGCTGCACCACAAAGGAACCCAGAGGCGCTGGTGTTTGACCTCATGGCTTCACAGCTCTTCTCTGATTGGCCAATGCGTCGACTACAACTTCCGGGGTTCTTGCAAACCTCCGAGCGTATTCTGATTCCTGAATAGTCGCTGGAGAGAAATTAAACTGTGTGGAGGCACTAGGTGGCGCCAGCCTGGCTAGGAATGTTCCACAGTATGACAATAAACAGCTCTACTTTACATTTATTCAATTACAGGCATCATTATAGCTCAAAAATACCTACTTTCTGACTGTGAGCGGGGTCGCCTCTCCACAGACCTAACGTGTAACTTGATCTAGTTTGGTGTCCATGAAGATAGAAAGGTTTAATGCTATACTGTGAAACATTCCAGACAAAGCAATAACATCTCCATGAAGAAAATTATTTGACAGACCCTCCACCAGAAAAGCTACACAACAGCTTTAAAAAACAAAATTTTCACCCCATAGCCTTATTCTGACAAACAACATGGATTTCTGCGGAATCATTGAGAGAAGCACTAAACTCTAAATCTGATTAAAATAAGTTATATATTCAGAGGAGTTTGGATGGATGCTTGATGAGGTCCTGGCCTTGTCTCCATGGAAACGCCCCGCTGTCCTGTGGAAAAAACTCATTTGAACTTCTGAACACCGTAGTGTCCTTTGGTTCACCACTCAGATCAAAGCAACATTAACTCAGATTTGTCATGGACCTGGATTTGCACAGCTCCTGCTCAGTGCTCCCAAACATAAATAATAAATAACTACATTGTTTCCTAATTATTTTTTTTTTGGCATAAAGTTTTTATAAAGCTGTTCTTAAAGCTGCTGTACCCAAAGACTGAAATGATCTTCGAATGCAAAGAAATTTAGCAGTTTTAGACTTAGACGAACATTTGATTTGATTCACAAGGGAAATTATTTGGACACAGTAGCTAATAACAAAGAGTAAAAAATGTAAATGGTAATAATAAAATCTAAATAAGTTGGAAAAAAAAAGATACAGATGTTAAATAAGGCCATTGCCTCCTCCCCAGCAAATCACAGCTCACTTCTACCACACCTCAGTATCTCAGAAGCCTATTTGTAGCAGCCTATCCCGGCGACCCAGTTTGTCCCAAATAACTCAACCCCACCCTCCCAACCCATATCTGTTCCTCTTCCTGACATGAGACGCCTACGTCGGGGGGTCCCGTTCCTGTTGGGTTATGTGACGATTGAGACTGAACCCCCACCCTGAGTCTCAACCCAGTCATCCCGCCTCGTCTCCATATAATAAAGGCTTTTCTCTTTGCACGTGTTGGTGGCGTGGTTCTTGCTAGTGAAATAATGTTTAAAATGTAAAAGCATTTTAACAACAACTACGTGCTTGCTTTAGCTGGAGCCAATATACGCGACTTGCACCCTGCATCAAACACATTCAGAACACTTTTTCAATTCAGATCCTCTCTTCCCTGAGCCCTTATATCTGTAGACCAGATTCTCCTGGTTGTTCCCAAATCCAGAGGTCCAGAGGAGACCAGGCCTGTACAGCAGTGGCTTCAAACTGTGGAATGGCCGCTTCATGTTCGCTCTGCTCAGTTTGTGGTGGAGATAAAGACTGAACTAAAAACCAACGCAACATTTGTTTGCTTTGGCTTTTAATTCCATGTGGACCAGGTCATCTCATGTAGTAGTATTTTGGCTTCTATATCATACTGAATGTTTTGTGTCACACTGACATTAAGACTTCTTACCAAATTGCAGACTGCACACCACAACTCTCTCTGTTCTTACATCATCCTAACTAGAGTGTCACTTTAAATATGATGGTGTTATACCTGATTGTGAAAAACTAGTTCATGTTAAACGGTTTGCAGTGGTTCAAAGTTATTCCTCGTGTGTCTTATGCATCTAGAACATCCCAATTATTCACCACGATGAGTCAGAGCTAAGTGACATTAACACTAACAACACCATGCTAACACGCACTTCCTGATTACCAGATAATAAAATGCTTCCTAGTTTGATCCAGACAGTACGCAGAGGACAGATTTTGACCTGCCTTTTCAATATATCTGTACTGGGGCAAGACATATTTTGTTCAGATACATGGGAAAGACTCTGGTACGGGGCCATTAATGACTTACCTGGGGAATACTTGTTCAGCTCTTTCATCATAACACTTCAGGTATTCGTCTTTTTAAAGAGTTTTCTTTCAAATACTGTGAGACGAAAACAATACACCGTTAATGTTGAATTATTGTTTTGAAAAGTCATGTTTACTCATCAGAGAATTGTCTTTCCCTGAGTGTGTGTGATTGGCACTTTAATTGAAGATTAGAACAAAGTTTTCCACTTCAAATCACATAAAAAAGATGAACACATTTGAAGCCTATAGGAGCATAACAGAGATAGATCAAACTTCACACACACTCCCTCAGTGCAGTTTGTACTACCACTTAATTTCATGCCTTTGTGTTGACAGCTGCCTCAGATCTGTCTGCTACATTACAATTAGTTTGACTGCAGAAAACTTCAGGTCCATTTCCTTTTGTAGCTGGTTTTCAAAGCATCAAATGATCAGATCTGAATCTGAGATGGATGGGAAGAGTTAGTTATACTCTGTGGGGAAAGTATTAGTTGAAAACGTCTTTTTAAAACATTCTACTACATAAATTATTCACAGTTTTTTACTTTAAAGGCTCACTGTTTCTGGGAGAGAGTCCGCAAGCTTCCTGTCTCCATGGAGATGTAATTGCTTTGCCTGGAATTCTTCACAGTGGAGCATTATACTATTCTATACAAGCAGATGGCACCACCAGGCCAAGTTACCTGTCATATCTATGGTAAGGCATGTTTATCAAGGTATTTTAACCATAAAATAAAATAAAACTAAATAAATGTGCGGATAGAGGTTTAAGCCATATTGTGCACATTTGCAGGCAATACAATAAGACTCAATGCGATAAGATAAATGCATATGTTATAGTAGGACTCTATTAACTGTAGGCCTTTTGAAAGTGGTGTCATAACATGGAACATGGTAACTACTAATACCTTATTTAGTACACTTTGTTATGGCAGTTCGACCAGGCAGAGGAAACAGTCAGTCCACAAAGGGTTCAGATCAGCTGATGCAAAGGTCAAAGGTCATATGCCTCAAACTGTTGGGATGTTTCATAGGGTGCAGCAGCAGGTTTAAGCAGCTAAGGAACAGTTTAAAGGTGCAATGTGGAACTTTACTAGTGGGCTTTTATTTTGATTAACATTGTTTTAAAATGGTCTTGCGTCACTCCTTGGCGGATAATTGGCTGACTGTGCAACTAATGCTCTCCCTGTAGACATGTTACACAGTGAAGGGGTATAAAAGAAGACTTTACTGGAGAACCTCAGAGGAGAGAGGGAGGGCACACCTGTGCATCAGCACAACAATGGGAGGAGATGTTGTACTTAAAAAAACAAAACTGCAAATAGCTGGCATAAAGAATTTGGCCTAAGATAGACCCTGAGGTTGCCCATAATTCACAAGGGCAGTTTTAAACACATATAAAAGTGCTCTCTAGACATTAACTTACAGTCGCAATTCTGAAAAACAACAAATCGCTATTTCAAAGCCTTTTAGACATTGTAAATTAAAAAAAAAAAAAAAAAAAAAATCATATGCTGTATTTCCAATTGCAGTTCCTATAAGACGTCATTTAAAAAATGAGGCCTATTGAAGACTAAAGAGGAGATTTTTGCCTGATGTCATAAAATACAGTTATTATTGCTCATTCACCAGAGGTCACCTTTCCAAAAACTATAGCATTTTACTTTTGTCTCTCATATCTACAGGTCCGGAGAACAGAAGTGGAAACTGATATTTCGGTTGATGAAAGGAGTAAATCCTGTTTACAGGTACAAAAACAATCAACACCAGATTCAGTTTGCTTCAGTACAAATGACCGTTTAGGCCTTATATTACACATGTAAAACTCCACCATTTTAACCCAAATATTCCTGATGATTGGGTGATTGGGTAAAAATGTGGTAGGGAAAAGGGGATCCTTTTCCATTGTATGTGGCAGTGTGAAGAACTCCAACCGTTTAGAAAGAGGTCACTAGTGTAATTTCAGATTTAACTGAATGTGAGACGCCATTGGATTGTAAACTCTGTGTACTACAGATCTTCAGCTTTAGTGTTAGTTTAAAGAGAAAGAAGCTTGTAATTTTTTTGTTTACTACAGCACAAACATGTTATTGCTCTTAATTGGAAGTAAACCATCCATCCATCCATCCATCTTCTTCCGCTTATCCGGGGCCGGGTCGCGGGGGCAGCAGTCTAAGCATGGGCTCCCAAGCTTCCTTCTCCCCAGCCAATTCCTCCAGCTCCTCCGGACGGACCCCGAGGTGTTCCCACGACATAGTCCCTCCAGCGTGTCCTGGGTCTTCCCCGGGGCCTCCTACCGGTGGGACATGCCCGGAACACCTCCCGAGGGAGGCGTCCAGGAGGCATCCGGACCAGATGCCCGAGCCACCTCAGCTGGCTCCTCTCGACGTGGAGGAGCAGCGACTCTACTCCGAGCTCCTCCCGTGTGACCGAGCTCCTCACCCTATCTCTAAGGGAGCGCCTGGCCACTCTGCGGAGGAAACTCATTTCGGCCGCTTGTATCCGCGATCTCGTTCTTTCGGTCATTACCCAGAGCTCATGACCATAGGTGAGGGCCTCAAGTGGAGGAGTTCAAGTATCTCGGGGTCTGGAAGTAAACCAGTGGATTAAATTAATGTTCAGCAATTTGGCACTGGAGAAGTTGAGCTACACATCTACCGGAAAACCTGAAGACTTTAAAGACATTTGATTGCCCTTTTGGCACATTGTAAATTATTTTGACAGGTAGAGCTGAGTGAGCTCTGTGCTTTGGGGTGTGGTTTGATGTATGTGAATGTTTTTTATTATTTTTTTATATGTAATTTAATGTTTCAATATGTAAAATCTTAATAAAAACATTTGTGAAAAAACAACAACTGCACATTCATTTCAGTTTTTGCTGACTGATTCTTTTTGTTAAAATTGTTCCCCTGCATTTTCTATATGACTTTTAATGTAAAAAACAACTGCATCATCCCTCGGCACATATTTAACTGATTGTGCAGCTAATACGCTCCATATAGACAATTAAACTCTGAAGGGGCTTAAGTGGAAGATTGTTGCAGCGCCTCAGAGGAGAGATGGAGCTGGAGGTGGAACAATTTGGCACTGGAAATGATTGGGGAATAAAGGTGCCAAAAGAAAGAGATGAGGAGACATTATGAGAATGATGCAGTCTTATGACGAACGGCAAAATACTGAGACATCTGTCAACGGGACAAGACCAGAGGGGATCCTAAAAAAACAGCTCTCCTACACTATTTATTGTCACTGTATAAAAGACTTTGAGGATATTTCAACAATTCAACCTTAAAAGCCTCAAAGTGGACACAAGAAAATGAGTGGGATGTGATTCGAAGATGATTTCACAGTATGGCATTAAACTTATATCTTCCCTTGGAGACAAACTGGTGATGTCAGCAGGTCAGGTAAGATCTGTGGAGAGGTAACCCTGATCACAGTACCTATGTGCTTTACACGCATTAAATGACTATGAATTGTGTGGTTATCTGTATGATTGTGCAGTTGGTGTGTATGGAAAATTGTTTATAGGATTTGATTATTGTTTAATGTAAATTTTACCGTTTTATTAAAGGTGACTGGTGTATTTTTGACCCTGTGACCCTGACCTGTGGGACTACAGATGGAAATGAGCCTTGTGGCTACAATCCAGTGTGTTTACATTCATGCATTTTGACATGTCTGTTCATTAACGTACAAGGTCTCAATCAAATAAACAAATAAATTATAAATATATGGCTAAATGTGCGATGGGAAAGTTTAACACTGAACTCAGGCAACACAATAACACCTCTGAAGGGACATTACGGAATTTTGGACATAGGGCCTCATTTACTAGCGAGCCAGTGGAGTTGACGTGTGGAGACGTGTTTTAAAATATTTCATCCAGTCTTTATATCTGGGGAGGTCAATATTCTGCTTCCACAGCATGGAAGAATTTACAAAAAGACTGGAAAGAAAAGGACTGGTTCTAGTAGGACAGTTTAAACCACATGTGTCAAACATGCGGCCCGGGGGCCAGATCCGGCCCTCCAAGACCCTTAATCTGGCCCTCGGCTGATTTTTCTATTAAAATACTTAAAATTTTCGGACTTTTCTGTTAATTTTCTGCACCGTTTAGCATAGCAGCGTCTCCGGCGTTTCTGTACGTTGCGACTCCCACCAGAGCAGCACAAATGAAGACTTTCCTCTTTCCAAAATCTCTTAAAGGACGATCGTTCTGACTGTCGACCGTGACCCTCATCAGCAAAATGTCAAAAAATAAGAAAAGCAGATGCTGAGTGCAGGATTTCCCCAGAAAAATAGTCTAATTCTTATTTGTTGACAGAGGTGAATGGGAAATCTGTGCTCAGTGTGTTTGGAACAAGTGGCGTTGCTCGAAGAATATAATCTTAAACACCACTACGAGACACGGAGAAAAATACAATAACTTGAAGAGAGAACTGAGTTTTCTGATCCGGCCCTTTTGGGATCAAAGTAGGTTGTATACGGCCCCCGGACCAAAATGAGTTTGACACCCCTGGTTTAAACTATTGCTCAAAGGTTTGGAAATTAAATCCATGGTTTGTAAATGTTTTAAAATGTCTTATGAACATGTTGCTTGAAATGTGTCCTGTAATATTCTAAATTGTATTGTTGCGCTGCTGTCTTGGCCAGGACTCCCTTGAAAAACAGATTAGTGATCTCTATGGGACTTTTCTGGTTAAATAAAGATTAAATGAAAAAATAATTTAAAAAAATGTCAATGGCCTGTGACTAAAAACAGTCTTACCCACTCCACAGTGCACCCGAGGAAAAACAATTATAAGGCCAGACTGTCCATGTGAATGTCTGTGTTGATAGACTATTTTTAGACGTAAAACCAACATTTGAAGGATTTATGTCTGAGCAGCAGCAGTGAGTTGTACTTCCTGATAGAAAGCTTGGCAGTGGCGGACTGATATATGAGAAAATAGTCCCTCAACATGTGACGATTCATGTGATGCACAGTTTTATTTCTAACATTATTCTACTGGCACAGACTTTTACATAGATAGTCTGGCATAATAATAGATTTGGTTTGAGTGCTTTGTGGATTGGGTAAGACTGTTTTTAGTGGCAGATCATCTATGGCCATTGACATAGCCTAGAACAAGCAACCTCTGAAAAAAATAAAAATAAAATAACTTTGGCGGTTCTAGAGATGCCAGAAGATGAACAGAGACAGCAAAAGACATGTGAGGGGAATCCTGTTTTGGTGATTACATTTACATTAACTTTTATTAGGGATGCAAATTAAAGGTCCTGTATGTCACAGTTTTGCTTATTGTTTACCCCAGTCCAGCTCCATTTCACAGTCTGATCCAGTTAACCTGCCTGACACTAAGGCCATGTACACACGTAGCCGGGTATTTTTAAAACCGAACATTTCCCCCCCTCCGTTTATAAAAATAGTTTTATCCACACCACCTCGTCTTCGAAAAAAATACCTTCTACACATAACCGAACATCTGCGTTTTCAACCACATTCATACACATTCCAGACCTGTAGATGGCGTTATTTCCATTGAGCCCTCACTTCGCCGTCACTTCCGCCTAAACTTATCTTATTGCTCTTGGAGCAGTAGTTGGACTTCTGCAATTAAACATGTACATAGCACCTGCACAATAATTAATGCTCCCACAGCTCTCAACAAACGACTCCGGTCCATAGTCTGCTTTTAGAGGTAAGATCGGGCCTAAAAGATCCAGCCCGACCCGACCCGCGGGTATTAAAACCCGACCCGAGCCCGACCAATTAACTTGATTTGCAGGCCCGAGCCCGAAGCAAACCCGAAATTTCATGCGGACCTGCGGAGGGGAAGATTATTAAGAGGGCGTCGTTCACGTGCGCAGAGCATGCGCTGGCTCTGCGGCTCCTGTTACAGGAGCCGCTCTGGCTCATGCTCTGCGCACAAATTTAACTGTTTATTTATTTTTTAAAAAGTCAGCGAGAGAGAAGCCCGGCTCGACCCGAAGCAATGATTGACATTTTAGGCCCGACCCGACCCGAATTTCAGGTCAGATCGGGCTCGGGCTTAAGATCTTACCTCTATCTGCTTTGGCTTTTGCAGTAGCCTAAACAAAGGTCGCATGTTTGACGTCAGGGCAGATTCATATTTTTTGGCGCAGACAGTGACGTTTTAAAATGCAAAACCCCAGTTATCTCTGTCCACACAAACAGGCATAAACGGAGTTTTCAAAAATCTTCACTTTGGCCGGAGTTTTTCCTGAATACTCGTTTTTGATGCGTGTTTGTGTGGATGACAGGTCAAAACGCAGCAAAACATCTTTGGTTTATCAGATACCCGGCTACGTGTGGACAAGGCCTGAATTACGCAAAATGAATTCTTTGTGTGTGAACTTGAAGCCATGTTATAATATTACCTCTTTAGTTTCATTCACTCATGTTTGCACAACCCTTTATTATTACTCGGTCTACAATTCTGAAGTTGAAAATACTGGAACAGAGAAAACGTGTCACTTCAGAACAAATTATGAGAATGCCTGAGATAATTATCACTAAGCCGCTGCTTTTCTTTGTGCATTTAGAGACGGTTCTAATTCCATCATCACTGCGTCTGTTGTCTCTCACCAAATATATTTAATCTCTTTTCACAGCATCCACAGTTCCCCAATTTATTTCCGTCAATATATTAACTGCAGACAGCTGTTCCCTTTAAATTGAAACTAATAAATCCACTTTTATATATGTTTTTATTTTTATTTTATTTGACTAGCTTCATCTATTATTCCTCGTCATTTTAGAAACTTTAGTGCAAACTAGGTACATTTGCAGCTTTTTCATCATAAAGTATCTCAATGTAAGTGTCTGCTGCCTTCACTGGCCACTTAACTGCGATATCCAGGAGTTGGTGACAGCACACAGGATCCCGGGTGTTTCTGCTATAAACACCGGGGCTGCATGGGTGGAATCTGAAGTGTGGATACCTGTTAGACCAGTCACACTGTTCCAAAGTATAAAATATATTATTATTCATTTCAGAACACTGCAAAAAAGCTTGGCCAAATTGTAAGATCTAAACACTTAAATCTATCAGAAAATGGCTTAAAGTAGTGAAATGATCTGTCCATGCAGCAAGATCATTTTACTTGACAAGTTCTCTTAAAATAAATGACCTCTGGACTAGAATGAAGCGTCTCTGTGAGTGTTCATGGGCTGGAAATAAGTTTATGTATGTTAAGTTTGAGATAAACACACATAAAACCATCCATCCATTTTCTTCCGCTTGTTGTGGGGGCAGCAGTCTCAGCAGAGACTCCCAGACTTCCCTCACCCCAGACACTTCCTGTAGCTCCTCCGGGGGGATCCCGAGGCGTTCCCAGCTCAGCCCAGAGACAGAGAACAGATGCCACTTCATCTGCTCCCCTCGACATGGAGCACCTCCTGTGTAACTGTTACACGTCTCGGAATGATGGGCCAACTCATTCGCTGGTGCAACATATTTAATTTTTTTAATGCAGGGTCTGCAAAACATATAACAAAAGCTCAATACAGGAGATCACTTGATGCATGCTATGTGCTGCTCTCACTGACTGTTCTTCTTCTACCCGAAATGCAAAACCAGCACTTCAACCTGTGTGCTGCTAATATCCGATACCAAAGCAAAAACACTGATTCTGAAAACCTATCACACTGTTAGATAAAAGTTCGGGACAGTTTTACAGCTTACCCAGAAAAACATTTTAAATTGTTTTTAACCACTGTTTTTATAACATTTCCAATCACTGTCTTAGTACTTATGAATTTTATGAATTGTTCTTACCAACTGTATTTATTCTGTCCTGACCATAGATGAACTGAAAATTACTTACAAAAATACACTCTAGTATCTTACTGCACTACCGCCAACACAAGTCCATACTGCCCTTCAAGTTAGACTTGCCCCACTCGCGTCGTACAATTAATTAACACAAAAACTCAGTTTTACATGTCTTTCAGCCAGTTAAATATTCATACATTGCTCGTTTTGCTTCTTAACACATAAAACAAGCTCTTTTAGCTCATGCTAACTGAAACTGTTCTCTAGTCACGCACCACAGTCACCACTGAGAGACGTCCGCCATTTTGAATATAAAGCATGGTGACTGACTCACAAATTCACAAACTTAACAAATTACATTTTTCACTTAACAAAAGTTAATCTCAAAGGCACAAAATACATTTTCCTACTGTGATATGTCATCTGTTTGTTGATTTTAAACCAGCTTACCTGCAAAACATATAACAAAAGCTCAATACCTGATGCATGCTATGTGCTGCTCTCACTGACTGTTCTTCTTCTACCCGGGCGTCAGTTACAGCAAAAGCACCAAGCGCCCGCTGCTGGTGTTGAGTATTACACCAAAGCACACAGGCTGCAAAATAAAGTAAATTGACATAGACAGTAGTTATTTCTTATAGTTTTCAACCTTAGTAAAATAACTTTTATGGGGAGCAACATTTTTAATGGGGGGCAACCTTTTAATGTTTCTAAATTCACATTGTGCCACATAACCGAGCTACTCATCGTATTTCTAAGGGAGCGCCCAGCCACAGCAGGAATCTAATTTTTGGCCGCTTGTATCTTGTCGTTTTCGGTCATCACTTAAAACCAGTTTGTGATCAGTGTTTATGGCCTGATAATAAGTTCTCAGATGCCAAATTCAAGATAAAATATTTTTGATTCTGCTAAATTCTAGATAAACATACTTAAAACCAGTTTATGATTAGTATGAATGGCCTGATAATAAATTCAAAGTGGTTAGGGTTAGGTTAGGGTCAGGGTTAGGGTTAAGGGTTAGGCACATTAATTCGGCTGAATGGATGGATGGATGGACTTCTGCTTTCTGTCCTGAACTAATCTGAATTCCAGAAATGGGGTCTGCGGGGTGCAGGACATGTTCAGCCTATCAGAATCCACTTTACTGTAGGTTCCAAAACTGTAGTCTGAAATTCCATACACGAAGTTGGGGCTAGTGAGGGCAGGGTCTCCAGCCCACCAGAATTCACTTTACTGTAGGTTCCAAAAATGTAGTCTGAGTTCCAGAAATAAAGTCTAATTTCCAACTCCTTCATTGATTTCACACCAGCAGACATACAAATCCAGAATATGAGTCTATTTGCCTAATATATATATATATATATATATATATATATATATATATATATATATATATATATAAACACGTTTCTCACCTTCCACGGTTGTTGGTCTCTCTCACCCTTATCATCGCCATCGCTCGGTATTGCAGTGTCCACCACCACGGCTTTGTTCTCTCGCTTATCCACCTTGATCCTGGGGTTTCCAGCCCGTACTCTGCACAGATGTTTCTGTACACTATGCCCGCTACTTGGTTATGTCGCTCCATGTACGCTTTCCCTGCCAGCATCTTACACCCCTGCAGTTATGTGCTGGACTGTCTCAGGCACTTCTTTGTACAACCTACACCTTGGGTCTTGTCTGGTGTGGTAGATCTGGATCTGGAACACCCTTAGAGTCCTGTTGATATTGTACAGCTCCAGGCACTCAGTGATCCATGTGTGTGGCATTGAGTCATAGGCTTTCTTTGTAATCAATCCAGGCAGTGCACAGGTTGGTCTGACGGGTTCTGCAGTCACGAGCGACTGTTCGGTCAACCAGGAGTTGGTGTTTGGCTCCCCTGGTGTTTTTGCTGGTGACCTTTCTGTACTGTGCTCACTGGAGAGCAGTGAGCTTCTTTAGCCAGTATGCGTGGATCATGTCAGGCCTGGTGCTGTCCAACTTTTCATGCCTGAGACTCTTTCCTGGATGTCTGCCACTGAGATGGTAACTGGATTCTGTTCAGAGAGGTTGCTGTGGTCTGCCCGCAGAGCCACCAGCCACTGTGCATCGGTGTTATGTGATGCTTCCCTTTCCCCATATGTCTTTCCAGTACCTCTCAGTCTCCAGCCTTGGTGGGTCTGCTCTGCTGTTATTACCCTGCCGTACACTTTCGCAGGTTGTGTTGCGAACAGGCGGTTTATTCGTCTGGCTTCATTCTCTCTCGTGTACCTCTTTCGCGGCTGGCCGGGCGACGCCTGGAGCCAGTATCTCGTAAGTTTTATCGCCTCTCATCATTGTATAAGGTGGGCAATAGTGTAAAGGGTCTTGCCCAAGGACCCACACTGGTTTGCTCCTAATGCCCTTCGGGGGGGATTCGAACCCCGGTCCCCCATGGGAAAGTCCAGTGACTAAGCCACTGAGCTAACCAGCCGCTGCTTTATGAGAGAGGAAGATGTGTTCAACATATAGTCTTCTACTCTGGGAAATGAGCCACAGGCCCATATGGATAATTTGGCTTTATGTATCAATGTATTTAGAGTGCGGAAAAGTTAGAATTGCAGGGAAAATAAAATGTAAGTTTCATTGCAGTTCATTCAAGTTTTGCAGGTCGTGCGTTGCGCTCTTTCTTCATGTCAGAGCAACTGCCCCTTAAAATTCCTCTGCAAGTCCTTGGTCCCTGGTTTCTGTTTCCAGAAATTGCCCAAGCATGGAGAAACTGTGACACTTGCCTCCTATGAAGTGGCGTGGAACATTGCCCGTGCGTAGGGAATGAACTGTGCTTATTGGGGAAATCTGTGCGTATTTGGGAAATCAGTGCATTTTTGGGAAATCCGTGCGCGTATTTGGCTGTAGTTGAGCGTGCCCTCCTGCTCACCACCCGCAGAGAGGGGTTCACGGGGGGGTCAGGTGCTATGAGGATTGGGCAGCAAACTGCCCCCGCGACCCAGCTGGATTTAGCGGGAGAAGATGGATGGATGAGCGTAAAATAAATATTCGTAACTCTCAAATGAGTCCAGTCGTACATAAAATATGTTGTGTGTATTTTTTCCATCAGAATACGAACTGATAAGTTACGACATCAAGAATTACAATTACGAAATGAAAAGTTTCGATTAAGCTTTCTTCAATACGACTTTACTGTCAAAAATACGTCATCACCTCTGACACTTATGAACAGTAGATGTCGTGTTCAGCATCTTGGCGTTAATACCGCCACCATCTTGGTACAGGCTTCCCTGGTCTAAGTGTCACTGACCGTCATTTGACTGAAGCTTTTTCACAGTGTCAGCGGCGGAGATGCCGGACTTTTGCCCCGCACATACGTACTGAACCAGGACTGAAAAAAATAAAACGTTCTGAATCGAAATATTTTATTTATTAATATAGTTTTTAATTGATTCTTCCACAAAAATCAAAGTGTTTTTTTTTTTTTTGCCCCCACGTATCTCTGCATCTGAAGTGTGTTCAGTAGTTGTGTGTCAGAGAGAGGCAGAGAATTAAATAGCGTGAGAGAGTGTGTGTGTGTGTATGAGAGGAGATGAGAGAGGTGCCCGTGTGTGTGGAGGGGTATCTGACCTCCAGCTGCTGTGTTAACTCTGGCTAAGCTGCATTTGATGTGTGTATTGAGGGTGGACACTTTCCTTGAAATGAACACAAGTATAATACTTGCTATTGTATTGTAAGGACAGGAGTGTATTATGGGAAATAATATGGTTTTAATTGCGTGTGTTTGTGTCTGTCTATCTTGGCAGGTCAGTGTGTGGTGTGGCTCTTTGACACTCACAGTTGTAAAAATTTCTCTTTGTGTCAAACTTGTTCGCCACCCCTGCATTATTGGTTAGTTATTACATTATTGGCTAGTTTACTAAAAAAAATCTTTAAAATGAAATAACTGTAACTACTAATGTAATAATTTCTTCTATATCACTTAATCAGAGATTTATTTATTAAATTAAAAGTGCCACACTACATTAGAATGTATTGTTACTATTGTCTCTTTCAAATAGCTGTTAAAAGAACTGGTCGCACTCTTTTCTTCTCTACATAACTGTCACTCTCAGCTAGCAGTCAGAATTATTTATATCCTGTCATATTCTGTACCTGGGGAAGGGGCAGTTATCAACAGGCTTCCTTACAGCTGTGGCAAAATGTGAAAAGGTAATGATTCATGGTGTTTACTTAAAAATAAAAATAAAAACTTTTTTGCATCTTATATTTAATGGAAGATTATGTAAAATGTTCCTAGAGTTTAGAGCAATGTCAAAGTTAACTATGTTAAATCTAGTAAATGGTCAGCTAGCTATTAGCATTGCAACATTAGCATTAAATGAATCCCGGCAATTAATCCCATTAATTTGGGGTAGGCGATTAATTCCTTCATCACATAAATGTTGCTCAGCAAAACTGGGAAAATATGGAACTCATATTCTTTTAAGCAGTACTAGTGCAGAGCCTGTACAGTCTGCACTGTGTCTGTACCATATATGAATGGACAGAGCCAAACAGGAAGTGCTCCAGGAGGCTCTTCTGGCTCCTTCTGACCCTGGCTCCAATTGACTTACACTGGGATCTTGTGGCTCATCTTTCTGTACCTGCTGCTGTGGCCTCGTCATTTTGGTCTTAAAATGTTCATATGAACCCGCTCCATTTTTATTCAGATTTTTTTTTTTTTCCACAATTTTGTCTGTCAAAAATTCCCTTTATAACATAGAGCCTGGCTCCAGATTGGCTCCAGTAACCGTGGCATCATGAGCCTCGTTTGAGCGGCGCTAAACGCTGTGGGTGACATCAAACTTGCTTAGTCCACTTTTTTATACAGTCTATGGTCTGTACAGTCCACGGTGCTGGTGTCCTGTCGACTTGAGCTCCCTGCTCATGTGCACAACCCCCAAGCTCGGTCCCAGTTTAAATGCCGTCGATTTGAGCTCCTGAGGCAGAAGTGGAGAAACAAGTCACATTTTAAAAGTGTGTTGGTTGTATGTTTTGACCAACATGTAAACATAGACATGTGCATGTTGGATTCGTGGCAGAATACCTATGTTAGATGATTGAATAGTTTGGATTTAATATTTGATTTTATTGTTATCATTTTCATTACATCATATTTTATTTTGTTTCCATGAGTTGAAAACCTAACTTTGTTTCACAGGTGCTGTATAACTAAAATATCACTATATTGTAATGGGAAATTCACACTGGAGCCTGTGATATTAGCCTTAAACATTATATGTCTAAGGCTATTTAATATAAAGATTTCGGTGTTTCTAGTCATTTCTTTCTTTTATATATAGAACTATATATAGTTCTCTTATACTTCTTTGTTGGAAGATATAAGTCTGGCGAAATGTGCGACCTCTACCCAAATTCATATAAATGTGTAACCCTATAGTCATGAGCTCCCTCAGGAGGTGTTCCGGGCATGTCCCACCAGGAGGAGGCCCGGGGAAGACCCAGGACATGCTGGAGGGACTATGTCTCTGGGCCTGGGAACGCCTCGGGGTCCCCCTGAGGAGCTGCTGGAGGAAGTGTCTGGGGCGAAGGAAGTCTGGGGAGTCCCTGCCATGGACCATATGTAAAAGTGGACTAAGCGGTGTAACTTCACCCAGTGTTCAGTGCTGCTCAAATGAGACTCGCAATGCTCACGGTTACAGGAGCAAATTTGGAGCCAGGCTCTATGTTATGAAGAGGATTTTTGTTTGACAGTTTGACATTTAAGTTGTCGGTTCTTTTATATTTGTTATTTTTTTATCTTACATTGGGATAAGTGGGTGGACGGCGTACCCCTGCGTACCACGCCCACTACACCACTGATCACTTGACTAGCTTAGCTATTGTCTCAATATTGACACTTAGAGATGTTATATTTAAAGTTACATCCCAGTATAAATCAAACCGTCTGTTTGAACCAGTTTTTCTTGTCTCTTTCCTACTGAGCATTTGGTGACCTGAACAAAACATTCAATTGCAGCACAAGAAGAGCAACTTTAACAGTAGCTAGTTGATAGATAGAGTAGTTGTACAGTATGTAGGCAATACATGCTTGAGTTACTTGTTATCCAACCTCTATTTAGAGTTCAGAGTGTAGAGTCATTTATTCCTGCATTTAACACATCACAGGTACTGGACACATGAGAAGAGACTAAATGAGATACTGTAATACTGCTCTGTCATCTCCTGCATCATTTAGGAATGTACAGGCCACTTTCTACACACACGCACGCACACACACACACGCACAAACACACGCACACACACACACAAATTCGAAAAATCATAGGAAAACACTGATTCATGCACTGAAGGAGAAGCGCTGGGCTGAACAACTCCACACCTGAAGTCGGTCCTCAGTTCAACTGCTCGGAATTTGTTAGTGTAGGTGGACATGAAGAGGAGTGGAAAAGAGTGGAGTATAAACACATGCACACTTACACACACACACATGCGTACACACACACATGCGTACACACACACACAAGCACACTCACGTACACACATCCACAGACTTAACACAGGTACAAAGCGCATCACAAATACACAATTTACTGGAAAAAGTGATGGACATTTTTCTTTCTTTTTTTAAATTTTCTTGGGCTGCTTTTTTCAGTGAATAGCTGGAAGTTTATTGAGCCTTTTGCTTTAGTTTGATTGTACAGTAGAGTTATGGGACTACTAGAACAGTTTTCTGTTTTACAGATCATAGTTTTGTCTGAAGATGTTAAAAAGTCAACAAGTTTTGTTGAAATAGAGATTCCTGCCAAAGTCAAAAAGCCTTGATGCAATAAACTAACCCTAAGTGGGTTTTTTCTACATTTAAAACCTAAAATGGTTCGGTGGCGACCCTAACACCAGAGGAAGGTTAATGTTGATGCTAATTAAATTTGGGTTATGGTGTCATTTACTTATTCACCTGAGCTGTTTAATGAATGTTTTTTTCCGTAAAATTTGATTTTTTGGCCAAGCCAGGCTTCTTTTGTTATTTGTGTTAGGCTAATTCTAAGTCTGTGATGCTGGGCTTTTTGTATGGCTTCGAAAAAAATTCTCTTTGCAATAGATTGTTACAGGCTATAGGAATTAGGGTTTCCATCTTAACTAAACCGTTCAACATTGACATGAAGGCCATGTGTCTGTGTTAACCCACAATTGGGTAGTAGAAGTTGAGTCATGGGACAAATTTGTCTTGAACATACAATAAAGTTGACATTTTTTATTTAATTGACAGAAGAGGAACTTCCAGGCATTCTGGGCTGATTACAGAATTTAGCAGCCCTATTTCAGTCAGTTGCCCCAGGGCAGCCATAGCTATAATCCTTGTTGTGATTACCTAGCACTGAAAGTAAACTAAAATGATTCAATGCTGGCTGGCTTATTGCTCTTCTTCTTCTTTCCTACCCTCTTGAAAGCCCAAAGTCTTAATGTAAATATCACAGACATGAAGGCCTGGGCTTGCTAGAGGGTGCATAAAGTGACTCAACATGGCTCCCTTCTTGTTGTAACTGCTTGACTATTTTGTCATTCTTAAAGCACTACATACCCTACCTCTGCGATGTCCAAGACTTCATGTAAATATCACAGACATGAAGGCCTGGGCTTCGTAGAGTGTGGGTAAAATGACTCAACATGGCTCTCTTGTTGTAATTGTGTCTCTGTTTTGTTATTTTAGAGTGCTCAAGAGTAGGGTAGTTATTTTCTTCCCTCTTAATGCATCTTGGCTTTATGTAAGTTTAATAAACCTAAAGACCTGGGTGCACCAGAAGGCAGATGAAGTTTTTCAGCATGGTTTTCTTCTTGTAATTGTTTCTCTGTATAGGTTCATGAAACACTAACTCCAGATATTAGCCATGGCCTGATTTAGTTTCAAACAGAGGTTTGAAAATTGCTCTGCATAAATGTCCTGGAATCTTTCAGAAGAGGTTAACTCATCAAATCTCTAAGCTAGAGCCTTACACATGTTTAGGTCTATACAATGTACACAGGCACCTTATTGAGTAGTTACAAATTCTAAACTTTAATTAATTTTACATCTTGCAGGGTGTCTCCACAGAAGGAACTTGATGGGTGATATTGGGTCCATAAAGTTAAAAATACAATGGTATTGGGTGATTTGAAAGGCTCTGGTTAAAATGTATTTTTATACTAGATTGTTACAGGCCAGTGGAGGTTACGGTTCCTTTGTTAAAGCAAGGCCGCATGTCTGTGCCAACCCATGATTGGATTTTATTGGGTCTTGTAAAATCTTTGAACACAAAGTAAAGTTGACCTTTCTGTACTTATTTATTCATTTTGGGGATCTGGGGACAAAAAGGGACGCAGTTAAGAAGCAAGCAAGAGTCTCAATGTCTTATCTTCAGGGGCTAATTTGCATAACATATCACACCTTTTTTGTGTTTCTTTGTGTAATAAAGAAAATAATATGCCGCCACAAATGGCTGTTTGCTTTTTGAAAATGAATAAAGTTGACATTACTGACAGCTCTATCAATATGTACAATAGAGTGTTGTACTTGAAAAACATACAGTATTTTTTAAAAGTAACATTGTTAAATGTTTGTTCCTGACACGGGGGAGTAAACAGTACTGCAGGCTGGCACTCTTCACTTGCCTCCTGATAAGCTTCTGCCAGGGAGGTGAGCACAGAGGGCCCCTGCCCATGTGTTTGTGGCTGATGAAGCATTCCCACTGCGCCCCAATATGATGAGGCCATTCCCTGGACGCTCCCTTCCCACAGAGTTGCGGTTCTTCAACTATCGGCTGTCCCGGGCTCGATTGGTGGTGGAGAATGCATTCAGGATCCTGTCGGCACAGTGGCGGGTGTATCGACATCTGATTAAGGTCTGCCTTGAGCTTGTAGAGCAGTGTGCTGCACAATTTCATGCGGGCCACAAGAGGACCAGATGCACCTGTTGTGACGCCCTTAGCTCCTGGAGAGGATCCTCTGCAGCCACTGCGTCTGGTTGCTGCCAACAACGCCTCACAAGTAGCATTGTGTGTGAGGGATACCTTCAAAGCCTACTTCACAGTGGAGGGAGCAGTACCGTGGCAGACCACTGAGTAAAAGTCCTTGTCAGGGCTACAACGGCTCTTTTAAGAGCCACCCACAAACCAATGAAGAGCTTTTTTCTATATTTTTAACATATTTCATTTATAATTTAACTTATTTAACTTATTTAACTTATAACATATTTTGGGGAATAGTTAATAAATTCTTAGTTATAGTAATAGTTATTCATATACTGATAATATGAGTATAACTGTTTTCAATTAATTCAATTCTCAATTTAATTTTATTTATATAGCCCCGAATCACAACAAGAGTTGCCCCAATAGGCTTCACAGTGAATAAACATGGAAATATAATCTGGCATAGACATCAGCAAACACATTGTCCCATCCTCAGTCTCTCAATGAACACATGATCCTTGATGCCAGAGAGCAAAAAACCCACTGGTGGGTGCAGTATGGGAAAATTCACTCCAGACACTGTTGCCAACCAGCTGTCGCCATGCGTATTAGTTAGTTAATTAGTAATATTTATATTAATAATGATAATTATATTTTAAAAGTTGCCTGTTGAAAGTCCTTATATGTCATTGACCCAAATAGCAGGAAGCTGTAATGGAAGAATTTGTCTTTTAAATGATTTTTTTCTTGGTAAAATGTGTGCTGCTTCTCACAGATTGTCTATAGGACCTTACCTTATACCTGTCTAACAGGACTCTCTGAGATAACTTAATTATTATTTAATTTGTTTGATGGGCACCACAATACACCATCCACCTTATATCAAACCGTCACCTTAACCAGTGACAAAGATAATGCAGAATGTTCAGCTAAAATACTGTTACTAAAGACAGAGAATCAAGTATTCAACATGGCTGCCTCTGCATGTTGTATTTTTGTTTGTACCGATTGATGACCAGAATTCAAATAAATCTGTGTTTCGAAAACACTTCCATTATCATTCAGTTTGGAAGCAGAAATACTTAAACCGTGGCCTCTTCTAACACTGGTGCTAACATGCCATGGCCTTTTCCTCTCTGTGAATTCTGGTTATTGTTCGTGTTTTGCAGAAGTTTAGATAAGTTTGGAGAGTAGCCAGCAGGAGGCAAAATGTCACAGTTTGCAATAGAAAGTTGAAATTGCTGCATGAAGAATAGAAAGATTGCTTTTATGGGTTATTGGGGTTCAGAATAACAACTTTAACTTAGCTTTAGCCTGTGACAACTTTTACCAGTGATACTCACTATTTTTTTTCACAAGTGCCACATTGGAAGACCAAAATCAACAGGAGAGCCACTTATACCCTATTTATTAAATTTTTCGAATCAATAGTTGGGAGAATTAAGGATCGATTAGCGAGTAATGTTTTGATATTAAAATTATCATCATTGTTATTACTATTACTAATCTGCATAAATAAGTTCAACTAAACTTTACAACATATAAACCATAACCACTGTAGAGCCACATCAGCCCCTGTGAGATTAGAATGTGTTTAAAGCAGCTTTGGCACATTTGTTTACATTTTACAGAAACAAAACTTAAAATTGCATGGCTCATTTGCATAAACTGTAAATGCTGGAAAGAAGCAACTCTTTTCCTTGTGCGCTGATGCGTCAGCTTCAGTCTTTTGGGGTGAGTCGGACTAAAGGACATGACTCAGTGAAATATGAGTCTTCTTTCTGAGACAGAGTTGATAGTGAGTCTGTTCTGTGTGTGTGTCGTGTTGGAGATGGTTCATGTTTTCAGAGATCATATGTGTGCAGGTCATACGTGTGTAGGTTTAGAGCAGCTTTTTATTTAACATTTCAATCACTTTATTTATGTTGATCACTTTTTGGCTTCTTTTGTGACGAAAAGACTGAAAAGTGTTTTGGACGGAGGCGCACTCAACTGTTGCGGGATACTGTGTATACATGCACCATGACTAAACCGGGATACTAAAAAACCCGGGGTACTGATGTGCAGGTAAACGCACTCACTGAGGGATATAGTGATCTCCAAAGAGGTGCCAGAGCTGAGACGTGGGACTGTGAGGCTCCAGTGTTTGTGCTCAGATGCAGCCTCGGCTCCTTACACCACGCACAATCAATTATAGATCACGCCCATCCCTAATACTTGTTTGTATGGCAATCTTCACTATATGGTTATGTAGCACATTTGAAAAAAAAACATAATATTTTGGCTGTGTTACTATTTTTGGTATGTTGGTCTATGTCTCTGGGCTGACCTGGGAAAACCTCAGGAACCCCTGCTACAGCTGGAGGAAGTGTGTGTGGGGAAGTCTGGGCTTTGCTGCGTAGACTGTTTCCTCTGGAACCAAGCCCTGGATACAGCAGAGAAAATGGATGGCTAGATAGATGAGTTTAATGCACCGCTGTGGAACATTCCAAGGAAAGCAATCACTAAAATCAATCAATCACTGAAAAGGCCAAATGAATTGTAATGTATTATGGCTCGGTGTCAGTGGCAGCCTGGACCTTTTCACAGTCCTTCATCTGTCCAAATGCTAAATGCCACTCTCACTGATGCTTTCCTCTGGGTTCACCACACAGGCCACAGCCGTGGACTTGGGTGAGGACTTGGGTGAGGTCTTGGGTGAGGACTTGGGTGAGGTCTTGGGTGAGGACTTGGGTGAGGTCTTGGGTGAGGACTTGGGAGAGGACTTGGGTGAGGACTTGGATCTGAACTTGAGTCTGACAGCTGTGATGGATTGGTCCAGATCACAGATATGACCTTGAACAATAGTAGTACTCATGAGTGAGAGGTGCTCTGTGCACTTCATATCATTGGTCTAAAGCACCATTGTCAAACATGTGGCCCAGGGACTGGGTCCGGCCCTCCAAGACCTTTCATCTGGCCCTCCACTGATTTTCTATTAAAATATTAAAATTTTTCAGATTTTTCTGGTAATGTTCTGTGCTGCTTAGCATAGCAGTGTCTCCAGCACCTCTGTGCGTGCCAGCCTCCCACCAGAGCAGCACAAATGAAGACTTGCCTCTTTCCAAATGTTCTTAAAGAACATAGTTTTGACTATTGACCATGACAGCCTAATCAGCAAAATGTCAAAAATAAGAAAAGTGGACACTGAGTGCAGGATTATCCAAGATAAATGGATAATCCTGCACTCCTATTTGTTCCTGGAGATGAATGGGAAACCTGTATGCCTGGTGTGTTTGTAACAAGTGGTGGTGCTCAAGGAAAATAATCTTAAACACCACTATGAGACATGGCATGGTGAAAAATACAATAACAGAGAATTGAAAACACAGAAGATAAGCAAATTATTGCTGGGACTGAAGAAACAGAAGTCTGTTTTCACCCGGAGCCAAGAGGTTAGTGATGTTGCTGTGAAAGCAAGATACCTGATCGCTAGCATAATATTATAATATTTTGTAAAAATATTTCTGTTACAGATTTGCGTTTCTCTGCACAAATATTTGGACTTGGCTATTTTTGGGGTATATATGCCATGAGTTTTCTGATCCGGCCCATTTGGGATCAAAGTAGGTTGTAACTTCTTAGGTTCTTTTTTAAGACAATTTGGCCAAGTGTATTTTCACCTTGTTGACATGTTTTGGCTGCTAGCTGCGAGCCATCTTCAGAACTGTCACCGGTGTTGGTGGTGACGTGTCGTATATCAGATGTTGTTAGTTCCGGTAGGTGTGGTCAGCCTGATGGGACCTGCAGGTCGCTCAGACTGACCACACCTCCTGTCGCCTGGTGGTCTCTGGAGGAGGGTGTCCCAGGTGTGTGAAAGGAGGAAGTTAAAGCACTAAGAAGACAAAATGAATATTTTTGGCATAAAGTAGGTTGTATATGGCCCCTGGACCAAAATGAGTTTGACAGCCCTGGTCTAAAGAGACAAAAACAAGACATTTATATGAAACAGGGGGGTTGGTGTTTAAAAAAGGGCAATATATTTTGAATTAATTTTAACAAGTTTTATTTTTCTATTTTAGTATTCAAGCTCGAGATAAGGTCATATATTAATCCTAAAATCTTGTGCCAGAGAAGCGGTTCAAATCCATATACAATAACATTAAGAAATTACACATTTTTATTTATTTATTTATTTTTATATATTTTTTTTATTATGGCATATTTTTTTTATTATGTACTGTATTGTATTGAGTGGCAACACTCATGCCTCACAGCAAGAAGGTTGCGGGTTCGATCCCTGGGTCACCCGGGCCTTTCTGTGTGGAGTTTGCATGTTCTCCCTGTGTCTGGATGGGTTTCCTCCGGGTGCTCCGGTTTCCCCCATCAACTCAAAACATGCTTCACCCCTATGAACTAACATCAAGGACCATGACCTCCACCCTCCTGTGGGCTCACCACCTGCAGACGGGTTCATGGGGGGGTCAGGTGCTATGAGGATTGGGCAGCAAGCTGCCCCCGTGACCCAGCTGGATTAAGCAGGAGAAGCTGGATGGATGGACATTTTTTATTATAAGATATATATATATATATATATATATATATATATATAATATGTTTAACAAAGCATCACTGCAAACAAATGTACAGTATCAATTAACGAAAATTTCATTAGCATTTATGTTTTGCTTTTTGTTATTATATTGTATTGTGCGAGAGCTACAGTGTCATAGGAGTCTCAAATAAACCTCGTCAAAGCATTTAGTATAAATGTAGAGTTTTTATTCCAGAAATATATGGCCTCCTCCAGCTGTCTCATGCTGGTGCATAAGAAATGAACAGATCTGGAGAAGGTCTGTGGTAAAATCATATAAATCCTGCCCATATTTATCACAAAGGCAGGACTATTTTATGTCTCTATAACATGAATAATGGCTCAGAGTCTGATCACCACAATGAACGACTCTGCACAGCCATATTTAATCTAAACTCCCTCTCAGCATTTTACTGCGTGTGTCAAAAGACACGCGTTAATCCTGCACTTTCAGTTCAAACAAATCATTCATTGCTTTTATAGTACTAGTGGACTGTGCTGCTTGCATCCCATTGTGATAAGGTGGAGAGTGAACTTGAAAAAGAGGCTGTATTTGTTAGAAGAGACAATCTATCTCTGACCAGAAATGCAGATCTAAGATAACATTTGTCACAAAATTCACTCCATCCTCAGATCTAAACCAAAAACAAAGAAAGCTATCAGATACTGTGTATATAAGGGTCAATGACGGATTTTCAACAGGCACATTTTAAAATATATAAAAAAATATTAGTTTCTATTGAACTTTTTCAAATATTTACAGTGTCAGGTGCATAAATCTATGTTTTTAGTAGTTTTTATGTACATGAATTGGCTACGACCTTAAAAAATGTCATGTGGTGCGACTGAGAATAACCTTAAAATTGTTTTATTTTCTAAAACATGGTTGGGATATTAATCTAAGTTCTGAGTAATATGAAGTGCATAGAACCAAACTGTTGGCATTTCTTTTGATTTTTAATGCATATTGATATTTTAATTTGCTGTCCAATGACAGTCACCTGCTTGTGTTTAATGAACAAACTACTGCCCTGTAAAATGCATCAGATGAAGAAAAATGCCTAAAGAATCCCATTCAGCCAAGTATAGTTTGTCTGTTATTCAAATTCCACCCATAGAATTGAAATACCATATTTTTATTTTAAGAAAATTACTGCTATTATTAGTCGCACCATATGATGCATGGTCACGCCACATGACATTTTAACACTTTAAGTACAAAAACAGGTACAATAACTAAGAATTTCTGAAAAAAAATATGTGGTTCCATAGGGGTCAGAGGTACTACAGAAATGTGGTGAATTATTCTGAAATTTGAACGTTTTAAACTGCAATTGGACAGAAAATTTAGGCGTCAAGTCATTGACCCATAAATGGACATAACTGTGACGGAGCACCCGTAGTTGCCCCATCATCCCATCCCGGCACGTTTCTCTGGCCCGAGAGAGCGCCTTAGCCTGACCTGTTCCTGTCTCCACGTCACCCTCTGGTTTACGGGCCAAACTCGAGCACTTCCTGGTCATGCTGTAAATAGTGCTTGGTGCGCTTAAGGACGTCACGTGACCATGGGCTCATTATTCTGTTTTCTTAAGGTTATCGGTTTATAAAGTAATAGTCATATGGGAGTATTTTAAAGTTTTTTTTTATTATGCTGATTTACAATTTACCCCTATGAACTAACATCAAGGACCATGTTGTCCACCCTCCTGTGGGTTCACCACCTGCAGAGGGGTTCATAGGGGGTCAGGTGCTGTGAGGATTGGGCAGCAAACTGCCCCCACAACCCAGCCGGATTAAGCGGGAGAAGATGGATGGATGGATGGATTTACAATTTGCTTTATGTTTATGAGTGCAGATTTTGCCATGTTAAACCTTAAAACTCTATGTTTCGTTAATTGTTTAGCCCTGGGGGAGAGGCTAAGGGGTATTTAAGGGGGAGCTCTGTTCATTCTGGAGGTCGACCTTGGCCTGACTATGTGAGTACTGACTTGCATCCTTAGGTTCTGCTGTAAAGTGTGTGTTTTTCGGAATGCTTCTACACTGGTTCACTATGAGTGACGTCACACTCCCTTAGTCTATTATACATTCTATTCTATTAAAGCATAAAGTCTGCTAAGAAGTGTGAGATCCTCTCTTAGGGGCCTGAATGATTATGCAAAATGTGATGGTGACAGTTCACACCTCAGGGCAGTTCAGTGGACTTAATTCTACTCCTTACCATACACAATTAACAACAGGGCTGGATGAAAATGTATTCACTCGACTCTCGTCCACTTGAAAGAAAGACATTTTCTTCTGGAAATCACCTTGGTCTTACATTTAAGGTCATAAGAAATTATTTTTAAAAATCATCAAACATGACTAAATTGGCTTAATTATGATTTGGCTTGTGCTTAAGTGAGATGTTTGTTTATGTGACCCTGAGTGAGGCCTGAGGGACCAGAGATACAGCTGTGTTTGGATTTCATCAGATCAGTTCTGGTTAGAGCCCTGCAGAGCACAGGGAGAGACGGAGAAGAAAATATATTCAAACCTTTGCCAAGGTCTATTCAGACCTGGCACTAAAAAGACAAGAATTTACAAATATTTAAAGCCTACTGACAAAAATAAAAATCCAAACATGCAGTGTCCTCCCACACAGAGAGTAAAGTGCCAGAGTAGGGGAGAGGGTAGGAGGGAAAGAGATATAGAGAAGCAAAAGCTCTCAGAACTATATATCTCTATATGGGACCCAACTGCACTCACAAGACAGGACAATAAAGGCAGATTCCACTTGTTAATCTGCAGTTTACATTTATATACCAAGAAATACAAATCCAAAGTTTTAGTTGACTATTTGCTTACATTGTGTAACTTTTAAGCAAGTACCGGTGATACAAAAATCTTCAGCACATGTGTGGCTGAGGTTTCTCTCTTGATGTTTCTTTCTTCTTCACTTTCTCGTTTTTTTAATTTTTTAAAAATTTTATCCACCATTAACTTGCTTGACACAGAGGAGCCTTGATAATTACACAGAGCTCACAGTGCGGCGAATGGCTGCAGTTTGTCAATAATTACTTCTTATTTTAATATTGGATGGTGTCCCACAGGGTTCAGTCCTCGGGTTCTTGTTATTATTTTTTAATAATATTCATCAGTCACCAATAGACTGTTGTTCATCTCAGTCCAGAAAAAAAGTGGCCTTTTTATTTTATTCATTTTTTTAAACAGTTGATTCATTTTATCATTTTAACCCATTACTCTGCTTGTATTTGATATGCAGACACAACTCAAAGAAAATAACAAAACAAAATCTTAACATGCAAACCAATACAGCTTCTGTAGTTGGCAACGTAGAGTTAAATTTGTCAACTGGACCAAAGTTTTGACAGAAGATAGAAGCTTTTGTAGTTGTCATCACACAATCCCAGCATGCACCTCAAGAGTCCACGCTGGCAGTGAAGCAACTGAGACTAACGCTAAGGGCCATTATAGTTTAATCTGATTAGTTTTAAAATAAATGATTGCGTAATGACAACAGAAAAACTCCAAACATGGACTTAGTGGCATTCATAACCATAATCCACCCCTGCCAACATGACATCTCAGGTGTTGTCACCCAGTTTAACACTAGGCAGTTGTAATTTGACTCTACATTCTCCCATAGCATGTAGGGCTGTTCTTCGCTTATGCAGCAGTTTGCAGTCCTGACATGTGAGCACAGTGATTGCACAGAAGCACTGGCCTGAGCTGATTCTCCAGGAGGTGACCCACTCTCTGGTGATTCTCTCATTAAAGACTCAGAGGGCCTTCTGGAGTCCACCATACATACCATGATTACACTTTTATATTTTAGTCAGTCAGCATTTTAGACCTGTATTGGAAGACTTTTCTTTTGTTGTTTGACCTATAACTTGGCCTCCTGCTTGTCTCCATGGAGTTAGATAAGTTCAGTCATTCAAAGATAAAACATCCATAGTGACAAAGAGTTGCAAACCCTTCAGTAAGGTACACTGTGCACCTTTAAATGACACAAAATTGACTCTTGTGAGCTTTAGGCCATGTTCAAATGAGGTTAGCGAATCAAAATATACCTGGAGTTGTGTTTTGTTTCCTTCACACGTTTGACTATATTATTGTATATTATTAGTGTGTCTACATCTCCAAAGCTCAAAATGCTGTGTTCCACCTTGTGATGTCATGAAGGAGTAGTTATCAAGTCAAAAACACAATGGGATGCCTGCTGTATTACCTGTATTTCTGTTACTCAGACTAAATCTACAGGGTTTGTGTGTTAAACATGTGAATGAAACAAACCGCAACTCCAGGTATTATAATAAGAAAATTTATTTATAAAGCACTTTTAAAAGCAAAGTCTACAAAGTGCTGTACAAGCCACAAAGAACAATGCAAAGTATAAAAATAGCATACAGAAGGTATACAGAACACACAATGATGCAAACAATTCAATTAATTATAATAAATAAATAAAAAGAAATTGACTAAAAAGAAATAAGGGATAAAATCAAGTTAAAACCAGTTAAAGAAAGGCCAACCGATAAAAATGGGATTTGAGAAGTGATTTAAAAGATGATACCGGTGGTGTAGCCTTATCTCCTCAGGCAGGTCGTTCCAAAGCCGAGGCCCCGGACTGAAAAGGCTCCATCAGCCTTTGTCCGGAGCCTGAACAGCCATAGGGACCTGCCTGAGGATCTAAGGCTGTGGGAGAGCTCGTACAGGGTTAAAAGTTCTGAAATGTAACTTGGTGCAAGACCTAAAAGACTAAAAGTGATAAGTCAAATCTTAAAATTAATTCTAAAACACACAGACCAGTGAAGGAAAGCTAACACAGAGATCAAGGTTGACCTATGGAAACAAATTTTTGCAACATTTTGCACCAAAGTAGACTGGACAATGCCTCAGACTGTAGTTTCACTTTGGCTGTGCCCCCTGGCCCCACTCCCTCCCCAGCTCTAGCCTCCAGCTAAACCAGGTTAACATTTTCTTCCCGAGTTCACATCTGCTTTGTTTTCCTACAAAGAAACCAACTGACTGAAGTAAGTTCAGATGAACTGGCCATAAGCAAGGCACACATTTAATTTATGTTTGTGAATATTGTCACTGTGTTGAATATTGATCCGTTAATGCTATGTAATCTTTTATTTGATCAAACTGTTGATGGTTCATAACATAATGTGATAGTTTTTCTCACTCAACGCCCACCCAACTTTAGTCACAAACCTTTTAGTTAGCATGTCCTGCGAAAACTTAGTGGGCCGTCACAAAGGATTCTTATCTTTGAGACCCCCACCCAAGCTCTCACAGGTCGAGCAAGAGTCCTTCTGAGACAGCTAGAGGAGAGAGAGAGATCGAGAAATAGAGCAAGGCTTTTAAACAAAGACATTCCACAAGGGACAATGGGCAAGAAGTTTTCTCTCTCTATTAAAGTGTCCATCTTTTGATGTGTTTATCCACATTTCTGTGGCAGATCTGACCCAAAGTGAAGCTTTCATACTTTTCCAAATTAACTTAGGACTCTTAAATTCCAATCTGTAATCAATTACCCCTCATTTAATCAGGAACCCGTTTACTTACTTTACTACTACAATAGATCAGAAAATAGTGTAAAATGGCCCTTTAAATGCATGGTATGTGGTAATGCCTTTATCTGCTGTGTACTCTAAGACATGTAACTCCCTCTGAGGACAGGAGCCCTCTCAGGATAACTCTCTTTGATGCTTCTGATGCATTTTGGGAAATTTTCCCCAAAATTTCTTTCGGATTTCTGACGCGACTTTCATCTTTTGTCGAAAACAGCTCAAATATTTTCACATTCTAACTACCCAGCAGATTTGGGGTTAAAACTTTCCACTGTGCTGTGTAATCCATATCCCTCTAAGATATAAGGTATACTTAAAGCGGGGCTAAACACTTTCCTATACTATACTGTGTATGTAGTGTTTTATTAGCTTTCTCTACTGTTCCTAGTTCCTGTCCTAGTCAACTATAAATGATAAATATATAAATGATAAATAAATATCAGATTTTTCTACAGGGATTTTCCATCTGCAAGGCTCAAAGCACCAAAGACATCATTAAATACCACTCACCCATTCACCAATGTAGACACACTGGGGGCAATTCGGGTAACGTGTCCTGGACACAAGGACACAACGACAGTATTCATCTATGGGAGTACTGCTGACCTGTGGGCAAGTGGATCTGACTCATCAGTGGACAAACACCCTGCCAACTGAGCCACTGTCACTCCACTTTAGCAAACCATAGTTCATTTGCAGCTTTCTTCATTGGCCAATGTATTTTCTTGTAGTTGGTGACTTCACACACCTACGTGCAGGGGCGGAGTTTGAAGTGTGGATGCCTGCTAGACCAGTCACACTGTTCTTACACCCCAGAGCCTTCCTCTCCCCCCACTCTCCTCTTTAGTCTACAGACACTGTGGCTTTAGCAGCAATGAGTGGCATTGTGGCTGCTCCATTATTTTACACTTAAACTCCACGTCAGATCCGAACTTCACAACTGCAACAGCGTAATGATAATGTATTATAATATGAGACCAGACATGTACTGTCGGCTTTTTCTTGAGGGCCTCAAATGAACCACCTAACATTTATTTTCCACTTTCAAAGCTCAGAGTTAATTAAATCAGTTGGAATTGCCCCCAGTAACAGTGCAGGGAGAGAAGAGAACATGAATTCATTTGAAGATTGTACATTTGTATGCAGAGGACACAAGCAGAGAAGGAGGACTGAACACGAGCTAGGAGACTCAAATCAAACTAGGATTTGAAAAGTAACATTTGAGTTGGAGCAACAGTACTGACAAGAAACACGGAAGGAAAAAAAAAATAGGAAAAAATACAGATTTTATGAAAGTTTGGAAGTTGAAAAGTGAAGCAAAAAAAAATGTTATGATCGATTGGCATTTGGCTGCATTCTTCAAAACTGTTGTGTTCTTAGACACTTATAGATGCTGATAACGCACAAGAGCTCCACTAAACCAGGACAGAAGCCGGTCCCAACAGGACTAAACCAGGGGCTTTATTTATAAGTGTGTGCTGTAATTTTTCTAAGCAAGTGTGTGCTCCTTGTGACCATTAGAGGCGTGCACTGCACAAACTCCAGATTTCTAAAGACATGTGTTGCTTTGGGTCAGAACCAGCACAGACATTACTGTGTCCTTTAGACAGGCAGAGCACTTAAGAGCAACCTCTCATCTGTGTTTAATCACCGCACTTCATAAACCAAAGCTTGTGCTGCATCTGAGGAAGAGTTTTCTCTCAGGTCCAGTCATTATTTCACCCTCTGTGTGACATCGTTGGGAGGGAGGTGCACATGCTCGCATCAGAATGTAATGATTTTATATGCATGCTCTAGGACAGGGGTGTCCAAACTTTTTTCATTGAGGGCCACATATTAAAACACAGACCAGCGTGAGGGCCGATCGAGGGTCATAGACGGGTGGTCAAAACAGTGAGTAATTCAAATCTGTGCATTTCTAACAGGTTTAAATGACTCTCCAGTCCTTTGTTCAGGCTTAGACCCTCAAAAGGACACACTAAATTTACCTGATCAAGTTTGATTCTAAAAACATGCAGTAAAAAGTACTACTTGTGGTAGTATGGGCCAATTCACCTGGAAACCTGAGGGCCAAAACAATTGGTCTGAGGGCCACATTTGGCCCCCGGGCCATAGTTTGGACATGCATGCTCTAGGATATCAGCTGTCAGCCATCTCACTTTAACTGCAGTACCCACAAATGAGTGTCCTGATGAAGAAATTATGCAATTGCAGGTCTGTGGGAAGAATCTGTGAGGAATCTGTTTTTGGTTCTATAGGTTTTTAGGTCATAAATATTCACTGCAGTACAGAAGGCATAATTGTATGAATCAGTCTTGTAGCTAAATTGAAAGTCACAGCCAGCCCTTTATGTGAGCCTATATCTGTGTTTCACTTAAACAGACGTAATTGCGCTGTGTATTCTCCAGTTACTCTCATAAGCATAAAGGTGTATATGTGTGTCATAGCTTATGTGAAGCTGAGCAGTACATTTCTAACCAAGCATCTGTTCACCTGGGTCTGGTGTCATTTCTTAACAATTATTTATTTAACACCCACCATCTCCTGATATCAAGTGCACTGCTGGTGTCACAGGAAGTGTTCAAGTAACCTGCTCTGAATATGTGCTTAACCCAGCCTTCAGTGTAAGCGGGCGTTCACTCTTGTTGTCTTCTTGTCTTAAAGGTGCACTGTGTAACTTTTCTGAAGAGGGTCTGCAAACTGTTTGTCTCCATGGACATGTTAATATTTTGGTTTCATTAAGGGTTGAATCTGAACGGAGTTAAGTAGTTTTAGAAGTCCTGATCCAAAGTATTTGCCCTCATCAAAGCTTATGACCAGGTTACTTAGTTGATGTCACTAAGATAAGCTGCTGCAGGAGATAACAAGCTGGGGGAAGTGTGGCAACCTGAGCACTGTCCTCTGTTTCCTCCTTTTTTCTCATCAGCATCACTTACTATGTTCTCATCTGTAGCTCGTTCATTGCTATTCACATGTCCCCTGTCCCACTCCCCCTGTGGAGTGTAACTCTTTCAGACTCCTGATGACAGCTGGACCCCTCTCCTCTTCCTCGCCTGGCTCCTCTTCTTCGCCCGGCTTCCTCCTCCTCGCCCGGCCTCCCCTCCTCGCCCGGCTCCTTCCCCACCTGGGTAGCTGTGGCCATACCGAACTGGCCCACGGGCCTGGACATCTATAGCCTGTCCATCTATGGGAGTGGATCTCTCCTTCACTGTAGTTCTCCCTGAGGTTTCTTCTTTTTCCCGGAACCCTGGGTTTTTTGGAGTTTTTCCTTGCTGAGAAGGAGGGTCTAAGGACAGGGGATGACTGGACGATGTTTCATTTGCTGCTTTACATGAATGTTGTTTATTCCGGTTTTGATATGTCTGTGTGTATGTTTTACTCATCAAAATCTTGGAACGCCCTTAGAGGCAACTGTTGTTGTGATTTTGGGCGCTACAAAAATAAATTGAATTGAATTGAATCAGAACTGAAGTCTTCTCCTTATGTGTTGCCTGGTCCATCCAAAACAACCATTTCCACATTTTTCATTATCTTGGCTGTCCATTTGTATTTACTGTGCGGCAGGTTCATTGTGACAACTTTGAAAGAAAGAGATAGGACAAAAAACTTGTGAAACTGTTTAATAAATGCACAAATGAAACACTGGGCACTCTGATGCTGTGTCCTCTGAGCTGAAGGACATGTCTCCATTTACTCTGATTAATAAAACAGGACACACAGAGAGAGTAATTCACTTCTGATGAGGTCACACACTCTGAATCAGAAGTTCTAAAACTTACTTCCAGAATCCCCTCCAGATCCAGACCAGGACTATACTGTGGAAGCTAGGGCTTTACCAGGGCTAACAAGGACTACAACTAGATTAGACTGAGAAAACTGGAGATAAACAAGTAAACTAAACCAGGTCTAAAATGGGACAAAACCATGACAAAAGTACTTCTAAATGGGGTCTGTTATGTATAAAAATAGAAACTACACCCTAAAAGCTCCAACCCTCAAAAAAAAAACAAAAAAAGCTTGGATCATAGCCATAGATTGTTAAAAAAAAACAAAAAAATAAAAAAATAAAAAGTCCATTCCCGAACCATTTTCTTTCAACAACTTTTAGTTTCTCTTCTTCACAGACAGTAGTCGATTCTCACTTCTTGTTTCTGGTGGCCACGTACACGCCGCTGCAGTATCTTTTCCTGCAACAACGAACTCACACGTGAGCGAGAGTTCAGCTTGGGGTCAGAACAGAAGGATAGACTGCAAAAGCTAGAAAGAACTACATAATGCCTCCCCGTGTTGTTACATGCTCTGCAATATTGGGGTGATGATTTAAATACTTAACCACAGCGTTTTTCAAAAAATATAACTCACTCATAAATAAATGGGATTAGAAACGACATCAACAATCGAGTCTTTTGGGCTTTCACATACACAGTGGGAAATCAGAAGAGGTTAATATAAGGCTGCTTATAAAATAGTTTTATAATGTTTCCAGAGACTAATGAGTGAGCCAGGCAGAGCGTTTTGTTTGTTAGACTCGTGGCTGTTGTCAGATGGGTTAGAAAGTGGTGTTAAGCTTCTTAAGTTAAGAACTTGCCGCCATCACTACGCTAGTTTGTTGCCTTGACAGTATTCGACCACCTCTAGCAATGGACTTTAGCTTCAAACGCACTGGAGTTCCTTATTATGTTTAATATGTGAGTATTTGGAGCTGTGGGACAATAGGATACTTACAGGTGTAGTATTTTAGTGTTTTATGAGGCAGGTTTAGTTTTTCATCAGAAATAAAGTGTCAGAAAGTGGAGAGAGAATAATGCAGTTTTGTGCTCCTATTATTGTACTGTTATTGTTTTATGTAACTTTATGAGGCAATAACAGGGAAAAATAAAAGGTCTGCTCCACTGCTGCTCCACTGACAGACTGCCTACATTTACAGCTTTTACAAACTTTAAAAGTGCACTGTTTAACGTTTGGCTGAGGGTCCGTCATCTACTGCTTTCTATGGAGATGTCATTGCTCTGCCTGGAATGTTCCACACTATTAAACATTAACAGCTCTACATTATATTTATTCAGTTATAGGTAGATTTATAGCCCAGAAATACCTAGAAAAACAAGTATTCTGAGCAGGGTCTCCTCTCCACAGATCTGACCTATACTGTGGGACATTCCAGACAAAGTACTAACATCTCCATAGAGAAAAGCATTAGACGGACACCAGGAAAGTTACACAATGTACTTTTAACATGAGGGCCAAAGAGCTAGGCATAAGACTATAATTATACCCAACCAGTAACACAGCTATAAGGTAAAACGAGAACTCATCATTTCAAAATAACCAAATTAAATTATATTAAATTATGCACACAGCCTTGAAGATAAGCTTTGAAATATATTTCAGATGCTGTACCTGATATTGTTTTAAAAAATGTGAAAAATGGAACAAGTTCATTTGAAACAGTTTGCAGAGGTCCAAGGTTCTTCCTCACTTACCTTAGGGATTCTAAGCATCCTAATTATTCACCACAATGAATTTATAAGCACTTTTCACTACTCTCAGAACAGTGCGCTATTTTGCAGTCACAGCAACAGCAGTTAGCATGCTAATGTCACTCTTCCTAATTATTGACCAAAAATGATTTATAATTCGGTGCAGACACTGGACAGCAACTTATTTTCACCTCAAGAGCTGCTTACAATAACACTGTCCTGGAGCCACACTGAAGACTCATTTTGCTCAAATAAAAGGAAGAATCTAAAAATGTAAAATGAAAAATCTCCTTGTAAATAAAACGGGTCGTAAGGTTAGGTACAGCGTATTCTGCGTATGGCTTTGTTTTGCTTTTACCATGTTCTTCAATGTCAATGGGAAAGAACATGGAAACTCTACAAAGAAAGAGCCTTACTCCTACAGATCTATTCATGGGTTTTGGCTTCCTGCTTAAAAACAGCACTTTTCACCATTCAGAAGATATATTTTGTTTGAATTGAATTTTTGCTAGCAATGCTATGGTAGAAGGGTTTTCAAAGGTAGTCATCTGGACAATGTTATAAAGATAAAGACATTTCAAATTCCATCTGAAAGTTTCAATCTTTTTGATCTGATGGTAAAGAATAGTGAGAGCAGCTCAAATCTACCTATTCCCTTCAGATAGAAAATGAACTATGAAACATTTCGATCTCATAAACATTGTCCAGATGACTGCCTTTGAAATCTTTTCAACCATCTCTCCTGAACAAATGAAGGATGACTCTAAGTTTGCAGAGTACTGCAAACTTAGATTTGCTGCGTGCAATCATTTTGACTGACATACAGAGTTATATACTGTCTGACAAGCTGGAGCCAGGCAAACAAGACCACACTGCTGCCTATAGAAAGGCTCTGCATGACTCTGAAAACACTAGATCAAAAATCAAATTCCTATCATCATTCTAAAATATTGAGTACATATCATTTTCTCAATTGGGAAAACATAATTATTTATTCAGACATTATTCTGGTCCATAAAACCCTCCATGGTCTTGCTCCACCTCCATTAAAAGAGTTCATAACAGTTAAATTTAAATAAAAACACTCGTGCCATGAGTAGAGGAGACTATAAAATCCCATTCACAAATATTTCATTTGGACAGTTGGCCCTTTCAGTTCGTGCTGCACACTCCTGGAATCTGGTCCCCACAGAAATAAGGAACATGAGCTCCATCCAGAGCTTTAGTAGATCTGTGAAACAGCGGCTTCTGGACAATCAGACATTTGATTGTTACTAATCTGTGTTTTAACATCACAGCAAAAGTCTCTGTCTTGCTGTATGACTGTAATTTGTGTTTATGTGCTGTAAGTGCTTTTTAGCATGTTCCCATTTTACTAATATGTTACTATTAATATTCATTGATCCTTAATGTGTTTGTCATATGTGATGGACTGAATGTGTTTGTGCCTATGTCCTGTTTTTTGTCTTCCCATCAACCTGCCAATGGGACTACGGATGGAAATGATCCTGCATGACTCTGGCACATTTACATGCTGTACTAACACATGTTGATTAATGTGCACTGTCCCATATTTAATAAACATAAATGTACAGACCAACTGCCTCTATATATCACTTCATATTGAAGGTTATGTTACACAAAATTGTCTCTTGTGAGTTTTAAGTCATGTTATAATGCTGTTGCCTCCTCAAAAACAGACCTGGAGTTGTGTTTTGTTTCATTCATAAGTTGTGAGTAATCCTGGTTTATTTGTTTGTCTGATGTCATGTAGAGGTTGTGTTCAAGGGAACAGCTCCTTTTACCTTTTCTTCAGCAGAGATTGGCCATTCCAGTGCTGAAATGATCCAAATGATTCTAGTGAAGTTGTATGGAGTCATTTCCTGTATTATCACACAGCATCACAAGAGAAGAACTTAGCCTAAATATGCAAGATTTGTGGGTTAAACGTGTGAATGAAAAGACAGGTTTGTGATGAGGAACAATTCTAACAGCACAGTGTGTAATATGGGCCCTTTAAAGACTCTGGTGGAAGGAAAGAACAGGAAAGGTTTAACAGTTCATGAACCAACAAGAGCTCATATTTCACTTCTTCTGCCCTCTCACACCCAGAGTCAAATTCAATGACACGCGACTAATATCCTTCCCCCGTGTAATGTACTTCTTGACTGATGTGACCATTGAATCTCCTTTAGTACATCTTAATATAATATCATCCCGTGGCTATTTCAGTGCGTTTATAGAGATGGGTAAATGTATGGGTAGTGATCTGCAAAACTCCACTGGGATCTGAATAAAATGACCGATGTGAAAGGCAATTTAAACAACCTGCAGCTCGAACCAGTGTATTGTCTATAGTCTTCTAATGGAGCTGTATAGATTGTCAGCGTAGACTGGCTTTGGTCTTGTTGTGCAGAATCTGAAACCCCAATTATAACAAATGCTTTATTGATTTCTTTTCAGTCTGCCTTCAAGCTGTTTTCTTCTCCATCAAATAAAGCACACGTATTATTACTGTGGTCCACCGAGCCAAGGTACAAAGGATCTAAGAGTGCGGCCATTTGGGTCAAACCATCTCACACCAATTTGTTGTTTGTAAGTATAGTGTGAAAAGTATTGCAAACAGACCAATCATGTTCTACCCATTTGAGAATATGGCCACTTTCAGATTAAAGGGCCCATATTATCTTATTTTCTGATCTCAAAACGTACCTAGAGTTGTGTTTTGTTTCACTCACATGTGTTTAATACACTGCAAGGTCCCAAGCTACAGGCTGGAGACCGCTGCTGTAGGGAGCAGTGTCTCAGCGTGTGAGAAAAGAGTTAGAAATATCTGATGGAAAAGAGAAAAAATTTGATTAATAGTTATAGGTGCAGTGGCAGCTGCTGGTATACATTTTTTGGGGGGGGGGCATAAAAATTATAAATATGTATTATAAATATATGTATTATGTATAGGCTGTATAAAATTATAACAAATGCCAGATATTTTAGTCACTATTGGCTGAACTTTATCTAGAGCACAACGCACAGCTAAGCGCAAAGTTTATGCAGCAGCACAACCTGATACACCGCTCAAACCCAACCCCAACAACACAACGTAACACACCGCTCACAACCAGCCCGACAACCACCCCGACAACCAGCCCCATAACGTCATGAAAATGCAGCAAAAATGAGGCTCCAGTCACAGCACAACATCAACACCGCTCCTACAGCACATGGCAGAACACCGGAACGGCTCTGTCACTCATTTATTTATGTATTTCGCATTTACCCATTATAACACTTTACCTGTGAGGCTCCATCCCCATAACTAACAAAAACAAGCCTCTTACCTTCTCCGTCTCCAATATGTCCCGGTCTAGTCAGGTCCACGAGACAAGGTCCTGGAACACAGTGCACGAGCTGATTATAAAACTCGTCCCACTTCAATCTGAAAGTTACACCAGTCCATATTAGCTGGACTTAAGTCCTCTGCGCTACGCCCAGGTCAAATTTTTATACCCATAAACAACAGGGCAGCGCCCCAGCTCTGAGAACGGGTGCCGCAGTCCCAGTGGCGAGTGCCCCGAGACCCGGTCTGTGTCAGTGTGTCCTGTGCTTTTAGTCTCTCCTCGCGCCCTCCTGTTTCGTGCTTTAGGTCTCTCCTCCCGCTCTCCTATGTGAAAGTTTAGGCGAAAGTAGCTAGCGCTAGCGGCCATAGCACACAGGTCTGTATTAGCCTGTAGCAATAGCATTAGCCTGTAACAGTACCCATGCAGAGTTGGGATGAGGCGGGACAGAGCCGCTGAATCCTCATAGGTCAGAATTGTGATAATGTTTCTAAAGACCAATCACTTGATTTGAGTCACCCCCACCCTGCGCACCAGGACATTTTTGAGAGCTCTAATGTTAACCTATGGGCAAAAGCAATGTAATGACGTCAAATGTTTTCTGAATGTTTCAGCCTGCTCCATAGACCTCCACGGAGGCGCACAGACTGTGCGCACTCAAATGAAACACGTGACTCAAATACAGCGATATGAGCACATTTAACATGATAAAAATATGTCTATGCAAATACAGTTTTAAACAAAATATGAAACATATAGCCTAATGCAAAATGACATTTTAATTTATTTATTATTTAATTTTTATGATCGTGGTTAAGTTAGGGAGTGTGGCACATTTGCGCCCTCTGTTTACAGCCCCTACAGGGTGTAGGGCCTATTGCTTTCGCAACGATGAATGCCTTTGCCATTTGTCTAATGCACTCACCCATGTTTCACTCAGTGAACAATGACGAAAACTCACGCAATTTGGCCACGTGTGAAAAAGTCTGCCTCTCTAACTTTTGGTTATTTTCATTTTCAATAAATAAATAAAATGGCTCGTCAGCGCCCCCAAACATCACAAAAATGCATTAGCGAATACGAGTGACACCTAAAAAAATTTGCACGTAGAATCATGAAATTTGACATAGAAGTCGATCATGACAAGACAAGTAAAAAAAAAAGATTATTATGGCCACACCCCCTGACACACCAGAAGGCGGCCATCTTGGATTAAAGTTTGTGAAGCTGAAACGCACTCCTCCGAAGGCGCTCACCCAAACGGCCTCAGATTTGGTCCACATTATTTCCAGGATGGCACCATCAAAATTTGTCCACAGCTCTCAAATCCGTCTGATGGTCTCTGAGCAGTGAAGCAACAAAAAATTAACACAAGTTTTGAATATTTACAAATTGCTCCAATTTGCTCAAACAAACTATTATTTCAATGAAATTTGACATAGTTCTTAAACTCTCTGGCCTAAAGCGACTGAATGTGAAAACATTTAATTTGGTGCAGTAGTGCCCCCTACAGATTGAAATAAAACGTGACTCCCCCAAACACATTCAAAAACGCTCAAAAACTCACCAAACTGAGCCAAAAGTTCAGAAAAGATGAGATATTCGAGAAAATATAGGTTTCATGCATGGGAATCAAAAAATGGCGATAATACGTCACCTTGAATATTCGGCTCTGCCCACTCCTATGGGAGCCATCCCAGCTCAACTTTGTTGTAGAACCACGAAATTCGGTACACGCATTCGTCCCGTGAAGACAAACAAAAAATATTATTATGGCCACGCCCCCTGACAAAGCAGAAGGCGGCCATCTTGGATTGAAATCTTCAAAATGCAGGGTCTGCATTTTGGCTCATGTTGCATTTGAACACACTCGTCTGAAGGCGCTTCACCCACAGGGTTGAAAATCACCGTACATCATCTAGAGAAGTGCAGCTTCAAAAGTTACCTAAATTTTTTTGAAAACTGTCACGGTTTACGTGCAGCGCAGCCACAAAGTTCAATCAAAATTTAGACAATATTCAATGTCAAGATTTGTTCCCGTTGAACATGAACACAAGTTTTGAATATTTACAAATTGCTCAGTTCTTAAACTCTCTGCCCTAAAGCTACTGAATGTGAAAAAGATTTGTAGCATTAGTGCCCCCTACAGATTGAAATTAAATGTGACCCCCCAAACACATTCAGAAACTCACCAAACTTTGCCAAAAATTCAGAAATGATGAGACATTCGAGAAAATATGGGTGTCATGTGTGGGAATCAAAAACTGGAGATAATACCCCAACTTGAATATTAGGCTCCGCCCACTCCTATGTGAGCTGTCCCAGCTCAACTTTTTGGTAAAACCATGAAATTCGGTACACGCATTCGTCATGTGAAGACAAACAACAAATTATTATTATGGCCACGCCGCCTGACAAAGCAGAAGGCAGCCATCTTGGATTGAAATCTTCAAAATGCAGAGTCCACTGCTGAAATATGCCTGAATATAATATACTATAAAGCATATGAAAAATTACACTATAGCGCCCCCTAGACCTGAAATGCCAACATTATCGGATTTGTACCAAGTTTGGGAATTAAATTCTATGCATGACTACGAGCAAAAAAATACATTACGGACATGGTGAACTTTTCACTGTTGGCCACTAGGGGCGCAAAGACTCCTCAAAAATCATGTGCACTATGTAATTTTTCTGATGGAGGATCTGTTGGCCTGAGAAATTTGAATCACTAATGCGTGATCTCGGCCTGAACATAATACACTGTAAAGCATATGAAAAATGTGGTTGGGGTTTACGGTTATTAGGGTTAGTGTGGGGCATTGCATTTGCTGGGTGCAGCGGTTGCATGGCGTGATGTGTAGGGCACGCCATTTAAATGGAACATCATTTGCAGGGCATGCCGTTTGCTGCCGTTTGATGTGATTCTAGTAAATAGTCTTGCATTCTTTTTTTGTGTATTGTGTATTGATGCAAACCAAAAGACTGCTACTAAACACATCTACAGGTACTGAACTGATCCATTTTATTATCAATCAACCAGACTTTATTTATAGAGCTCTTTTCATACAAAAAAAATGCAACACAAAGCACTTATCATATTATAATAGACATTTCTGAGCCTAATCTGATTACCTGTCAATCTAACCCTGTGCAATATAAGACCCTGTCCTTGTGAATACAGAATTATAAAACCGTGAAGTCCAGCTGTCCCCCAGCGGCCTGCACCAAATTGGTTTCTTAGTGTGGAAAATACATCTGCATCGGTACAATAACACTGAACATAATTATGTTTGTATTGTGCAAATTGAACAGAAATTTACTATCCTGGCCATTCAAATGAAATCTCCACAGAAAACGTTATAAATGGTACGCTACTATGAAATGCTGAACAGCTGAGCTCACAGTTCAGATCCCACAGTCCTTATAGATGGTAAATGTCAAGTCTGCATGTTGGCAGCGAGACATTAGTTTATTGGTTTCGTCATGTTCTGGTGTACAATATGTTTACAGGTACCGCACACTATTTCATGGGGTACTGCTTCTTGACTGTATAATATAAGTATATCTCTGTATTTTTTGTGAAGAGGGACATCAGCATGGTCCCCTCTCCCTCCACCATATCTCCACCAGATTCAGACAGAACTGTGCAATCAGATTAGTTTTATTTCAGTAACGTGTGTGTAACAGTGAAAAAAAAGAAAAGAAAAAAAAATCTCTCACCTCAGATTAACAGAGTTTAGATGTTGGGAAATTCAATTATTATTATTATTTTTTTAAATAAAGATCAATATCTGGGGCCTCGCTTATGCACAAATCATTGTGCTCTTTACACATGTCGCTCTTTACGCCAACCACGAGATTTATGAAACTCCTACTAAGCACAGCGCTTATCTCTATGGCAGCTCAGACCTGCAGTAAGATCTACGCAAAGTCTAGAGACAGGGAGAAAAGCAACACCGGAGGAGAGAAGCAGAAGTGAAGAGAATTTGAGAAAGTGTTTGGTAAGGAAATTATCATAAAATTCACTTAAATGTAAAATATTCAATGTTCTCAAAAATTCACTTTCACGTAAAATAATTACATTCAGAATTGCACATTTTAGCAGAGGTTAGCCAAAACACAAAACAGGGCTGATTATTCCACTCATTGTTTTTGACAATATTATACATTTGAAACTATGTATCCTTGTGCACGAGCAGATGCACTTTCCCGGTGCAGCGCTGAGTCTCCTGCATTCCATGGCAGGACCATAGACTTCTGTAGACCACAGTCTGTGGCTGTGACCAGCACAAAGGATGAAATAATGACAGGACCTTAGAGAAAACTCTACCCTCAGAAAGACCACAGAAGTGAGGTTTTGGTTTAATGAAGCACTGGGACTACACAGCTCCAACACTTTTACGTTTGTCTTTATGCACTGAGCGCCACAGTGGCTCAAGTCTGACTGTCCTGACCTGAACCTTGCACTTTAATAATAATAAACCATTTTTTCTCAAAGGAGTCTTTATAAAATGACTTAAATGCATTCCCTGTATACATGTAATTCCTTATCAATTTAAAAAATACTTAATGCATATCTCATCACTGTTTTTGAAACTTTAAGGTAATTTAGCCTATTTTAGATGTATTGGAGAAACAGCAATATTTTAGCCATAAAATGTGGTTTAGAATGATTAGAATAACTTGTTCTCAAAATGTGACAGTTTGATTACCCGTACGTAATCTTTGTTAATGATCTGTGTGCGTAATCTGCAGGTGCGTGTTGTTAGCATTAGCATTAGCAGCGTGTCTCGGTTGCTGGGCGTCGGGCGCGGCTCCGTGGGCTGGACCTGTCCCGTTTTGACACGGCCATGCGGTCCACGGAGGTGTGTTCGAAGGCTACAGCCTATGCGGCCTGCAGCCTCCTGAATTGGGACACGGCTCACCTCTCTCCCACGATCTGTCCTGCGCACCAAAGAGGAACATAACTTTACCAAGGCCGAGTTAAAGGATGTGGGTGGGTTCCCAAGTCCTCGGGAAGCACTGATTGGTTTGCAGTAAGCAATGTTTTGATTGGCTCTCCCAAGGTGGCAGTAAAATTCGGGTCAAAAATCCGTACATCTGTAGATCATTTTCGCAAGCGTGAACTTTTGAATCGCGAGCAGGGACATGTGTACAAAATATTTGTACACATACGCTTTTGTTTTTCTCACATGCACCAAATATTTCTACAGTTACAAAATTCCCTCCACACGTACAAAATGTGTTCTACAGGTACAACATTTATTTGCACATGCTCGCAATATTTCTACGGGTACACATTTTTTTTCTACAGTTACAAAATTCCCTCCACAAGTACAAAATGTTTCTACACATACAAAACTGTATTACAACTGTGCGTTTTAATGACCTTGATTTGATCCCATAATTATCGGCTCATTCAGGAGTTACTTTGCTCCTTTTATAGTGAGGTGGAGGTGTGGACAGGGCATGATGTGGCTTCAGGTGTGCAGATTCTAGCTGCAGTTGGGATATATAAAGCACAGAAACACAGAGGATTTTCTAAATTTGAAGTTTGCGTGGCGCATGCCTCTGGTGGCCACTAGGAGTAAGCTTTTGCTTCAGACAAGTCCTACCACTCCTTTATAAGTGAGGCTCTGGTCTGCTCTGATCACCACATCCTGTGATGAATCTCAAGCCCGGTCAGACCTGATTGTCCAATTAGATTTGTCTTTTTCAGTGACACATGTGAAACGACGGGGCTCATTGGTCACATATCATTTACAAACAAAATCTAATCTCTCTCCCCTCAAATGAACAGAGTTTAGTACTTCACTCACTGATTCTGCAGAAATCTGCAATCTTTTTCAGCCACCATGATATATTTATATTTGTGTCCCTGGCTAATCCACCTGTCAATCATGCCCACAGGACTCACATCCTCATAAGCACTGAACAGTGTGCATTCTGGATCCCAAGCAGAGCAGTGTTTCAATCAGTGTATAGAAATCCATGATGCTTTTCAGTCCTGTAATATGTTCTTCCTTTCTTTTTTCCTCATAAGCAGTTGTTGGGTGTGTTTTTTAGCAAAATCCATGTGTTTAAAGCAGAACTAAGTAACTTCAGCCTTAGAGCTCCCCCTATACGTCCGATTCACGCTTTCTTTTTCTTGCGTTCTCGGTCATGGCTGACACCTCACACGTAAACACCAGATATTTATTCCTGCAGTGAACTGCATACAGCATCAGTACAGTATGTGGCTAGCTCTGTTACAGGTGTGTAGCTGAAGTATCGTAGAACTCTTGTGAGAACGAGAACAGACCCTGAGAGCTTGATCCGGGTCAGTAGGAGCCAAGTTGCATGTGTGGTTCTTCCGCCCAGAGGCAGATGGGGGCCCTTCAAACACCCCAGAATGTCATATGGAACCATCAGAGGGGCTTTCAAAGACATTGAATTAGGTAAAAAATTAAATAACCACTGCAGTTTTCAAGTGAAACTTGTTTATGTCATTTTAGAATATACTGATTTAAAAAGCCTGAAATATAAATGATCCTTAGGACTTCTGTAAAAGCAGACAAAAACATGTCTTCTTTAATCTGAGGTTTGTTTAAAGTAAAGCACAGACAGGACTTTGTGCCATGAAGAAAAGCAGTGGGTGGACATTGGTTAAAGACACAATCAAACTCTCTATTAAATCTCACATGTCCTCACACTCTGATGCAGGTCAATATTATATTTATGATCACACTGACTTCTGCATGACTCACTGCCAATAGAGTGGCGTGGCGTGTATGATTTAAAGAGCGCTCTCCATAGACTGACTCAGGACTTTAACGCCTCGTCTTTGGAGCCGTCTCTTTTAATTAGCACAGAGCAGTTTGATGGAGAGCTCATATATGTTCTTAAGTGGACAGTATATAGAAGCATATTAGCCTGACGACCATGGAACAGTATTGATGGCCAGTTAATGAGAGGCCTTCAAATCATGCCTCGCTGCACTTTGGTGTGAAAGTAGTTCAGAACATTTCACTAATGAGTATATGGATTGAACTGAGGACTTTCTTAGCTTGAGTTTGCCAGTAGTAATTCATAAACTACTACTGTAGTTTATTAATTCTTGTGCTAAAGTATTTGAAATATTTGGGCATTTTTTCAAACTGTTGATACATTTTCATTCCAAACTATGTTACTATGCAAACTATAGGGTCAATGAAAAGAAAACAAAAAAAACACAAAAATCCCAATACTGAGCACATCAGAAGCCCAGGAGAGAGGCAACCATTCACAAACCAACAAGTACTGTCATTGTGTCCTTGGGCAAACCTCAAATTGTATAATAGACTGTAACATCACCCGTAGCATTCAGCTTCAACCAAAATCAGGACAGAGGTAGTTTACGGTACATGCCCCTTTTCACCCTCAGCGTTTGTTTGGGCAAGTGGGCAAGTGCCTAGCAACAAGCCTAGTAATAAACCTGTTGTTACTTGAGAAGAAGGCAATTTATTAGTCTGTTATTGGGAAAGTGGAGGCTAGTGGGCTGTGGAAGATGAGCTGTGTTCATTTATATATACAGTCTATGGGCAGGACACTATAGGCCTCATTTATCAAGCGTTTGCTCATTTGCTAAACATGCTAAAAGTGGAGCTAAAGTCCAACACAATTTCTCATAGAGACTCTAAAGAAGATGAAGTTTTAAAGCTTATTCATACTTCATAAGACATAAGAACTTTGTCCTTGTTCTTGAGGCAATAAGAACGAGAACAAAGTTTGTTTGGACATTTCTTACTTCATAAGATGTTCTGCTGCTGAACTGCCCCACCCGCTCTGCCCCGCTCCCTCGCCCTGCGCCACCCCTCGCTCTGCTGTTGCTATGCAGCAATATAGCAGCAGCACAGCTTCGGTAACATTATTGTGCAGACATTGTACTTTATGAACAATTGAAGGCGGAAGAAAATAAAAAGATGTTGCCCTTTTAAGAAGTCTAGCCACTGTAGGAAGGTATATAGTGAGCTATGTTTCCTGCAGCGCTAAGAGCCGAGAACCAGAGCGCGTAGCTTCATGGCTGGGACCTCGGTGGTCTGGAGCTCCGTGGGGGCGCGGCCAGTTCTGGGCTAGCTCCACGGGGCCGTGGCTAGCTCCACAGAGTTGGAGCTCCACAGGAGCTCTGCTGATATGTTTTATGTAACAAATACACTAAAGTCACTCTCTAGTCCGGGAAAACATGTCACTCGCAGACCACATCTGACGCTCTTGAGGGGCATCAAGTATTTTTCTCCTGTTTTTGCATGGACCCTGTTATAATATAGAAAAGACAGGTGCAAACTTTTTACATAGGATAACAGCTGCAATTTTGCCATAAAATGGCCCACAAGGACAGATCCTAACATGTGGTTTTCAAAGCAGCAGTCATAAAATATAAACTCTTTATCTGTGACACTCTGTCCACTCCCACCCCTTTTCCCTACACCTCTCCGATGGCACAGATGTGCGCTTTTGACAAACATGAATTTACACAACAAATTTACACTTCAGCAGTCCAACAGCCCACAGGAGGGAAGCACAAACACTTCTGTACTCACTGAAAACTCTCATTTACATATGGGTTTCGCAGAAGAAATAATACACACACTTTCCAATTTTACATCACACGCAACACGCTTACAAACTGCACAAGCGGTTTTGCAGTTTAGACTCACACTTTAGAACATGGACTGATAACTGAGGCCCGATGAATGTTAATATTCCATGTGTGAGTGAGAGACTGGTGATGGCCGAGCTGGTACTCCAACCCCAGGGGAGTTATGACTGCAGCAGTACAGCTTATCACAAGAGTACTGTGATAGAATGAACAACTTTGATTATCTAGAAAAGCACTATGTAATAATAATTATGATTATTATTAAATAGAGATAAAGAAAGAGACAAAAGAGAAAAGATAAAATATGTTTTCTTTATTCAGGGAGCAGGCACGCACACCTCTTCCTATCCCTACCCTATTAATGCATACATGCATCTCCCATCCTCTCCTTCTTTCTCTCATTTATGCGCCCTTCCATTTTTCATATATGAGGCTATTCAAAGCCTGGGAGCCACAACGATCATTGTTTTCATGCTTATTAAATTCATATTCTGAGCTCCTAGCTGAAATGATATGAACAACATTATAACACAGAAAGCTTGTTACTATTTTATATGCGTGTTCTCATTAGTGGTCAGTTTAATTTGCATTGGGAACAGTGGAGGTTCCAGTGCTGCATACAGAGTGCAGTGTTTTACATGCGAAGTGAGTGAATGGGCTGATAGCTTCTCTGTCATCATGTGTGAGCCTGTGTGTTTAGGAGCTGTGATGCTGTTCTGCTTTGAAAAGTGAAATTGTTGTGCTAATGAAACAGAATAAGCCCATGGATCCTGCAGCATTAACATTCACTGTAGACTCTCAGGCCTCTGTGCACAAACACAGAAAAGCAAAAATTAGACCAATCTGGCCTTGTGGTGGTTGTGGAAAGCAGTAGTAGTATTAGAACTTCTACTCTGTCCTCTACTTACAGAACGAACATATCATTTTTACACCAATTTAGTTTTGTAATTAGAGGGTTGGCATTTACAAAGCTAAGTAGTAGTAGTTGTAGATAGCAGTAGCATTTTTTTTTTCATCACTAGGTTAGGCTGGGCTATCTCCAAAAAAACTAAAAGTAGTTAGTAGTAATCTGGCTTGCAAATATGGGTTTGTGCAAAAAGTAAAGTAGTAGTAGTAATGCAGTTGTAGTAGTAGGAGTTTCCATTCAGACTAAAGGTTCTCTGTAGTTTAGCTTGAGTAGAATTACTAATAGTAATTGAATAGTAATAGTAAATGTAGTAGTAAAGTAGTAGTGAGTTCTTGTTCATAAAACTGGACTTCATAAACTGTGTACAACCAGAGAAAACAACCGTTAGACTGATTTATCTTTGTAAATATTGAGCTAGTGCAGAAATCAAAGTAGTTTGAGTGGTAGTAGTAGTAATATAATGCAGTAGTAGTAGTAATATAATATAATATACGTGGCCATACCAGCTTGTCAAAGCCTGATCCCGTCAGATCTCAGAAGCTAAGCAGGGCCGGGACTGGTTAGTACTTGGATGGGAGACCACTGAGAATTCCAGGTGCCACAGTGGGGCGCCAGTGGCAAAAATCTGTTGTTGTGTCCTTAGGCAAGACACATCACCCACATTGTCTAGTATGAAAGTGAAAAAAATAAAATAAAATGCGGCACGGTGGCTGAGTGGCAACACTCAGGCCTCACAGCAAGAAGGTTGCGGGTTCGATCACCGGGTCACCCGGGCCTTTCTGTGTGGAGTTTGCATGTTCCTCCCCGTGTCTGGATGGGTTTCCTCTGAGTACTCCGGTTTCCCCTATCAACCTAAAACATGCAGCACCCCTATGAACTAACATCAAGGACCATGATGTCCACCCTCCTGTGGGCTCACCACCTGCAGAGGGGTTCATAGGCGGGGGTCAGGTGCTATGAGTATTGAGCAGTAAACTGCCCCCGCGACCCAGCCGGATTAAGAGAAGATGGATGGATGGATGAAAATAAAATGCAGTAGTAGTTGTAATATAATGCAGTAGTAATAGGACAGTTCAGACAGTTTGATAGTCCACTCTTCATTTCTTTCCTCTGTGCAGTGAGAGAACATCAGATTAATCTTGCTCTTGACTTCCTCTTGAGTTGAGTTGTGCTGGTGTGCTCTGGTCCTCCCTCTATATATCCCACAAAGCACCAGCAGCAGCAGCCCCGGCCCCTCCCGTCACAGATAAACGCGTTATCAGCCACAGAAAAGCTGCATTAGAGCCATGTCCAAACACACACCTAATGAGGTTAGGGCTGAGGAGGAAATGAAGACTTCCTGGTCCAGAGTCTGTACAAAACCCTTCACACAAGCTCTAACTACTGTAGCTTCAGATCATTAAACCTGACACTGTACACATCGGAGCTGACAGTAAACAGATGTGGCTATACTCTGATGTTTTATTTGTTGCTATTTTTCTTATCATTATTATATTATCATTTAAAGGTGCACTTTGTAAATTTTTCGATGTAGGTGTTTGCTGCCTCCTTGTCTCCTGTTATATTGCATTAACTGGAAAGTTGACCAGTATGGTATAAAAGTGTACAGATACCACTTGTAACACAGATATGACGGATAAGTGGAGGGCCAGTCAAGGGCCATGGACTAACTCAAATATGTGCATTTAAAACAGTTTAGAACTGGCCTCCAGACCTTTATTCATGCTTAGATCCTCAAGAGAAAACACTAACTATACAGTACTATGGACCAATTTACCTGGAAGCCTGAGGGCCAAATGAAATTGGTCTGAGAGTCGCATTTGGCTCCCGGGCTAGACCTTGGATTATGCCCGCTATAACATCTCTATAAAAGCAAACAGTGCACCTTTAAAATGCGGATTCTTTTACAGTTGGTCCATGTTTAAAGTAGTATTTAGTATGTATGATGCAATTGAGAAATCGTTATATATGTTTACAGACACGTATAATCTTAAGCAATGCATAGTTGTATATTATTACTGAAGATTGAATATTAAGTGAGGCTACACTATCATAATACATAGTTTTCCAGAGATGTTTTTTTAGCTCGATCTCTTGAACCATAGATCCTGGATGACTGAGGGATTACACAGACATAATTCATTTTCTAAATAATAATAAACATTGCCTCTCATTCTGTAACTTGGCCTTAAAATGTTCATATTAACCTGCTCTATGTGATCCTTATTTCATTATTTTGTCCATAAATTCAGATATGAACATAAATAACAGACCAATCCTCTGCCTGTGTTGCTGCTCTCTTCCAAACCAGTAGTGCGGACAAGAAGGAAGCTGAGTCAATTTCAGCAGTCTCACTCCTGACTGGCTCTTGGTTTTGCACTCAGATTTTCAAATATGGCCTCTGGCTGCAGATTAGTCACTTTAACTGTTAGCCTCGATGAGCTTCTTTTAATTGCAACCAAATACTATTGGTGACATCACACTCCCTTAGTCCAATTCTATTAAACAGTCTATGGTTGCACACAATGAGTGTGTTTACTTGCACATCAGTATCCCGGTTATTAGCCATATCCCAGTTATGGCAGTAAGGATATGCTGTATGCTGTATTTATGGACAAAATTTCTAGGTGCAGTCAGGGGCCGGAGGGGGTCCGGTTCGGGGACCACAGGATCTCATCTCTGCTCTTTGTTATCCTGTTGGCTTCATCGAATCAGGACCTGCAGCATGCACTGGGGTGGTTTGCAGCTGAGTGTGATGTGGCTGGAATGAGAATCAGGCAATGGTTTTCGACCGGAAAAAGGTCAATTGCCCTCTCCGGGTGGGTGTGGAAGCCCTGGCTCAAGTGGAGTTCAAATATCTTGGGGTCTTGTTCACGAGTGAGGGGAGAATGGAATGTGAGATTGACAGGTGGATCGGTGCAGCATCGGCAGTGATGCAGTCGCTGTATCGGACCGTTGTGGTGAAGAGGGAGCTGAGCCAAAAAGCAAAGCTCTTGATTTATCGGTCAATCTACGTTCCTCCCCTCACCTATGGTCATGAGCTCTGGGTAATGACCAAAAGGACGAGATCGCGGATACAAGAGGTCGAAATGATTTTCCTCCACAGAGTGGCCGGGCTCTCCCTTAGAGATAGGGTGAGGAGCTCGATCACACAGGAGGAGCTCAGAGGTGAGTCGCTGCTCCTCCACATTCAGAGTAGCCAGCTGAGGTGGCTCGAACATCTGGTCCGGATGCCTCCTGGACGCCTCCCTCGGGAGGTGCTCCGGGCATGGCCCACCGGTAGGAGGCCCCAGTGAAGACCCAGGACACGCTGTAGGGACTATGTCTCTCGGTTGGCCTGGGAACGCCTCAGGGTCCCCCTGGAGGAGCTGGAAAAAGTTTCTGGGGTGAAGGAAGTCTGAGAGTCCCTGCTTAGACTGCTGCCCCTGTGTCCTGGCCTCGGGTAAGTAGAAGAAAATGGATGGATGGATAAAACTATGAAGGGGGAGTGACTGCATAACAATCAGATGCAAATGAGCTGTACATATATGCAACAAAGAAGGTTGAATTAGTCATGTGGATGTGCTCTTTCAGGTTTGAGGTCAGGTTGGGTGAACAGAATCCCACTGTGTGCTATTATGGGGTTCAAAGCCGCATCACGTCTGTGGCAAGGCTGCCTGAGTTTGATAAGAGACAGAACAGAGGAGGGTAAATATTAAAACCATAGAGAGGAAACACATAGGAAAGAGAGAGGTCCAAGTTTGATTTATGAACAATGGAGGAGCAGCTGAGGTGGTTCGGGCATCTGGTCCGGATGCCTCCTGGACGCCTCCCTCGGGAGGAGCTCTGGGCATGTCCCACCGGTAGGAGGCCCCGGGGAAGACCCAGGACACGCTGGAGGGACTATGTCTCTCGGCTGGCCTGGGAACGCTCGGGGTCCGTCCGGAGGAGCTGGAGGAAGTGGCTGGGGAGAAGGAAGCTTGGGAGCCCCTGCTTAGACTGCTGCCCCGCGACCCGGCCCCGGATAAGCGGAAGAAGATGGATGGATGAACAATGGAGGACTATTTGTTTAGAAAATTACATTTTAACTCAGTTAAAATGAACAGACATACAAGGACATTATCAACCAGAATGTTCTTATGTGAATGGGGCACATAATGCACACCTGTTGGAGACTGATTGTCTCCATGGTGATCTTAATGTTTTGCCTTAAATGTTCCACTGTCTGCTATTAAACTTGTCTATCTTCATAGAGACAGACCAAGTTACAAATAAAGTCTGTGGAGAGGGGAACTCACTCATAGTAAACATGCATGTTTTCAAGGTATTGGCAACGTATGGCATTGCCATTTCAGTGTCATCCCACAACAAGAGGGACACCGCTCAGTCTTTCGATCCTCATGTGACTGCTCCACAGAGAGTATCAGAGCAACTCAGTAGAGGAGTCAGCTTTGAAGAATCTTTGCCAGTAAAGCAGTGGGGCCAGATGGAATATCTCCAAGACTCCTGAAGGTTTGTGCCGCTGAGCTGGGGGAGCCTATGCAGTATGTATTTAACCTGAGTCTGTGTGTGGAGATGTCTTCCATTGAGTAGGGACCCCTACTCAATGAAAGCCATCCTATATTGTCCCTGTCCCCAAAAAGCCTCATCCCAAGGAGCTGAATGACAACAGGTCAGTTGCCATGACCTCACATGTGATAAAGACAATGGAGTGACGGGTGCTCCGCCACCAGCTCAGACCCCAGATCAGCCACACGCTCCACCCTGCACTTTGCTTATTGGGAGAAAGTGAAAGTGGACGGCGCTCTGCTCTCTCTGCTCCATAGGTCCCGCTCTCATCTTGACAAAGGCAGTTGTGCTGTGCTGATGACCTTTTTTGACATCTCCAGTGCTGTTGTGAATTCCCTAGTTTAACTGTTAGTTCAATAACTGTTTATTTAGTTCAGACATTCATAGGCACCTCAAGGGTCCTTGGGAGCACCATGGTCATGGTGTTACTGGTACCATGGTAACACTGTTACTGCTGGCCTAACTGCTGTAGCTTCAGATCATTGCCTTCAACCTATCTAAGTCTTTATCTATGGTAGAGGTAGGTTTGTTTATCTAATTGTTTCTTTAATTGTTATCTAATGTTCTGATGCTAATTTACATATTTATATGATAGTTAATGTAATTGTTTAACAGTTAGTCATATGCTTATTATATGTGCTAACTCTGTGACAATTATTTTCAGTTGGTCATTTTATTTAAAAGTTTTTATAGACTACCAGACAAAAAGATAGTTCAGACGAAATCAGGCTGAAAAATACAAGAAAGGACATTAAAGCTCCTCAAATCCCTTCTGGTGTCCATCTTCACTCTCTGATTGGGGTATTGTTTGGATGAGGTGTCCCCACATACATTGCACACAGTCTACAGTCCTCCCTAACTGTCTTCAACATAGCACATTTAACACATCCAACCTCTGCTGCTCAAAAACAAACTGATCGAGTTGGGAGTGGATACTTCTCTGGTTGGCTGGATTACAAATGACCTCACTGGCAGACCTCAGTATGTCAGACTGAGGGACAGAACCACTGATACTGTTGTCTGCAACACCAGAGCTCCACAGAGCTGTCACCAGTTGTGTTTACCCTGTACATGTCGGACTTTAGATAAAACTCAGAGCCGTGTCACATGCAGAAGTACCCTGGTGACACAGCCATTGTAGGGTTTACCAAGAATGGTGACTAATGGGAGTAGAGGCAGTTCATTGAGGACTTTGTGGTGTGGTGCAGGGTTAACCACCTTCAACTGAACACTACAAAGACCAAAGAGATGGTGCTGGACTTCATGGGGGTGGACTTCATGATCTATTTATCTATCTATCTATCTATTTTAATGCCGCATATGAAACATTTGAGGCCTAGCAATAGCATTTCTACAGAGATATGCAGAAAATAGTGGACCCCCACCAGAAAAGTTACATAGTGAAACCTTTGTATTTAAAAAAAAAACACACACACAAAAAACACATCTCTTTATAATGATGTGTTTTTTTGGCGTTTTCATCTCCTGACCCTGAATTTGAGGGCAGAAAAACAGAAACAGAGCAAAAAATAATATTGAATCTTGCAGAAAAGTTTGAAAAACATTAAACATTTTTCACCTGTGATTTAATACATTTTCTCAGAGGCGCAAAAAAAATCCTCAAATCCTGAGTTCTTACTAGTTCATGTTCAGACCTGAAGAGACCTTAGTAGCAGAAACTCTCTTTAGCTCAAACTAATTCCAGCCATCTGCCTTTTGTGTCCTGCTGTGGTTCTTCCAAAGGGGATAATTTGGAGAGATGTAACAGGACTGACACTTGAGAAAGTACCATTCATTCGAACACCTAAAGGGAGACTCACTCCCACCAGATCCTTTCATTTTTAAAGGCCATTTTGTGATTCCACTAGTTTAAAATGGAGCCAGAAAACAGGTCACAATTCTGTGGTGGAATATGCTGAATTCAGATTGCAGATAGTGGTATAGAAAGTGGTGTCATTATTTAAATCCCAAAGACTGAATATAGTCAGTTCAAAGGAGGATTTATTATGTGACAAGATAAGGTCCAACATTTGTGGATCATTAGTTATATTTGTTTCAGTAAATCTCCCACATGCCTCAGCCCTCCACCTAACATCTTCAAATACTGGAACATCAACGTGGCATGGGGGGTTCTACATATATGTCTATGGAGGAATGTCCATAGACTGAAAACTCACAAAAAGTAATTTTTGGAAGCCTGTGATCACTAGGGCCGTTCATAGGCCTATTTAAGAGTTTGATTTACAATAAAAAAAAAAAAGGTCAAGTCTAGAGATTCAGAAAGAGCAGAGCCTATAGTTTGGCATCACTCAATAGTTTGTTACAGCAAGACACAATAGTACCCACTTTTTTCCCATAGCGGTTAAGAGATCTGCACACACTAAACCTGGATCCAAACTTGGACTGTACATATAAACTTGACTGTATATACACTGCTCAAAAAATGTAAGGAACACTTTGATAACACATGAAATCCATATTTGTATTGGTATCTAGCATATTTATTTCTCACATTGAGATCTGATGTGTTTTCAAAGTGTTCCTTTAATGTAGCAGTGTATAAATGGACATAGCTAACGTGCTAGCTGGCATGTTCCAAATAGGAGGTTCGCACGCGGCTCTTCTGGCTCCTTCTGACCCTGGCTCCCATTGACTTACACTTTTATTAGGCAAACATCAACCACATGTCGCTGTAGGTATGCTCTGTGCCAACACTGTAACATCAATTTAGATCAGTTTTTGGTTCGCATTTCGTCTTGCTCTTCTCATCAGGAATGTATAGGGAGCCCCTGTACGCTATACGCAAGAAGGAGAGAGAGCTTGCAAAGGCCAAGAGCAGCGCCCCTTAAAAAAATGATCTCAAGGCCAATCTCGAGACCAAGACCGGTCTCGAGTACTACCACACTACAGTCTACCCACACTACCTTGGCGATTAACTGGTAAATGATCGACATTTTGGGCACCCCTATGGACGAGACCAGGACTAAGATTAGGTTAGGTTAAAGGTTAAAGGCCCTCTGAAAGTGTCAAGATGTGCTTCTGGTGACTGGTGAGGAGATAATAAATAAAACATATTAATACTTTGAAGCAGATGTCATCAACATTTAACACATTGTGCATTGTGTTACCATGGTAACTGCTGAACATTCTTCCATAGACATACATGCCCCCTCAGTCACTGCAAAGTATCATTAAAAATAAACTGGGATATTCTTAAACCTGACGTGTGTCTTTGGATTATCTGAAGAGACATTTTTACTTTGTACCCTGCGTGTGTGAAAGGACAGTGCAATGAGTTTTCAGCTACCCCTCGTCCAATCTCAGCGGCTGCTCTGTTCTGTACACAGCGCTGTGCTTAATGTGCTCTGGGTGTGTTTCCATCAGGGATAATTGTAGTAATGGCCACACTGATGGAATAAGGCAGTAATTAGACTCTCACATAAACCAAATAAACAAGGAAAGGGCCCAATGCACAGTGCACTTTTCCAAGGTCTCCTAAAGGACTTTCAGCGTGAAATGGTAGAGTTTAAAGTCATATTTGATGTTGTTTCCTCATCACAAACATACCTGGAGTTGTGTTTGTTTGTTTTTTTTTCATTCACACAAACTCTGTATACACTGGCTGAGTTCTGCTCTCAAATGGAACACTCTGTTCCACCTTGTAATGTCATGATGTAATATGAGAAGTGCTCTATTGTGTTTTCTGTTGTGTGCCATTGTGTGCTCCATTGTGTAACCCTAAACTCCATACACCTTCACTAGAATCATTTGGATGATTTCAGTCCTGGAATTACCAATCTCTACTAAACAAAAGGTAAAAGGAGCTGTTAACTTGACCACTTCATGACCTCACAAAGTGGAACAGAGCATTTGGAGCTCTGGAGATGTAGAGACAGACAAATAAACAAAGGCTTACTCAAACTTGTATAAACGAAATAAAACAAGGTATGTTTTTAAGATAACCACATTCTAACGTGGTTTAAAGGTCGCAAGAGTCAATTTAGCGTAATATGGGATGTTTAAAGGACACATATATAGAACATGTATTATGCAAAATGAGCTTTTAACCATATTAAAATGTTCCCCCATAAAAAAAGCCTGCTTCATTCACACTAGTTTCACTAATCCTCTGTAAAAAGTCTTTTTCCTCTGATCCTCCCCAAACACATTTGCTTCCTGTTTCCTTTCACTCCACACTCAGTGATGGTAAGCCACTATTGTAGTCAAAGCTGCCCTGGGACAGACTAATGGAAGTGAGGCTGCTCATGGCAGGGCAAGGCAAATTTATTTGTAGAGCACAATTTGTACACAAAGTAATTCAAAGTACTTTACAGAATAAGAAATACATTAAAATCACAATACAAACAAATCAAAACATAAATAATCATCATACAATTTTAAAATAGGAATGGGGCATTAAATTAGACAGAATTAGAGAGAAGAGTGCGGAATGAAAAATGAAAACCTTTCAGTCATATGCACAGCTAAACAGAACCGTTTTTAGCCTAGATTTAAACAGATCTGCACCATCAGACCCTCCGACCACCACCATCACTCATGCACACACTACTTTCATACTAGGCAATTCTGAAATCTGATGAGATCAGGCTGTGACAATGCCAGTATGACCACAATGTAGAGGTCCAGGAAATAAGTAAGAGTAAAAGCAAATAGGAGTAAAAGTATGCTGCTAGAAAAGTACTCTGAAAAACAACAGTTCTTTAAAAGTTACTGAAGTAAATGTAACTGAGTAAATGTAACTGAGTAGCCACCTCTGTCTAGGCTGCATTTCACAATTTAAAGCCGTGAACTTTTGCCTTCTTCTTCACACTCCCTCCTCTTCTTCCTCTCCTCAGTTTCCTCCTCTTCTTCCTCTCCACAGCTCGCTCATCTTCCTCCTCTCCTCTCCACAGCTCGCTCCTCTTCCTCCTCTCCTCTCCACTGCTCCCTCCTCTTCTTCCTCTCCTTTCCACAGCTCCCTCCTCTTCCTCCTCTCCACAGCTCACTCCTCTTCTTCCTCTCCTCCTCTCCACAGCTCTCTCCTCTTCCTCTCCTCCTCTCCACTGCTCCCTCCTCTTCTTCCTCTCCTTTCCACAGCTCCCTCCTCTTCCTCCACTCCACAGCTCACTCCTCTTCCTCCTCTCCTCCTCTCCACAGCTCCCTCCTTTTCCTCATATTCTCTCCACAGCTCACTCCTCTTCCTCATATTCTCTCCACAGCTCACTCCTCTTCCTCCTCTCCTCCTCTCCACAGCTCCCTCCTCTCCACAGATCCCTCCTTTTCCTCATATTCTCTCCACAGCTCACTCCTCTTCTTCCTCTCCTCCTCTTCACAGCTCCCTCCTCTTCCTCCTCTCCACAGCTCACCCCTCTTCTTCCTCTTCACAGCTCCCTCCTCTTCCTCCTCTCCACAGCTCACTCCTCTTCCTCCTCTCCACAGCTCCCTTCTCTTCCTCTCCACAGCTCCCTCCTCTTCCTCCTCTCCACAGCTCCCTCCTCTTCCTCCTCTCCACAGCTCCCTCCTCTTCCTCTCCACAGCTCGCTCTTCCTCCTCTCCTCCTCCACACCTCACTGAGATCTGAAACTGTATGTGAGAGAGTGTGTAAGTGGGAGTGACTGAGCTGTGATGGGCCACTCAGATCAAAAGCCTCTCTTCATGTCACCGATCCCGTTCGCTCACTGTGATTCCTCAACAGAACCTCAAGTCTAAGTGCACACGACAGGTATGAAAACTTGTTTCTCAAAGGCAAAATTAGCCTCATTAGATTAAAGACTGAAAAAGAAATCCCTGTCTTTTCTAGTCTTTTAATTTTGGTGAAGGTTATAATTTGACTTCCTGGTTGGACACCAGCAGCAGATGTGACATAGAGGCAATTCCATAACAGTCACCCAACAACCATAATGTTAATTCCAAAGCGTCTAAATTGCACAAATAAACAGTACTGTGCAAAGTTATATGCAGGTGTGGAAAAAATGCTGTAAACTAGGACTGCTTCAAAAATGGAAGTGTTCATCATTTATTCTCATCAATCAACAAAATGCAGTGAATGAACAAAAGAGAAATCTAAATCAAATCAGTATTTGGTGTGAGCTTTGCCTTCAGAAGAGCATCAGTTCTTCTAGGTTTTACTTGCAGACAGTTTGTGAAGGACCTGGGCTGGTCGCTCTTCCAAACATGTTGAAGAACTAAGCACAGATCTTGTGTGGATGGAGCTTCCTCACATCCTTCTGTCTCTTCATGGAATCCCAGACACACTCCATGATGTTGAGATCAGGGTTCTGTGAGGGCCAGACCATCACCAACACAACTTCTTCTTTACACTTAACAAAGTTCTGAATGACTTTGGCTTTTTCTTTTGTTCGCTCACTTTGTATTTTGTAAACTGACGAAAACAGTCACAATCATTATTTAGATTTTTGAAAGTAGCATTTAGCAAAGTCAGCATTTTTTTCACACCTGCCTAAAACTTGACTATTACAAATAAATCATAGCACTTTAATTTTGATAAAGGTTTAAACTGTCAGAAAAAATGCCTTCCTTGTGCATCTGTATTGACATAACAAATGGCATTCTCATTTCCGGAGCTCTCAAAAATTGTTCCATCCATCCATCCATCTTCTTCCGCTTATCCGGGGCCGGGTCGCGGGGGCAGCAGTCTAAGCAGGGGCTCCCAAGCTTCCCCCTCCCCAGCCACTTCCACCAGCTCCTCCGGACGGACCCCGAGGCGTTCCCAGGGAAGCTGAGAGACATAGTCCCTCCAGCGTGTCCTGGGTCTTCCCCGGGGCCTCCTACCGGTGGGACATGCCTGGAACACCTCCCGAGGGAGGCGTCCAGGCATGTCCCCAGAGCTAGTCTCCATGTCCGGAGATCTGGTCGCCGAGGCCCCTGCCTTCGACTGCCGCCCAGATCTCTCCGCACCCAGCCCCTATGGCTCCTCCCGCGGATGGTGGGTCCAGGGGAGGGCGGTCCCACGTCGTCCCTTCGGGCTGCGCCCGGCCGGGCCCCGTGGGAAAAGGTCCGGCCACCAGGCGCTTGCCATCGAGCGCCCACCCCAGGCCTGGCTCCAGGGTGGGGCCCCGGTGACGCCAATCCGGGCGACGTATCTTGCCTCTGTGTGTTTTTCATCATATGGGGCTTCATGTCCCACTGACAGCATCCCAATACGCCTTTTGAAAGATGTCTGAGAAACTATTGGGCCTAATGCTTTGGACATGGTGAACAGCAGCCTTACTTCTGGTGTAGTGCCTATGTTCTGTAAGCAGGCCTCTTCTGAAAAAGCCAAGTTTAGATGAGCTGAACTTGTGTAATTCAAAGCTTTTAGAAAAAAAGCCTTTGTTCAGCTGCTTTCTTTTTTACAGAAACATCATATCATGGATGTTTTTCAATCTGGTTACGTCATTTCATAGCCCAGAAACTGCACTTTTAACATTTTTTAATGATTTGTTTTTAATTAATTGCTTGGATCGCTTGGAGCACTGTGGGGGTGTCAGGGAAACGGCACTGGAGTAATTCAGGTCCTAACTGGCCTTTACGGGTCCTTTACTGTCAAATTTGGGGACTCCTCCTCTCACGCCCCCCTTTGTTCTGGGGTTCCTCAGGGCTCTATTCTTGGGCCAGTCCTTTTTTCATTGTATCTCCAGCCGTTGAGATATCATACCACTTCTATGCTGATGATTCCCAAATATATTTACCACTCAAGAAAATCAATAACACCTCCTCCCTCGCATCCCTGCTGAAATGTCTAAATGACGTCAAGGCTTGGTTGGCTATGAATTTTTAAAATTTAAACCTGCCAAAAACAGAAATTGTTGTTTTTAAACCAAGGATGTCTACTAATTGTCAGTTTGACATGGGCTCTTTTCCACAGTACACTAAACCTACAGCTACTAACCTTGGTGTCATCAATGCAGTGGTTTAATCCAGTTTTTATCACCTGCGGCTTTTATCCAGACTCAAACCGGTTTTATCTTTTAGTGATCTGGAGCGGGTGATCCAGGCTTTTATCTCTACACATCTTGACTACTGTAACACTCTGTACACTGGTATGAGCCGAGCACCTGTCAGGCTTATAGTTAGTCCAAAACTCTGCAGCACGTCTTTTAACCGGCGCACATCTTAGATAACACATCACACCTATTTTATCCTCATTGCATTGATTTCCCGTTCATTTTAGAGTTGATTTTAAAATGTTATTGTTTGTTTTTAAGGCCCTTCATGGACGGGCCTCTATGTACATCTCAGACCTTATTGTTCCCTACACATCTTTGCGCGCTCTGAGGTCTGAGGTCAGCTACAACTTTTCGTCCCCAAAAGGAGACTCAAAAGTCGGGGTGACCTTGCCTTTTCTGTGGTCGGCCCAACACTCTGGAATGCTCTGCCCCCTCACATTAAGATCACCACTTCAGTTGATTCTTTTAAGTCCTGTTTAAAAACACACTTTTACTCACCGGCTTTTAACGCAGCATGAAAATTGTGTGCTCCTCTGACTGTCTTTTATTGATTTTATGCTTTATATTAATTAATGTGTTAATTTATTTTGTGCCTACTCTGTGCAGCACTTTGGAGACTTTGTGTTGGTAAAATGTGCCATACGAATAAAGTTGGACTGGACTGGAACATAGAAAGGGGGATTTTGGTTTGGAAGTCAGCTTTACTTCCTGTATTCCTTTGTATTTTCTTCTCAACTTTTCCCCAAAAAACTGACAAAAAACTTGACAAACTGATATAAAACTATGATCAAGCACAGGTACTATCCACCAAACCAAGTCAGACATAAACAACATAGCAAAACATGAGAAGCTGTCAAATGCTTTCTCTCAATGAACATTCTGTTGTTTGGATTTTATTATTTAAGATACACTAACATTTCTAGAGGGGGGTCCATCACCTCCTTGCCAACAGGTCAACAGATACAGTAACTATGCTGCTTTGTCTGGAATGTTCCACAGTATGGCATTAAACTTACTGACTAACCCTATGAACTCCACAGAGACAAGCAAGCAACATCACCAGGCCAAGTTTCACAGAACTGTGGAGGCACGACCCAGTAAGTTTTTCAAGGTATTTATTATTAAAAATAACATAATACATTCAATATGCAAGACAAATATGTTTAAAGGGACCATATTATGCAATTTCTGAATCTATGTTATAATGTTGTTTCCTCATCAAAACGTTCCTGGAGTTGTGTTTTGTTTTGTCTTTTGTTCATTCACATGTTTAACACACAAACCCTGTATATTTAAGCAGAGTTCTTCTATCAAATGGAATATGATGTTCCATCTAGTTATGTCATGTGGTAATGTCATGTATGGTGTTCCACTGTGTTTTGACACCTCGTACACTTTCATTAGAATCATTAAGATCATTTGAGCCCGGAAATTGCCCACCTCTACTGTACTAAAGGTAAAAGGAGCTGTTCACATGAAAACTACCTCTTCATGACATCACAAGGAGGTCTATAGCTAGCTCCTTAACGAGCCTCATACATGATCTCCATGTATAAGGGTACATTTCATTTCACACAATTCAAAAAGTCTCTCCATGCTGCATTCTTAGTTGCTTAAAATCCAAAAACAAAAAAGTAAAAAAAAAATGGCCAAAAGAGCAACATTAGAGAACATTTCTGTTGTGTGTGTGTGTGTATACACACACACACACACACACACACACACACACACATATATATATATATATATATATATATATATATATATATGTAAACCATATTTTCTGGACTATAAGCCACTACTTTTTTCCCAGGCTTTGAACCATGCGGCTGCACTCTAACCGGAATTTCAAAAACAAGATAGACGGAAAATTAATGCAAAGAAGAATACGCTACTTTTTATTTAGCAGATATAACACGCACGACAAATTACTAACTGGTAATTATTTTCAAATCCTCACCCCTTCATCATGAAAAGCACAGGAAGGAGCTTGTATGATGCAAGTTTTAAGTTGAAGGCATCGGTCTTGCTCCAGGAAGGAAACCAGAACATATTCTGAAAGCTTATTGCGGGCGCGGGCGGGAGCGCGACTGCACGATGTGGGAGCGGGACTGAAGAATGCGGGAGCGTGACCGCACAACGCGGGAGCGGGTGGGAGCGGGACTGAAAATTCTGTCCCGTGCAGACCTCTACCGTGCTGCTGCACGTAAGATTGCCGTCAAAGTGACTTGTGATTTCACTGCACAGGAGAAATGAAGGTAAATCAATTATCGGTTCTTTTCTGTTTTTGACCTCATTTTAATCAGCACACTTGCTGCCGTGTTAAAAGGCACTGTTCGGAAATAATCTGTTCAGGTACATAAATGTAAATTTACAGTACAAAATCGTTCTGTATATGCAGTAAATATCTCATTTTTCAACATGGATATCAGCAGCTTATAGCCCGGTTGCGGCTTGTATATACTTTTAATTTTTATCTTTTTTTTAAATATAGTGGATGCGGCAGGTGCGCTCTATAGTCCGGAAAATACGGTATAATTATTATCCATCCATCCATCTTCTCCCACTTAATCCAGCTGGGTCGCGGAGGCAGTTTGCTGCCCAATCCTCATAGCACCTGACCCCCCCCATGAACCCCTCTGCAGGTGGTGAGCCCACAGGAGGGTGGATGTCATGGTCCTTGATGTTAGTTCATAGGGGTGGTATAATTATTATTATTTTCACTTTTGTGCACTTCTGTAAATAAACCTCACCACCACTATTTTGACTATTCCATATTACCCACATCCACTACCTCTCTGCAGATAGGAATCCCCTTTTAAAGTGCGAGGCTCCGCCCCCAAATCAATTAACACACAAAAACTGCTTTTTCTCTACCAATAGAAATTATTCAATTCCCCTTTTAATACAAAAAAAAATACATTAAATAAAATAAATCATAACAAACAAACAAATCATAACAAACAAACAAAAACAATCTAATAATAACCGTTAATCACAGACAGAAAAACAGACAAAAAAAATAAATTATTCAGGACAAAAATGAAAATCACGTGACATGTGCGCCTTACCTGATCCCACATAATCCGGGAGTGCAAGACACTGGCTGGATTGGCTGAATGACGCACAAACTGAGGAGCAACGAGCATGGAGGAATATTTGAAATGGAAGGGAGGGCTATGGAGAAGGGAATGGTTGTGCAGCAATCAAGTGCGCACCCCTGACTGTTACGATGGAGATGTATGGAAAAATCGGGGATAGCGGTCAGCAACGGGGTAAGTGAACCATCGTGTGTGTGTGTGTGTGTGCGCTTGTGCATGTATATCAGCACCCTGGCCTCAGGTCACAGATTAAGGTTGTCACAGTTTCAGAGAACAACAAACGAAGCCAGCGAAACCCAACCCCATGCACATAACTGCATAAAAGTAAGGTAAATGTTGTGTGTCCCCGCCGACCGAGTGCTAACGAGATGTGTGTACTGTAAACACAAATCAAAACAATGCGGCTGACGGGTCTACTCCGGCACAATTTCCACAGAAGTTGAACAACCCACAGAAGTTCCATAATGTTCCTTTAAGAGTATGCACTTCTGTTTAAATTATACTTGAAGACAATTCTAACTTTAATTTAAGACTCAACTTAACTCAAACAGCATGATTCTGATGGTAGAAGGATTTTCAGAGTCACATTTTTTCCCCCATGAACAGACCCAGTTCCACTCAATTAAAAGTTCTTAAAAGGCAGCCTTCCTTCTCTTATGAGATAATAATGGACCCAGCATGTCCTCTTATTATGAACTAAGAAGAAAAATCTCAGGAGAAATATTCTGATGAAAGCATTGATCATTTCAATGGACTCCTGCGGCGTATGAGTCTGATGTGCTTCCAGTGTAGCCCTTGTCTGAGATGAGAAGGCCCCAGTAGTAATCAGTAATGCATTAAAATTACAGAGGTGTCATATGGTGCATCTGGATCGAAGTGATGGGAAGATGTTAAATAAATAAAAGATAAAAGAAGTGATGCCTTAACTAACTAAGAGAAGTTAAAATGGAGTTTTAATAGATTTTAAAGGTGCACTGTGTAGCATTTGTGATGGAGGTCCACCACTACTGAGAGAGATGTTAGCATGCCTGGAACATTCCACAGTATGGCATTAAAAAGGATGTCTGTGTTTTTATTCAGTTATAGGTGTTTTACTATTAAAAAACAACAACAACAACAACAACAAAAAACATCACACACACTCTGTAACTGCAGCTGTTAGGCTCCTCATTTTGGTCTTAAAGTATTTGTATTACACCGCTCTACATGATCCTGGTCCTGATCCATAATTTTAGGTAAATCAATTCCTATTCCTAACATAGAATTTGGCTCCAAATTCTCCCCTATAACTGCTATAAACACTATTGGTGACATCATGCTTACTTATAGGTCTTTCCACCGGCACTGTTTAGCACGGCACGGCACAGCACGACAGGCTTTGTTTGCTTTTTGACTGGAGGTTGGATCTGGGAGCCAATATGATTTTCCGTACCTGTTTCGGAGTGATTCTAACCGTGCTGAGCTGATACAACAACGTGACGTGGACTGCTGTCCACTGATTGGTCAGAGGAAATGTTGTGATATGTGCAACAAATCTTGAGGATCTTTAAATAATCATCCACCATGTGTAAAAAAACACAACGAACATATCACCAGAGGCTAAACAATGGAGCAGATTGTGAAGACCACAGTGTGACCATACATCCATAGTTGTGACACTAATAATGTCGCCTAAAAATGATGTCACAGCAGTGTCGAGCCCGCTACTCCACCCACTTCCAGGTGGTAACGTCTGCGTGGAAAAGCTTCACCGTGAAGTGTCGTGCTGTGCCAGTAGTGTAGTCGAAAAGCCCTATTAGTCCACTTCTTTATACAGCCACCTGCTTCTACCCATGGAGACAGATACAGTTAATGTCTACTGTGGAACATTTCTGATAAAGCTGTAACATTTCCTAGGAGACAAGCAAGTAGCGGACCCTCCTCATCAAAATACAGCTCTTAAAGCAATGTAAACCATTAGTGATTGTGACGGGCTAAAATGGAGATTGACAAATTACTTTTAGGTGCATTTGGTGATTTGAAGGTGAAATAATGCTGATTTTGGCTTTTTTTATATGAATGGACTGAGATTGGCATTGTCTAGTTTCTCTGGCAAAGAAACTTGCCCAACACTGGCGCTGGTGAAATGTCTTGCCTATTGGCCCAACAACAGCTTGGCCCAAACTATCAACTTTCTGGTCACGAGTCATGACACAAACACCTCGCTCCTTTTCCTATTTGTCCAAGTCTGTGCAAGATTCTAAACACCTATTATGACGGTAAACAGGGTTCAGTTCTCTCACAGTTCTCTTCACACCCACAAAACACGCTACAAACAAAGGCTCTCTGCTCCAAACTCTAAATCTTCTAAATAATGACATTTGAACAAGACTCAAATTATGGAGGAAAATTAAACACCAATTACACAAGCTGACAGAAGAGTACTGAAGCCTACTGGGGTGTGGAGGGAAATGTGGGATTGCTCTTTTTTAAATCACTGTAAATCACTTTGTGTTGCAGTTTTTGTATGAAACATGCTCTATAAATAAAGTTTGATTGATTAAACTTAGGATAGGATAGAAATTAATTTAACTTAAAGTCACACTATGTAACTTTTCTTGCCTGAGCAGCTAGTCCCTTCTTTTTGTGGTTGGCTGCTTTGTGGCTGCCTGGCTCGCACACTGAGCAGTTTTTGAAAATTGTTCTTGTTTTTTTTAGCTCAGTTTTTATTATCATTTCATGTAGCATCAATCAGTACGAGGAACTGATTGATGCTAACCCGCAGCCACCCGCAGAGGAGTTCATAGGGGTCAGGACTAGGCGGCAAACTGCTGCCCCCGCGACCCAGCCGGATAAAGCAGAAGAAGATGGATGGACAGACCAAGGGACTGTTGGATTGTGTGAAATTAGCTGTTTGTTTTTCCCTGGAGACCATGTAAGAGGCTAGCTATGAAGCTAACTAATGAGTTTGCTATGGACCTTTGAGATGCTGCTGGGTTCTTACACGAAATGTGGCAGAAGACCTTCCAGAGGAAATCCCATTCATTCACCAATTGAAACACCAGAGTGGAGTAAGAACAAGGCCTTTCCTGTTGTCTTCTCTGGTGCCCCCTGTAGGCTGCTGTGATGCTGCAGGACACAGAGGAGGGATACTTTTGCCTCTTCCTCTCCTCAAACTGCCCTGACATAGGATCTGACCCTACCTGACCAGTCCTCCTCCTGTTAAACTGCACTGAGATCTTTGACTCAGAAAACAAAGTTCAGAGACACACAGTGGAAATGTTGCCGCAGCAAAACTAGAATTTCTCTTTCTGGGCTAAAGAATCGACTAACTGTTGTTATTAAAAGTTGTCAATGTGAGCAGGTTCTGAGTTAAAGGTCTAAAGCAGTTTTATTGCAGTGCTTTTAATGAAGTTCATTATAAAGCATTTGCCCTTGTTTTGCACACTGTACATTTTCTCATTTCCTTGCTGTCGGTGCATCCACATTAAAAACAATTCAACAAAGTAAAAACAATTACAGGCGTAGGGACTCAAATGCCCTGTGTGAATCATTATTTCTCAATTACCTCCAACTTCCATAAGGGATGTACAGAATAGCTGTGTGGAATAGCTTTTCCTAATTATGGTAAGAATATTGAAACCAGTGTGTGGGGCAAAGTCTATGCTCCAAAAATCTATTACACAGTCTCATTTTGTGAAAACAGGAAAACAATGAACAGTGGGAGAGGAGACAACAGCTTCACTCGTAATCAATATGTGTTAATAATCTCATTTATTTGTTTTAGTTTCAACAATGAAGAGGAGAGTGAAAATTCATTGCATTCAACCCATCACCCCTTCCTGGTGAGCCTCCCTGTCTGGATGCAAACACCTTTGTCAAGAACACAATAAGCAGGTTTCAAACTAGTTAGCAGAGAAGCACTCTAACCACTAAACCACTGCTGCCCCACTGTGGACCTGGTATACGCAGCTGTCCATCTCAGCAATGACAGGTCCAAGCCTGCTTCACATACGAGATCAGACGAGATCAGACGTTCTTCCACCAAAGTAGATTTGAACATGCTGCAAATTTGTGTTCAGGAAGATGGTCCATCACCTGTTTGTCTCCAAGGAGATTAGATTGCTTTGCCTGGAATGTCCCTCAGTGTTGCATTAAACTACCAGTCTATCTATCTACTATGCATATTCAACTACCAGTGTTTTATTGCTCAAACATCCCATATGAAACATGCATTTTTACCAACAGTGGAAATAAACACAAAACCACTTTTGTTTTGTGTTAATAACATTATCAGCATTAGTCATTTTTAGCAAACTAGGTGCTGCCTTCACTGGTCTCTACAATTTCAAGTAGGTGGTGACATCATGAAAGACTGTCCTGATTACAGCCAGAGCCTGCCCCTCTTCCTCTTCTCCTTTTCTTTAGTCCACAGGCGCTGCCCTGTTTAGCGGCTGTATTTGAAGTTTAGGTGTTTAATCCCATGCAAAGTTGACTCTTGTGAACATGTTATAATATTATTGCTTCCTAAAAACATACTTGGCGTTGTGTTTTTGTTCATTCATACATGTTTATTTGTCTGTCTACATCTCCAAGCTCAAAATGCTCTATTCCACCTTATGATGTCATGAAATGATAGTGTCATGAGCCTGTAGTTCAGTAGAGATGGGCAATTCCATGGCTGAAAGCATACAAATGATTTTAGTGAAAGTGCACAGTTTTATTTATTTATTTATTTATTTAAAGGAAAGGTCAACATGTAACAATAAAATTGCATATAGACAATATAGGTTATTATTCAAGAGTGTGGCACCAGCACCATTGGAAAAGTTTGTCCATTTAACATCTAATCAGATGGTCAGAACAGCCAGGTCAACAATCAATGGTCAATGTGTAACACTGAAATGGAAAACATCATTAGGACAATATGCATTTAAAACAATCTCAGAATGGAACAAACTTCCAACCAAGCTAAAATTATACAGACTTAAAAAAAATAGCCTTAAAGCATTAAAGTTTGACAGGAGATGAGAAGGAGACGGGGAGGTATCGGAAACAAGTTTTAATTATTTTTAAGTAACTGATGAAATGTATCACTGACACTGTAAATATTATAAATTGTATTGTATTATGCCTTATTTCAACCCTCCGTGTTAGCCTTACTTGTCACAAACACTGTCTGTAATGTTGTTTGTCTCAGGGACTGCAGATGGAAATTAGCTCTAAGAGCTGAAGTCTACAAATAGGTACTGACAGTAGTGCTCTTTCCATTCAGGAATAGGCCATCGTCGTGCGCGGGTAGCAAAAATGCATAATCTTCTGACCATCAAAAGCCCATTTTTCAATAAATATTTTTCAGTAAAAAGTTCATAATGTTAAAGTTCAATAAGTACCATTTAAAATGATACCAACCTTAACCACATTGGTGCAAATAAAATAGTTCACAATCGAACAAAGTTTACGTTAATTTTCGCATTTCCCGGATCAAGATGCTTAGTTTTAGCCGATTAGCACTCGCACAGTGCAAAGGGCAACTCCAAGAATATTGCGTGGCGCTTTTCAATGAAACAGCTAACAGGGTCAAAACTATTTCCATATTCAGCAGGAAGTCCCCAGCTATCGATACGTACCCGTTTTTTTGGGGGTAAAGTTTATAATTTTCTTGGGATTCACAAATGAATCAAAACCTTTGAAAAGATCATCAAATAGTAAGAGAACCATAAAAAATACCCACCACAAAGTAGGTACCAAAATTAAGTGGTTTTTTTTTTTGTGTATTTTAAAAATACATTCATCTTTGTTTTGCGCCATGCAAAACAAAACTTGATCCCCGAATGAAGCAGAGACAAAAATAGCGCCCGCATTAGAGGCTGGGATCAGCAAACCGCAATTCTTCTTTAACTCCGTTCCTGGGTGAGTAAATCATTATTTATTTCACTGAATATCTAATTCTAATGTGTTGTTTATATCACTGAATTTGGGTGTTTCTTTGTGGAGCTATTGCGCATTTTTGCGCCAGCCTGTGATCGCGGTTGTGGCGGTGTCGGCTGCAAGGTGGGGCATTTTGTGGGCTGTGCCCCAGCGGCCATTGGACTTGTGTTTTGTGGTAGGCTACTAGTAACTGCCTGGATAGCCTCGTGTCAGTGCTGCCTGATCCTACGGTCTATGTGCCCGATCATACGGTCTATGTGCCCGATCATACGGTCTATGTGCCCGATCATACAGTTTATGTGCCCGATCATACGGTCTATGTGCCCGATCATACGGTCTATGTGCCCGATCATACGGTCTATGTGCCCGATCATACAGTTTATGTGCCCGATCATACGGTCTATGTGCCCGATCATACGGTCTATGTGCCCGATCATACGGTCTATGTGCCCGATCATACGGTTTATGTGCCCGATCATACGGTTTATGTGCCCGATCATACGGTCTATGTGCCCGATCATACGGTCTATGTGCCCGATCATGCAGTTTATGTGCCCGATCATACGGTCTATGTGCCCGATCATGCAGTTTATGTGCCCGATCATACGGTCTATGTGCCCGATCATGCAGTTTATGTGCCCGATCATACGGTTTATGTGCCCGATCATACGGTCTATGTGCCCGATCATACGGTCTATGTGCCCGATCATACAGTTTATGTGCCCGATCATACGGTCTATGTGCCCGATCATACGGTCTATGTGCCCGATCATACGGTCTATGTGCCCGATCATACGGTCTATGTGCCCGATCATACGGTCTATGTGCCCGATCATACGGTCTATGTGCCCGATCATACGGTCTATGTGCCCGATCATACGGTCTATGTGCCCGATCATACGGCCTATGTGCCCGATCATACGGTTTATGTGCCCGATCATACGGTTTATGTGCCCGATCATACGGTCTATGTGCCCGATCATACGGTCTATGTGCCCGATCATACGGTCTATGTGCCCGATCATACAGTTTATGTGCCCGATCATACGGTCTATGTGCCCGATCATACGGTTTATGTGCCCGATCAACATCATCTTTCGGTGATGTTGTTAATTGGTGTTTTTGATGAGTGTGAGGCTGTTGTTTAATGTTTACAATCAGTGGCCTTATTGTTTTTTTTAATAAACCTCAGCCTTTTATTATCGTCTTATGTGTGTATCATCTACCACATAGCCTCAACAACTATTGTAGCTAATAATAATAATAATAATAATAATAATAATAATAATAATAATAATAATAATAACAACAACACATGGTGTGTTTGACTCCACTGCGTTAAAATTGTTCTCAAATGGCAGTATCCCCCCTGCTGCTGACACACGCCCCTCAAGTAGACGGGCTCTGACGCCGGCTCTGGGTTGCGGAGCCCGCTGTCCCGAGCACGGAGCCGTAGAGCCCCACAGCCCCAAGCACGGAGCTCCATGGCTCCAAGCATGGCCCCCGTGGTCACAGAAAGAGCACATATATTCCACTGAGTCGTGTCCTTTAGTCTGACAGTTTTCAGCGCAGTTCTCAGCTTTGTTAAAAAAACAAAACAAAACTATTCTAGATAGCTAAGAATGGATGAGTTTATCTGATTTAGCAGCCCAATGATCCCCTAGCAGTGAAGTTTCATCGAACTGCAATGAAAAATGAAAATTGTATGACTTTTCAAAAATCGTCCAATTTTAGTCATTTTCGCATAATTTTTCTGTCTGTCAAATTGGGTCTGGAAGCAATTTGGTGACCTTATAACATTTTATTGGAGCAACCCTGACATCTCAAAAAAAAATAAAAAATAAAATCTTCTCATTGAGACTAGATAATAGGCCAGGGAAAATGGCTTTAGAGACTTGCCATAATGCCATATTTGCAATTTGGAACACAAAATTCGAATGAAAATTACGTTTTAAAACAGCCCTTATTTGAAAAGTAAGCTATGTACCATGTGAATTTCTCTGTTTTGCAATCTGCTGAGTAGATATTTCAACTATTTCATAATAAACAGGTGTCAGTTCATTCAATTTCTGAGTATTAGCCTGCAAAAAACACTTTTTATGCTATCTGGGTGAGTGTATCGGATGGGTATCTGATGGGGGGGTACCCCTACCCCAGTATCTCAAAAATGGTTGCAGATAATGACCTGAAATTTTCTGTGGTTGTTTTTGATATTTCCCTGAATGGAAGCTAAAAGTCAGAACTTCATTATTTGACTACCGGTACCTACTACTACTACCTACTACTATTTTTTGTGATTAATGCACACTGTCCGTGTCAAATATATCATATAAACTAAACTAAACTGTCCGGACTCAGTTCAAGAACTGTTTCAGCCAGTTCCTATTACAAAATTACTGTACATGACTACAAACACACAACAAGTATTTTGAATACATGCATATATATTATATGCATATTTAACAAGATATGAGTGGATGAGATGATACAATTCAATAATAAGATCCATCATGAACAATAATTAGTGCAGGTTTGTTTTGTTTTTAGATAATATGTGTAAATCTGTTTAAATTGTGTGATGGAGGTAGTCGATCTTATTTGGGGGTCAGAACAGATGTGCGTATGAAAGAATTCAAGTTGTTTTTGTACGCTGGGGTTAGAATGAGGTCTTGTGTAACTATCGTTCATTGCCTTCTTGGATGAGTGAATTAACTGTAGGTTGGAGACATTTTGTGTATAGTTGATAGAAGAGTTTTATTGCCCGGAGACTTATGTATTTCTGGAATGTTAGTGCATTGCATTAGGCAAAGGACGTGCATCGATGGGTCCAGATTGAGTGTCTGCCATGTATTTTGTATGCTCTATTGTGTACCGTATTTTCTGGACTATAAGGCGCTACTTTTTTCCCAGGCTTTGAACCATGCGGCTTTTACAAAGGTGTGGCTATTCTATGGATTTTTCTTCCACCGCTAGGGGCGCTCTAACCAGAATTTCAAAAACAAGATAGACGGAAAATTAATGCAAAGAAGAATACGCTACCTCTACCGTGCTGCTGCACGTAAGCTTGGGTCAGTGGTTTCAGTGAAGATGATTAAAGTGACTTGTGGTTTCACTGCACAGGAGAAATGAAGGTAATCAATTACTTTTTCGGTTCTTTTCTGTTTTTGACCTCGTTTTAATCAGCACAGTTGCTGCCGTGTTAAAAGGCACTGTTCAGAAAGAGTCTGTTCATGTACATAAATGTACATTTACAGTACAAAATCGTTCTGTATATGCAGTAAATATCTCATTTTTCAACATGGATATGGCTTATAGCCCGGTTGCGGCTTGTATATCTTTTTTTCTTCTTTTTTTTTTAAAATAGAGTGGATGTGGCTTATATACCGGTGCGCTCTATAGTCCAGAAAATACGGTAATCTTACTAAATGATCCAGGATTTATTTTTGTGGTGAGACCATATGGGAAGACAGTATGATAAGTTAGACAGAATGATAGAATGTAAGTAAATATTTGAGATATTCTGGGTGAGAAAGGGCCCGATTTAGCTGTAGACAAATATTTTCTGTTTGAGCTTTTTTGTGACAGTGTTGACATGTTTTTTGTAGGTAGGTAGGGGTGAGGTTTGTTTAAAAAAACAGTGGAGCACGTGCAGTATTACTCCATGACCTCACAAGGTGGAACGAACTGTTTTTACAACACAACTCCAGCTATGTTTATAATGAGGAAACAACATCACAGCAGAGATCAGAAAATAATATGCATATGAGCCCTTTAAATGCCATACAGTGGAGACAAAATGGTTACGTGATGATTTTACGGTGCTAAGAGAAGTGGGTATGAATGAGGATACAGAATTGTTATGATGCTCCAGTCATTATAAAGATATTCTCTGTAAGTTTGATTTTATGAACTATGACATCAACCTGCCCAGAGACTACAAGTGGAAATGAGCACTAATAATGTATATTCTGCACTGTCCCAGGCTCATTAAATAAGTACCGTATTTTTCGGACTATAAGACACTTTTTTCATGGTTTGGGTGGTCCTGCGACTTATACTCATATATGAAATATTTCACTTCACATCTAAACGTAAATGTAAACATGGGCAAGGTACAAACCCGAGGCACCGACTGAATATAGTAAAAGTCCTTTATTTCATCGAAGGACGCCAACGCGTTTCAACCAGTAAGATATAATTTCACATGTCGGTGATTTTCACACTGACAGCCACAAGAGGGCGCTCTAGTGTACCAGTATCTAATATGCCCCATGCACCGCTGTCACTTCACCAACTGCAGCACCTGTACCTCTTTGCTTAGTTAAATCCCGGTGATGACTTTTTTTTTTTACCAGGCAGTGAATAATCCACTGAATCTTGTCCTTTAGTCTGACAGAAGCTCACTGCATCAGCACCAGCTGTTTTATTCACTACACGTAAATGAGCCATACAGCTTTAAGTTTAGTTTCTGTAAAACATAAACAAATGTGCACAAACACATTATTACTCAGTGTATATATTAAGAGGCGTACCGGAATCGTATGTAGAGTGGTGGTAGAGAGGACCAAACAAGCAGCAGAAAGAAAGTTTGGAGTGAGCGAGAAACTTGTGTTTGACTGGAGAAAAGCAGAGGAAACTCGAACTGCAATGAAAAAAACAAAAGCTAATCGTGGGCTAAAAGCTGGATTTAGCTGGAGTTGGCAAAATTGCTCAGAAGTAACACAAAGGATGAAGAATTCAGTGGATTTAGTGATTTGGAGAGTTTGGTAAGCTTATTCTGTTCTGTTATTTATGCTCTAGTTTTGTGAAAAAAATAATTGTTCATATGTGACGTGAACACACCAGACACATGTTCAGCCTGTTCTGATGTGATCAAATACATTTCTCCCAAAAGTTATAGTCCGGAAAATACAGTAAACTAAACTAAACTATAAACTAAACGAACAGTCCACTGGAAATGTTAGTGCACTTTTGTTTGTGTTCTGTGCTTTTGCCTGATTACAGAACTTAGAGTACTTACACACATGGTTATTTCCACCTCAAAAGTTCTGTTTATGATGAATGCCATAAGAGAGTGTATGCAGCCTCCACTTGTCAACTTTTATCATTGTTCCTTCCCATTCAGTGCTTTCTACAGATATGTACTGAATCATAGACACCATTTAAGATTCTGAGCAGCTCGTCAAAGCCCTGCGCGTAATGGACCCTGTTCTTCGAGCTTTAGCCTTCACACGCCTTCAGCTCCTGTCTGTCTAAGATCTATGTTTGTACAACTTTGCCTGAGTTTATACGCGTCCCTATGGAGGAGGTGTGGATAGAATGACACACCAACTGCACGCTCAGGTGGGGGAGCAGGAACAGCAGGGAGGAGGCTTCTGTAAGAGTTATCAGAAACTTCAGATAAGTAAACAAAATACTCCAAAATACATGCAGATTAAGTCCTGATTTGGTCCTGGTTTAGTAATAGTTTAGTCCTGTTTAATCATGGTTTAGATCTGATTTAGTCCTGCTTTAGTCCTTATTTGGTCCTGGTTTAGTTCTGCTTTAATCCTGGTTTAATCCTTTAGTCTACTGTCTAAAGCAGACTTGGAGAGACTTATCCATGCGTTTGTCTCCAGTAGGTTAGATACTGTAACAGCCTCTTACTGGCCTCTCCAAATGAGCTGTGAGAGCTGCAGAACATCTAGAACGCTGCAGCTCGGGTCTTGACTTCAACCAAGAAGTACGAGCACTGGCTCCTGTGCTCAGGTCTCTGCACTGCCCCCTGTGGCTCAGAGAATAAACTTTAAAGCAGCTCTGCTTGTGCACAAGTCTCTCCATGGCCGAGCACCAAAGTCCATCTGTGACATGTTAGTGCCGTATGAACCATCTGCACTCTGAGGAGCTCAGGGACCGGCCTCCTGCTGGTCCCAGAGTCAGGACTAAACCTGGGGAGTCAGAGCTTCAGATTCATGCAGCTAAAACCTGGAACAGTCTGAACATGTGAGTCAGACTCTATTTTGACTTTGTTTAAATCCAGGCTCAAAACATTTCTGTTTAGCTGTGCAGATCACTGAAAGGTTTTCATTTCTCATTCTGCACTCTTCTCTCTCATTCTCTCTAATTTAATGTCTCTCTCTTTTTAATTCTGTGATGATTATTTATGTTTTGATTTGTTTGAATTGTGATTTTAATTATTTCTTATTCTGTAAAGTACTTTGAATTACTTTGTGTACGAATTGCGCTATACAAATAAATTTGCTTTGCCTAGTCCTGTTTTAGGTCTGATTGTCATTGGTGTTGCTTCAGTCTTGATTTGTTTGTAAGTCCCCATGGAGAAAGTGTGCACCAATGACTGTTAAAATTCTTCATGTTTCTCCAAAAGTTGTAAATATGCAGAACTCCCCACACTTCAGACTCTAAAGAGGTGTTTGGGAATTTTTACTTTTTACTTAAAAATGTAAAAAACAAAACAAAAAACAAATTTAGTTCATTTTAAACACACAAACAACTTGGCCAACACATCCAAAGTTTCTGTATTACCTAATTGTTAGAAATAAAAGCTATATTTGATTTGAACGTGCTCAAAAGATCAGAGCTCTGCACTTCTAGTTTAGATCCAAGTCAAAACTTTATTATTATTTGTGAAATGTGGTGCAATACTTCAGATACAGGATTTTTAAAAGCATTAAAAATTAGCGATAAAGTCCACAAGAAGTAGAGTCTCGATTGAATCTGCAGTTTCACCACATTCTGTCTGTGTAACCAAACACACAAGGAAACACTTTTTTTTTTTACTTTTAAAGAACACCACAAACTAGATTATTATTTCTATTGATAATGTGGGTATTTTAAATGTACCACTTTACATTAGGTGAGTAATAAAGTCTTTATTTTCGCTATATCCCAAGTTTGTATGTTGCATCTCTGTGTCCGTCACTCCTCTGCCCCTGACACTGTTTTATTGTTGCGTTGCTGATGTCTGGTGGTTACAATCTCACAGTGACACCACACATGACGAGCAGCAGCTTCAAAATCGCACACGAAGACAAAATGTCGGGTCATGCCTCCTCGAACTCGGGAAGAAGAAATTGTAGCCAAAATTGGGCAAATTCTCCTGTAGTGTGTGTAGGGTGACTATTCGTCTGGATTTCGGCCGGACAGTCCAGTTTTAAGGCCTTCTGTCTGGACGTCTGGTATGTGTCCTCATTTCTGACATTTTGTCCTCATTTCGGACCCTCGGCCGCTACCGTTGCATAACCACAAATCCGCCCATATTGCACCTGCGGTGCTGCAATAGAAAATTGCTATGCACACGTATGGTCTCTGAAAACATGAACTGTCTCCAACGTGATATACGCACACAACAGACTCACCACCAGCAGAACATCCCTCTGTCACAGAAAGAACACACATATTCCACTGAGTCGTGTCCCTTAGTCCGACAGAAGCTGACACATCAGCGCACAAAGAAGGTTTATGCAAATGAGCCATGTGGTTTTAAGTTTTGTTTCTGTAAGACATAAACAAATGTGCCAAAGCTGCATTAAACACATTCTAATCTCACACGGGCTGATGTGGCTCTGTAGTGGTGATGGTTTATATGTTGTAGAGTTGAGTTTATTTATGCAGATTAGTAACAGTAATAATACTGATGATAAATTTAATATAAAAAAACCTTAATAATTAATCAATAATACATTGTTAATTCTCACAATTTAATAATAATAATAATAATAATAATAATAATAATAATATATAATTATATAATAGCAAGTTCCGGCAAGTTCCGGTAGTATCCTCACTTTTGGGCCTTTGTCTTCACTTTTGGGCCTTTGTGTCCTAATTTTCAGAGTCATGCCGGTGGTCACCCTAAGTGTGCGGTGGCCTTAAGAGTGCCACAAGGAAAACATTGATTTTATGTTTTACTTTTGGTTTTGATACGCTAAGTCTTCCCTCCCTTTGCTCCCACTCCCCCTTCAGAGCGCTATCACAACACAATCAACGTGAATCCCGCTAATGGAACTACTGCACATCATATCAGGTTTGTGAAGTTGCTGTGCACAGTTTTGTATCGTGTTTTTGTATATTTATGTAGAATTGTCATGTGGGAGCATGGGTGACGTAGGCTTGTGGGCAGAGCATAGCACAGAATCTTGCCGCTAACCATAAAGATGGTTTGAATAGGCCCAGGAGAGACCGCTAGATTACTCAAACATACATGGATGACATCTAAACCCTCTTCAGGCACGTTTTTGATGAGAGAATATTACAATATGGTAGAAGCTTTAAAAAACAAAAATCCCTCAGTCAGAAATATATGCACAGAATAATAGTGATAAGTGGTTGCATAGTGATAAGTGGTTGCATAGGTCTCTTTTTAGCCCCCCCGCCCCAAGTCGTTATTTAACTTTATTGTAACTTTTTTCAGTGCTGTGTGACAGGTATTGACCCAAAACAGAGCAAAAGATTCATTTACATAACAGATTTCAATAATGATCAGAGACTAATGATGATGATGGAGAATACAGACTTTCCATGTAACACAGTGAGACGAAAATAGTCAAATGATTTTAATGATCGTAATTGAACTAACTGGACCAGTAATTATAGCACCAGTTTGTATGTGCTAATGGCCAGTCTGTCAATAAACAAACATCATTCATTCAGTCTGAATTCTGCTCCTGAGTCTATGGTTTTGCTGAGAGAGGACTGGCTGACTGAGAACCTCTCCATACAAAACTGGTCAATGGTGTTCAGAAATGGCTTGAAATTGCACGAAATGACTGGACATTGATTGAGATTAAAATTGGATAAATTGCACAGCCCCAGTGTATTTCTAATTCACCCTTTGTGATAAAACTCCTGGTTCAGTCCTGGTTTAGTTCAAATTTAGTCCTCATTTAGTTGTCATTTAGTTTTAATCTTGGTTTATTTCTGGTTTAGTCCTAATATAGTTCTGATTTAGTCCCGGTTTAGTTCTGATTTAGTCCTGGTTTTGTTCTGATTTAGTCCTGGTTTAGTTCTGATTTAGTCCTGGTTTAGTTATGGTTTAGTCTTGCTTCAATCCTGGTTTAGTTCTGATTTAGTCCTGGTTTAGTTCTGATTTAGTCCTGGTTTAGTTATGGTTTAGTCTTGCTTCAATTCTGGTTTAGTTCTGATTTAGTCCTGGTTTAGTTCTGATTTAGTCCTGGTTTAGTTATGGTTTAGTCTTGCTTCAATCCTGGTTTAGTTCTGATTTAGTCCTGGTTTTGTTCTGATTTAGTCCTGGTTTAGTTCTGATTTAGTCCTGGTTTAGTTATGGTTTAGTCTTGCTTCAATCCTGGTTTAGTTCTGATTTAGTCCTGGTTCAGTTATGGTTTAATTCTTTTTTAGTACTGATTTAATCTTTGTTTAGTCTTTGTTTAATCCTGATTTAGGCCTCATTTAGGTCTAAATGTTTAGTTTGAGCCTTGTTTTTGAAGTACATGTCCCCATAGAGAGTGTGTGGACAGAATGACAGAGCCAGAATGCCCTTTAAACACAGGTGGACAGATGCAGTTTCTTTTCTCCTAAAGTCTCAGCTGAGCCTCTTCGGGGACTATCTTGACTAGCTAGCTAACAAACTAACTTCAGCCAAACCCATTACTTTATATTTGGCACTATAATCAGAGGCTAATGATGGAGAATATTGATTACCTCATTTTCCACGTATCACAGTGAGACTTCCAAAGCTCAAAGTGCTCCTCAAAGTGCAGCTGAGGTCATGAGGGCTGAATACCAATCACTGGATTTGCAGAGACACATGGAGGAGCTGCTGTCTCATATTCATGTGTTATTTACTGCAATCATGTCATATCAGGTTTGTCAGATTGGGGAGCTAAAGTAGAGTTTCACACATTAGCTGCACTTGATTCAGGTCTGTGTAATTCTCTGTTCACCCCCAAACATCAGACGCCACCAGATAACCGCCAGACTTATTTCCATCACAATTTATTTCTATGACAACGGAGAAGCCAAAAGAGCCTTGTGAATGTGAAGCCCACTCTCTAACTTCTCTTGTTCCTTGATTTGGTCTTTTATTTAACTTGTGATTGACAGGCACAGACCAAGGCTCACACCTGTGCAGACAGACCACACCTGTGCAGACAGACCACACCTGTGCAGACAGACCACACCTGTGCAGACAGACCACACCTGTGCAGACAGACCACACCTGTGCAGACAGACCACACCTGTGCAGACAGACCACACCTGTGCAGACAGACCACACCTGTGCAGACAGACCACACCTGTGCAGACAGACCACACCTGTGCAGACAGACCACACCTGTGCAGACAGACCACACCTGTGCAGACAGACCACACCTGTGCAGACAGACCACACCTGTGCAGACAGACCACACCTGTGCAGATAGACCACACCTGTGCAGACAGACCACACCTGTGCAGACAGACCACACCTGTGCAGACAGACCAAGACTTCCTCCCACCCACTCGCCGGCACGCGGGCGATTACACAACATTAAAAAGTCAAGCCAGATATTCACCTTAATTGTTTTTCCACTATTGACATGCTATACATCGTTTGAAAGCTTAATTCCTCAGTAAAACAACCATATCATTCATTTTATACTGCACAGCGAGCCCAAAGAGCAATAATTTATAATTCCCAACAGTCCACAGAAAAAGAATATCTAGTTGCTTTTTTCATAAAATAATTCCATGTGGGGAAATAATCCAGAAAGACGGTGTTTGTCTGAATGGATGAATGATGCATGAAAACATGTCTGTCCCTTTTCATCCTTTTGCTTAGCTTAGCATTCACTTCTGTTAGCGCTGTGGGGGATGCTCGTTTTCCTTACACGCTACTCTACAAAACGAGACTATCCAAGAAACAATACAGGCTTCGGTGTAGCAGGCACAGCTCGTGGAACAAAAGGAGCGCATCCAGTTAGCGGTGTATTATGCATGTCCGAGGGAGCGCTCCATGGCAAAAGCTCTTCAGTCATTGGTTCTTCCAGAAAATGATTGACAGATCTGATTAGCCTATCATGAGACCTTTCCGGTGGTGGGCCCCACGTGGGGCAGAGGTGAGATAGTGAGAGAGCAGCTCACTGTGCAAAGCTCTTTGGATAGCCTCTCGCTTGCTCTGATGGGCAAACACTGGTGGAGGGCACCAGAGGCATCTGGAGAGAAATTTTTTGGCTTGTTTTAGTTTTTTATCTTAAGAAAACATGCCTAAACGTCAGAAAAAGACTTATTATACATTACATCTTATTACAGTTTGGAACATCTGGTACATATTTGGACACTTTGGACATATTTTTACAAAAAGCACAGCATCCAAACCCTTAGGCCTAGAGGTCTGAAATTTTACACAGTTGTTGCCAACCACTTCAGCAGTGAGTCTAGTGAGCCACAAATGCCTAGGATGAAGTATGCCCAAATTAGAGCCTTTATTATTTTTATTTTTTTTCCGAAGCAAAAAAATTAAATTTTTATACATTTTTGAATGTCTGTACTATAAGTTAGCCTGCACTCACCGTCTTCATATGCATATCTACAGAAACTAGAAGGTCTAAGCTATAAAATGATGTATCACAGAAGCATGTGGGGTCTGAGATTTTCTTTTAATACGCTATGGCATTTGGCTATGTTACCGTTGCGCACAGACAAAATTAGGCGGGTGGCAACAGGTTAAAGGGGGAGTAACTGATGGACTTGAATGGACTTGAAGAGTGAAAACAGCACCCACATGGCTTTTGAGAACACTTGGCTTTGAGTAGAAGTATAATTTTGGGGCACCACTCAACAAATGTAGAGAAATATTATCAATCCCATATAATAAATTACCTATGATAGTTAATTAATTAATTAGTTATTAATTAAACAATTGTTCTGAAAGGTTCATACGTTCTTGTTTATATCATTGACTCATTTCTAGAAATAAACATCACTATTCACCAAAGCAAACTGTGGTTGAATGAATGAATATTTATTGACCAAGTTAACAGACTCATTCAAATATAATCATGTAAATATGAAACATGCAAATGAGTTCTCTTAGGCTGTACAGAGTACAACTTTAAGAGTTATCTAAAGTTATGTGTTGAGTCTAAATTGAGTCAGGGCGATTTCAATGTCGATTGAAATACTCAGGGCATCAAATCTGAAGAATCAAACATGCCAAGACAGACGAGGGGAATATGAAATAAAAAGGATCTCCAGGCCCATGCAGTGTCAGGCTGAAGGAATACTTTATCCTCAGTTTAAAGAGGAGCAGAGGACAGCTTCCTTGTGTCCCCTAGGTCTGAACAGCACTGCTCACTAAGGCCAGTCATTTAAACCAGCTATTGGTTACAAAAATGCAAATATTTAAATTTGGAAAAATTGTGAAAGCTTCGCTTTTGGTCAGATTAGATACAATAATTTGGATAAAAACAACATAAAAACAACTTTAAGGAGAACATTGCATTGTCCCTCTTTGTTCAGCAGAGGTGCTCTGGCTCTGTCTCTCTCTTAACAGAACTCCTATGGGGGGTCACAAAGATGGTGCTGCCCAATTAGTTTTCGTGATGAGTGCTAGACCAACAGAAAAAGACATGAGTGTGACTTTCCTAAAGTTCAGCAGGGTGAGGGGAAGTCTGGAAGATTCCACTCACACTACGTTAAAACAAAATCATTAACAGTTTTACACAAATCAAAGGATGTTCACCTGATATTTTAACAAATCAACATTCAAACTCCATTTTCAATATTTACAGCATGAATAGTTTATTCCTCTTCTTTCTCTGGAGAAAGTCCATTGGCTGAGATTTGTTCAATCACGGCTTTTCATTGGGTCTTGGTTATTTATTTATTGTATTTTATTTATTTACTTCAGTCAGTATGGTTCCTTTATAGGAAAAAACTATGTAGATATGTTGCTCCTTTTTGGAAGAGTCTTTATTCCTTGTGAAAGAGTGAAGGAAGATGTCTGAATGAGTCTTTGTGTAAGACACGTGACTGAAGAAATCTTGTCCTCTTTCTCCAATCTTAAACTCAAACAAATACAATCAGAAGGTGTCGCTGTTCAAAACTGAAATAGGGGACTCCAATTACTCGACGTCGTAACAAGATCTCCCTAAACGCATTTTAGCACATACCAGATTGAAGACCAGGATTCGTGAAGTTCAATTCAAGCCAATTTATTCACCTCACAATATTACAGCATGCTGGGTTGCGAGATTCCCTGGGAAACAATCTAGCGTGGATTCCCATGCAGAGCAAACCGAGCAACCACGAACATAACTCGAACCCAACTATTTAAAACATTTCATCATGAATATGCAAATATTGTAAACGCCTCTTGGTCCGCCTCCTCTTCAATCCCAGTACATTTCCATTTAATAACTTCTGTTTTGAAGCTCTCTTATCGACATCCAGTTTCGGGGAGTACGTTTCCCATCAGTCTTATCTGTAAGGGAAAACATAACTTCGCCAGGTGGACGAAGGTCAACCGTATGTGTGTATGCTGTCTGCTTTTTAATGAGACAGAATGAAAACAACAGAAAAATGTGTGCGAGAAGAGAAAGAATTAACTTCATAAGCCATTGTAAGACATTTGTTACAAACAATCTTCATTTCAATATTGCAACAGCATATATGGCACACTTGAAATAAAGTTATAACTCTTCAAACCCCCTTCTGAGAACTCAACCGAGTTCTCATATAAACCCTTCATCTAAACCGCTGATTACCCCCCTGCATAAGTAATAAAATATTTTTCTAGTATGATTTTGCTACTTTATATCTTTTTATGGTTACAAGGAAAAAAAACAAACACCCCCTTCTGATGGTGTGAAGACATACATTACCAGAATCACACAACACAGTCAGCAAGGCAGCTGTGTGTCAGATCCTTAGATTCGTCATCATCATTATCATCATTATCAACATCGTTTTGGGGCAAAAGCTTTTCACACTCAAGCTGATACATGGTCACATTGCCTTGGACATACATTCCTGCAGTGACACGTTGAATGGATCTGGAAATAAACTTAGAAAGACAAGACAAACAACATCCAAAAACAACAAACACAAACAAAAAACCAAGCAACATTATAATACAAACCCTTCGAAGGACGGCCTGCCAGGAGCCGGAGACAAGCCAATCAAACAAACCTCTGCTATTTCGGAAATCGCCCTCTGTGATCGCAACTATTTGTTTCAAAAAATTTTTATGGCTCTAGTGATATTACCCTCATTTCCCATGTTGTCTGGGACATACGTACAGCAATGGTCCCCGACCATGGCACAAACCCCTAGACTGGGCAGACAGCAAAATGTCCGGAAAACAAGAGCTTGCGTTCTGAAATGGCACTGGCCTAACAGTAGGGTGTCTAGCAGATAATGGAATTCTGGAACATACATAGCAGTTTGTTTTGTTGCTTAGCTTTGCCACAATAGGCTGCATAATTGTTCCAAATATTAACATGAAACTTCGTTCGTGGGGTCTCGTTTTCCCACCCGAAATACCAATCGTGGATCTTGTGTCCGCTCCTTTCCGGCCGACCTTTAACAAAGAGAAAAGCAGAAGGGTCATCATTTATATTTACATCATCATTTATCCGAGTTTCATTCTTATTTTTTAGCTCAACAAGTAATACTACCAGAAGTATAAAAATCAGTGCAAGGAGCCAAATCACTTTAGGGAGGTCGCCTTTTTCACCTAAATAGTGCAATATATCATGTTTCAGGCGGTGTAGTCTGTTCCCCCCTTCAGTGGGCGTAGCTCCCACTCCTCTTGGGTTCATAGTATGGCTTAACTGCTGACCAATGGTACCAGTGCTTGGATCCGTAAACTTTGATAGTGTGGGTGGTATGTTGGGTTTACCCTGTAAGGTCCAGAGTAACGAGGTTCAGACCATTTTGAGCATGCAGGCGCTTGAGAAAGACAAATTCAAGGTGTTCAACAGTAGCCTTAAGCGCATAGAAATAAGGTCTATACTGCATCACTGTTTTGACCAAGGTGGTGGGATCAATAGCTGCGCTAGTAAAGGTGCCAGGCATGGCACGGCCAAATAAGAGCTCATAAGGGGAGAAACCGGTGCGTTGCGAAATGGTGTGTCTGTGATGAAACTGAGCAACCGGGCGGAGATCGAGCCAATTAGATTTAGGGTAGTCATAACAATTTAGAGCACATGTGTCAAACATGCGGATCGGGGGCCAGATCCGGCCCTCCAAGACCTTTAATCTGGCCCTCGGCTGATCTTTCTATTAAAATTTTCAGATTTTTCTGTTAATTTTCTGCACCGTTTAGCATAGCAGCGTCTCCGGCGTTTCTGTGCATTGCGACTCCCACCAGAGCAGCACAAATGAAGACTTTCCTCTTTCCAAACGCTCTTAAAGAACCATCGTTTTGACTGTCGACCGTGACCCTCATCAGCAAAATGTCAAAAAATGAGAAAAGCAGATGCTAAGTTCAGGATTTCCCAAGAAAAATAGTCTAATTCTTGTTGTTGACAGAGGTGAATGGGAAATCTGTGCTCAGTGTGTTTGGAACAAGTGGCGTTGCTCGAGGAATATAATCTTAAACACCACTACGAGACACGGAGAAAAATACAATAACGAAGAGAACTGAGTTTTCTGATCCAGCCCTTTTGGGATCAAAGTAGGCTGCATACGCCCTCGGACCAAAATGAGTTTAGTTTAGTTTAGTCTTTATTTGAAGGGACAATGTACAGATACATTAAGTTAAAAAAACAGAGATGTTCTGCACCAGATTATAGCTAGATAGCTAATTTCCGTCTGCAGTCCCTAATTTACAGGAGTAAATAATACATAATTTAAGATAAACAATAAGAGCAGTATTTCAAAGCACCAGTCTGACACAAACACTCTCACAAACACAGCATCTCATTCATACCTTAGCATTAGATTCAAATTTTTTAACACATTCGCACTCGTATGCTGTCCATTATACAACATTTCAGTCCTATTTCATTCAGCGGTAAAAGGTTAAGAATCTTACACTCTGATTTAGAGAGTATCGACTTCAGTGTGCGATTCATACGCTGCGACAAGACCATCAGACTGTGGATGATAAACTGAAACGAATGTGTGATTGATGCGAAGCATTTACAAACAATGGCAACATGTGAACCAGTGAAATGTGGACCAGAATCAGATTGAATTTGAGTAGGGACGCCATAAATAGGTATCCAATGAGTGACCAAGCAAAGATCGATTACTGTAAAGAATTTCATGTCTGGTGTAAGTGTGGTAAGACATTTATGTGGGTCAGGAACTGGCAAAAGTGGAGTGATTGTTATGTCATTGATTTTCCTCAGATCATGTGCCATGCGATACGAACCGTTAGGTTTGGGTACCGGGTTAGTGGTGTGTTCCAATCAGAATTTGAGAGTTCCAAAACCCCCGCCTTCCAAAGTGCGTCTAGAGCTTCTTCTACTCCCTGTCATTGTGGGATCCAAACTGGCTGGGCATCTGGGTCCACCTCAAGCATCACTGGCGGGACAGAAAGGCACTCACCAATATCAGAGGCACCGGAGGACCAGAGAGAAATGGAAGCGTTTGTAACAAGCTTTCCGTATCTTCATGGTCGGTTAATTCCCGACCATGGTCCCTACTAATTTGGGTATGTTCGAGCAGAACTTGATCAGGAACATTTGGTACAGCAATGCGGTAAGCATCTTCGGATTGGCTATAGAAAACATTGGGAATGGGTGTAATCTCCCAGTCGTCTAATTGTTGAAGGTGATTAGTCAACGGTCCTAGCTCCCTGGCTTCGTATCCAGGGCCTAGGAAGAGAGAAAGATGTGGGACGCTAACCGTCACTGACCTAAACAAATCATTCAAAGGTTCGGGGAGAATCACAGAGGCCACTACCCCCTTCTTATGAACAAAAATTGAGTCTGTGTGTATAGTGTGTTCAGTGCCACGGTATGGGTCAAACAACATGTCATAGATTGGATCGTAGGTGCGATCATAGTGCAAGGTAACGTGGTAGGGTCCGCTGGGGGAGTATAGGGGTGTAGCGAGCAGAACCAAGGTTTCCAGAGGAGCATATGTGACAGTATGCCCTCATCCATTGTCTTAGAAGGTTCCAAAAGTCCCCAGAAAATATCTGCGTAGGGTTCCTTTTGTGCAGAATCAGATGCCAGCCAACACCCAGATGATTGTCCGTGATAACACGAAACCGATTGTCCATTGGGCCAAACGACCCGAAGTCCATCTGGTGAGCATTCAATTGTAGCTCATCCGAGCCTCCATAGTACTGTCCTCCAGAGGCAGAGCCCCGCGATACCATGGAATGGGACCTGCGGCCCCTCCCCCTCGAGGAGGGCCAGGTGGCCCCTGGAAACCACCGCGTTGTTGTGGATATTGCTCATAGGCACCCATCCCAGTGTTATGTGGGCAGTCTCGTGCCCAATGTCCCTCTTGATGGCAAATGTAACAAGCTGTCTGGGACTGATAGGACAGTCCACCCTGGTTCGACTGCCAACCCCGTCCTCTCCCGCGGAATCCGCCACGACCTCTAAAATTCCATCCCCTTGGTTGTGTGAATGTCCTTCCCGTACCCCTAGAATTTTGGGGGAGGTGTCGCATAATAAATGCTTGCTGGTGAGGTGGGAGCACCAATCATGTGAATGGGTGGTGGTGTACCTGTATCTAAAGTAGGATCCGTTTGACCCAGGTATTGTCCGGGGAGGTGGTTCCTGCTTTGTCCCCCTGACTTACCCTCTTGTTTCGCCTTTGTGGCTTTTTTCGCGGAGCTTCGCCCAATGGTGGAGTCTTTGAAGCTCCAGTGTCATATCCTGGTGTGTTTTGTGTACATCTGCAGATTTTCTGTTGTAAATCTCAAGATGGTGCCTCAAGTGCGTCTGAAACATGCCATGGTCCGCCATGATACCAGGTGTCCCCTCTATCAGAGCCCTGACAGGTTTGGGAAGCTGGGGCAGGATGGACTGTAAGAATAGGGTGCTAGTGGTGGGCTCTCTGAATGGGTGCACCTGCATGTTTTTAATGTAAGCCTCTGTACACAGGTCTATATATTCAGTAGCAGATTGGCCTTCTTTGTACGCGGGGAGTGTAGGTGGAGCGGGGTTAGGACTCACCTAGGAATTTGAGCAATTGTATGGTGTCTTTTTTACACTTATTTTGATCTTCGTTAGCCAGGAGGATGTCATCTACATAGACTAGAATTTGGCTACCATGTTTGGGTGTGAAACTTGATAGACATCTCATAATTGCTTGTGTAAAAAATTGTCGGGCTTTCAGCGTACTCTTGTGGCAGTCTGGTGAATGTGTACTTTGCACCGCAAAATGTAAAGCCGAACCATCCACGCGACTCTGGATGAATTTGAACGCTGAAAAACGCATTACTGAGGTAACACTAAAATATCGGGCATTAGAATTTAGAGTATTCAATAATGTATGTGGATTTGGCACATCTGGTGCTCTCTGTTTTACTGCTTCATTTACTGCACGTAGATCTTGGATCATTCTCCATGCCAACTTTTCTTACTGGGAATATAGGTGTATAAGTATAGTATAACCTAGTATAAAAACACACACTGTGTCCTAGACTCAAACCAGCAACCAACAAAAAGTTTTCCAATTAATGAACCAACTTTAAGAACAAAGTTTACATCCTTAGCTTCCACCCACTAACCACAATGAAATATTGTTCTATTATAAACCTCAGGTTCACTACTTTACTTTGGGATCTGTACTTTTAACAAATCTACATGGCTTTGAACATCTTTTACTTGGTGTATAAAAACTATTCCTACATAAAATGAGCGCTGACACAGACAACATGTAGTACAGAACACACTGAAGCACTTTGCATATCACATTGAGGCATGGGGAATACATGCACATGGACTTGAACAATGGCTGCTACTATCACTGCAATAAAAGCAAGTTCCCTAAAAAAAAATTATAAAATAAGTAAACATAGGACTAGACAAGGCGAATTGTTATTGCTATATTGCTATATTCTGCTTAAGATTATCCTTGTCCACATAAAAAGTACCTATAAATATTAGTAAAAATTAGTGCACGACTTCAGAAACACAGAGAGGGATGAGAGGAGGGAGGGGCTGAGGGATTCTCACATGCACGGGCTTAGGAGAGAGGAAATTTTGAGATGGGAGGGGGAACACGGGGAACGCGCTAGAAACACACTCAGAGAGGAATGAAGGGAGGGGCTGAGGGACACTCACATGCACGGGCTTAGGAGAGAGGAAATTTGAGATGGGAGGGGGGACACGGGAACGCGCACTACTCCGTTTCACGGTACTCCACTAATTTGTACACACAAAAACAACTTTTAACAAACTACAAATTGTGACAAGACAAAACTACAAGTTGTGACAAGACAAAACTACAAGTTGTGACAGGACTCAAAGGAAATATCTCAAGGATCACAGTAATTCCTTATGCAACAAGCTTCTACAACTAAAAGTTGCGGTTACATACGAGGGGTGTATCTCCCAGGAATTAGAGTGTTTTAGGTCCCAGAGTCTCGGTCACCTAGATTCCTTAATGACGAGTTGAATATTCTACTTCAACAAGAAGTAACTTTGTAACTCTGCTGCTTCAAATACTTCTCGTCAATCATACAACACAGAACTTTCACACCATACGCCAAATTAAGTTTCTGGCTGACGTCAGGCCGAAAACCCAATTTGGTTGTGGTCTGGTTATGATGTCTCCAAAATGCTGACTCGGATTCTGTTCTCCTTTGCCTTTTTCTGACCTTCCTCTCTTTCTCCATCTACTCTTAACCAAAACTCTGTCTCTTTCATGCCATATTTTTTCCATCTTTCTGGATCACTCTTTGCCTTTTCTTTTATCTGACCTCTGAACTCGACGAGGTCCCTAGTATTAAGTTTGCCCTTAAATCCGTGTCTTCCTTTCTATGAAAAAAACACTTCCTCTCTTTTACTTCTGTCCTCTCTACTTTCCTGTTTCCTTTTTTGTCGTTCCTCTCTCAGCTTTACCGTCTCTAACCAACATCCTAACTCTGTTATGCCCTACTTACGCATTTTCTTCTCATTATTTTTTTTGTCTTTTCCCTTAACTGGTCACGTAATGCCTTCAAGGTCACTACACTCAGGTTGCCTTTAAGATTATATTTTTCTACGCATAAGTCTAGGTATTTATTATATCCTGCATTTTTCGCCTCCATTATTTTATAATCCTTACATTTCAATCTATCTCTAGGTTTACTGGTTGTTATTAGGTTTCCCATTTTGTCACAATTTGGATCAGTCTGTCACTCGTAGGGAGGTCTCTAAGACTGATTTTAAGGATTGATTGGGATAGTGATTAATCTATTTTGTGGTATTTCTCACTTCTACCCGTTAAGGTGGAGAAATCTTGTCTTTACATCCACAAAAACTCACTATTTACAATCCCAATCTTTTGGTACACACACTCATTCACAGAATTTAACTCAAGGGGACTCCGCCGTCCCTTATTTTACGGAATTTAACTCGAAGAGGACACAGGCCTATACAATTCTTTGAAGCGGAACCAACTGTTCTGTGCCTATGCCTCTTTCTGCCATTACTTTTACAAATTCCTGCTTTGATTTCTCCAATCGTGTCCTTTCTTTTTTGTCCATTGTGCTGGCAAGCATGCCTTGCCACCATTTTGTTGGCGTGGCTTCAGCTGGAGCCGCCATTTTGTCACTTCCGCAAACCAACTACGCACTTAACTCTCAACTGTCTTTTAGTCGTACAAAAGCACACAAATTGTAACAAAATACAGTAAAATGGGTTCTCCCAACTCTGTTTCAATTCCCTACCGCGCTAATCGCAATTATTTCGTCGCCATGGATCGCGTTAACGAGTTCCAGAGATCGACGGGGCCTCTAACCCAAGTGTTCGTACTTTTCACAGGCTCATTACACTCATAGCCTCTTAACCGGTGGACTCTAACCACCGGCGAGGACTCTAACCACCTCTTCTTCTCTTTATATTAACCGTGGACTATAACAGCCGTCGAGGGGACTACAACCACCTCTTTATATTAACCGGGGACTCTAACCGCCGGCGAGGGGACTCCAACCACCTCTTTATATTAACCGGGGACTCTAACCGCCGGCGAGGGACTCAACCACCTCTTTCAACCATATGAATCCTGGATTTCTAAAATTCGGTTACTATGACACAGTCATTAAATGTACTTAAGGTACCTATTCTTCAGACATTGGGAGAACTTTTGACGTCGTTCTAACCGTTCAATCCACACATCAATTTTCAGATAACAACCACGTGCAATGTCTCCCTTTTAATTTAGTCTGTCCAATGGAACATAATTCGTCTCAATATAGAGAAACAGGCAATGTTCCTTACCTTTAGTTGTTTTACGGGCCCGTCAGGGAAGAGACAGCAAAGCGGCGTGGAAAGAACACTGGTATGTTTTCCCGAGCGGGTTAGAAACGGAGTCCGGACGCCCCCTAGACTCAACGTTCCGTTGTTACGACTCGACTTCCCCCTTCAGCACGGCCGGGGTCACCATTTGAAGAAATCTTGTCCTCTTTCTCCAATCTTAAACTCAAACAAATACAATCAGAAGGTGTCGCTGTTCAAAACTGAAATAGGGGACTCCAATTACTCGACGTCGTAACAAGATCTCCCTAAACGCATTTTAGCACATACCAGATTGAAGACCAGGATTCGTGAAGTTCAATTCAAGCCAATTTATTCACCTCACAATATTACAGCATGCTGGGTTGCGAGATTCCCTGGGAAACAATCTAAGCGTGGATTCCCCGCAGAGCAAACCGAGCAACCACGAACATAACTCGAACCCAACTATTTAAAACATTTCATCATGAATATGCAAATATTGTAAACGCCTCTTGGTCCGCCTCCTCTTCAATCCTAGTACATTTCCATTTAATAACTTCTGTTTTGAAGCTCTCTTATCGACATCCAGTTTCGGGGAGTACGTTTTCCCATCAGTCTTATCTGTAAGGAAAACATAACTTCGCCAGGTGGACGAAGGTCAACCGTATGTGTGTATGCTGTCTGCTTTTTAATGAGACAGAATGAAAACAACAGAAAAATGTGTGCGAGAAGAGAAAGAATTAACTTCATAAGCCATTGTAAGACATTTGTTACAAACAATCTTCATTTCAATATTGCAACAGCATATATGGCACACTTGAAACAAAGTTATAACTCTTCATGACCAAGCACGATGAATGATGAAATTAGCATTGGGTCCGAGAACAGTGGCCCTTGTTGTTGCGTGATCTAATTACTTAAATTATTGACCAGTTCGAAGGGGGAGGGCTACAGTCAAAGAGGCTCCTCCAGGGTCTTAATAGTGAAACATTTGTGCATAATCCAAGACCAGTGATGGTACCTTATAAACCTCATACTTTCAAAGTTGTTCTCAGCTTGTGCACACCTGGGACCAGAGCTGTGTAGAGGGCTCAGCCTGTGGGCGGCATGACTCCAGACACCATAACTCACAGTGGTTCACTGTTAGAATTAATGTGTTTCTAACAGTGGTTCACTGTTAGAAACACATTCATTCTGTGCCTCACAGTTTAAAATACATTCAGTCAAAGTCTCTCTGTTAAAAATGCCCAATGCTTTTTATTCGCTTACACTCATCTCCTGCAGCACATCTCCATTTTTATGAATGGTGTTCACAGATAATGAAAAAGATGTGTTTCCATCTCTGAATAAATGTATTTTCAATGAAAAACATACATTTGAGCAGAGCGTACAAATGATTGAGCCCATTTTGTGAATGTTTTCAAAAACATGAAGCTGTGACTTGTGTAGAGCCAAGTCCAACGTCCAGGTCTCTACATGGTTTTTTAAAAGATGGAAAATTAGAAAAGCCATGGTTATAAACATTTTTTTAATTTAAATTTATTCTGCATAAAACCTGCTAACCTGTAGTTAGAATGTGCATGTGCATGAAATTTTATTCTTGTATTAATTTGTCAGTTCAGAATTTACTTTTTTCTCTCAATTCTTCTGTATTTTTTTTGTTTTTAATCACAACTGCAATACTTACATGACTTTTTTTTTTTCAGCCCTATTTTCAATGGGTAAGTCCTCAAAATGTTGCATGTGTTTCAGATGACATCACAACATTCTATAAACTGATAATATTCCCTACAGAGGGGTGCAGCTTAATGAATATTGTTAAAATGCATTTCTTGTAACAGTGAGTTTTTGGGTCTAGTCACTAACAGAAAGTTTACATTTCAATATTAATGCATTTACCTTTTGGATATTTCATGGCAAAGTACAATGTAATTGATAAACCTGAATCTGAAGTCAGCCCGAACAGAAATGTCCTCGGGGCCAAAGTTGTATTTTGCACGGTGTTGCCATGGCGATGTCCCAAATTGTCCATGTTTGTCTATGTTAACACATCAGCATCTCCAGTGTGTGTGGACTTTCTGTGTTTAGTGACAAGTTCAGCCCAAAGCCACAAACACACAGAGACAAGAGGCTCATCAGCGCCACCCGGGGGAGCGCCGGGTCAGCCGAATGTGATGCGCGGCCCGCGAGGGCCGTTCGATGCCGCATAAAGTCCACACACACTGGAGATGCTGATGTGCCAACATAGACAAACATGGGCACCTATGGGACGTCTCCCATAGGTGCAATGTATTTTGACTTTTGCAGGTGGCGCTGTCGTGCCATTTTTTTATACTCATACATGCAGCATATATTTTATCAAATTTTTCGCCACTTCTGAATTTTGGGCAAAATTTGGTGAGTTTTTGAGTGTATTCAGGGGGTCAAATTAGAGCTCAAAAGCAGAAGAAAAAGAAGAAGAAGAATTAAAGCTGCAAGCGGCATCGAACGGCCCTCGCGGGCCGCGCATCGCACTGGGCCGACCCGGCGCTCCCCCGGGTGGCGCTGACTTTCCCCCGGGTGGCGCTGATGAGCCTCTTGTCTCTGTGTGTTTGTGGCTTTGGGCTGAACTTGTCACTAAACACAGAAAGTCCACACACACTGGAGATGCTGATGTGTTAACATAGACAAACATGGGCATTTTGGGACATCGCCATGGCAACACCATGCAAAATACAACTTTGGTCCCCAGACTTTTTTGATCAAACTGACCTGAAGAATCACTGTGCCAAATTTCACATTCTTTAATTAAACTATTAAGCCGTTATATCACTTTGAAATGTAAGAAATTGTAGAAATTTTCCCATTAGGATAACATGGAGGCTTGGGCGCATTGCCACAGCAACCCGGTGAAATATACCATATGGTTGTCATTGACTTTTTTGATTGGGATCACATGAAGAGTAATTGTGCCAAATTTGAGAATATTCAGTGAAAGTAAAATATTTTTTCATGAATGGGAATTTATCTGATCTTTCCCATTAGGATAATATTGGAGCTTTCACGCATCACCATGGCAACACAATTAAAAATACCATATCATTTACATTGGCTTTTTTGATAGAGATGGCCCAAAGTAATTTTGTACAAAATTTGGTACATTTTAGAAAAACTAAAATTTGGCCCTCCATGCAAAATTTTATTGTGTCCTGCAGGGGGCGCTATCACACCATTTTTGCTCGTGTCACAATTAGTAGGCTTAGGCACAAAAGTTTAACAAGTGATTCAATTTTGAGCGCAATCGGACGGGAGGAAATTTTGACATTGGAAAATTGCAAAAAATCTGAATAAATTTTGCAGCTTCGCCGCACTTAAACCATGACAGTTATCAAAAAAAATAAATAAAATTCTGTCTTCACATAAGGAATGTCTGTAGCGAATTTCGTGACTGTACGACAAACTTTACGTCGGGACGGCGCAATGTATTTTGACTTTTGCAGGTGGCGCTGTCGTGCCATTTTTTTTATACCCATACATGCAACATATATTTTATCAAATTTTTCGCCACTTCTGAATTTTGGGCAAAATTTGGTGAGTTTTTGAGCGTGTTCAGGGGGTCAAATTAGAGCTCAAAGAGCAGAAGAAAGAAGAAATTTTTTTTTAGCAAAAACAATATATCCTTTAACATAGGAAATGCATATTATACATTTTTTGAAAGCTTTCGAGATTCCCCACATCACCGTGGGGTCATTGGTGACGCGCTCGTCATTCACCATCTCGTCGGCTATTGACTCCCATTGTTTTACATTCATTTTAGCAGCTGTAAATATGGCCCATGCCTTCAGCATGGGGCTTGGATACAGCTTGATGTCAGGAGTGTGTTTTGGGGACAGGAGCACTTCGCGCTACTTTTGTCAACATTGAGTGAATGGGCTTTCCCCATGTCAGAGCAACTGCCCCTCAAAATTTCTGTGCATGTCCCTGAGTAGCAGCAGTAGTAGTAGTAGCAGCAGCAGCAGCAGCAGCAGCAGCAGCAGTAGTAGTAGTAGTAGTAGTAGTAATAGCAGTAGGAGTTAGGGATGGGTATGATTAGCTGATTAATTGATACTCGATCATTAAGAATTTCGTCGATTACATTCATGTTTAATCGACAAAACGAATGTAGGTTGCTGTGTGTAGCTAGTCTTTGAGCAATGCAATGAATTTCACTGTGTGACAGCAAAAAAAAATTGGCCACCGTGGGGCAATATGTAACCACAACACAGAGCGTCACCTACTCAGTTACCTATGAGTAAGTCAAACATAATCATGAACAGGTCACAGTGAAGTGTGGTGTGGGACCATTTTGATTTAAAAAATGAACATGTTAGCTGTCATTACTGTAACGCAGTGTATAAGTACAACTCGTCCACAACACAAATGATGTACCACTTGAACAGTGCACACCCGACCCTTGTAAAAGACAGATCATCTCAGTCTCGACCTAGCATCGACTTGGTGTTAGCACGGACACAGAGAGAATTAGCCAGCTGATTGGCAAGATGATTGAAATAGATATGCTGCCTATCAGTATTGTTGAAGGCAAAGGAACTGATACAATTTTTGGAACCAGAATATCACAGTCCGTCACAATGCACCATAGCCAGACTGATAGAAACTCATTACGAAGAACGGAAGCACGAGCTAGCAAAAAAATTTAGCACAGCTGAGAAAGTTACCCTAACCACGGATTGCTGGGCCGCGTTCACAGCAGAGAGCTACATCACGATCACGTGCCACTACATCAGTGATGGGCTGGCATATTGCTGATAACCTCACAGAGAAAGTGACTTCAGCTGTATTGCAATGGAGCCTTGAAGACCGAATTATTGCTGGCGTTCATGACAATGCGGCTAATGTTTTTTCTGCCAACAACCCCACCAGAGTGCCCTGGATTTCCAGTCCTTGCTTTGCCCACACTCTCCAGTTAGCCATAAATGACAGATTTGCACTATATCTACATCGGGTGATATCAGCGGCCAGTAAACTTGTTAGCCATTTTAATCACAGCACAACAGCAACCAAAGCGCTGCAAAAGAAACAGGAGAAAATGGGTCTCACACCTCACCGGCTTATCCAGTCATGTAAAACAAGGTGGAACTCCATGTGCGAGATGTTTGATCAGCTGGTGGAGCAGCGGTGGGCTGTTGTTGCTGTGCTGTCGGATGGAAACATAACCAAACTTGAAGATGCCAGGATCCTGGAGCTGAGGGATGAATATTGGCAGCTAATGGAGGACACAAAGCCTGAACTGTCAGCACTTAAATGTGCCACCACGGTTATGTCCGCTGAAAAAGACATCTTTGGTCTCATCAATATCCACCTAATGCAGGGAGAAGAAGACAGACCCAGAGTCGTCGAATTCAAGGAAAAAGTGCGACCTCATCAAGCGAATGAATGTAATTTTTTTTAAAATCTTGGTTTAGGCTATATGATGTCCTCTAAAATAGCCAATAGGAGTAGGTATCCGCGATGTGTGCCAATTTAGATCAATTTTATGATTATTGATTTCACCATACAGATCCACTCTGACGAGGTTGTGTCATCCGCCAGCATGATCTCATCAATGTTGGACCCGCGTCACAAGCACCTGGGCTTTCTTTCACCAACACAGAAAGTGACTGCTAATGCAAAACTGGTTAACCTAGGAGAGATAGTGGAGACCAGTGAGGAGTTGTGACTTCACAGTCCCAAGTCTTGGCTATGGCACACCTCCTTGAAGATCACTATACCACTCACTGCGAGACTGGCATCGATGTAGAATTTCAGAACTTTCTGAGAGTATCTCCCCTACCCCTGGATTGTACCTCAACAGACTGGTGGAAAGAGAACGGAATAAGGTTCCGAAGGCTGGCTAAATTAGCGCAGAGGTACCTGTGCATCCCAGCAACGTCAGTCCCCTCAGAGCGGGTGTTGTTGGCTGGACTGACGGTGACTAGAATTTGGTCATGTCTGACACCAGAGCATGTTAACATGCTTATCTTTTTAAACAAAAATGTGCAGACTGACGATGTGCGTATGATTTAATCTTAGAGGCAATGTTGTGTAGCCTAATTGTTACACAGGCATTTTGACGTGTTTTTGCGATGCTGTTATTATCACATTTAACTGTTATTAGGGGTAGTTCACTTATGTTTTGGCACTGCCTCGCAACTGTTCTGCAACTCAGGTTTGGCAATACGCCTGAATTTAAGTCCAGATTATCTGCCAACAGTTGTCCTACTAATAAAGATATCGCAGAAAAACACATATTTTTGTGTTTTCATTGCATTTTACATATAAAAGAAAAAGGAAAAAAATGCTTTTTTTTCTCTAGTGTTTACAGTTGCAAGTGAGCCATGCGGTTTTAAGTTTCGTTTCTGTAAGAGTAAACAAATGTGCACAAAGCTGCATTAAACACTTGCAAACAGGATGATGTGGCTCTATATTAGTTATATGTTGTAAAGTTGAGTTTATTTATGCAGATTAGTAAAAGTAATAATAATTATCATAATTTGAATATAAAAACATTAATGATTAATCGATAATCGATTGTTAATTCTCTTGACAATCGATTAAGAAAATTTAATCAAATGCCTATTCCTAGTAGTAGTAGTAGTAGTAGTAGTAGTAGTAGTAGCAGTAGCAGCAGCAGCAGCAGTAGCAGCAGCAGCAGCAGCAGCAGTAGTAGTAGTAGTAGTAGCAGTAGTAGTAGAAGTAATAGTGATAGCAGTAGTAGTAGTAGTAGGAGGAGGAGGAGCAGCAGTAGAAGCAGCAGTATCAGCAGTAGTATTTTAGTTTTGGTCTTGGCAGCCCAAATGAGAGAATCATGTGAGGCTCATTCTGCTTTCAATGATTTGGAGCAGTATACAAAAATGGAGGATATTATTGAGATCGGGATTGGAAACTACCCATCGCAGCCGCGGTTGTAACAATTAAAAGACACAATGACATTTTCCACTAGAGCGACTGGTGCCCCACTGTGGCACCTGGTCCATCCTCAGGGATCTGACTGGCAACCTGGCCTGGTTATGCCACAATGACAGGTGGTTTACTCCAGGCAGATTTTGATTTTAAAATTCCATAAACGTGTCCCCAGATACAAGGTAAATATGTTCTAAATGTTCAGAACACTTTTACTGATGACAAATGTAAAACTGATTTGTTTTTACTCACAAAAAAGTATATGTTTCCCATTTATTTGTGTTGCAATTTTGGTCTTAAGATAATTATCCAGTCAGAAAGCAGAATGAGCCTCACATGCATCTCCTGTAGTACTTTTTAACATAGAGTTCCTTTAACTTATGTTAAGCAGATAGTTTAAACTAAAAAGAGAATATTTTACCACTTTGCACCCTCCACAGTTCACAGCAGCACACAGCCTTATGTAGAGTAGTTGGGAGGGAATTTGTGAAATAGGAATGTGCACTTTTGGAAAAGTTTTAGATTTTTGGCAGGGTGTTAGGTATGTGCATAAGGTTTCTAAAAATCCATGGATACAAGTTGAGGTGGACCCCTAGTGGCCGGTATGCATAAAATACAAAATGGCCCCCGCAGCAAAGAGAAAAGGTTGTCTCCCACCTTCCTTTAGTCTTAAACTGTTGTATAATGACACTTTTTTCTACTGGACTTGATGCAAGGAATGTGATTTTAATACCATCTTTTTATTTTAAGGCCATTTTCATGCAAAATTTATTGTCATGGTCACTTTTTGTTTGAAAAACACACTGTTAGAAATTTACTGTAAATGTTACAGGAAATTCCTGGCTAATAGTTGCCGTAAATTTACTGTAAACAGTATACAGGACTGTTACTGTAAAATGACTACAACAAGGTACTGTAATTAATTAGAATATTATGGAATCAATACAGGGTCATAAAAACTCACAGTTGTAATAAAGTTTTGCATCTGTGTAGAGAAAGAGAAATTGTGTATGTGCAATTGCACTCTGTAGAAATATTTTGTACATGTGTGGGTGAAAAATGTGTACCCGTAGAAATATTGCGAGCATGCGCAAATAAATTTTGTACCTGTAGAAACATTTTGTATGTGTGGAGGGAATTTTGTAACTGTAGAAATATTTGGTGCGTCTGAGAAAAACAAAAGCGTATGTGTACAAATATTTTGTACACATGTCCCTGCTCGCGACTCAAAAGTTCAGGCTTAGTTCTGAAATAGTATTTATCTAAATCCTCAACAATGGTCCTTTTGGTCACCACATCTGATCTTTGACACTAGAGTTAAAGGTTAAAGAGGTAAACAGGTATTTAGCAGACATTTTTATCCAAAGAGACATGGACTCGCAGCAGGGGGACCACTGCTCCAACACGCCCACATAGGACTAGTGACCTGTCCAATCAACAAAGAAAAGCATACCTTGGAGGTAAACATATGGGTCTAGGGCCCTGAGTAATATTTTCAGAGATATGACAGTTTATTTTAGCTAAATATGAGTATGATAATAGATTTAACATAAAAATAGACTAAAAATAAGAATAATATATCAGAATTGCATTCCTTGTGCCAAACAATGTAGAAAAATTACATTATACAACCATTTAAGACTAAAGGAAGAAGAGATATAACCTTTTCTCTTTTTATTTTTAGTTTTATGCATACTGGCTACTAGGGGGCACCCCAACTTGTATCTATGGCCTATACCTAACACCCTGCCAAAATTAAAAAAAAAAAATTCCAGAAGTGTACGATTTTCATGAATCTCCCCCTGGCTATAACATCTCCATGAAGAAAAGCATTAGACGGATCTTCCAGCAGAAAAGTTACACACTGCACCAATGCAATTATGGTCTAATATCATAGAGTAACTCAGCAAAATCCCCCCACAAATACAATGGACAGGAAGTACTGATGAGCGCTAAAGGCGGTGTACACTGTGACTTTTGGCCCTTTTCGAGCCAATTTTTCACTTATGTGACTATTTTTGGGATTGGGCTGAGTTTTAGCTTAATCGTGTGTTGTGCTTAGTGTAATATACATGGGGTAACAAGAACCGATTAATACCTCACGACCAACTCCCTATCGGCAATCATAGGTTGCACTGTTGAAGTAGTTCGTATATTTTGTCGAATGAATCATGAGCTGTGAACTTTTAAACCATGCGATTTTATCATACAGTTTGAGGTGGGGCTGTACGCCCCACTTAAGCTGGCCTTTGTGCTCAGAGCTAATTTCATAGAATCTGCTTTTTGCGTTACGATAACCATGAGAGAGAAAATACTAATATTTCACAATTATTTAAACCACGACCAAACCCTGTGAAATGCGTTGGCGAGGTCATTTTCATCACATTTTCCAGTAACAATGAGTGATAGTGAGTACAGTATCGCAATATTAAATTTTTTATTAAAATTAATTCAAACACCTCGACGATAAACAACTGAACTTTATTTATAATATATATAACTATATTTATAAAATAGATGACTTAAAAACAGCATATTTAACATTGTGCATCTTTTCTGGTGGAGGGTCCGTCACCTGCTTGTCTCTATGGAGATGTAATTGGCATTGGCTCGAATGTTCATTAAACAGCTCTACCTTAGATTGAGTGGGTTTGCCTCTCCGGAGATCTGACCTGTAACTCGGTCTGGTTTAGTCTCCATGAAGATAAATGGTCTTCACAAAGAAAAGCATTTGATAAACCCTCCACCAGAAAAGTTACACAATGCACCTTTAAATCTTTTAAATGGGTTAATGCAGTTTTTAATTCTGTATTATTTTGTATTATTATTTTTCAAGATCTCATTGTTTGTCCGATTCTTCTGGGAGCAGCTTCATTAAATCATATGTTCTGGAGGATGTTTATGTTTAAGGTTTAACTTAATTTACTTTGAATTAAAATAGCAAAATGAAATGACAATATATTTGAACAGTGCCCAACCTCAAAGTTATATAGGCTGGAAGGTAGTGAAATGCCAAAAGGACAAAAGAGTGCAGTTTTTTTGGAGCTTTTTCCTCCTGACTGCACTTTAATCAGCATTCCAAGAACCACGGGTCACGGCGGCATTGCCACTGTTTTAAAGAACTGTTTTATTACAAAATCCTACCATTGGGCTCTTTTTTCTCAATTGAACTGAGCTGCTTTGAGTTACGACAGAATGATCCTGTGTTGTGTGCTGTTGTATACAGGCCACCCAAGCATAACAAAGATTTTATCAAAGACTTTTCTGATTTTATGGCTTTTATGTTGACTCGGTGTGACAGGATTTTAAGTGCCAGTGATTTTAACGTGCATGAGTGTTGTCCTTTAAAGCCCATGGCGAGGGAAAGTTTAGGTTTAGTTGATACTTTTAATTTGACACATTATGTCACTGGTCCTACACAGCTGCACAGACACACTTTAGACGTTGTACTGTCTTATGGTCTTCCTGTGGACAGTATCTTTGTTGGTGATGCTGACCATAGTCCTGTCATGTTTGAATTTAAGATGCACAGTGACGTGAGATTGCCTGGTCCTGTGCGCCAGAGTTGCTCTACAAAGCCAGAGTCACTCTATAAAGCCAGAGACTGCTGCTAACTTTTCCCCTCCTTTTTACAAAATTTCTTGACCCGGGTGCATCTGGGGGCACTGAGGAATTAATGAACTCTTTCATTTTGACCTGCTGTGATATATTGGATAATGTTGCTCCACTGAAAACCATGCGTCCCAAACCCAGCCAAGAACCTTGGCTCAATAAAGCGACACCCAGTGAGGTATGAATGCCTTAGAGCAGCGCGCAGGTGGAAAAGTGAAAACTTGAAGTATCTTACCAAATTCTTAGACTCCTGGATAAGACTGTTAAGCACTGTTAAGAGTGGAAAAAATGAAATATTTCTCAGACCAGATTTTAGAAAATATCCCCAATAACCCCATAATCTTTGTGTAACTCCAGTCCATCCACCACTTTGCAAATGGCACGTGAGATGTATGAATGGTTTCTTTTATTATTTAACAATATTAGAGCCAATATATCTTTAGCCAGGGGGGAATTCATGAAAATTGTGCACTTCTGGAAAAGTTTTTGATTTTTCGCAGGGTGTTAGGCATAGGCCTAATATTTTCAAAAATCTGGGTGGTCGGTATGCATAAAATTAAATATGGCCCCCGCCAAAAAAAGAAAAGGTTGTATCTCTGCTTCTTTTAGTCTTAAGTTGTTGTATAATGCAATTTTTCTACTTTGTTTCACTCAAGGAATCCAATTCTGATATATTCTTATTTTTAGTCAATTTTTTCATATTTTGCAATGGACTCTACAACATGCTAGGGAGACCAGCTGAATCCGATGGCAAAGCTTGAGTAAACTGGTGGAATTCTGGAGCATTTCATAGAACCATGAAACATTTTCTGCACCTTATTTGACTCGATTTCAGAAACAGCCAGTTTCTGGTAGTCTTCTGCAAAACAATATTTTTTACACTAGAATGATGGAAACATGTTCAATATTTATTCCTTAAGGGTGAAAATATGAAAAAAGAGAGGGGCAGAGCTGTCAACTGATCACCACCTGGTGGTGAGTTGGGTCCACTGGCGGAGGAGGAAGCCGGAAAGACCTGGCCGGCCCAAGCGTATTGTGAGGGTCTGTTGGGAACGTCTGGCGGAACCCTCTGTCGGTGCAACCTTCAACTCACACCTCCGGGAGAGCTTCTCCCGGATCCCGGGGGAGGCTGGGGACATGAAGTCCAAGTGGGCTTCGTTCTCGGCCTCCATTGTTGATGCGGCCGTTCGTAGCTGTGGCCGCAAGGTCTATGGTGCCTGTCGCGGCGGCAATCCCCGAACCCGGTGGTGGACACCGGAAGTAAGGGATGCCGTCAACCTGAGGAAGGAGTGCTACCGGGCCATTCTGGACTCCTGAGGCAGCTGACACGTACCGGCGGGCCAAGCGTGCTGCAGCCCGGGCGGTGGCAGAGGCAAAAACTTGTGTTTGGGAGGAGTTCAGGGAGGCCATGGAGGAGGACTATCGGATGGCCCCAAGGAAATTCTGGCAAACCGTCCGGCGCCTCAGGAGGGGGAAGCGGTCCTTCACCAACCCTGTTTACAGTGCGGGGGAGAGCTGCTGACCTCCACTGGGGATGTTGTCGGGCGGTGGAAGGAATACTTTGGGGATCTCCTCAATCCACCATCACGTCCTCCGAAGAGGAGGCCGAGGACCCAGAGGCGGACTCATCCATCACCCTGGCCAAAGTCACTGGGGTGGTTGGAAAGCTCTTTGGTGGCAAGGCTCCGGGGGTGGATGGGATCCGTCCTGAGTACCTCAAGTCTCTGGGTGTTGTGGGGCTGTCTTGGCTGACATGCCTCTGCAACATCGAACATTACCTCTAGACTGGCAGACCGGGGTGGTGGTCCCTCTGTATAAGAAGGGGGACCGGAGGGTGTGTTCCAACTACAGGGGAATCACACTCCTCAGCCTCCCGGTAAAGTCTATGCCAGGGTACTGGAGAGGAGAGTCCGGCCGATAGTCGTATCTCGGATTCAAGAGGAGCAGTGTGGTTTTCGGCCTGGTTGTGGAACACTGGACCAGCTCTACACCCTCTATTGGGTGCTCGAGGGTTCATGGGAGTTTGCCCAACCAGTCCACATGTGCTTTGTGGACCTGGAGAAAGCATTCAACCGTGTCCCCTATGGTGCCCTGTGGGGGGGGCTCCAGGAGTATGGGGTCCGGGGCCCTTTGCTAAGGGCTGTCTGGTCCTTGTATGACTGGAGCAGGAGCTGTGTTCGCATTGCCGGCAGTAAGTCAGACCTGTTCCTAGTGCATGTTGGACTCCACCAGGGCTGCCCTTTGTCAACGGTTCTGTTCATTGTATTTATGGACAGAATTTCTAGGCGCAGCCAGGGGCCGGAGGGGGTCCAGTTCGGGAACCACAGGATCTCATCGCTGCTTTTTGCGGACGATGTTGTCCTGTTGGCTTCATCGAACCAGGACCTGCAGCGTGCACTGGGGCGGTTTGCAGCCGAGTGTGAAGCGGCCGGGATGAGAATCAGCTGTTCCAAATCCAAGGCCATGGTTCTCGACCGGAAAAAGGTGGATTGCCCTCTCTGGGTGGGTGGGGAGTCTCTGCCTCAAGTGGAGGAGTTCAAGTGTCTCGGGGTCTTGTTCACGAGTGAGGGGAGGATGGAGCATGAGATTGACAGGTGCAGCGTCTGCAGTGATGCGGTCGCTGTATCGGACCGTTGTGGTGAAGAGGGAGCTGAGCCGAAAGGTGAAGCTCTCGATTTACCGGTCAATGTATGTTGCTACCCTCACCTATGGTCATGAGCGCTGGGTAATGACCGAAAGGACGAGATTGCGGATACAAGCGGCCGAAATGAGTTTCCTCCAGCATGCTGGCCAGGTACTCTCTTAGAGATAGGGTGAGGAGCTCGGTCACACGGGAGGAGCTCGGAGTAGAGTCGTTGCTCCTCCACGTCGAGAGGAACCAGCTGAGGTGGCTCGGGCATATGGTCCGGATGCCTCCTGGACACCGGTAGGAGGCCCGGGAAGACCCAGGACACGCTGGAGGGACTATGTCTCTCGGCTGACCTGGGAATATATAAATATGGATCTCACAGCACCAGTACTTAATTCACTGACGTTATGCAACATATTTTTGTTTTTGAAGTAAATTATTTGCTCAATTTTCTGTTGGCGACAAAACTTTTGTCTTGCCAAAATCTGACCTTTCTGTGTTCATTAAATGATCAATCTTTCTTCAGTGAAGCAAGTTTATTTTAGTATATTGAGCATAATTTGTGAGGGTTTTAGCTTTCATATGAGACATCTCTAAAACCAATCGATTAATTTAAAGTCAGGTTATAAGCTTTTGTTTCTACAAAATGGATAAGCGACAACACTTTTGTCAGGGACTGTATGACTTTCTTAAAATTAGTTCAGTTTGCAGTGGTCCAGAGTTCTTCCTCACTTCCCTTATGCATTTACAGCATGTTTATTGTGGTTTATCAGACTGTCCATCAAAACAATGTCCCACCCACACTGAATCCTACATCGCCTGGTAACACTGGTAATACTTATACAATACTTGTACACACTCCTCCCTCCTCCTCTCGTGCACTCACCTGTTTGTATGTCACTTTTACCTCACCTGTCTTCACCTGTCACTGAACGCAGAGGGACATGGCCAGGGTTACTTCTTATTTTGTACCCCTGCTTTTCTACTTTGCCACGGTTACTTCTACATCGCCTGGCTCAATGTGACCGGATGTATGAGGTAATTTTAATTCAATTTAAATATTATTTTCATAGAAAATAGTTCCATTTGATATGAACGTTTTAATTAGCCACACTGAAGAAAGAACTACCATTCATTACAATTTAATTTAACTTTACTTTTATTTTACTTATGCTACTATATACACTGTAAAACACTTCGATGCAGAACACAGCTGACCTTTTTTTTTTTTTTACCTTAACAGCTCATACAATACTTCTGTACTATTTATGTACTATATCTGTATTATATCTGTACTGTATCCGTACTGCATCTGTACTATATCTGTACTGTATCTGTACTATATCTGTACTATATCAGTACTATATCTGTACTATATCAGTACTATACAGTTGTGCTCATAAGTTTACATAACCTGACAGAATTTATGATTTTTGGCCATCTTTCAGAGAATATGAAAGATAACACACACAAAAATTCTTTCACTCATGGTTAGTGCTTGGGTGAAGCCATTTATTATCAAACAACTGTGTTTCCTCTTTTTAAATCATAAAGAGAACAGAAACAACACAAATGACCCAATGACAGCTTGGAGTCTTTTGTGATTGTAGTTGTGGATGAGATTGTTTATTTACTCTGTTGGTAAAGCTGCCCATTCTTCTTGGCAAAAGGCTCCAGTTCCTGTAAATTCTTGGGCTCTTATATGAACTGCAGCTTGAAATCTCCCCAGAGTGGCTCAGTGATATTGAGGTCAGAAGAGACGGACACTCTGCCATTGGCTGGAGCCAATGACAGGTTGACTTGCCTTTGTGTTTTGGATCATTATCATGTTGGAATATCCAAATACAGCCCATGTGCAGCTTCTGGACAAAGAAATCATAAATTCTGCCAGGGTGTATCTGTACTATATCTGTGGTATTTTGTCACACTTCTGGCTTTTGGTTACATGCTTATCCTTAGTCCAGCTTGTGGGTTTCTCCGGTTTGAGGACCTTGAAACAAGAAATCAGAAGGCGTAAAGTGTTCACACACCGGACTTTATTTCAGGAGAGTAGGCCCTTACATTTGATTCTCTTAGTCGTCTCTGAAAATCAGCATCAGAGTTGCCTCTATTTATTTGTACATTTCAGACAAAAATATTGACTCATGCACTTAGGTAACACAAAGACAAACACAAAAAGTAGAACAGCACATGTTATCTTCAGGTTAGCGAGTTCAAAAGGATCAAAGTCCACTGTCTACTTGTAGTTTATATGTGAAAAATAAATCACAGTATTATTTCTTAATACAGATGATAATAACTCAGAGAATAATTCACAATATTCCACAAGCTCCATTTCCCAGGCTGTTCCAGTACTTATTTTGTTCCTCCCTCCCTCTTTTTCAGGCAGCTGCCTCTCATTCCCTCCCAGGGTAATTTATATATACACTGCTCAAAAAAAATAAAGGAACACTCTGATAACACTTCAGATCTCAATGTGAAAAATAAATATGCTGGATATCTACAAATATGGACAAAGCAATGACTTGGGGACAAAAGGATGCTCTTCTTTTAATGGAAATAACATTGTCAACCTTCAGAGGGCTTAATTTTATAGATACCCTGAAAATCAAGCTAAAATCATGATGTGGCAGGCTAGTCCATTTTGCCAAAATTAAATTTGTGCAACTCAAAATGCGTCTCACTCTCTTGTGTGGCCCCCACATGCTTGTGTTCATGTTTGACAACATCATGTCAAACAGGATAATGAGACGATGGTGTCTTGTGGGTTCAAAACTTCAAAATGCTCTAAAACAGTCCAAAATGGTGTCACTCGTTTGTGCTTTGTTTGCGTGGTTTTGGGCTGCAAAAAGTTTTGTTTGTGCAATTCTGGTTCTTAAGATATTTACAGTTTTATTTTCGGTTGACATCATCCAGCCCCTCAAAATAAATAGCCTCAAAACAGGCAGAAAATTATAGAAAATATTTCTCTTCACTAGTTTTGCGGAGTTTGCTGCCGTCAGCTGAGCGGAAATGACATCCTACAATTACCACAGAAATAATAATGAATAATTTTAGAAATATACTGGCACAAATGAAAATGGTCACAGCACAAATGAAATGCAAACGTTTTCTGTAATTTTCTGCCTGTTTTGAGGCTGAAAAATAAAACTGCAAATATCTTAAGAATCATAATTGCATAAACAAAACTTTTTGCTGCACAAACAAAGCACAGACGACTGGCAACGTTTTGCACATCTTAGAGCATTTTTAAGATTCCCGAGGGACTGGCTGACCCCAATTTGACCTATAAAAGAATTGTTAATTTCTCAAAAATTAAAGGAGCACAAACAAAATGTTTTGCAACACAAAACAGCACAAACAAAGTACAAACGGTTGACAGTTTTTGTGTAGGTTTGCGTTTGATGGGGGGACGACTTCACGCAGGTTGTTAAACAGAGCTAATGCTACACCTGCTCTCTCGGTCTCACTCACTGTCACTGTCTTTGTCCCGAGAGCAGTTTAAGCACTGAGCAGTGAAATACAAAAATAATAGAAAGCTCAAACAGGACATTCCAGCTATTTCAGAACTGTTTTCGGGATGTCTGGTCACCCTGTTCTGTCACCTCATTTTCTTAGCTCTTTTTCCTTCAAATGTGATCTAAAACCTGCCGTGAGCACCTCCCTACCTCCATCTTTGTTTATTTGTTTAACCTATACCTGTTTAAACTCCACCCACTCCAAAAGCATCATCATTTAGTTACAGAAGGAATGTCTCTGGTTTTGTGGTTATTTTATGTCACATTCATTATATTGTGTTTTCATGTATTATAATTTTGTGTTGAACCAAAAACTAAATGACCACAGTCAGAAGAAAATAAACTGTGAAATGTTTTTTGTTGTTGTATTTTGTTTATTTAAATTCATATTTAGATGTAAGCCATGTTATAAAGTTGTGTTTTGGTTCAGTCGCACCTGTTTGGCTACTTTTCCAAAGCTCAAAATGCTCTTTTCCACCCTGTGATGTCATCATGTGACAGCTATTTACTTAATGCAGGCTCAATAAATACATCATTTTAATCAGGTGAGACTGTCTAGTGAAGGTGTGTGAAGTTTAAACACAATGGAGCGCTTCCTATATAGGTGGAACAAGCGTGTTTTCTGTTTGAGAGAAGAACTCAGCCTAAATCTGCAGGGTTTGTGTGTTAAACGTGTGAATGAAACAAAACAAAACTGCAGGTGTGTTTGTGATGAGGAAACTACATTAGAGCAGAGATCAAAACGTACGCCCTTTAAGCCCTTTAAGTAGTGTTTTGCGAAGGTATTTTCTGAACTATTTTTTAGATCTAAATAAAATGAGTCTGAAACCACACCATGGAGGAGTTGTATGTTTTATTTAAATATATGTTTTAGGACATTTAATCTTTTGCTGATCTCACACACACACACACACACACACACAGGCTGGACCCCTGCTGCTCCATTTAATCTGTATGGACTGCTGTTAGTTGCATCACACACTGCTGTTCAGAGCTGGATGAAAGAAAAGAGGGACAGAGGGATGGAGAAGAATCCATTTTTATAGCTGTAATTCACATACATGTAAAGTTTCAGCTTTTATTAAACACTGGAAATGATTTTATTGTTACTACAACTGATAACAAATTTCAAAGCACTATATAGAGAGATATACTGTGGTAAATGATAATACTGAAACTACTTTATGCCCCTGATACAATAACAATAAAGCAGGACAGTATCATTAAAGGTACAGTGTGTACTTTTCTGGTCCGTCAAATGCTTTTCTTCATGGAAATGTTATTGCTTGGTCTGGAATGTTTCTGATTCATGGAGAACAAACCAGACCAAGTTACAGGCCGGATTTGTGGAGGCGACCCCATTCACAGTCAGAATGCCTGTTTTTTATGCATTTTTGAACTCTAAAACCACCTGTAATTGAATAAATGTAAGGTCAAGTTTTCTTAATGTCATACTGTGGAACATTCCAGGCAGAGAAATATATCCATAGAAACAAGCAGGTGACGGGGGGTAATGAAAATAAAGCATTTTTCTTCTCAAAACAATATGTGTTCTAAAGAGTGATACATTCGCATCATGAATCCTGAACTCGAAAAAAGTCAGACCTCGTAATCGCTTGGTACTATTTTCTCTACGGTTCATATCACTGCGCACTGCTGCCAGGTGAAGCCGCGCATGAATCCAACACTTTTTCCAGTAGTTATATATGTAAAAATGGTGCGGACTTGTGATTGTCCAGGCTGTAACAACAAAAATCCAGCTTCAGCTTGTCCTTCCTCTCTCTCTCTGCCTGTTCTAACTCCAGCTGGTGAATTTGGGCATCAGTATATTCGGGTTCTTAAAGATCTCCCCTTGGCTCTGTGCTAAAGGCAATGGCGTCATCGTCGGTGTCGTAGTCACACATGTTGTCATGAACTTTCCGAGCAGCAAACACAGTGAAAGTGCGGTGAGAGAAAATAGTACCAAGCGATTATGAGGTTTGACTTTTTCTTTAGGTCAGAATTCGTATCACTCTTTTGAACACGTATTGATTTTGGTAAGAAAAACACTTTATTTTCGTGACCCCAACCAACTTGCTGGATTACTTTTGTCAGACCCCGAAACCGGGGAAGAACTCGGCTCACCAGATGCTGTCGGGAGGTAAGTCAGTGTTGATCCACGACACTGCTGACGGGGATGCCATACAGATTCATGTCAAAAAACCCAAAATATCCCTTTAATGTCTATGGGTCTGCTCTAGTCCTGGGTTTGTCCTGATCTAGTAGTCCAGAATTCCTTCCATTTTAGTTGCAGTACACTTTATTTACTTATTTATTTTAGATCTTTTTCAAAGATTCTGCAGTACACCACCTACTAAAACATGACCAAATTGCACTATTTTGTAAAAAAAAGTAGAAAAAAAGAGCACATATTTTCTTCACCTCGGTGTTCTGTTTTTTTGTTTGTTTTTTTTTACTTTCTCAGATGGTCCAGAAGTTGCTCAGGACACTCTAAAATGCCATGATTCCATTAAATCCCTGTGAAATAACTTAGAACACATGTGTCAAACATGCAGCCCGGGGGCCAGATCCGGCCCTCCAAGACCTTTAATCTGGCCCTCGGCTGATTTTTCGATTAAACTACTTAAAATTTTCAGATTTTTCTGTTAATTTTCTGCACCGTTTAGCATAGCAGCGTCTCCGGCGTTTCTGTATGTTGCGACTCCCACCAGAGCAGCACAAATGAAGACTTTCCTCTTTCCAAAATCTCTTAAAGGACAATCGTTTTGACTGTCGACCGTGACCCTCATCAGCAAAATGTCAAAAAATGAGAAAAGCAGATGCTGAGTTCAGGATTTCCCAAGAAAAATAGTCTAATTCTTATTTGTTGACAGAGGTGAATGGGAAATCTGTGCTCAGTGTGTTTGGAACAAGTGGCGTTGCTCGAGGAATATAATCTTAAACACCACTACGAGACACGGAGAAAAATACAATAACTTGAAGAGAGAACTGAGTTTTCTGATCTGGCCCTTTTGGGATCAAAGTAGGTTGCATACGGCCCCCGGACCAAAATGAGTTTGACACCCCTGACTTAGAATAATTCAAAAACTGGACTCAAGGCTCAAGTGTTCCAAAGCACACTGGAAATCAATTATCTCCGTCACTATTCACACCCCACATGTCTGAAGTCACTTTGATACATAAGAACACACATATCCACATATATCCTGACCTTGTTAAGTCTGGTCACACTGTGCTCTGTGGTGGGTTCACTCTTGGGCACAGGCTAATTGCTGGGTGTTTCTAACAGGGGCCTATCCATCACAGGATCTCATTTAGAGCCTGTAACAGCTCTGCTCCACAATAACAAGCTCCATCTGATCTATATCAAAGACCGTACTGACAAAAGTGTGCATGGGGATATGTAAAATGTCCAACTTAATAATTAGCACAGATCTCACAATTTGTAAAGGAAAAACAAAACAAAAATCTGAAAGTCGACCCAAATTAGGCTGTTAAAAGGTGTCATAAACAGCCCATAATACTCTATTTTGTGATATATGTTATAATGAAGTTTCCTGATCACACACAGACCTGGAGTTGTGTTTAGTTTCTTTCACACGTTTAACCCACAAACTCTGCCTATTTAAGCCTGCATATTTCTTCTCTCAAACTGAAAACACTCTGCCCCACCTTGTGATGTCATACAGGAAGTGCTTCACTGTGTGTGTAAACTCCACACACCTTCACTAGAATCATTTGGATCATTTCAGGGCTGGAATGCGAAACTCTACTGAACTAAAGATAAGGATCAGAGCATTTTGAGCTTTGAGGATGTAGACAGGCGAATAATAAAGGATATATGGGTGAATGAAACAAAGTACAACTCCAGCTGTGTTTTTGATGAGATAACAACTATTGTTGGGCGGTAAGACAGTATACCGAGGTATCAAAAAGTAGTAATGTAAAAGTTTCATCACTGTCATTAAAAAAATCTGCAGCACATAGGGACCTAATATAATCTTAGGCGGGATTGTGGCTTCAGGTCAAATGACGGGGACCAGCGATCCTACCACAGTCACTTCGGACACGGGGCACAGCGCAGACTTTCTCCTCTCCGCTCTCTCTCCTCTTCAAACATCGTTACGCACGGAGATATCCATCCACACGCAGCGAATAAAGGCCGCCACACACTACAGGAGAATTTGCCTGATTTGGCTGCGATTTCTTCTTCCCAAGTTCGGGGAGGCGTGACTGATCTTTGAACATTTAAGACTCTCAGTGTGAGTAGTTTTACTGTAGACAGGAAAAAGCTGATGTCATTGTGTTCACAGCTTTACAGCCTGGTTTATGCAGACATATCTCACTGCAGTCTTTGCTATCAGAGATTTTAAGTCTCATAAGTTTCTTCTCATGTCTGTGGTGTGTTTATTGAACATTTAAAAATCATGTATCCTCCTGAGACCCGAGCTTTTGTCCGGGGTGCATTTTTGTGCGTTTTTTTTATTTCTTCTTGTTATTTGGGTTAAGTAGGACCTACTAAGTAAGTCTTCTGTATGACACTAATAGACACCACTGGTTAAAAAATGTAAAAACATTAAAATGTATAAATAAAACGCAATTATCAGTTTATTTCAAGCCCTACACCTGCCAAATGTGACGCAGGTCGACCGTGAGCGGGTTGGGTTCAGTGAGTGAGTTAAAAACACAGACAAAGGCGTGAAAATGTGGTCCACAGTTTCATTTTTTCTGGTTTTCAGTCGCTACAAAAAAGTGGAGATGCAAAAAGTGGAGACAGGCAGCGGTTTCCTCCAGCTGCAGAACCGTCCAGCGATTTACAACTGTCAACTCATCCAAATATTCCCAAGTTTACCTCAAAACATGTACAATCAATAATATAACGTAGTCCCAATGTCTTCAAACGACAACACGACATTTCCTGAGGCTCTCGTCTGCTGTGGTCAATAAAATGTGTCAAATCTTAATGCCAAATGAAGATAGAGACATTATTGTACATAAATACATTGGTTTCATTCATAAAATTTGCATCTAAACTTTACCATGCTGTTTTTTGTTTTACTTTGGGGAGCTGCTGTAGAGGTTTTTAGTTGACTAAAGGTGAAAGTTTTAAAAAATTGAATATCTTGATGCTAAGAGGCAAAAATGTAATGTCCTCATATGGGGCCAAAGGGTCTCAAGAGGTTAAGACTGAAAAATCCTCTAGTGTGTAGCGACGCTTCGTGTGCGATGTTGAGCTGTAAAGTTTGTGATGGAGATGTTTTATTGAACGCCGAGAGTCAAGAGGGGACGCGCTGAAGAGGAGAAAGTTCCCGCTTGAGGGCGAAGTCAGACTTTGACGGAGGACACGATAACTTCTCCGAGTGCCAAGAGCGCGGGTCTGTCAGATACAACATGCTGCAGCGGGAAATATCACACGCCGTGGACTGTCGCCTTTTACTTTTTATTCCAGAATCTGTCTGTTCTGCGCTTTTCTTGTCTTGGCCTGTCCCAGATCATTAAATGGAGGGAGATACGCGCTGGCGAAGTTTGGTTTGATCAGAACTTGTGCCTCATCTTCAAATATAATCCTGCTATTCTGGTTCTGAATGGTTTAGGCGCAAGCTACAAAATAATTCTTGATTAGTCACGGTAATAATGTATATCCCAATAAAATGCTGAGAAGGTTTAACGGTATCAACATTTGGATACGGCCCAACCCTAGTACCAACATTATAACTACTGGCTACAATCTCACTGGAGTCCATGTTGCGTAATATTAGACTTTTATAAAACAATCTCTGCATCTCCCCTCGCCTTTAAAATGAATAATGGCTTGTTCACAATCTATTATTTAGTAACTATGCAAAAATGTTACAACAGATAGATGTCCAAATGAGCGGAAAGCAACCAAGAGAACATCATTTGAAATAAAAAAAATATATGGACGAGGAGGACATCTAAACTATTCACAAACAAAACAGATGCTTGAAAGATTAAAAATAGGAAAAATGAAACGTGTCATTAAAAAATCATCTCTCTCCCTCGCCTCTCAAACATTTTACAGTGACACAACTGAATAATATACGATATGTACTGCGGTATTATCAACACCCGTCATCATTAAAACCGCGCTAAGTGTTTCAGCTGTAAATAATTGATTTGAGGGCTGTTAAGTTTGAAAGTACTGCACAATGTGGAGTTCATTTTCTCTCACAGATAGTGCAGCTACTTGCGCATCTAACCGCAAATGTGATCTACGTTGGAATTATGTAATGTAAAAATCATTTTAAAAAGTATTGTATTTTACATAGGGCTGTCAACGTCATGTTAATGCATGCGATTAATCACAAAAAATATTGCACTTTTTTTTAAACGCAGATTAATCATACAATTTATTTTGAATGCACATGCTCCTTTATCGAGAGTGCGACGGTGACCTGAAAGGCGGCACAGGTTATTAGGTCAGTGATCAGGTCTATACATATGCAGATGTGAAGATGATAGATGAGACTGTGATTGGTGCTCCCTCAGCGTCAGTTAAAGCGTTAATAAGATTGATTAATTCCAACAATTGCCTCATGACCGTATTACACTATTTTTTATAAAGCTGTTTCCTCATGACAAACATACCTGGAGATGTGTTTTGGTAATACAGGAAGTGCTCCATTGTTTTTTAAATGGCGTACACCTTCAGTAGAATCATTTGGATGTTTCCAGGCCTGGAATTGGCTGCCTCTGCTGAACTAAAGGTAAAAGGAGCTATTCACTTGAAAACTAACTCTTCATGACATCACAAGGTGGACCAGAGCATTTTGAGCTTTGGAGATGTAGACAGACTAATAAAAAAGGGTGACTTAACTATGTGGGAATGAAACAAAACACCACTCCAGGTAGGTTCTTGGTGAGGTAACAGCATTTTAACATGGCTTAAAGCTTTGGATAAAGTCAATTTTGTGTACCGTATTTTTCGGGCCATAAGGCGACCATAAAGCTCACAATTTAACTTTAAATGACTTGTTGACATAAATATCTATCGGTTGGAGTTCTTTGGTTAATCCACTGGGAATTATCCCAAGCACCAAATTAGTTTGTTTCAATCAGGCACGTAAGTCAGCATGTCTCTGCACAAGGGCCATTTCGGGCTCCTCATACACGCACTGTAATATGATGTTGAAGCACAGTACCTATCACTCCGCCAGGCTCCGGACTTCAGTTCTGGTTTAGTCCTCGTTTGGACCTGTTTTATTTCTGGTTTAGACCTGGTTTAGTCCTGGTTTAGACCTGGTTTAATCCTGGTTTAGACCTGGTTTAGTCCTGGTTTAGACCTGGTTTAGTCCTGATTTAGTCCCAGTTTAGTCCTTGTTTAGTCCAGATTTATTCTCTATTAAGACCTGGTTTAGTTCTGTTGTAGTCCTGGTAAACGCCGCAGTAATCGTACATTTTCATTTTGTGATTGTAATTCTTGATTCTTTTTGATTCGTATTCTGATGGATGAAAAATACACAATACATTTTATGTACAACTGGAGTCTGGAGTTTGCAGATGTTTTGTGTTCAGCTGCAACTGATTATGCACAAATTTTCCAAATACGCACGGATTTCTGTCTTATGCGCGCAAGTGTTTCTGAAAGGTTTCATGCTCCATGCAACAATCCAACAAGCAGTGCGGCTTCGTAGCTTCCAAAAGTACTAAAACATTTTGACAGATTTTTAAGAATCTGTTTGTAAGCACTGCTGGAATTAATACATATATAAAGCTCACCGTCTTATAAGGCACACTGCTAATGTTCAAGAAAAACAAAGGATTTTAAGTGCGCCTAATGTTCTGAACAATACGGTAATATAGGACCTTTAAACAAGTTGTGATATTACAGTTGACAGATAAACAATATGACAACAGTGTAGCTTTATTTTCCCAAAGTAATGTTGAAAGTGTCAGAAAATATACCGTATTTTCCAGACCATAGAGCGCACTGGTAACTGGTACTTTTTTTTAATTAAGAAAAAAGTCATACAAGCCGCAACCGGGCTATAAGCCACTGATATCTATGTTGAAAAATGAGATATTTACTGCATATACAGAACAACTTTGTACTGTAAATGTAAATTTATGTACCTGAACAGATTCTTTCCGAACAGTGCCTTTTAACACGGCAGCAACTGTACTGATTAAAACGAGGTCAAAAAACAGAAAAGAACTGGTATTTGATTTACCTTCATTTCTCCTGTGCGGTGAAACCACAAGTCACTTTAATCATCTTCGCTGAAATTGACGCCGCGCTTATGTGCAGCAGCACGGTAGACGTCTGCGGGACACAATTTTCAGCCCCGCTCCTGCCCGCTGCTGCAGTCTTCAGTCCTGCTACTGCCCGCGCCCGCAATAAGCTTTCAGAATGTTCTTTCAGAATGTTCTTATTATATATCCATGGTCCCGCGCCGCTATTTTGTGTTGGTCCCGCGGGTCCCGCGGGTGCAGGGCTCTACAGCGGTTTCCTTCCTGGAGCAAGATCGATGCCTTCAACTTAAAACTTGCATCATACAAACTCCTTCGTGTGCTTTTCATGATGAAGGGGCGAGGATTTGAAAATAATTACCAGTTAGTAATTTGTCGTGCGTGTTTTATCTGCTGAATAAAAAGTAGCATATTCTTCTTAGCATTCATTTTCCGTCTATCTTGTTTTTAAAGTTCCGGTTAGGGTGCCCCTAGTGGTCGAAAAAAGTCCACATTAGCCACTCCATACTAAAAGCCGCATGGTTCAAAGCCTGGGAAAAAAGTAGCGGCTTATAGTCTGGAAAATATGGTACATATTGCATAAATGATCCCTGTGTTTTGAATGCACCTATAAGCCTGGAAATGCCACTAAACATTTGAATGAATTCCAGAAATATTTTGCTGGTAAAATATAAAATAAAGTTGGTTGCACTGAGTAAAATGTTTACCGTTCATGTGACCAACAAGTAAACACTGCAATTCATTTCAGTTCAGTTTTATTTATATAGCCCAGAATCACAACAAGAGTTGCCCCAATGGGCTTCACAGTGAAAAACATGGAAACATAATCTGACATAGACATCAGCAAACACATTGTCCCATCCTCAGTCTCTCGATAAACACATGATCCTTGGTGCCAGAGAGCAAAAAACCCACGGGAGCAGTATGGGAAAATTCTCTCCAGACACTGTTGCCAACCAGCTGTCACCATGCGACGCACCGATTCTCTGCACTAATTCTCTAGAGGCTTTGAGTCTGTGTAGCATTTATTTCCTTTTGGCAGCACCATGCAAAATAATACAACCTGAATGACCATGAGAGCAATTCCTTTTCAGAAGCTGGTGTTATATGCCCTGTTTTTATTATAACTTTTCTTCATAAACTGTCACTGGACTGATGTAAAACTGTGATAAGCAGTTGCCATGGGTACTCATCCACCAAACCAAGCCATAAGAAAAACATGAAAACCTGCACTTGAGGTGACAGATGTGAGAGGAGGATTTGGTGGAGGCAGGTGACTCATTTTGGCTTCCTCTTTTAAACTTGTCCCACCACATTTAATTCCTGGTAAATGTCACATTTAATTCCACGTTTCACTCTTTAGTTTGAAATGAGTGGAGATGTGCTGAATTTCTAAAACTCCCGAGGTCCAACCCCAGAAGACTCCTGACCTCAGTCTCTGTGTAAGTGTTAGTCTGACCTGCTCCTGTTAACTTCTGTTAGCTCCTGTAGCTTTTCATTAGGATCAAAGTGTCCCTCTCTGCTCCCTCAGTGACTATTTAAAGTGCATATGACAGCTTATGTCACAGGAACATTGGTGATCTCAGTGGGCCTCAGTCAGGAAGTGTTCTTATGAACATGTGTACTTAAGGACTTCTTTTTAAAATGTTTGGCTTTTTTTTTTTCTTAACTGAAAATATTAGTCAATTCAAAAAGCCCAGCCCCTCTGCTGTTTGTCTTCACCTCTCCTTTCTTTCCTTCCCTATTATCTTATTCCTAGTCTGACCAGTAGATGGCACCAAAAATACAGGTAAGGCGGTGGTGTCTGCTGTGCTCATTTACTGAGGCCCAGGTGCACAGGGTTTCAGCCCAAACCCAGGAACGCAAAGGGAAAACACAGAGACACTGGTGAGTAGAGCTACCTGTAAATTTAGTTTTTAAATATAGGTAAAATAGTGAAAATGGTGTTAAGACCCTAAGGACACAATAGTGTCAAAATAATCTGTCTTCATTTATAACTAAAGTGAATATTCTGTGTAATTTAAGGAGCTCAATGAGAAGCCTTATTTAAATTGTAAATGCAGTTGGCTGATTTGTTTTATGAAATGTCTAAATTTAAGTTAACAGTAACTTAATGAATACATTCTGAAAATAGTAGTTTAATTCAAGTTCTGAAAATGTTTAAACATGAAATTGAATAATTTAATCTAATTGGGTATTGATTGTTTAAATATATTCCAATTTGTTGTAACTTGTAAAATGTATTAAAGGAGCACTAATTTAAAAGTGCATTTTATTTTAGCGATTAAAATGTAATAATTCATAAAAAATCAGTATAAGATTTTTTTTTGTTTCATATCTAGTCATTTAAAATTGTATAAAAAATAATAATATATTTAAGATTAAAATATTCATTGGTAAAATGTTACAGTATTTAAAATTTTAGCCTAAGTATTATTCTAATTAAAACATAATAAAAAATATAACTAGCTTAAAATACCATAAAACATAATTATACAATGTAAATGTAATTTCATTATTATATATTTGTTTATTTTAAACGTTTTCAACCTGCTACTGCTACTACTACTGCTGCTACTAATACTACTACTACGAATTCTACTACTACTACTCCTGAAGAAGGTGAAAAATTGAATGAAAGTCTTGAAGCTGACACCCGGATGGAGTCTGATTGGACTGTGTGACATGCCAGAAGGCCTAGCTGGCCTGTGCACCAACGAATAATAATATAAAAATCATTGTAAAGGCGTAAATATTTGGTCTCTGCATGGGAATGTCGGCACAGACTCCTTGTACAAGTATGGCTTTCTAATATTTGAATAAGTAAATTATCTGGACTTTATTTCTGTTTCAAGTGTATTTTTGTCTAGCAGAAACTAACGAACACACAAGGGAAAACCTGGTTTCCTTTACAATTTGGTGACCCCGACGTGATTTCTGCTAGACCATTGGCATCGGACCATAGTGCAGCCCGGGAGTAGGTGCTGCCACCGGAGCCCCAGGTCCTCTCTGAGGCTGGACCCTTCTCCACACTCACTTGGCCCAAATAAAGGTAAGCAGAGAATCTTAACCATCTGCACATTAGGCTTTTTTTTTTGGCCTCAGTATCTGTACTTTTACTTAGGTAACAAAAGTGAATATTCCTTCCACCATTGGTTGAGAAGCCTTAGTAATGTTAGATAATTATATGCATAAGCTTAACAACACAAATAAAATCACTGGGATACATACAGTTCATTTAACAAAAATATATATATAATGAAGTGAGTGGGAGAAGGTAAGGTCAAGGAGGTAAAAAAGTGGGCCAAATTTAGAGTGCTATTTGTACAAGCTAGATAGATTTCAGATACAGCTCAAAGCTAGCGTTTGGTACGCTTAAAACATTTGGAACGTCGCACTGTTGGTAATAGGTTAAAGTGGCATGCAGTTTGCCTGTGTTTGGTACGCATAATAGTGTTTGGCACACTGAATATTAAGGATAGCATTATTTTGTATATTTAGCGTGTGGTATGCTAGGTAGCTGAGACGTCCAGGGTAACACTGGCTGTGGTGGAAACAAGAACGAAATATATAATAATAATAATAATAATAATAATAATAATAATAATAATAATTAAAATAAGATAATAAACAAGTTAATAAATTGCAGTAGAAAACAGAATAACCAAAAATTCACAGCTAATATCTGTAATTAACTAAAACGTCTGCTCCGGTCTAGTAACATTTTCATCAGTGCAAGATAGTAGAAACAAAATCTCTCTCTCTCTCTCTCTCTCTCTCTCTCTCTCTCTCAATGCTGTGTCAACTACTGCCACACTTACAAACTTGGGCCAACCCCTCACCTGCCTTGAGCAGAAGATTAAAGATACAGCAGCAGAAGAAGGAAATCCAGCCAACCCATCACTAAAACAACTTTATTGTTTTTGGAAAGCATGGCAAGATGCAGGATGGATCGACACAGAGAAATTCAGTCTTATACCAAACAATGCACGCCTGAGAGAAATAAAGTCATTTTATGAAGGGATGCAAACTGCGAGATCAACATGGGAAGCGAAAGGCAAAACAATGTTCCCAAGAGGAAAGGTGAAGAAAGCTGAAGAAGAAACTCTTGCAGCAAGTACCATTGTTACCTAGATCATGGACATGATACTGTCAGTGAAGAAGCCCTGAGGAATAGGTTCTGTAACCCCAGCACCACTACTGTATCCCAGCCAAAAACAACTGCCACTTTAGACTTCAACACCATCAAATATGGCCACAAATAATTTCCTCACCAAAGCTACCACCCAGTGGTTGGCCCATGATACAGGAAATGCAACTACAGCTACAACGACAAGCCGAAACTATTGACCAACTCACAATGATTATCAAGAATCAAAAGCATGCAATCCAAGCTCTAATAGAAATTCAAAAGTCTCAGGATGGACAATTACAAACAATAGCTGACGCAGTGATGGACAATAGGAAAAGCATCCATGAAACCAGCTTTACTATGACTCAAAGGACATCTGAGATTACCCAAAGAGACAACTCTCCAGGAAGAGGAGCAGTGGCTCATGAGCCTCCACCTCTCGAGACAAGACAATTTCTCAAGGAAAGAAGAAAGGCCAATGTCTGCAGTACACTGACCCAGAAAAAGAGGCTCAAGAGCTTCCACCCCTGCTGGAAGATCTTGCCTCTTTTTATCCACCATCCACATCCATGTCAACCTCTGCCACTAAGAGCTGGATTTCACACCACGAGATGGATATAGGGATTATTGTAAAAAGAGGAGGGAGGAAAAATGCAATGCCCAGTCACGGGATGAACAAGATCAAAGTCCCTGATTAACATAAATGGAGAAGAGGTGACTGGAGATTTCAATGGCTACATCACTGGCACACTCTACCCAGAGACCAATTCAGAAAGACCTCCCCTCAACCAGCCTGAAGAGTGACCTCCACCAGATGCGATGCAAATGCCGTTCAGGCTGACAACAACAGGGCAAGCGGCATATTCACCATGGGGGTGGGGAGACCTGTCAGCCCTAATAAAGGATCTTCCACCGATGGAAAGAAATATAAACAAGTGGATTGAAGAATTTGAAGACAAAACAGCCGGAGAAAAGCTTTGCAAAGCAGACTTAAGTGCAGTCCTCTCCAGATGTATAGGAAGACACAAGACAGATGAAATCCTGGATAAAGCCACTAGAGATATTCTGGGGAACTGCACTGCCCTTCCATTCAATCAGTTCAGAAACAACCTGTACTGTATGACGTACTAAGAAGAGAATTCCCAATGCAACCAGACTTCACACAACTTACCTCACTGAAACACAAGGCTCCAGAAGATTGGTTTGAATACCTGCAGAGAACACAGAATCTATGGAGAGAAATGATGGGAGAACGTAATGATATCACGCCTTCACAGGGATTGTTATTCAGAATGAGTGTGCAGCAGGGCCTTCCAAGACCTGTCCAACATAAACTTGAAGAAGTGGTGAAACTGACATCTATGCCTGAAGCTCAATGGAAAACCATTTGCAGCCACCACCTGAGAAAGTGGCAAGAAGATCAGGAGGACAAGGAAGAAGATCTGGCAACCCTGACCAAAACTCTGCTCATGCTCCAAATCAGAGAGCAAAGTGCTGAGTATAAGGAGGATGAACATGAGAAACAAGCCAACCACATGGCAGTCACAGCATCTATGCCTACAGACACAGCCACGCTTGATATTCCTATTCCACAATATCAGACTCCGTCTGTTCTGAACCAACCCCCATCTCAGATCATTGTCCGATCAACACCACAAACAAAGGGAAGATATCAAAGTTGGGGACAAGAAGGATGGGGCCATGGAAGACAAAGAGGTAATAAACAATCAGTTCAAAACAGTAGAACAAGAAATTATTCCTGCTTTGGCTGTGGAGGAAATGATCACTGGGTGAGAGACTGTACATATGAAAACCAACAAACCCAAATGCAAGTGGCAAGGCCTACAGCAACCAACATATTACAGGAGAATTTACAGACACCCAGAGGCAAACCATTCCACAAGATGGAAAACCAATGGCAGTTCAGCAGATGATCACATTTCTTGGCATGACCGGGTACAGCAGAAATCATGTCCCTGGGTACACAGAAGAGAGTGAAGACACACTTGTGGCCACCAAGCAAACACTGGCAAGAATTTCTTCAGAAAAAGGAGGGAGAAACAGAAAGCAGATTCAAAGGAGGGTACAGATGTATTACAGCTCCACCAACTATGAATTAATACCTGCCATGGAGTGGTGTCATTCACACACAACAAGAAGGCTGTAAACTGCTGCACAACTTAGCCAATTCCAGATCACTTATTAGCTATTACAGATAATCTCATCTCTAGGAAGCCTTGGAGGTCTCCAGAAAAAGAATACAGACTTTTTGACTGGACATATAAAGGACTAGTTGGGGACATTTATGCATATCAACTTTCCTAATGAACATTTGGGTTGCCTGAGATTCACGGTTCGAGTCATGGTAAATCATGGTAAATGGGAAAAATGATTAGCAGCACGCTAATCATTTTTCCCATTTACCATGATTTGTGTATTCACGCCTTCTTTCTTTTTATAGAAGCAAATTCTTATCACAGTGCTACTTCCCACCCAGATGTAGTTCACACCACCAACACCACAGGACAGGCAAAGGAGGGACAGGACAAGGATGACTAGCTCTGAGGACAAAGACAACCCCCTGAATGGTCCCAAGCCCAAGTGGACAGTCGACGACGAGGAGGGAGGAGCAGGGTTTAAGTGTGGTGTAGGCGACGATAACTATAGGAGTGCATGAAAGGGTCTGGTGCTGTGTTCTCCATGGGGGATGTAAGAGTTTTCTTATTATTTGCAAAATTTACATATATCTAATCATTGTGCTTCATTACAGTTTTTGGTTGACACCTAAAAAGGCTTAGCTATTCTGTATAACTGCTGCTATATTTCATTATTGTACGGAGGTCATGTGATGATAAAGGCTCTGATCACAGCTGTGAGACTCATAGACTCACTGTATGTCAGACTAACTAAATAGGACAAGAACTACTGATAGGGATGATGTCATGACTTGCTGGACAGATAACACCTGGATGGAGTCTGATTGTACTGTGTGACGTGCCAAGAGACCTGGCTGACCTGTGCACCAACGAAGAGGCGCTAAGTCTAAACCACGGTAGCCTCCCACTATAGTTTGCATATAAAAATCATTGTATAGGCGTGAATTTTCAGTCTCTGCATGGGAATGTCTGCACAGACTCCTTGTACAAGTATGGCTTTCTAATATTTGAATAAGTAAATTATTTGGACTTTATTTCTGTTTCAAGTGTATTTTTGTCTAGCAGAAACTAACAAACATGCAAGGGAAAACCTGGTTTCCTTTACAGAACAATACACCAAGATAATTTTAACCTGCAACACATTGAACCTGATGAAATGATATTTAATGTCCACATGCTTGCTCCTCTGGTGGTTCACAGGAAGCTTTGGTCTTAAAGTTGGGATCCATATCAGTTGTGTGAGATAGAGTGCTTCCTGGATAGTAGCAGCAAGTGCCACATATTCCGTTTCACATGTTAACAGTGCAACAGTCTGCCACTTCTGGGTCGTTAGCCCAGTCTGCATCAGCGTATCCCATCAGCTCAGGTTTAGTGTCACATTTGTGGTAACACAGCTCATAGTCTTTAATTCCCTGCAAGTATCTGTACACATGTTTTAATTCTATCATGTGTTTCTCTGTGGGATCAGACATAAACTGTGATAGTCTACTCACAATCCAACTTATATCAGGCCTAGTACAGGTCATGATGTAGATGAGGCTGCCCAACGTACTATTTTTTGTCTGTTTGGTCCCCTTTTGGAGTCAAATCACATTTTATTTCAGTCGAGAGTTGCCCTGGATTTGCAACATTCCAAACCTTTCCAGAATTTTGGAAATGTACCTGGTTTGGTTCATTTTGATAGAACCCTCTTGTGTGAAATCAGCCCATAAGAAATGGGTAAGTTGGCCGAGGACTTTCATTCTGAACTTTCTTTTCAGTTTCTCTTTGACCTCTTTTAGGCAAATGTCATTGTTTGCAGTCACAACTGTATCGTCAACCCACACGTTCTCATTTTCAGACAGTGTAGTGTGAATACATTGGTCGGTCTGACTTTGCACAAAGTTATTCTCCAGCAAGAAATCATGAAGCATAATGTTCCAATTCCTGCCCGACTGTTTTAACCCATAGATTGATTTGTGTAGCTTTCACACCAGTTGTACACCGTTAGTTCATTTAGCCTGAAAACATTCTGATTGTTTCATATATATTTCACAGTCAATAGGTGCATGCAAGTACTGTAAGCTGCCTTAACGTCTATTTGATGTTGTGTCAGATCATGCTGAGCAGTGGAGCTTCTTTATAGGTCTGTGGCAGCCCAACTGTAGCTCCGTAACAATCAGTAGTTAACTCTGCCTTGTACTGCACATTCATAGTCAGGGCTCTACAGTGCGCCCATTTCACTCGCATTTGCGAGTAAATATTTCGTCGTGCGAACGAGGAAAATAAAACAGTCGCACCAGTGCGAGTGCTTCTGCAGCCACAGTAAGGAGAACTGCGCACAGACGTAACGTGACAACATTAGGGGCAAACTCACACTAGGACTTCAGAATCGTGCCCAAGCCTGGATCACCCCTAAAGCGCCGCACGCTTTCCCAGCGCGAGCGCTGACCCCAGCATACGAGCTCCGCATGTGGCCGATATCACTCATATGAACAAACTCCGCTTCAAAACACACCCACGCCCAGCTTCAACGAGGAGCGCCCCGCAGCAGGACCCACACCTGTCCCACCACTCAGTAAACACCCCCACGCCGCTGGACTTCCTTCTCTGCTAAAGCGAGAGCTTTGTCTTGGTCTTGTCTCGAGCGCATTTGGACTCGGTCTTATCACGGACTCAAGGTCTGAATACTGAGTGTGATCATATTTCATGAATTCTGCAATAAACTTGTACCGGTGTGCGTGACCACGCGGGACGTATCTCTGCGGCCTGTGCACTGGAGCCCGCAGACACTGTGCGGCCCGTCAGCACAGACTCCGCAGCGCGCGGCTTGTCCACAGCGCGCACCCTTGTGTACCAACGTGCGTCACAGGGCAGGTATCCCTACCTATCCTTCCGCCTCACGTCAAATACGCCAATACTAATTTTCTGTCAGTGTCCGCACAGAGCAGACCCACAGCACAGAGCAGGCGATACGTGGGCTGAAGTTTGCCTAAGAAAATGCCAAATAACTCTGTCACAATGTGCGTTTAGTTTGGTAAATGTGAAGAGGCTAAAAACCACTGTAAAACCAGTAAGAGAATCTAACTTCACCTAGGAATTTGAAAATACAGGTTTAAAAATCTTACCTATGTTTTTCACTTTGAAGCAGTTTTGTGTAAAGTGCCAGTGGAAGTTCTCTTAAAGAAGAGGTTCTTAAACTGTGGGTGAAGGTCCAAAAAGGGCCACAGAGTGTTTCAGTGCAGTACAGTTTGTTTGGCTTATTTTAAGTCTAAATATTAATCAGATAAAAGATATATTTAGAAAAACACTGCGATCATGCAGGAAAAGTACAGTCATAATAATTCTTTTGTTTTTTGTATTAAATTAATTCAAATAAGTTGGTGTGCGCAAGTTCTGCACTGTAATAATCGTTCGAAATGAAAAACTACTTGTGCCCCCATTTTTTTTTTCTGTGCTCCTAAAATTTTTAACTTAGGGGCACATGTGCTCCTGAAAAAAAAAGTTAGCGTAGAGCCCTGTTCATAGTCCTTTAGGATTCTTTCTTATTCTACCTGTAAGTGGAGTCTGTGTCAGTCTCAGTGTCACTGTCTGGGTTTGAGTATTGCTCATTGTCTGTTCCTGCCTTGTCAGTCTGTGACTGGGTCACTTCTGTTGGCGTAGTTACCCACTCTATGTAGTAATTTACTGCTTGGTCCCTGTCAGTCTGATTCTGACTCTCAGCTGGACCAGCCTGTGTTTTTGAAACTTGCTTGTCTCTGCAAAATAAACCATATGAGCTGGCGAATGACGATCAAAACCAACAGTTCCCTTTTTGCCTTTTCTAGCATTCTTGTGTTTTGTTCATACATCATGCACTCTGAACCAAACTTTTTTCATTTTTTACAAATCTGGTATCTTGCCAGTGAAAAGAAAATAGGGTGTTTCCCCTGTTTTCTTGCAGTAACACTTCTTTTGTCTTCTATGACATGCACAAATGCACATTTTTCCTCAAAATATTGTCAAAATATTATAAGCTTTTATTGTTGATAGACTTGTGAGTTATACTGACCCTGTGTGTGGAGCTGGAGGCAGAGCAGCAGAGCCAAAACTTTTAACAGACCTATTTGTCCACATATTTAGCCTTTTTCAGGTCAGTAGTCAGAAAAAATAAGAGAGATAAAATACATCTATTTTGCAGTGACACATTGAAAACACACTGAACATAAACTGAACAAGTAACTACAGTCACAGCTGCCTGGGTCAGACTGAAAGAAACAGCTGCTAACACCAATCACTTAGTCACCAAACACATTCCTACATTGGCAAGGTGGGAGAAGTGTCTTGCCAAAGGACACAACAAAAGTAACACTTGTTACTGCTAGGATCAATCTTTGTGTTGGCAAATTCTCTTCTCTGAGGCATGGGACTGTTAAAAGTCCTAGATTGGCAAAACTGACTCTTGTGACATGTGACCTCCTCAAAAACAGACCTGGAGTTGTGTTTTGTTTCCTTCACACATGTTTGAGTATGTAGTTATTAGTCTGTCTACATTTACAAAGTTCAAAATGCTCTGTTCCACCTTGTGATGTCATCAAGGAGTAGTTTTCAAGTTAACAGCTCCTTTTACCCTCAGAAGAGATGGGCAATTCCAGGACTGTAATCTAATGTGTTGTGTGAGCTTCTACTTCCAAGAAATTTCCCTTGTGGATCAATAAAGTCTGTCTAATGCCCTGCTCACACTGGACGGGAATGGTATGGACAAGACGAATGGTTTACATGTTAACTCGATGTAAAGGCGCGTTGACACATGAATATTGGGCGGGTTGATTTGCGCGTTTTGGGCGGCGTAAATTTGCGAATCAGGCATTTGACGCATGAATGCTCAAAAGAGACGGGCTTGTGAATTTCGCCAAAGTTGAACATTTTGAACTTTCTGCAGCTTTTTGTGTTGCGTCAACCAACCAGAAGCCATGTTCTGGTGGTGACATAGGACAGGGCTCAGGCCACTCTTTCCTTCACCAAATGAGGCCCTTTTCTAGTCTGTGAAATTAAAAGGCCCATTTAAATAATACAATTATAACATAGCTCATATATTAGGCCCATTCACTTGAATTAAATACTTGTTTTATTTGAATTAAATTGAAATAAATTCTGTGGTCTTTATTAACAATCTATAGGCCCACTGTATGAAAAATAAATTTAACTTTATTTGTTATTTTCTCATTTAAATGATTTATAATACTGGAATATGCATGTCAATTTAGCCAAATGGCATAATAATAACAATACGAAAATCAAAGATTGAATGTGTCAATAATTGCAGAAGTGAAATGATGACTCAAATATGCCATTCAAAATTATTTATTCCAAATAAATACAGACAACATAACAGACAGAAGGCTCTAAAACCGGACTATCTGGCCAAAATCCAGATGAATGGTTACACCATGTGTGGCGGACTCATAGACCGTATAAAGCAGCAAGCTTTAGCAGACACAGTGTCACATACAGTAGTGCTCGTCACACTCACCTTTTATTTGGACAAACACGGAGCCATCACCCCTGGAGGATCAGATGAAGTCTGAAAACAACAATTCCACAACAGATCAGGTGAATTTACTTTCTCGTTGTTGTTGTAGTCTGTCTGTAGAACATATACATGAGTCTGCCATTACCAAATTTAAAATCCATGGACAGTGCCTCCCTCGCCCAGGCACAGTGGCTGCTTCTCATTGGAATAGAGTGAATGTACTCGCATAATTCCCAAACTCGAGCGTCCTGTTTGCGCGAATGATTCAAAAAAGTCAAGTGAACAACCAGGGGAGTTTGACGCGATTTGTTCGCTCTATTGGCCTCCGGTGTGAGCAGGGCTTAAGTCCAAGTCTAATTAGAGTCATGTCCATTTGTATACAGTCTGTGGTTTGAGGGTTGAGGATACAGCTGCATTAAATAGAGAAATCATGAATAACAATATGATAATAAAACCAAATTAGCACATCATCACTGGCATGGGCATTTGAATTTTGTCCCAGTATCACACAGCACCAGCTAAAAGTATCAAGAAAACGCTTTGCAATACTTAAGCCAAGTGTGAAGTCTATAACAATTAAAATAAATTGAAGTGGGAGCATTCTGGCTTCAGTAAATGAGTTTTATTCAGAATGTGTTTAAAATCAACTGACACAGCACACTCCACATTTTATACTATTCCATTCTGCAGATATCTACAACGATTTCAAATACGAGCCTCCCTAATGTTCGACCACTAAAAAGGAGGATGTGCTCAGCTCCATTGGATTGGAGTCAAAGGTCATTTAAAGTTTTATTGGTTTTCAGAATTTGAAGTTTCAGAGCACCTCGTCAGGCCGAAACTTTCAAATAAATTTCTCTTGTATTATTTGTTTTACTTTGAGAGGATCTAATTTTCACAGCAGCCCCTGGTCCAGAAGCTAATTCACCAGGGTAAAACAGAACCACTCTTCATCACATGTTCATCACATGTTCCTATAACTCTCCAATAAAGTATAATCCATTTGTCATCATAAGATTCTTTGCTAACGGTGCACTATGGAGCGTCTATAGGGAAAGGTCTGTTACCTGCTTCTATCCATGGGGATGATATTGCTTTGTCTGGAATGTTCCACAGTATGACATTTAGTTTGGGGAGGAGTTAATGCTTTGACTATTTTGGAAATTATTATTTAATGTGAAGTTAAAGGTGCACATGGTAATGTTTCTGGTGGTGGGTCTGTCACCTGCTTGTTTCTATGGATATCATGCTATTGCTCTGCCTGAAATGTTCCACAGTATGACATTAACTTCACATTCTATCAATGACACATGGTTCTAGAGCTCAAAAGTACCTGAAAAACAGGGATTCTGACTGTGAGTGGGATCGCTTCTCCACAGATCTGACCTGTAACTTGGTCTGATTTGGCCTCCATGAAGATAGAAAGGTTTAATAGCATATTATGAACCATTCCAGACAGAGCAAAAACATCTCCATGGAAATAAAACAAAAAATACTTTTGTCAAAACCTCCACTAGAAAAGTTCCACAAAGCACCTCGACTGCACCTGAAACTGATCAGTGTTTCATTTATTCCATTACATATGTTTTTATAGATCAAACGTACCTCGAACAAAAATGCTTCAAGATGATCGGCAGAGCAGTAGGGCTGGCATGAGCTGAAGTGAAAATCTCAGGCTGTATGCATTCTTCTAGTTACTTTGTGGATCTGTTTGGCATCTGAATTCATCATGTTTTCCATATTGCCTTTGTTACCTAACTAAAAACATAGATTTGGAGCTGGACCAGCCTGGAACCAACAACTGTGATTGTCACTCTACAGCAATTTAAAGATGAGAGATGCTTTCCCAATTTGACTCCAAATGTGGCAAAATTCAAAACTGCATGAATACAATGCAAGAGTCGCTCAAGACAGTGGGAGACAGAGTTGGTGATCTTGAAAACAGGGTTAGTTCTAATCATGATAACCTGGTGAGCTTGGAATCACAGGTGAAAACCCTAGAGAAACCGAACTCGTACCTGGCGGAGAAAATTGAGGATACCAAAAATTGAACCAAGGCTTCTAACCTGCCTTACCTGAGTAAGACAGGCCAAATAAGCTCCAAGGTCAATCCTTTTGAAGTTCTTGCATTTCCAAGATGAGCTGAAAATTCTTTGTCTTTCCCGAGACAAAAATGATCTCATCTTCAAGGGAACTCAACTTCACATCTTTCCTGAGTTCAGCACTGGATTGCAGGAGAAACGCCGTCTGTTTATTCCAGTGCATATTTTATGTCCATGTTGCAGAAGTTCTTGCTCTTGCACTGTTAGCTGTCGTGTCCAAGCTGATAATAATAATAATAATAATAATAATAATAATAATAATAATAATAATAATAATAATAATAATAATAATAATGCATCAGTTTTATATAGCGCATTTTTGGACACTCACAGAGGCTTTACAGAGTATTATTCATTCACTCCAGACCCGGTGATGGTAAACTACTATTGTAGCCACAGCTGCCCTGAGGCGGACTGACGGAAGCGAGGCTGTGAATCAGTCCCTCCGACCACCACCATCACTCACACACACACACACCACTATGAAGTGTCTTGTCTAAGGACACAACAACAGTTTTTGTGACTGGCACCCCACAGTGGCACCAGGAATTTCCAGTGGTCTCCCATCCAAGCCCTGCCTAGCTTCTAAGATCTGATGAGATCAGGCTTTGACAAGCCGGTGTGGCCACACAAGCTGGTGTGATGGCAAAATGCTGCTGTTTCGTTCTCTCGAAGAAGCAATTCAATTCAATTCAATTTATTTTTGTAGCGCCCAAAATCCCAACAACAGTTGCCTCTAAGGGCGTTCCAAGATTTGGATGAGTAAAACATACACACAGACATATCAAAACAGGAATAAACAACATTCATGTAAAGCAGCAAATGAAACATCGTCCAGTCATCCCCTGTCCTTAGACCCTCCTTCTCAGCAAGGAAAAACTCCAAAAAACCCAGGGTCCTGGGAAAAAGAAGAAACCTCGGGGAGAACTACAGATACGTTCATTCATGACGATGTCAAAGAATCCCCTTGAATATAGTTTGTAGCCATCTTTATGATTTTTATTTGCCTGCCATATCTAATTTGGCCACTTTACTTTTATGAACTATTTTGGCTAATGGCATGTGGAACTTTGTTTGCCGTAAAGCATCTTGACTGATGCTAGCAGTTCATGACTCATGTCATGAATATTAATATTTTTTTCTTGCAAATACTGCAGAATGAGTCTCCCTGAACATGTGAGACAGGCCTCTACTTTGATGTGGCTCTCCTCTAATATTTCTGATAGTGACATTAGTCTGTTCAGAGCTGACAGAAGTACCAGAGGAGGTGGAGTAGCCACTTATGTGTCATCAAGCCTACAGTCACAAGTTACTAGTTTGTCCAAAGGAGAAACCAGTTCATTTTGAAAGCTTGTTTACTAAATTAATTCTACATGAAAGTAAACACTTGCACATTTATGGACCTTCCAACTCTCCTTCTGACTCTAAAAAATATTTTAGCCATAGTTACATCTTTAGGATGTAACACTGAGCTGATTATGCTTGGAGATTTCAAAATGAACTGTCTGGCTCCTTCCTCTGCAACTGATCACAACATTTTAAATTGTGCAAACTTTTCTCAGTTGATCAATGAACCCACAAAAGTCAGTTGTAATTCTAAATCTCTTATTGACAAGATTTTAGTATTCGGACAGATTCTGTGAATTTGGTGTTTTATCAGACTGCTTTAATGATTGCTGCATCATATATTGTATCTGTAAATTAAAATTCCTCATCTTCCTCCAAAAATAATCAGTTTCATCCAGCCATCTTCTTCCACTTTGTCCAGCTGGGTTGTGGGGGCAGCTTGCTGCTCAATCCTCATAGCACCTGACTACCCCCATGAACCCCTCTGTGAGTGGCCCACAGGAGGGTGGACGTCATGGTCCTTGATGTTAGTTCATAGTTCATAATCAAAGTTTGTTAAACTACAGTCGTGTGAAAAAGTTTGGGCACCCCTGATCATTTTCAAGATTTTCCTTTATATATCATTGGCTGTTCAGATCAGAAATTTCAGTTAATTATATCATATAGCAGACAAACACAGTGATATTTGAGAAGTGAAATGAAGTTTATAGGATTTACAGAAAGTGTGCAATAATTACTTAAACAAAAGTAGGCATGTGCATAAATTTGGGCACCCCAACAGAAAAATTATATCAATATTTAGTAGATCCTCCTTTTGCAGAAATGACAGCCTCTAAACGCTTCCTATAGCTTCCAATGAGGGTCTGGATTCTGGTTGAAGGTTTTTTTGACCATTCTTCTTTACAAAACAAATGAATGACTTATTGGTAAAATCTGACTTTGCTCCTATTAATATGGTTATTAAAATACTACTTATCCCAACGTTATTGCAAATGCCTTCAGTCAGCATTTCTCACAAACACCTCCTCTGCAGTCCCCTCCTCATTATGTATTTTTAATAATATTATGACCACTGGCAGCACTTTCTCCTTTGAAATGGTCAGCCTGGCTGATGTGCACCAGGCTATAAATGGGAGCTCCTTGCATAGCAGTTCTGGTCCAGATGGCATTGAAACCAAGTGTATTAAAATTGATTCCCATGCTCTCTGCATGCAGAACATGTGAAGTTCCTTCTGCATAGAAATGTGTAAAGGTTATACCACTCCATAAAGAGAGCAACCCCAGCGACATGGACAGTTATAGATCAATTTCAGTTATCAACAGTAGCGTTAAAGCCTATGAGGAAATCATTTTTAATCAACTCTCTGAATATTTATCCAAAAATAATCTTCTATCCCCATTTCATTTTGGCTTTCGAAAGCATTTCTCAACTACAGTTTTACTAAAATTTACCAATTATATTTTCTTTTGACAATGTTAACAGGTAAGGTAAGGTAAGGTTTATTTATATAGCGCTTTACACAGACACATGTCCCCAAAGTGCTTTACACAGCATTTTACAGAGCATTCTTCATTCACTCCATACCCGGTGGTGGTAAGCTACTGTTATAGCCACAGTTGCCCTGGGGCAGACTGACGGAGGCGCGGCTGCCAAGCCAAGCAGTGCCAACGGTCCCTCCGACCACCACCAACACTCACTCACACAACTTTCACACCTACAGTGCATGTTTTGAGTTGATGGGGAAAACGGAGTGCTCGGAGGAAACCCATCCAAACACGAGGAGAACATGCAAACACCACACAGAAAGGCCCGGACGACCCGGGGATCGAACCTGCAACCTTCTTGCTGTGAGGCATGAGTGCTAGCCACTCAGCCACCGTGCCGCCTTTGTTGACTTATTTGTTGACCTCACTAAAGCTTTTAATATGGTTGACCATTATTTATTATTGGATAAGCTCCATTCTGTAAGTCTTTTACAGGTCTGCTCTTCTTTGGTTTAATTCAGATCTTCATCACCGCCAACAGCCTTCTTTTAAATGCATCTATTTAAATTTTTCCACTATAAACAGACGTGTGCCTCAAGGTTCCTCACTGGGTCCTTTATATTTTCATTTTTTTAGTAATGACCTCCTCCTTGCCTGCACAGCCTATGACATCCAACTCTATGCTGATGAGACATAATACGTATTCATCTAAAGCTAATATTACTGATATCTAACAAATTACTACTTAATAAATTCAAATCATACAAATTACATTTACAAATGTAAATATCTTTGTTTATGGCTTGACCCCTCACTCTCATTCAGCACCCATATACAAACAATTACAAAAAAAAAAAAGTCATACCACTTAAAATTACTTTACCAGTCCATCAATTGTTTTAGCTTTTCTCTCAGGAAAAAGATTATCTCACAATTTTCCAATTTTATATTACTGTGATACCATTTATCAAAATCCCACAACTTCTGTCCTCCAATGACTCAAGGTTATCTATAACAGTTTGTGCAGGTTTATTCTTCGCTGTCTCATCAGAAATCACCACTGTGTGATGTACCAACTGTCCTGCTTACTCTGTCCTCCTGATGTCAACTTCACTGGTTATTATTTAGCTTTACATGCATTCATCTCAGTTATCCTGAATATCTCAAAAAGTATTTGATTACATTCAGATCCTCTTACAGTTTATGTCATGCAGATCAGATATTTTTTGTTGTCCCAAGAGTCAAAAAAACAAAACAACAAAAAAAAAAAGGGAAAACACTCATTTAAATATAAAGCTCCCTCTGATTGGAACAATCCTCCCTCATCGATTCACGCATTAACTTCTGTCCCTTAATATATAAATGCTCTGGTTTAATATTTACATATTAGGGTACAGTCCTGTCTCCATTTCTGTTCACTCTGTACACCTCTGATTTCCAGTACAGCTCCGGGTCCTGCCATCTGCAGAAGTTCTCTGCTGACTCTGCAGTGCTTGGTTGTGTCAGAGATGGTCAGGAGCTGGAGGACAGGACACTGATTGCAAACTTTGTGGAGTGGTCCCAGGCAAACCTTCTGCTCCTAAATGTTGAGAAGCCCAGGGAACTTGTGACTGACTTCAGTAGAAAGAGGACACCAGTGGAGCCCATCACCATCCAGAGCCATGACGTGGAAATAGTGGACTGCTACAAGTACCTTGGTGCCCATGCGAATAACAGACTGGACTGAAGGGACAACAGTAATGCTGTGTACAAGAAGAGCATGAGTAAACTCTACTTCCTGAGAAAGCTCAAGTCGTTCAATGTGTGCAGCAAATTACTGGAGATCTTCTACCAGTCTGTGATGGCCAGTGCCCTGTACAGTGCCTTGTGAAAGTATGAGCCCCCCTTGAACTTTTTGACCTTTTGACATATTTCAGGCTTCAAACATAAAGATATAAAATTGGAATTTTTTGTGAAGAATCAACACCAAGTGGGACATAATCGTGAAGTGAAACGAAATTTATTCAATATTTTAAACTTTTTTTACAAATAAAAAACTGAAAAATGGGTGTGCCAAAATATTCACCCCCCGAGTCAATACTTTGTAGAACAACCTTTTGCTGCGATAACAACGGCAAGTCTTTTGGGGGTATGTCTTTATCAGTTTTGCACATCTAGAGACTGAAATTTTTGCCCATTCTTCCTTGCAAAACAGCTCAAGCTCCATAAAGTTAGATGGAGAGCGTTTGTGAACAGCAGTTTTCAAATCTTACCACAGATTCTCGATTGGATTTAGGTCTGGACTTTGACTTGGCCATTCTAACACCTGGATATGATTAGTTTTGAACTATTCCATTGTAGATTTTGCTTTATGTTTAGGATCATTGTCTTGTTGGAAGGTAAACCACCATCCCAGTCTCAGGGCTTTTGCAGACTCCAACAGGATTCCTTCCAAAATTGCCAAATTGTATTTGGCTCCATCCATCTTCCCATAAACTCTAACATCTTCCCTGTCCCTGCTGAAGAAAAGCAGCCCTGGACCATGATGCTGCCACCACCATGTTTGACAGTGGGGATGGTGTCTTCAGGGTGATGTGCAGTGTTGCTTTTATGCCAAACATAACGTTTTGCATTTTGCCTAAAAAGTTCAATTTTGGTCTCATTTGACCAGAGCACCTTCTTCCACATATTTGGTGTGTCCCAGGTGGCTTGTGGCAAGCTTCTTTGAAAAAATGGCTTTCTTCTTGCTACTCTTCCATAAAGGCCAGATTTGTGCAGTATGTGACTAATATGTGTTCTATGGACAGATTTCCCCATCTTAGCTGCAGATCTCTGCATTTCATCCAGAGTGATCATGGGCCTCTTGGCTGCTTCTCTGGTCAGTGCTCTCCTTGTTTGGGCTGAAAGTTTAGAGGGACGGCCGGTTCTTGGGAGGTCTGCAGTAGTCTGATTCTCTCTCCATTTCAATATGATTGATTGAACAGTGCTCCGCGAGATGTTTAAAGCTTGTGAAATCTTTTTATATCCTAATCCTGCTTTAATCTTCTCCACAACTTTATCCCGGACCTGTATGGTGTGTTCCTTGGTCTTCATGATGCTCTTTGCTCCCCAATATTCTTTGAACAGACCTTTGAGCCCATCACAAAGCAGCTGCATTTATACTGAGACTGATCACACACAGGTGGACTCTCTTTATCACCATCAGTCATTTAGGTCACACTGGAGCATTCAGAAATCATCAGAGAACTTCTGGAGTCAGTTGGCTGCACTGAGAGAAAAGGGGGTGAATAATTTTGCACGCCCTACTTTTCCATTTTTTATTTGTAAAATAAGTTTAAAATATTGCATAAATTTTGTTCCACTTCACGATTGTGTCCCACTTGGTGATGATTCTTCACAAAAAATTCCAATTTTATATCTTTATATTTGAAGCCTGAAATATGTCAAACGGTCAAAAAGTTCAAGGGGGGCTAATACTCTCGCAAGGCTCTGTACTTCGCTCTGGTCTGCTGGGGAGCAGCATCAGTAAAAGGGACACTGGGCAGATTGACAAACTGATCCGTAAATCTGGTCGCGGGATCGGCTGTGAGCTGGAGAAATTTGTCTCAGTGAAGGACAGGAGGACACTGGGCATACTGTACTGCTCTCCATCATGGACACTCCTGCTCACCCACTGCACCAAACTATAGAGGGACAGATAATACTCCCTACAACTGTACAATAACCCACCTTTACGTAAAAGATGTCCTGTCAATCGTCATATCACTGTTGTACTGTCTTCTTATGATCTTTTATAAAGCTGTGATTTTAGATTTTATTACTTACCTCTCTTTTATTTTGACTTCTACATTTGCATTGATATAATTATGTCTTATTTCACACCTGTCTCTTGTTCTCTGTTTTGCTACTTATTTAGAATTATTACATTTATATTTTTCCCTTTGTTGTTATATTATATTGTGATGTATGAGCTACTGTGTCCAAATAATTTCCCTTTTGGATAAAAACAGTTGGACTAAGTCTAGGTCTATGTCTATTTCAAGGGGCTTATCCTTATTACAGTCACTTTCTTACAGGAAGCGATATCATTTCTCCACAGATCTTATCTATGAATTGGTCTGGTGACGCCATCTGCCTGGAAATAGGCATAAAAAATATTACAGCCAGGGACGTGCCAGGAATTTTGAGGGGCAGTTGCTCTGATACGAAGAAAGGGCACACCACACCGCCTGCCAAACTTAAATGAAGTGGAATAAAACTTATTAGTTTTGTTCTCCCTGCAATTCTGGCATTTCCCAATAAATGGCACACTCTAGATACATTGATACATAAAACCAAATGATCCATATGGGCCCATGGCTCAGTGCCCAGGGCTGGAACTATATGTTGAACACGTCTTCCTCACTCATGGTCTGAAAACCTTCCCATAAAGCATTGCGGCCAAGTCTATATCTCGTGTGCCACGTGCACCGTACCTCCTCTTGTACAGCGTGGACACCGCGCGTGGATTGTGTCTTGTCGCGTAAGCTACATGGACCACGCTTCCTCCTGTGCACCTATAAACCAGAACTAACACCAGGACTAAGCCAGGTCTAAAGCAGGTGTAAAGCAGGTGTAAACCAGATCTAAAACCAGGACTAAACAAGAATTAAATCAGGACTAAAACCAGGACTAAAACCAGGTCCAAACCAGGTCTAAAACCAGGTCTAAAACCAAACAAGAATTTGCAGGAGATGGTTGCTACATTCACTTAGTTTTAAAAACACAACAATATCAAGTAATGCAAAGTATTCAGATTATGTTACTCATTTAAGTAATTTAATGGATTACGTTACAAACTACATTTTGGGGTGTGCAATCTGTAGGGAATACATCTTAAAGTAACCTTCCCAACACTCAACAGAATTATCAAATGTCACACTGAAACAGAATTCAAAACTTCTGAAACAGAAAATCATTGGCCCTAAATATGGTGCACAAGTTGAATTGAGACGTTTGAATATGCCACATGTAAATCGTTGGATCCTGCAAGTTATTTTCGGTTTAGGCCTATTTGCTGGACTGATGTAGTCCTGGTCTGGTCCTTCCATCAAATTTTAGAGTCCTTTGTGGCCTTTGAGCCAAAAAGTTTGTCCACCCCTGCGTTAGAATTTGAAAAAAGGGAACTTTTGGCGTCAGGGCCGTGGCTCTCCGTGGGACCGGGTCTCTCTGCAGGGCTTGTGGGTAATCTCTTTTTACTTTGCGTGCGCAGGCTCAGGTGCTGGTCGCGTGCAGCTCTGTGGCTTTGAACTGTGTCTCAGAACTGAGCCCCTCCCTCTAGGCTCACACTCGCGCAGTGGCCTAATGTAAGTCAGTGAGGCGACTATTTTATTTTCAATTTCAAATCTAGGCATAGGCATTTTCATACATGAAAACCCTGGAAGGGCAAGTTCAGTCAGGATGCCATACGGGCAGTTGCCAGGGCAACCAAAGCTCTGCACGTCCCTGATTACAGCTATAATGTAATATTGTGAAACACTTTTGACAAAGCAATGACATCTCCATGGAGATGAGCAGGTGGAGGACCCTTCATTGGAAAAGTTACACAGAGCACCTTTAATTAATAAGTGAAATTTATCTTGACTCAGTACAGATATATTGTATAAGCAGTTGTTTGTCAAAATTAATCTGCTTTATTTAAAATACTGCTGTTTAAAATTAATTAGTTTTGTTTTTCTTGATTTGAAGACAGTAAAAATCAGGTACAGTGCCTTTAACACACTTCATCAGGTACAGTGCCTTTAACACACTTCTTTGTTAATACTGTATCTTATGGTTATCTATATGAACTTATCTCTCTGCTCTTGTGTTCCCCTTTCTGCATTTGGCTTGAATGTTCTGTTTGGCTCACAGCTGAGCTCCCTCTGTGCCCAGGCCTGCGCCAGTATCCTGCAATAAAAGATTTAGAGATAAAGATTCCCACTGCACAGAAAAAATACATCTGATGTCAGGCTACAATGGGGCCAGTAACTCAAAACTGTAAAACAAAACAAAAAGAAAATCTAAAACAAACAAAACAAAGTCCAGTTTTAGTTAGAACTTTTCTAGTGGTATCAGAAATCCCCATGGGGACTAGCAGTGATCCCCATGGGGATTTCTGATAAATATATGAAATACATATGCTGGATATCTATACAAATATGGACAGAGCAATGAACTGGGAACAAAAGGATACCACCTCTTTTAATGGAAATACTATTTTCAGCCTACAGAGAATTGAATTTTATAGGCACCTTGAAAATCAAAGTGAAATAATTATGTGGCAGGCTAGTTCATTTTGCTAAAATACAATTTCTGCAACTCAAAATGCTTCTCACTCTCTTGTGTAGCCCCCACATGTTTGACAATGTCGTGTCAAACATGATAATGAGACGACGGATGGAGTCTTGTGGGATGTCCTCCCAGATCTGTGTAAGGGCATCCCTGAGCTCCTGTAGAGTCTGAGGAGCAACCTGGAGCATCTGATGGACCCAAACATGTCCCAGAGGTGTTTGGGTCTATTGGGTTTAAGTCAGGTGATTGTGAGAGCCATTCAGTTTAATTCCTTCACCCTCCAGGTTCTGCCTGCAGACTCTGGGTCTGACAATGGGTTCAAAGATTTCATCCCGATACCTAATGTCAGTCAGACTGCTGTTTTCTAGCCCATAGAGGTCTGTGCGTCCCTCCATGGCTCTTCCTCTCCAGACCATCACTGACCCACCACCAAACCACTCATGCTGAACCATGGTCCTGATTTAGGGGTTGTCTCATTGTTGCCATTCTAGGGCACTTGTTGTTAATTTCCAATAAAAGAGGAAGAATCCTTTTGTTCCTAAGACATTGCCCTGTCTGTGTGTGTGTATGCATGTGTTTGTGTGTGTGTGTGTGTGTGTATATATATATATATATATATATATATATATATATATATATATATATATATATATATATATCCTAAGAAGCCAGCTCAATGGAAAGAACAAGGCTCAGGCAATAAACAGCTACGCCCTGCCAGTGATCAGATACCCAGCGGGAATCATAAGTTGGCCAAAGGAGGAGATACAGACCACAGATTTAAGACACGAAAGCTCCTGACCTGCATGGAGGGTTCCATCCCAAGTCCAGCACCCTGAGACTGTACACGAGCCAGAAGGAAGGAGGCCGAGGACTAATGAGTGTGAAACATCAAAGCTCCACAAGTACATCAGTGACAAGGCCCAGACTGATGACGTGCTCAGAATGTCTCAGACAGTGGGGCGCAGAGGAAGAGGTGCTGGAGGGACCATCATGGCAGGATAAACCTGTACACGGGGCGTACCACCGGAACATAACTGAAGTGGCTGATATCAAGAAATCCTACCAATGGCTGAAGGACAGCACGGAGGCACTCATCCTGGCTCCACAGGAGCAGGCCTTGAGCACCCGAGCAATAGAGGCCCAGATCTACCACACCAGACAAGACCTCAGGCATAGGCTGTGCAAAGAAGTGCCTGAGACAGTCCAGCACATAACTGCAGGGTGTAAGATGCTGGCAGGGAAAGCGTACATGGAGCGACATAACCAAGTAGCGGGCATAGTGTACAGAAACATCTGTGCAGAGTACGGGCTGGAAACCCCAGGATCAAGGTGGGAAATGCCTCCAAAGGTTGTGGAGAATGAGCGGGCCAAGATCCTGTGGGACTTCCAAATACAGACTGACAGAATGGTGATGGTGAACCAACCAGACATCGTGGTTCTGGATAAGCGAGAGAACAAAGCCGTGGTGGTGGACATTGCAATACCGAGCGATGGCAATGTCAGGAAAAAGGAACATGAGAAACTAGAGAAATACCAGGGGCTCAAGGAAGAGCTGGAGAGGGCCTGGAAGGTGAAGGCATCGGTGGTGCCTTTGGTGATCGGAGCACTCGGGCCCCCCAGACTGGATGAGTGGTTGCAGCAGATCCCAGGAAGGACAATGGACATCTCAGTCCAGAAAAGTACAATACTGCGCAGAACTCTCAAGCTCCCAGGCCTCTGGTAGAGGGCCTGAGCTGATGAGGGTGAGAGAATATATACACGTTTATATATATATATATATATATATATATATATATATATATATATATATATATATATATATATATATATATATATATATATATATATATATATATATATATATATATATATATATTTTTTTTTTTTACCTCTGACCAGTGACTGCCATCATCTGCTTGTCTCCATGGGGATGTTTGATGTTTCCACAGTACAGTATGGCATTAAACTGTTCTATCTTTTATGTATAACAGGTGTTTTCTGTTGCTAAAAGAAAGAAAAAAAAATCATACTGTGTGTGTACTTCTATGGCGTATTGCTATCACTCCCCAAAATATTTTTCGGCTCAGTTTCATGTAATTACGTGAAAAATTTCATGTTATAAGGTAAAATTATCACGTTATAACGTGAAATTATCACGCTATTTCATGATGTGGTATTTTCACGTTATAACGTGAATTTATCACATTAATACGTGATTTGAAATTATCACTTTATTTCGTGACAGGCATTTATCATGTTATTTCATGATATATTCACATTATAACGTGAAAAGCATGGTTTTACATGATTTCATTAGCCTGTATGATCAGCCACAGCCAAGTCACGCTTTAGCTAGGAAGCATTTCAGATGCATGAATCTGTAGGTATGTAACATGCCGTGTTGGTTTAGTTGCTCATGCAGGAAGAGAGCAACTTCCAGCACGTCAGACTGGGTTTCCCTACAAGCAGAGGGATCCGCAGCGGATTCAGTCTTGGTCCACCCCACAGTCAGTCCACTCGGCGGATCCGCTGCGTATTTGTCCTGTATTCGCTTTATGACTGTCCACTAACCCTAATCGTTGGGCTGTTATACAAACGCTGTATGACAGCAGTTTATATATGCACAGTGAATGTGCATTTAATGCTGCAGTTGGTATATGTGTAGTATCAATGAGCGGATCCGCGGCTAACCCGGTTCAGATCCGCTGCACGGATGCGCTTTTGACTTTATATCGGCGTTATTGGTGTCGTGAAAAGAATCACCCACCTGATGTCCGCGGATTTAATTGCAAGTAAATGGTTAAACCGTTCACTGTATCTGCCATTATTTTAATTGCAAGTAAATGGTTAAACCGTTCACTGTATCTGCCATTATTTTAATTGCAAGTAAATGTTTAAACCGTTCACTGTATCTGCCGTTATTAAAATTAATTGATCTGCCAATACTGCTGACAAGTGACACAGCAGGTCCACGGCGGAGACGCCGCTGATCCGCTGCGTCCCTGCTGGGTGGATTAGTTGCTGATCCGCCGCGGTGCTGGGGGACTCTGATGCGGGTCGGTTCGGCGGATCCGCTGCGAATCTCGGCAAACCTCCGCCGCGGATCCGCCGCAAATACTTTTAGCTATTTAATTTCCCCCTGAATAACCCCAACAACTTCAGTCGCCTCTGTAGCATTGCCAAAGGCAACATACATCTGGTCTGCCACCTGCTTGTTTACATGGGGATCACTTAGCCTGGAATGTTCAAATATAGCTTTAAACTGATTTTTCTTACTTGTATTCTGTTACAGGTGTTTTGGTTACTTAGAAAATAAAATCATTTAAAATATTTTGAAAAACATGGATTCTTACTGTGAGCGGGCTTGCTTCATCATAAATCTGACTAGGGCCTTGTCCTAATAATATCACTTGCTGTTCTCTATTGAAATGAGTGGGTGGACACAATTGCAGAAGATGAGAACAAGAACAAGAGACAAGATAAGATTTTGATTTTATTTATAACACAAAGTGTACAGTTCAGTTCACAATTTCTATAGTAGATGTCTAGTCACTTAAGCAATGATTTTCTACAGCTTTTCAAGAAATGTAACTCACCAGCACAGAACAAAGTTTTTGTTCAATCCAGATATATCTGGACTGAATATATGGATATATCCAAACATGGGAAAAAATCTCACAGATTAATTTTCTCATATGTGTACAATTTCATGGCAATTTTGTCTCATGAAATCTTGTCCCTACCGTAATAGATTATCATAAATGAAGCAAAGGGGAGGGGGTATAATGCAGAATTTATGTTTTGGATCAATGTTATAACGTCCCCTCATCAATAAACATGCCTAAAGTGGTTTTAGATGTAAGCAATGCATTCACACCCTCTTTATGATAAGCAGTACAGTTCTATCCAAATCCCACAAGCCTATGTCACCCATGCTCCCACACAACAATTTTCTATAAATATACAAAAACATGATACAAAACTGAAAACAGCAACCTGACAAATCCAATGTCAAGTGCATCAGCTAAATGCAACTGCACTGACTGTGTTGTGATAGCGCTCTAAAAGGTGAGTGATTTAGCTTGAAAAGCAAAGGAAAACAAAAGTGAAAATGATCATACATGTTAATATGTTGTTTTCAGTGAATATGGCACTTTTCGAAACAATAAATCATAACATGGTGATCTAAATTTGGTATTTGCCCACGGCTAATATCTCATAGAAATGAAAACTTCCATGTCTGAATATGTCTGCATGCTCACCTGTTATAATAATTCTCTGAAAGCTAATAATTCCAGTGGCCTGTGACAGTTTGATGTGTTAATTGCAGTTTGCAGGACAGAAAGCAAATGGAGGCTCCAGGGGGGAAAGCACATCATTCAACTCACCACTTCACCACGCACTTCAGACAGAGTAGTACATTTTTAATTCGCTTCTTTTCTTAGTTAGGTTCATTCCAGCTTGAGATGATCTGAGCAGGCATACGAGCTCATTAGAACATAAAAAGAACCACAGCTATACATCACCCTAGTGTGGAGGGGTGGAAGGGGGTGGGGGTGGGGGGGTCCAATATTCCACAGTGTAAAAGGGAAAAAGTAAGTCAGGAATTAATAGGGTCAGCACAGAAATTTATGCAGTAAAAAAAAAGTATCAAAGTTTTCAGTTTGATTTTCAATTTATAACTTTAGTAGCCGACTGGAGTGCTCTCAGGGTTTCAACAAAATTGTTGATTTAACAGAAAGTGAGAAAATCCAGCAGTGAAACAAGACATTGATCAATAACAGACAAACGGATGAACCAATATCACAGGAAACAATAAAATGCTCAGACTGCAGCCACTCCACTGTGACTCCAGAGTCCGAGCTGTGTTGCTGTGGTGTGACTTCATTTCATTTATTTAGTTTATTTGACAGGAACCATTAATCAAAGAAACATTGAAGATATGCTTTATGTACCACAGAATACATAAATACCATAAACAACACAATCTATATACAAACAGTTATAAACACTATAATGACTTAAATAATATTTATCCCACTCTGTGATGGAAATTTCATGTCAAGCTAAAGAATGTATTGTTTGTGTTTAGAGAGCTAACGTATTCATGGTCACAGACAGTGGTATGATCGGCTCTGTCTGGGCCTCTTCAAGCGAGGGTCATGATGTCCAGCCATTATATACCAGGGTTAAAACAACAGGTTGTTGTTCTGTTCATCCTCCCCATTTAGAATTATTGGAACACGTTAGTCCAGCTAATCAAGGCCCCAGTCTAACATCTCCACATACCATTGTCTCCCTCCGAAGTTTGTTTATCGTACGATCTGTCTCATGTTGATATGATGACCGCCGTAAGCTTTATAAGAAGCCTGTTATTGTTTTGACAGATACAGATTAGGGAGAGACGGACCTCGCGGGAGGGACAGACAGGTTTCTTTTTCATTTTCTCTGTAATTGTGCACAATTGCTTTAATAAATCCAGACTCTTTGACTGAAGACAACTTTTCTCCAGTTTTTATTTTTCTCAGATTTAAAAATCCACAACACACTCCCACCCTGCTCTCACACTCAGACCCGCGCTCTGCTGTGCTGTTGCGTCTCTTTTGAAGCTGCATGTGCCAGACCACATATTCATGCCATATCTACTGTTTTCATATATAAATGGAAAATACTAGCTCCAATATCCAGCAAAAACACTCCCAAAAAAAAAAAAAAAAAAAAATCTGAAGCACAGTGGCACCCCCACAGGCATCACCAGCCTCCACATGTGCACTCTGAGCTCCTCTCGTCACTTTGACTTATACAGAATACTACTCCAGAACTCCCTGTGTCCTTAAAGGTAGCTGTCATTTTGTGCTACCTTCTTGTCTTCATGCAGATGTTATTGTTTTGCCAGGAATGTTCTACAGTATGGCATTAAACATATCTATTTAAATGTATTTCTTTACATGTGTTTTTATGCATTGTTACTGTGAGTGGTGTCACCTCTCCACAGATCTGACCAACAATTTGACCAGTGGTGCTACTTGCTTGTCTCCATAAAGATGAGTTTAATGACTATTGATGATTCCAGACAATGCAATATCACCATGGAGACAAGCATTTGTGGAGGCGGACCCTGCACTAGAGGGGTTATGCACCCCTTCCCAGCAAAGAAAAAAAATGTAATTATGGGTGTGGAACAGTGGAAGAAGCAATGGAGCAGTGCGCCACCCAGGTCTGTTACCAGCCCTCTCTCCACTGACGGCATGTTACTGCTATAGCCTAATGAATGGATAACTGCAGAGCTGTGTGCTATACAGTTATGACAAGTTCAACTTAAGTCAAAGCGCATATGAGTTTTTAGGGAGTAAGAGGCGAGGGCACTCACCGCCGGGGCAGTCTCTCACTGCTCTGTCCGCCTCTACTCATTTCTGGGCATTGTGCAGGAGGCTTAAGTCCACCTGGTGGCCTAGTGTTAATATGTGGATTGGTGTAACTTTCAGATTTAAGTGGGAAGTGGGATGAAGAGTTTTATAAAACAGCTTGTACACTCAGCTACTGGACCTTGTGTCGTAGACCTGTCTGGACCGGGACTTGGACCAGTTTGATCTCCTCCTGTTGGACACAAAACCAACAGGATATTGGATAGAGGGTGCAATCTGCCCCTCTGGAGAAGGTAAGTGTCATGGTACACTCCTGGTGCTGTCCTTCCCTGCTTCACCCTCCCCCTCACTTACCTCCTTCCTCTCCGGATCTGCTGGGCGTGTCCAACTCCTCCTTCTCCTCCTGCTCCTGGGCTGGCCTGTGCACCTGTTTGCTATCTCCACTCATCCCTGTATATCAACCTGGTTTCTCCTCACCATCTCTGCCAGATCATCAGTTAACCTACATGGTGAACGCCTGCTCCGGCTCTTTATGAATTATTTGTCCAGTTTGTCATGTTTTTTCTCACCCGTCTGTTTTTCTGCTCCAGCTCCCTGCCATTCTGCCTGGCTAAGCTCCAGCTCCATCTTCAGCTCCAGTCTGTCCTACCCTGCCTGCCTTGACTACCCGCTGCCCTCCTGACCTGCCTGCTACCCCTGCAATATTCATCAATCTTTCTAATAAATCTTTGTAAACTCTCTTGGATTCCTGTCTGCCTTTGGGTCCTAGCTTGTGTTATGTTGTGTTGTTGGGGATGGTTGTGACCGGTGGATCAGGTTGTGCTGCTGCGTAAACTTTGCGTACGTAAACTGTGCGTTGTGCTCTGATATACACTGAAAAAAATATAAACTCAACACTTTTGTTTTTGCTCCCATTTTTCATTAACTGGACTCAAAGATCTAAAACTTTTTCTAGATGCACAAAAGTCCATTTCCCTCAAATATTGTTCACAAATTAGTCTAAATCTGTGTTAGTGAGCATTTCTCCTTTGTCAAGATAATCCATCCCACCTCACAGGTTTGGCATATCAAGATGCTGATTAGACAGCATGATTAGTGCATAGATGTGCCTTAGGCTGGCCACAGTAAAAGGACACTCTGAAATCTGCAGCTTTGCTTTATTGGGAGGGTCAGAAAACCCGTCAGTATCTGGTGTGACCCCCATTTGCCTCATGCAGTGCAACACATCTCCTTTGCATAGAGTTAATCAGGTTGTTGATTGTGGCCTGTGGAATGTTGGTCCACTCCTCTTCAATGGCTGTGCGAAGTTGCTGAATATTGGCAGGAACTGGAACTGTTGTATACGCGGATCTAGAGCATCCCAAACATGCTCAATGGGTGACATAACCGGCGAGTTTGCTGGCCATGCAAGAACTGGGATGTTTTCAGCTTCCAGGAATTGTGAATAGATCCTTGCAACATGGGGCTGTGCATTATCACGCTGCAACATGAGGTGATGGTCGTGATGAATGGCACAACAATGGGCCTCAGGATCTTGGCACGGTATCTCTGTGCATTCAAAATGCCATCAATAAAATGCACTTGTGTTCGTTCCCCATAATATATGCCTGCCCAGACCATAACCTCACCACCACCATGGGCCACTTGATCCACAACGTTGACATCAGCAAACCGCTCACCCACATGACGCCACACGCGCTGTCCACCATCTGCCCTGAAGAGTGAAAACCAGGATTCATCCATGAAGACCTCTCCAATGTGCCAGACACCATCTAATGTGAGCATTTGCCCACTCAAGTCGGTTATGATGACAAACTGCGCTGTGTGATAAAACTGCACATTTCAGAGTGTCCTTTTACTGGCCAGTCTAAGGCACATCTGTGCACTAATATGCTGTCTAATCAGCATCTTGATATGCCATACCTGTGAGGTGCGATGGATTTGTGAACAATATTTGAGGGAAATGGTCTTTTGTGCATGTAGAAAAAGTTTTAGATCTTTGAATCCAGTTAACGAAAAATGGGAGCAAAAACAAAAGTGCTGCGTTTATATTTTTGTTCAGTGTAGTTCAGCCAATAGTGGCCAAAATGACATTCGTTATACTATACTATACTATATACTATATAGCCTATATATAATACCTTTATTTATAATATATATTGGATAATGGAGTTCAGCCCTATAACCGTTATAATTGTTATTCTTTCAAAAATGGTTCCATAACGCTGTAAAAGCCAGTGTCACTTACAGCAGGACTGGACCATTGTAATAAAACAGCTCCATAAAGGGACCCAAGGCCACAGAAGCACACAGAGGCATCTAGCACCATAAGACTGGAGACCTGGACTTTCTTATGAGGGTCCTGGGGGCCAATGATTAGGACCACCACCTGTCCCTCTTTTTCTACAATAATCATCCAACAAAACCGGAGACTTTTCATACTACAGAATAATATGCATCCTGATAGATCAAGATTAGTCAAAAATTGTAAATATAGTCAAACAGTCAGACAGTCGAACAACCCAAAACATGTGCAATGGGTCAAATCTTCCTGCTAAGGCAGTTCTGACCAAGACTAGCTCAAGATCTGGGGCTTCATTTATAAAGCTTGCTTACGCACAAATCATTGCATAGGTGCTCTTTACGCCAACCGTGAGGTTTATGAAACTACTACTAAGCACAGTGCTTATCTCTGCGACATCTCAGACCTGCTGTAAGTCTGGAGACAAGGGGAAAAAGCTACACTTGTAGAGAGGAATAGAAGCAAAAAGAGTTTGAGAAAGTGTTTGATCTGGAAATCATCAGAAAATGTATGTATATAAAAGAATAACATTCAGATTTGTGCATTAAGGGGTTAGCTAAAAAACGGAGAAGGGCTGTTTATTCCACAAAGTAGTCTCTATAAAGAGCGCGAGCACTTTTCCGGTGCAGCTCTGGATCTCCTGACCATAGACTTCTGTAGAAGACAGTCTGTGGCTGTTACCAGCACAAATGATGAAATAATGACCGGACCTTAGAGGAAACTGTTCCCTCAGATCAGGCTTTTAATGAAGCACTGGGACTAAACACAGATCCAACACTTTCCAACACACAAAGCCTGTTGGTCAGGCTGGAACCTGACCTGGACTCAAAATATTCCCTGCATTTTTGTGTAATTGTTAACTCTAGCAAATGACAACTTGCTCTCTGACAATATAAAGAATGCCTGTGCTCATGGGGACCCAGCCCCACACTCACAGAGTTCACACCCAGGCTCATGCACAAAGGCGAGCAGAGTTTACATGTTTCATATGGACTTTTACTGGTAATATAACAGCACCTCATATGTGTCTAATGCAGGCCAAATCTGTGTTTTACCGGCTGAAATGCTTGTTCCCTGGCTGCTGATTCATGTATCCCTCCCTCACTCCTTTCGCTCTCCTGTGGAGAGCATCTGAAGCTCTCGCATGCACTCATAGCCACCTCCTTTGACCATTCAGACCACAGCGCGCACATATCTACTAGGATAAACAGGGTCGGTCCCCACACACACATTATAGGCATACTTAAAAATATACAGTAAAAACACATGGGGTTTACTGCAAAGCTGTGCTGCTTAAATATGATAAAATATTGTTAAATCAACAGATGAGTCATTGTTAACACTACTTTAACACTTCTAGTTTTGTATTTATTTGTAAAAGCTTGTTTAAGCCTTTGACATGACTGCATGGAGTTGTGTGAAGTGTCCCCCTCCCTCTGTCCCGCAGGTCTCGGTCAAACCCACTAATTATCGGCTCATGTTTAGGGAAGTCTCATTCACGAGTCACTGTGCTTCTTTTATGATGAGGCGGAGGTGTGGACAGGGCGTGATGTGACATGCTTCAGTTGCGAAGATTCTAGCTGCAGGTGGGATGTATAAACCACAGATTGCATGGTGAAGTACACACAGAGGGTTTTCTAAATTTGGAGTTTGCGTGGCGCATGCCTCTTGTGGCCACGAGGAGTATGCAATAACTTCGGACAATTCCTACACAGTCCTTTATAGATGAGGCCCCTAGAGATGAGTCACCATGTGCTTCTTGACAGGTGTTTCCAGGAGTATTGAAAGACGGATTAAAGGCAGAGAACAAATGTCTCTACTGGTTAAAATAAATTGTACCATATCCCACTTTAACTTTCTAAACTTAAAGTGGGACACAGTTTAGCTCCACCCACAACCACATTTCAAATAGAGCTGCTAAACTGGGCAATACCTGGAGGACTGAAGGGGAGAGTGAGGAGGGGCGGGGTCTGGAGGTATAAGGAATAGTGTGATTGGTCTGACAGGTATCCACACTTCAGACTCTGAGGTCAGGTGTTTGTATCAGAAACATCTGGCTGTGATCAGACCAGTCATGTGTGATGTTACCAACTACCTGGTGGTCACTGTAACCAGGACACATCTATTTTTATACATGTTTGATCAGCAGGCTGCAAATTTACCTAATTTGCACTAAAAATGCAATAATTTGCACTAAAAGTGCTTGAAAAACAGCACTAGGGACCACAGACAATCTGATTCAACAACTGTATTCACAATTCAGCTGCAAAAAACTTGATTTAGTGTTTAGTTTTTTATGTTGAAAAGTGTAATACCGAAACCAAGAACAAATCTTATGTGGGACCAATTTTGACGAAAGGGGTCTATGCAAAAATCTGTACAATTTTACCTAAACTAGGGCTAAAATGACTGAAATTGTATTTGAATTCAACTCAGTAAGATTGCAAATAGCCAGGGGGAAAATTCATGAATATCATGTAACTCAAGTTTTTGATTTTTGGCAGGGTGTTAGGTATTGGCCTAAGGTTTTCACAAAATCCATGGGTCCAAGTTGGGGTCACCCTCTAGTGGCCAGTATGCATCCATCCATCTATCCATCCACTTACTTACTTACTTACTTACTTACTTAGTTAGTTAGTTAGTTAGTTAGCTGGGTCGGGGGGGCAATTTGCTGCCCAATCCTCACAGCACTTGAACCCCTCTGTGAGTGGTGAGCCCACAGGAGGGTGGACGTCATGGTCCTTGATGTTAGTTCATAGGGGTATGCATAAAATCCAAAATGGCTCCCACCGTAAATAGAAAATGTTATATGTCCACTTCCTTTCATTTTAAATTGTTGTATAATGTAATTTTCCTACTTTGTTTGACACAAGGAATCCAATTCTGATATATTCTTCTTATTTTTAGTCAATTTTTATTCTCATAGTCATATTTAGCTAAAATAAACTGTCAATATCTCTGAAAATATTACTCAGGGCCCTAGACCCATAGTTTGACCTCCAAGGTATGCTTCTCTTTGTTGATTGGACAGGTCACTAGTCCTATGTGGGCGTGTTGGAGCAGTGGTCCCCCTGCTGTGAGTTCATGTCTCTTTGGATAAAAATGTCTGCTAAATACCTGTTGACCTCTTTAACCTTTAACTCTAGTGTCAAAGATCAGATGTGGTGACCAAAAGGACCATTGTTGAGGATTTAGATAAATACTATTTCAGAACTAAGCCACAGTGAAACATTATTCTATTTTGCTTTTCATCATGTTAAGGATCAATATTAAATTTTAGTGAAAAAACAGAATGAATGAATAATCCATACTTCAACATTATATATTTATTCAAAGGGTCTTTCCTGAACTAATTTCACTCTTCATCATTATTAGCACAGCCTCCCTCACACTTGCACAATGTGGTACAGTGAAGTGGCTCTTACAGTTGTCCTTAACAGGCAACCACACAGCGACAGCTGAGGAGGAGTGAGCTTCCCTCGCTGACTTCTTCCAAATGTGTCCAATATGGCACCCAGACCTTGGTTCTGTCATCCCATTCCCAACCAAACTCACTGGAGTCTGGAATTTCTGCAGTTTTGGAGAGGGATCACTTCCAGATAAAGCTGCAGTGTGCAGGGCACACTTCCCATGCTGGAATAAGACATGCTGGATCGGGGGATTGAATCCAGGAACTTGAGGCCATGAGTGAAAAGAAGCTTCTGGGCTTCAGTGACTGACTCGACACTGCAGTTCTTACTCTACATGAGAATAGTCCAGTGTTCGACAAGTTGCATGTGCACTGATTCCAGTGTGAGGCTGATCCAAACCCAATCCACAGCTCTGAGAGCCCTGCCTCCTGAAACAGACTGATGCCATCACCACCACCTCACTATCTACTGTCCTTAGGTCAGCTTTGGTGTGACCCTGTTTGGCAGCATGATGTAAATGTAGCATCATTCGTGTGTCTGCTTCCTCCCGCTGACATGAGGACAGTGCTTCTAGGTCAGTAGGTTTGTTGCTCAGGACCAAGTTGGCCTTTGTTGTCAGGAGGAGGCACTTTGAGCAGCTGTGGTCTTGTGAAGTTCATCACTGATGCACTGAAACAGCGCATCTTTATTTTCACTGTCCTTGTTCAATATTGTTACAATATGCTGATGTTCTTTCCATTGAGAAAGGAAAAAGAATTTGCAGACATTAGCTAGCTAGCAAACTCAGTCACCACCATGGCAACTTAAAACTACACAGAGGAATGTGGGCAAGTCAGTGTTCCCTGTAAAATCACTGTACATTCACCTCACATATGGTTCTTGTGTTGGGAAACTCTAAAGCTGAAGGACCTTGAGACATCCAAGGGTGCCTCAGCGGTTAAGGCAAACCACCTTGTTTAATTTGTGACAAAAATTTCAGATTTTTTAAATATATTTTGAAAAGGACTCTGCAACATTCTAGTGAAACCAGCTGAATCTGATGGCACAGCTTGAGTAAACTGGTGGAACACATTCTGGAGCATTTCATAGAACCATGACACACTTTCTGCACCTTATTTGACTCGATTTTAGAAAGAGCCCATTTCTGCTAAAGGCTTTTGCAAAACTATTTTTTACACTAGAATGAAGGAAACATCCATCCATCCATCCATCCATCTTCTCCCGCTTAATCCGGCTGGGTCGCGGGGCAGCGCGCTGCCCAATACTCATAGCACCTGACCCCCTATGAACCCCTCTGCAGGTGGTGAGCCCACAGGAGGGTGGACAACATGGTCCTTGATGTTAGTTCATGAAGGAAACATGTTCAGTATTATTTCTTATGGGTAAAATATGGGTTTAGAGGCCTGAATGATCATTAAACAGTATGCTATTTCATCCCAGAGTTATGAACCAGCAACTACAGGCTGGTCCTAACTTAACCTAACCTAACTAGTTCACTTTAAACAATTTACAGCCTTCCAAAGTTATTCCTCACTCACCTTAAGAATTTCGAGCGTCTTCATGCTTCACCATGATGAGTTTATAGGTGCTTTTCACAACTTTCAGACACCAGAGCAGAGTTTTTCGAACATGGTAAAGCAACAATTAGCATTCTAACATATACCTCCTGATTATCAGACAATAAAACACTTTATGATTGAATACATACAGGATGTAGCTGACTTATTTTGACCTCAAGAGCTGCTTATACACTATATATCTGTACTGAGGCCAGATGGATACAAATATATAGGAAAGTCAGTCTTTAACATGCTCTGGTCTTATGGCTCCCCTCAGGCCCCAGTTCTATCTCAGGATTTCAGAAGTGTGCTCTCTCTTCTGCCCTCTCTCCATCTCTCACAGCACAGAGAGAGACCACCACGCCAGGGACGTTTCTGATGCCAACTGGAACAGGATTGGATTAGAGCAAAAAGGGCATCTCTAGTCATTAAAAAGCTGAAAATCTGGGACGCCAAGGCTCCGAGTGGGTAAAGTTGCTTTAAAGGTGTCCAGTCTACTCTTCGCAAATTCAAGATGTAAATGCACACAGAAGATGGTCTAAAGTATAAGCCTAATTACTGTAAGCAGGGGTATTTGATGGGTCTTGGGATGAAACATTAACTGTCATAGTGATTCACAATTTAAAGCAAAATCTTATATCTGTTTAATGGGGAAAAGTTCTCAAAATGTTGTAAATAACAGGAAACTGAAACCCTCGAATATGGTTGGCATCAAAACCCAGATCAGTACCCAGATTGATATAAAATGCTTCAAAATATATCACTTTAATATCAATAGTGGCAAAAATCTCATAAATTGCAAAGAATTGGACCTTTCCTGAACAGTTCAAATGGATCCTTGTATAACTCACGAGTACACTGTCCCCGCTAAATAAACCAAAAAAAAAAAGTCATATATCCATTACATTTATTTTTTCATTGCAATATTTCCATAAAATAATCACAGTTTATTTATTATTATTATTATTATTATTGTTATTGTTATTATTATTATTATTATTATTATTGTTATTATTATTATTATTATTATTATTATTATTATTCATTTTTATTATTATTTTCATTGTTGTATCACAATAGGTATCAGATATGGACATTATAAAGATGCACTATGTAACTTTTTGGTTGGTTGGTCCATCACTTGCTTGTTTCTATGGATATGTCATTTCTCTGCCTGGAATGTTCCACAGTATGACTTTAAAAAGCTCTAACTTACATTTATTCAATTACAGGTGGTTTTATAGCTCAAAAATATCTAGAAAAACATCTACATTCTGACTGTGAGTGTGGATGCCTCTCCACAGATCTGACCTGTAACTTGGTCTGGTTTGGTCTCCATGAAGATAGAAAGGTTTAATGCCATACTGTGAAACATTCCAGACAAAGCAATAACATCTCCCTGGACAAAAGCATTTGATGGACTCTTCATGTCCCTTTGGGCAAAATGGCTTTTCTCCAAGTTTTGAGGACCTGTTATTCACACCAGAATGTAACGAACTGTTGTTTTCTCTGATTACACTTCTTCTAATGGAGCAAGAATGAATAACAGTCAGTAACAGCCCTTTCACAGAGCACCCCCTGGTCTTTACTCTACTGAGAGTTAAAAGTGTCTCACCCCAAGCTGTTAACAGTGCACTCTTCCTGATGTGCTCCTTCTGCTGGAGGCTCAGGTTCAGATGAAGGTCCTGTCTGAAGAGGTCTAACAAGGACCTCTTCAGACAGATGATCAGCCAGAGCTGCATGAGGGGCATATGGATTTGAGGGCTTCAGTTAAATTGTATGTCCACTTATTTTAGCAATGTACTAACAATGTCATGGAGACAAGCAGGAGACATACACTGTTAGCAATTGATGTAATTTTTACAGTAAATTTTACAGCAGTGTATTGTGTTTTTACTGTAAGTAGCAATGCATTGTGGGAAGTTTATGGTCAGTCCTGTATTTTTATTGTAACTATACTGTACATGTGGAGTTTTACAGCAATTTTACAGTAATTGTGTTGCATCATGGGATCGCTGCTGTCTGAATTTCGTCTTTACCGCTGCGGCTGTTACCCAAAGTCAATGCTTCTACTCCGGGTGTATGTGCGGTGAGTTGCGTACAAAGTTATACGTATTTTTCGGATCATAAGGCGCATTTAAAATCCTTTAATTTGCTCAAAAATAATCATATGTATGTATTAATTCTGGCTGTGCTAACTGACCTCGAAGCGATTTTATGTGGTACACGGCGCTCAAAAATCTGTCAAAATGTTTTAGTACTTTTGTAAACTACGAAGCCGCACCGCTGGATGGACTGTTGCGGAGAGTGAAAGCGGTTATAGTTGAGCACAAAACAAACATCCACAAACTCTCGAATGAGTCCAGTCATATAAAAAAAATGATTGTGTGTATTTTATCCATCACAATACGGATTGAAAAGTTACGACATCAAGAATTACAATTACGAAATGAAAATGTACGTTTACTGCGGTGCTTCGGACTGAATTAAGACTAAACCAGAACTGAACCAGGACTGTCCTGTCCTTTTGCGCACACGGGGCTCACGCATTCAAGAGTTTATGGACACCCATCTTATGCTCAACTCCAGTCAAACATGCACAGATCTCCACCCATAGAGGTATTCATGCCTCCACCCCATGCACACAAACACCTCCAAAAGCCTCCGTACTCCAGACTGTCGGACCATTATGGCTGCCCTTACATCCATGCGGCTCCCGGAGTCAGGAGCGTCACGGAGTGATACACACTGTGCTTCATCATAATATTATGATGTGTATAAGGAGACGAAAGGGCACCTGTTAAGAAATTCACACTGGAGCCTGACTTACTAATATAAGTCAGTAAGGACTAGGCATTATTACTGTCCGTCTGTCCAACAAACAACCTCACACACACTATCTCTCCCACACAAACACCTCTTTACTTCTTCACTTACACTTAGGCCTATATTTCCATACCTTCCTTCATACCAGTGTTGCTTAACTGGTGGGTCGGGACCCAAAGTGGGTTCTGTGTGGGTCGCAGAGCTTGTACTTAAAAACTAAAAACTACTACTAAAAAAAAAAGATGACCCTGTCAGATGTATTGCCAGGGCACTACATTAGAGGAAAATTCTATTAATTACAAATCAGTTACTGATGTTACTGAATTGGTTTGAAAATTCCGGTCGCGACTTCCTGGTGAAGGGAAATTATGGGTCCCTAGGCCACACCATTTAAGAACCACTGCTCCATACCATGTATGTAGCCCCTCAATATCCATGCACAATAAAGCTGAGTGACCAACCTCATTCCACTATGTTTTACACAAGTATCTCTGTAGGTGACAAAAAAATTTGCTTGTGTCCTTGTACTTATTTTGTAGTGTTAGGGATGACAGTAAGTTGACCTGGCCCACTTAATACAAAACTATTACTTTTACATTATGAATGATCAGATTATGATATCTAATTTAGTGAGAGGGGGATGAAAGTGAGAGGGGATGACTGATCTCACACACACACACACACACACACACAAACACACACACACACACACACACTTGTTACAGTTTGTCTGGAGGGGCACACTCTTAAATGTTAAATACATCTCGAGCATAACACCACTGATTCCACCAAGCACCCTCAAACAGACATTCTTATAACCTACACTCTCCATCTCATATATACACACACACACATTCATTCATTCATCTAGAAAGACCCCTTAATTTTTCATGTCATGGTTATGACCATGTCATATCAGTCTTAACTGTTACCTCATGTGTTTTTCTCTTTCTGTTTTCAGAGCCTTTTGTGGCATTCACACCAGTATGTACACTACTAAGAAAGTGTTGGACTTTGAATTGGTGGATAGCCCGTAGCCTCTTGGCAGACTGGTCAGTGCATGTGCCGGGGTGGACTGAGTGAACAGTGTGAGGGCAGAGAGATGGAACTGGAACACATCAGCCAATGGGAGACAGAGATGCTACAGAGATGCTACTGAAACCACTACTGCACATACCTGATGTAGCCACCACCACACAACACAAACAGGTCGTTACACACACACACTTTATATATCCACCTCACAGCACATACAGGATCAGCACTGTTCAGATTTTTTTTAATTCATATAGACCCTCTCCAGTCCATAGACTGGTCATCTGATGCTTAATTATTTGTTTTAATTCAATTGTTAAACCTATAATAATAATTGTTAAACCTGTAGACTGGTTGGCTGATGTTTTTATTTTTTAGTGAAATTGTTAAACCTATAATAGCGGCCCAATGCTGAATTTTAAATAAAAATACAAATAAATTTGTTTTGAACAACAAATAAACTACTTGTTTTGTTTTTCTTTGTAGAAGTCTGAAATAATTTATCAAAGTTACAGCATGCGACTGTAATATTTACAACATTCTGTCCTGTGAAATTACAATAAATCCCTAAAAATACAGGAAATTCCTGGCTACTGGGTTGCTGTAAATGAAACCTTTTGCTGTAATATTTACAGTATGTGAAATTACAGGACACTCCTGTAAAATTACATGATGATATTGAAATGAATTACAGTACCTTGTTGTAATAAATGTACAGTAACAGTCCTGTATACCATTTACAGTAAATTTACAGCAACTATTAGCCAGGAATTTCCTGTAAAGTTTACAGTAAATTTCTAACAGTGTAGGTTACATAGTGCAGCTTTAATAAGCAGAAGTTAAAAGGTAAAAACATACTCGATAGTTTTGTGGTAATGAACTTGTTTTCTGTATATTCCTTCAGTAACAGTAGTGCTTCCCGAGTTTGAGTTCTGTTTTTGTTCTTCCTGGTGGTTTGTGTTGCACATTTGAACAGGATAAAGTTAATAATAAGAGAAAAATCGTGCTGTCGTCATGACCAAGTTAACACAGTTCTCAAACTTGTAATGTAGAGCAAAAGATGTATTATTGGTCTGTTATTAATGTAGTAGCAGTGTCTGGAAGGGTTCCCTCCGGGCACTCTGGTTTCCCCCTTCAACCCAACAATGCACTGTAGGTGTGAAAGTGATGTGTGTGAGTGTATGGATATGGAGTGAATGAATAATGCTCTGTTAATAATGCTCTAATAATAATAATTCAGTAGAAAGTGATTCGGAGTCGATGGAGTCAATTTGCATGCATGCTCATTTTCTTTTTGGATACTGCCGCCCAGTGGGCCATGTCCATCTATATATACAATATATGGAGCTTTCACAGTGACCGTATACTGGCCTTACAAAGTTGTGTTACAAAGTTGTGTTCTCATGATTTTTGTAAGTAAAATCTGTCTTGTTCAGCTCCAGCTAAAGCCTTTGCATGTGTCATGGCACTGGGGGCAGATGGCTCCAGATTGGCTCCAGTAACCGTGGCATCATGAGCCTCGTTTGAGCGGCGCTAAACGCTGTGGGTGACATCAAACTTGCTTAGTCCACTTTTTTATACAGTCTATGGTCTGTACAGTCCACGGTGCTGGTGTCCTGTCGACTTGAGCTCCCTGCGCATGTGCACAACCCCCAAGCACGGTCCCAGTTTAAATGCCGTCGATTTGAGCTCCTGAGGCAGCAGTGGAGAAACAAGTCACATTTTAAAAGTGTATTGGTTGTATGTTTTGACCAACATGTAAACATAGACATGTGCATGTTGGATTCACGGCAGAATACCTATGTTAGATGATTGAATAGTTTGGATTTAATATTTGATTTTAACGTTATCATTTTCATTACATATTTTATTTTGTTTCCATGAGTTGAAAACCTAACTTTGTTTCACAGGTGCTGTATAACAAAAATATCACTATATTATAATGGGAAATTCACACTGGAGCCTGTGATATTAGCCTTAAACATTATATGTCTAAAGCTATTTAATATAAAGATTTCGGTGTTTCTAGTCATTTCTTTCTTTTATATATAGAACTATATATAGTTCTCTTATACTGCTTTGTTGGAAGATATAAGCCTGGCGAAATGTGCGACCTCTACCCAAATTCATATAAATGTGTAACCCTATAGTCATGAGCTCTGGGGAATGACCGAAAGGACGAGATTGTGGATACAAGCGGCACAAATGAGTTTCCTCTGCAGAGTGGCCGGGCGCTCCCTTAGAAATAGGGTGAGGAGCTCAGTCACACGGGAGGAGTAGAGACGCTGCTCCTCCACATCAAGAGGAGCAGCTGATGTGGCTCAGGCATCTGTTCTGATGCCTCCTGGACGCCTCCCTCAGGAGGTGTTCTGGGCATGTCCCACCAGGAGGAGGCCCCGGGAAAGACCCAGGACATGCTGGAGGGACTATATCTCTGGGCCTGCAAACGCCTCGGGGTCCCCCTGAGGAGCTGCTGGAGGAAGTGTCTGGTGAAGGAAGTCTGGGAGTCCCTGCCATAGACCTTATATAAAAGTGGACTAAGCGAGTGTAACTTCACCCAGTGTTCAGTGCTGCTCAAATGAGACTCGCAATGCTCACGGTTACAGGAGCAAATTTGGAGCCAGGCTCTATGTTATGAAGAGCATTTTTTGTTTGACAGTTTGACATTTAAGTTGTCGGTTCTTTTATATTTGTTATTTTTTATCTTACATTGGGATAAGTGGGTGGACGGCGTACCCCTGCGTACCACGCCCACTACACCACTGATCACTTGACTAGCTTAGCTATTGTCTCAATATTGACACTTAGAGATGTTATATTTAAAGTTACATCCCAGTATAAATCAAACCGTCTGTTTGAACCAGTTTTTCTTGTCTCTTTCCTACTGAGCATTTGGTGACCTGAACAAAACATTCAATTGCAGCACAAGAAGAGCAACTTTAACAGTAGCTAGTTGATAGATAGAATAGTTGTACAGTATGTAGGCAATACATGCTTGAGTTACTTGTTATCCAACCTCTATTTAGAGTTCAAAGTGTAGAGTCATTTACTCCTGCATTTAACACATCACAGGTACTGGACACATGAGAAGAGACTAAATGAGATACTGTAATATTGCTCTGTCATCTCCTGTATCATTTAGGAATGTACAGGCCTTTCTTTCCACACACACACACACACACACACACACCTACACACACACACACACGCACACACGCACACGCACAAATTTGAAAAATCATAGGAAAACACTGATTCATGCACTGAAGGAGAAGCACTGGGCTGAACAACTCCACACCTGAGATCGGTCCTCAGTTCAACTGCTCGGAATTTGTTAGTGTAGGTGGACATGAAGAGGAGTGGAAAAGAGTGGAGTATCCTCATGACTAAGAAGAATACACAAACACGCACATGTACACACACACACACCCAAGCACACACATGCACAGACTTAACACAGGTACAAAGCGCATCACAAATACACAGAGAAGCAAACAGTTTACTGGAAGAAGTGATGGACATTTTTCTTTCTTTTAATTTTCTTGGGCTGCTTTTTCAATGAGTAGATGGAAGTTTATTGAGCCTTTTACTTTAGTTTGATTGTGCAGTAGAGTCATGGGACTACTAGAACTGTTTTCTGTTTTACAAATCATAATTTGTATGAAATTTTTAAAAAGTGGACACGTGCCATAACACTGCCAGTTACTTGAATAGTTTGAATTTGAATTTGAAAACATTTTGGAAAAACGTGTGTGGTTCAGTTAAAAGGTTGGATTAAAATTAAAAGTTCTGTTCATTATTTGAGAATACTCACATTGAGATTTCATTGTACTCTTTACATGTGGGTAATACTTTGAATATGCAGACATAAACATGTATAACAGTAGAAACTGTAAAAACACACTAAGAGAAAATATAAGTCCAATGTGTAAGTGATCAGGTATTTAAGCAGCTTTGTGAAAGAGACAAAAGTAACAATATCTCTCCTCTAATAACAACAATCATCAGCTCCTCACTCACCACTGGTTCTGTCCAGCAGTAACTCAAGCTGGCTGCCATCACCGGTATCCTAAAAAAACAAGCCTTTCAAAATAAAGTGATGAACTATATATATATATATATTTTTTTTACAACGCATTACAGTATTTAGCAAAATTAGCAGAAGTGTCAAAAATATATGAGATCATTTACAACCATTGCCGATGCAATACCCCGACAGAGGTTTTTCCGCTCTTCAACATTGGGTCGTACCGTGGCTACCGTGGTCATAACCTCCTGAATGACAGTGTCCACTTTCTGCAGGGCATGTATGTCACAAGAAGAGTGTCCAGGCAGAGCTGCCACTGCTACCTGAAAGGCCACAGAACTCTTTGCGGTCCATGCAACCCCTGCAATGTGTGTGGAATGAGTGTCCCGGGATCATTTCCGAAAGCTTCTGAGAGGCGAGACATTACTAGTGGGACAATGAATGTGCATTTTGATTGCTTTTACCAGATCTGTACCTCAATTGAAAGCTCAGTGCTGCTCATCAGTGACAAAGTGCTTGCTCTTACCAGTGACAAAGTGCTGAATACTCTCAGGACGTATACTCTCAGGACATACATATACTCTGGATGTAATTCCCTTCTGATTGCTCTGAGCCATTTCTACCTCCTGACAGCCTTGGTATTTCTGTTTGGCACATTACACTGTAAAATTTAAGTTCTGGGTTCTCTTTCTTGTTGGCAGTACATTTTGTCACATAACCTTTAGACATTTTCTCCTAATGTGGTAAAAGCTGATAACCCTGGGGATTGGGAAACCCCGTTTTGTCATTCAAGTGAATGGACCGCCAGTAATTAGTTTCTCCTCAGGGGGCGTGGTTTCTCAAATTATGCTCCACCCCTACACACACACACACATATGCACATACACACACACACACGCACGCACACACGCACAGCCCCACCTCCACTGCCCTCACCAGCAGACCTAAGCCCCCATCACCATCTCTACATACACATCGCACACTGCCACTCCACCCCTACCCCCCATCCACAGACACACACACTTAACATTCCACCCAGCCATCACCCTGTGTCCATGTGTTATTTTGAGTACTTATTGTGAATTATTTATTTAGTAATTTGCTTTCTAGGACACATTAATGCAGTATGTGATGAGGAGGCTGCGCAACAGAGTTCATCAGGCTCTACAAATACTTCTTGATCATGACTTCCTAGAATTTGTTTGCATGCAGGAATAGTTTTTTATGGACATTAATGCCCAGCATTTTCCAGTGCCCCTGGAGGTCATGGACAGATTAATTGAGCTGTGCAGCCACTTCAGCAGAGCAGACTGCACAAAGATGATTATTTACCAATGGCAATTCAATTTGAAATATGTCTTGGAAGTGGGCGACCAAAAGTCGAAATTAACATGGACTATGTACAACGTCTTATGGAAAATGGACATCCTGTTATTTCAATCGCCAACTTTCTAGGGATGTCCGGTGCCACACCCTATAGACCAGTGGTTCTTAACCTTGTTGGAGGTACTGAACCCCACTAGTTTCATATGTGCATTCACTGAACCCTTCTTAATTGGAAAAATAAAATGTTCTTTTTTGCTCTACATAGTTAGTATGAAGGGAAAATATTAAGAAAGAAATTACACAACGTACCATCACAGCAGTCACAAGACTATTGTCGTGTAATCATGAATCACATGAGTTGGATGTGTGTCTTGACCCCTGCCAAAGATTGACTCACCAAACCCCTGAGGTTCCATTGAACCCAGGTTAAGAACCACTGCTATAGACAAATGACTGCCCATAACCTGCTGGGCAAGTGAACACAGTACAGTAGGTGCTCTGATGCTGAAGTTGATGAACTTGTGTTACAAGTCAAACAGTGGTGGCTAATGAGGGGAGCACTAGTAAGACCAGTGGGATCATGTCAAGGCAGTGATGCATAGAGTGGACAGCCATGGGGTAGTGTCAAGATTGACTTAGCTTGAATGTGTTGTAAGACACACAGACTCTGTGCCGTGCCCTGAGTACCTTGTTCATATTGACACCAACCACAAACTGGTCCGGTAAAGTATATCTGTGGGGTAAATTGTTAGATTATGTAAGAAGTCAGATCTAAGTATTAACTGTTCATTATCTTCTCTATTAGGCATTGTGACATTTGGAGGCATCGATGGTTTCTCACCGAAGTTAAGAGGAAAGGATAAGCTCGGATTCACATACCCACTGGGGATACTATTTTGCTACCATAGTGCAGCATCAAGACAGTACAGACTGGCAATAAGTACTGCTTTAGAGACAAGATAAAACAAATAGGTAGCAAGACCAGGCACTAGCATTTGTGCCACTAGTAGCCTAGTTCCAAGCAAGCCAGACAGGTCAGTGGCAAGATACCTGGAAAAACCTAGTGCACTTTACTAGTAAGATAATATTATCATCAGTAATTATTTGGTCAAATTTTTACAGATAATAATAACAACAGGTCCGACACCAACCTATCCTTTTTCAGCCAAGCTGTTCAAGAATTTGGATATCCTCTCAGGTAAATTTGTCGTGTGGTATGTGGTATTTTGAAGAGTGTTTATCTTACCACTGGAGTGCATTCACCTTGCTATTGCAATTCATAGGCATTCTGTGACTAGGGAAAAGTGCTACTGTGGTGTTGTTCACAACAGCTACACACCATAAAACAAACTAGTGGCACATTGAGAATGCACTTCTTAATACCAGTGTCAGTATGCTAATTAGACAAGAATAGTGATGGATGCAGCAAATCATTGATAAAAACACACGCACCTCAATAGTAAAGCAAGCATGCAACATCAGAATAAACAACACAACAAAAACATGCAAAACACACAATAAAGACCTTTAAACAAAACACAGTGGCCACTTCTGACTGTAAGCAATTACCAAAGATAACATATGCACACTGCACTCATACCTCAGTCCAAGTTACCAAATGTAACCCCAGTTCTATGTCTCTGTCCACTTCAGTTGTGTCCTGACAGCAACGCCAAGTTTGCCATGGCACAGGGGCAGAAGGCTGTAAAAAATATAAATAGGCAGTACAGTTTTGCTCACTAGCACCAACCATAAATTTAAATGTCAAAGGGAACAGGTAAATTATAATATAAAAGGCAACACAGGTAAGTATGAAGTGATGATATGAACTAGGAAAAATATACAATTTTATTAATTACTTAGTTGAAGGTATACAAAATCATTTAAAAAATTATTCACAAAAAGGTTCCCATTCACTCATACAATAAAAATCAGCAATAGCAATCTTTAACCATGTTAGATCTGCTCCAATACCCACAGCAGCTGGGAAAGGTAGATGGGTAAAAGAAGAAAGAAGAAGAGGAAGAAGGGTCGAAGGGGAGGCATGTGGAGTCTGCAAACCTAAAAAGTTATCATTTGGAATTCAGAATATAAACTATTCAAAGTCATACATAGCAGGACAGGGGCCATGTGTAACTAGACAAACCAAAGTTTCAAGGATGAGCCATGCACACAGAAGCACAAAGAAGCACCCAGGGCAGAGAATATGTGAAACCCGAGTGCCCCACCTACAGACTGTGCTGGATTAATTACTTAAAATGCAACAGTGCAACCCTTACCGGAGCGTATGAACGAATGGTGTGCAGCACGAGGCTGAAGGCGTCCTCGTGCACAGAAGAGCTCTGGAAGCCACAAACTACACAAACAGCGGCAGGTAAATATGTATTTTAATATCAATTTGGAATCGGAAAATAACTGACCGGAATATTTGACAAAATGCTACACGCACGAGCCGGGAGAAGTCCTGATATAACCCTCATGCACATGCAGGAAGTCAGCAAAAGGAGGATTGTTTGTTTGGATACATTTGTGGTCACTGCAATTCAGGCACTACATAATAATAATAATAATAATAATAAATTGTATTTATATAGCGCTTTTCACGATACTCAAAGACGCTTCACAAATATAACAATACAAGGAACACAACATAACATTACAAATACAACATTAAGTTCATAAAATTTAACGTTCAGAGAGAACATGTTAAAATTACAAATTAAAAGCAGCTTTAAACAGGTGGGTCTTGAGGTTGTTTTTGAAAGTTGGGAGATCGGTGCAGTCTCTGAGTTGTTGTGGTAGTGAGTTCCAGAGGGTGGGGGCAGCGATGGAGAAGGCTCTGTCTCCCCAGGTTCGGAGCTTGGTCCTGCAGGGAAGGGACAGGAGGTTTGCATGGGAGGAGTGGAGGGAGCGGGATGGGGTGTGGCGGTGGAGCAGGTCTGTGAGGTAGGATGCGGCCAGATTATGGAGGGCTTTGAAGGTGATGAGGAGGACTTTGAACTGTATGCGCTGAGGGATGGGGAGCCAGTGGAGGTTCTGGAGGACGGGAGTGATGTGTTCACGGGAGCGGGTGTGTGTGAGGAGACGGGCAGCAGAGTTTTGAATGTACTGTAGCTTATTGAGTGTTTTGGAGGATGTACCATAGAGAATGCTATTGCAGTAATCTAATCTTGAAGTGATGAAGGCATGAATCAGGGTTTCGGCAGCAGAAAAGGAAAGTGATGAGCGGAGATGGGCGATGTTTTTGAGGTGGAAAAATGCAGTCCGGGTTATTTGGTTGACATGCTGTTCAAAAGAGAGATTGGAGTCAAAAAGAAAACCAAGGTTGCGGATAACAGGTGATGGAGTCAGAGTGTTATTGTCAAAGGTCAACTGAAAATTTTGAAAGGATTTGGAGATGTTTTTGGGACCAATTATGATAATGTCAGTTTTATTACTGTTGAGTTTGAGAAAGTTTCGTTGTAACCAGGTTTTGATTTCAATTAAACAGTGGGTGAGTGTGGAGTGAGTTGTGGAGTTACATGACCTCACACACCTGATTACAGCCATGTGTTTCTCTTTCCAAACACCAGCTTCTTTGGCCTTAGCTCTTCCCCTGCTCCTCCAGACTTCACTCTCTCTCGATGTATATTTGGTTCATCTTCGGTGTTATTGAGCTGTTCTCTGTCTGATTTGCCTCATGTGGTGTTCCTTCATGTTTCTCAGTGGGTTGTTAATTTTATCTCATAGTGACAGACAGGTCCTGCTGTTGCTCTCACAGACTCTTGTACATTATGGTTAAAAAAAAAGAAAGCTGTACTCAGACTTTTCCCAAAAGAACAAATAGTTTATTAAGAATGATTCAAGCTCAGTAATTACTTACTTAATAACGTAACTCATAACACTTTAATTTACTTACTTACTTACTTTACCAAGCCTGAATCAGTTGTAATTACTAACTAGTTCTAAATCTGGAATTAAGTCTTTGTTCATGTTTCATTAAGGCTAATTAAAGTGTTGTTGTATTAATGTTATACTGATATCACAAAAAAGTAATTGGCTGATTACAAAGTTTGAAAGCTCAGTGCCAATCAGCTATGTAGTAACTAATCAAACGGTATATCATTTATCATTTTATGTAAAAGCATATGGGCCATGTGGGGATATTATTACCACATCTTTCACTGTGCATAAACTCTTAGATATATTTGATATTTGAATTATCCAAAAAGTCTATAGGGAAAAAAATAATGGGAAATTTACTTCTGGAACTGTCCTTACCCATTGCAAATTGAAGAAAAAAACAAAAACAAAGTCATGCAGTTTTAATTCATGTCAGCTCAAATGTCATATTTCCATATGAATAATGAGAAATGACAGGGCCTCACTGGTCTGACAGGGCCTCACCTGTCTGATATGGTGTGTAATCTCCTGTCAACCCTTTGTGCCACTTTTCTGCAGGAACAAGACCAGTGTAAACCCAGCATCACCCCAACGCACAATCATTATGCTAATGTGCTCCATGCTGAACCGCCCTGAAAAACAAAAGAAAGAAAACATATGTCAGAGGAGTGAAGACAGATGGAGAGTCTACAGTCAACAATTCAAGGTGCATGCGGCAGCTTTTCATCTTTTTCTAATTATGTTTCTAAGTAGCTCCTGTGTTAAGTATTTGATTGAGTTGAGAGGAAACATACAGGAAGTAGTGCTGAGTTTTAAAAAAGGAATCCCTCTTGAATCTGAGAGTACATGGGGGTATCTTTCACCACCTAAACCTCAACAGAATGGTATTAAATGTGTAATCAAATAAAATAGAGTGGTGTTTTTACTGCTAAAGAAATACCATGAAAAACAAGCACATGGCCTCGACTTTCCTCAGATACTGTAACTTATATCCTGGTGGTGGCAGAACTTAGAGCCTCTCGTCCTATGTTAGATGCATTTTGAGGTGGGATGGTGTTGGCTGTGCAGTGTGGATAAATCCTTCTTCTGTGTTCTAAAGCAGGGCACACCCAAATATTTCATGTGAAGTGTGTGTCAAAGCCTCTGAGATAAAAGGACTATATGTAGGCTGAGCTCTTAATGTTGGGCTGCTGTGCCGTAACTTGCAGATAGAGGACACATCATTCTCAGTATATGGACAGACCATGCCCAGAATTCCGTCCCTGAGCTCAGAGGCTGCACTAGCACTGACCCATGGCTGGCTGCAGGTGCTGGGGTTTAGATAGTGGCCATTCAGATCTGCTTTCTGATTGGATAATTGACCAAAAAACACCAAATGTAACATAAATGGGTCATAATGGGACACGTGTGTGGCTCAGGTAAAACCACTTCTGCCGCTCACCCCAGTGCATGCTGTTGTTGTGTCCTTAGGCAAGACCCAATACCCAAGTGTTGTTTGAGTCCAAGTCCAACAAAGTGGCATGTTTGCAGTGTTTATATCATGGAGGTTTGCTAACATGCACTGTCCCAGTCACAAAATAAAATGAGAGTTTTGTTCAAGTGCACGAACAGTTCAAAAAGCCAAGGCTAAATTCCACCTTCCTTCCAGAGTGAATAACTGCAAAGTTATGTGCCTGGAGCAATCAGAATCTATTCAGACTCAAGTGGAAGTCATGTTACAGTTCACCAACAGTCTTCATTCTGAATATTTTACATAAAGCTCACGAGCCTGAAGGACTGTATTTAAAACTGTAGAAGCACACTCTAATGTGTGAAAGTCATGTGCAAGGTCAAGGGTTGGGAGTTTTGCACTGACTTGTGGAAAAATATTATAACTGATCTCCCAAATAAAAAGTGGACATTCATTTGAGCTCATTTGAAATTCTGTGTTTCCTGTGCTTTACACCATTGTATTTAAAGGTCCGCCATGCAACTTTTCTGGTGTAATATTTCACTACCTTTTTTATTGTTAAAAATACAATGAAAAAACAGCATTCTTACTGTGAATGGGGTCGCCTCTCCACAGATTTGACCTGTAACTTGTCCTGGCCTAGCATCACCTGCTGTGTAACTAGGTAAAGCAATAGCATTCCCATGGAGACAAGCAGGTGATGGACCCTCCAGAAAGATTACATCGTGTGCCTTTAATAGAAAGTAGTCAGCATTTTTGTTGTAATACAGTTCAAGGGCCATGCAGTTCACTGGCATTTATGCAAATTTGTGGATTTCCCTTTTGTATATTTCTTGTGAAAATACCATGTAATTGAAAAACTGGTTCTTCTTCTTGAGCGTATGGATTTAAACAAAGCCCCTATTTGCACAGAGGGACAGAGGGAGATTGGAGCTGCCAGAGGAAACAGCCTCCCCAAAATCTAATCTGCCTGTTCTACCCCACACAGACCTTTGAAGCAAATGCATCTTTTGTGTTCCTGCAATGATGGGTTTCAATAACAACTGAGATATTCGAGATCCATCCATCCATCCATCCATCTTCTCCCGCTTAATCCGGCTGGGTCGCGGGGGCAGCGTGCCCAATACTCATAGCACCTGACCCCCCCATGAACCCCTCTGCAGGTGGTGAGCCCACAGGAGGGTGGACATTATGGTCCTTGATGTTAGCTCATAGGGGTATTCGATATATATATATATATATATATATATATATTAGTGGTGGGCCGTTATTGGCGTTAACGTGCTGCGATAATGTGAGACTCTTATATAGACTCTTATATATATATATATATATATATATATATATATATATATATATATATATATATATATATATATATATATATATATATATATATATATTAGTGGTGGGCCGTTATTGGCGTTAACGTGCTGCGATAATGTGAGACTCTTAACGAGCGATATAAAAAATACCGCTGTTAATCTATCATCAAAATTGGGTTTGGAGCTGGGTCCTATAGCCTACTAAGCAAACTGATGACTTTCACCACCATGTTTTAGGGCGGATGTATACATAGCCGAATTTCACAGTAGGGGGCGAGAACGAGTTTTCCAACCTCTATGCACCTGTAAATTACCCAAGCTAGGCTAACAACCAACCAACCACACCAAGCCTGACATTCTAACATGGACGCAGCCACAAAACTGCAAGGCTTGCTTCAAGGAAATTTCATTTTATCCTTTTTATCCTTATAACATAGCTAACTTATTACATAAGGCATATTTGTCTTTTTATGGGAACAAATCCCAATGCAGCAATTTTTTCAGTATCGACGCCAATATTACCAGTATACCACTATCCATATAAGGGCATGTTATTGTTATTATTATTATAGTTACAGAGAGAAAAGAGGACATAGAGTTTGTTTAGTGAGAGAAGCGAATGCATACATGTCTTCATACATGACTCATTTGCCTGTAGAACTGTGCTGTAGTTCTGTGACAGTGATAGGAGCACGGGGGATAGCTTTTCTGCCACACTGATTTTCTTTCAATTAGCGCTGTGTATGTTGTGCATCATGGCGACAGAACAGATCAGCGAGGGGCTCTGATCAGAAGTGAGTTTATTATGGAAATGAGATCTTTAGACCAGGGGCCTCATGACAGAGCTGAGCCAAAGCACCAGGGGACATGTATCTGTGGAGCATTCAGCCCATTTCGTCTCCACTGAAGGATATGATCAGCCATCCACAGCATGGAGCCTGTCAAACTTGGCACCCTCCCTAATGTGTTATTAGTAAAAAGAAACTTCAAAAAGTAAAAAAAAAAAAAAAAAAGAAGAAGATAAGAAGAATTCTAGATGGTGTAAGATGATATTTGTAATGTACACTGAATAATAATAGAGTGGATTTATATAAGCCTCTTGAAGACAGTCTTTACACTGCATCAGAATCAAATTTATTGCCATTGTCAGTGAACAATATTCACAAAACACTAACACTAAATTCTGCTTCAATGATATGACTGATATGATATGAATATGAATACAAAATACACCGTATGGGCAGAACAACAGATAAAACTAACAGTACAGAGATTAACTTTTGTTGGACAGTCACCATTATTATTTCACACATTCAGTGATAGCAAGCTATGGTAGTCACAGCGGCCCCAATCTGTGCCATTAGCCCCATCACCAACACACATACCCACACACACACATACACAATCATACCGTGAATATCTTGCCTAAGGATAGAACAACAGTTTGCATTAAATCCTTTATTTTCCACTATTGTGCCAGACAACAGAGTGCCTGGAGGTATTGTCAGGTGTGCACTGAGGGAAAATATTCCATTTACTTTCAACCTTTGATGGTAATACTCTGGTATTTTGAAGCATCTTGAGCAAACATACGAAACCGAAATATCAGTTCCTGCAAAATCCACAGAGCCAGCCACTGTGACATATTCATTAAACCTCTTTTGTAACTGATACCATGTGATAATATGTTCTTGACCTTAGACCCTCTGTTTCCCCACTGTGGCACCTGGTGTTCCCAGCAGGGTCCCATCCAAACCCTCCGTTGAGGTCAGGCATTTCCTGATCATATGGCCACAAAATATCAATACATGATGGTAGAAAATTCAGTTCAATGACTTTTGGAGCATTGTTTTGGTGAATAGTAAGAATGATCAACATGGTTTATCATGGACTTTCTTTGGTTTTCAGATTCTAGAATGTGATAGAATGTGATGTCATACACCCAGATGGGGGCAAGACATAGATTTTCCCAATGATAACACTCTGCATGAACAATTTTCCCAGACTGGTTGAGGCTGTGTATGTCCCACGCACAAAAAGCACAAATAAAACACAGCTAAACTCTGACAGGAAAGGCGTCAGATCTCATAACTTAATAAAAATAAATACATGTGTCGCAAATAAACAAAATGATAAGTGTGTAAAATGTGGACTGCTAAACATCAGGTCCATCTCCTCTAAATCTCTTTTAATAAATGAATTAATTGACGACTAGCTTTAACTGAAACATGGCTTCAGGAAAATGATTATATTAGACTAAACGAATCTACTCCTCCAAGTCACATGAACTTTAAAAGTGCCAGGAGCACAGGTCGAGGTGGCGGTGTGGCCGTCATTTCTCACTCCAGCCTAATTCTCAGCCTCAAATCTAATTATACATTCTGCTCCTTTGAAAGCCTCGCACTATCTATTACGTGCGCCAACTGGAAAAACCAAAAAGCTGTTATTTTTATAACAATCTACTGACCTCCTGGTCCATATGCCGAGTTTCTGACAGAGTTTTCTGACTTTATTTCAAGTTTAGTTTTGGAATGGGAAAGGATTGTTATAGTTGGAGATTTCAACATACATGTTGATAACAGCAGTGAGTGCCTCAGCAGTGCTTTTGGTGCTCTCCTGGATGGGGTCGGTTTTATCCAGAGTGTGAACAAGCCAACTCACTGTCACAATCACACTCTCGATCTCGTCCTAACTTATGGTATTGAGATTAATGATTTAATTGTTCTTCCTCAAAACCCTACACTCTGACCATTTTTAATGACCTTTCAATTCATACTAAAAGACTATCCAGCTCAGCAGGAGAAAACTATAATGAAAAGACCAATATCAGAAAAATCAGTTGCCGAGTTCAAAGAAATAATTGAGCCAGTATTAAATGATATGCCATGTGACAATGAGAACAACTTTAATCCAATTATCATGGATCAGTTTGTTCATAGGACAATGCTCAGCTTAAAATCTGCTCTCGATGTTGCAGCTCCGCTAAAACAGAAAAGCATTAAACCAAGACCTCCGGCTCCATGGTTTACTCCAGAACTGCGATCACTCAAACAACACGTAAGATGCACAGAGAAGCTCTGGCGCCGCTCGCGCTCCGAGCAGTCTCTGAAGGCATGGAAGCTCTGCCTGCTCTCTTATAAGGCCGCTCTGCGAAAAGCACAAACCAGATACTATTCAAACCTAATAGAAGTAAACAAAAGCAACCCTAGATTTCTGTTCAGCACTGTAGCCAGGCTGACAAACTCGCACACTGCCCCTGAGTCTCTTCTCCCCTCAAAGTTCAGCTGTGATGACTTTCTTGAATTCTTCGAATACAAAACTACAACCATTAGAGACAAGATCAACGAAGCCACTCCAAAAATCAGCACCGAGCAAATCCAGCAAATCCAGTCTGTAACACCAATATCCCACATGAATCCTCTAACAGCATTAGACAAATTTACTCCTGTCGATGAGGTGGAGATTACCTCAGTCATTATGTCGTCCAAACCATCAACTTGTTTGCTCGACCCTATTCCAGCCAAACTCCTCAAAGAAGCTCTCCACCTAATAATAGGTTCCATCCATAACATAATAAATATGTCGTTAGAAAATGGCTATGTTCCTCAGTCCTTTAAATATGCTGTAATTAAACCGCTTTTGAAAAAAACTAGCTGAAATCTTGATGAACTAGCCAACTACAGACCTTCATTTACCAAGCTCCTGTGTTATGGAATCAACTCCCTGTTGATGTTAAACAGACACAGTCTCTTTATTTAAGACCAGGCTTAAAACCTTCCTCTTCGGAATAGCTTATGACCTGTTTACTTAGTTTGATGTCACTCCTAACTAACTATGACGAGGTTGGTTGGGAGTGACATTAAAATCCCAGGTTAAGATAAGCTGCTGTAGGAAATAACAAGCTGGGAGAAGTGTGACAACCTGAGCACTGTCCTCTGTTTCCTCCTATTTTCTCATCAGCATCACTTACTATGTTCTCATCTGTAGCTCGTTCAATGCTATTCACATGTTGTCCCCTGTCCCACTCCCCCTGTGGAGTGTAACTCTTTCAGATGCCTGATGACTGCTGGACCTCTCTCCTCCTCCTCACCTGACTCTCTTCCTCCTCGCCCGGCCCCCTTCCTACCCGCCTGGTCCTCCTCCACCCGCTGCCCGGCCCTCCTCCCTGCCTGTCCCTCCTCCTCCTCGCCCGGCTTCCTCCTTCTCGCCCGGCCTCCTCCTCTTCTCCTGGCTCCTCCCCGGCTCCTTCCCCACCTGGGTAGACGTGGCCATACCGAACTGGCCCACGGGCCTGGACATCTATAGCCTGTCCATCTATGGGAGTGGATCTCTCCTTCACTGTAGTTCTCCCCGAGGTTTCTTCTTTTTCCTAGGTTCCTGGGTTTTTTGGAGTTTTTCCTTGCTGAGAAGGAGTGTCTAAGGCCAGGGGATGACTGGACAATGTTTCATTTGCTGCTTTACATGAATGCTGTTTATGTTGTTTATGTTTGTTTTGATATGTCTGTGTGTATGTTTACTCATCAAAATCTTGGAACACCCTTAGAGGCAACTGTTGTTGTGATTTTGGACACTACAAAAATAAATTGAATTGAATTGAATTGAACATTGTATTTGCCAATACATTTCCAAAAGATAAATGCAAAAATGTTGGACCTGATCACTTCTAGTAGTGATTATTACTGACTGTATTAAATATTAGTGGCCAATGGAATGTAATGCAGCCTGAAAGCAGCAATAAGATAAGATAAGATAGGACTTTAATGATCTCACAGTGGAGAAATTCAACAGTCACAGTAGCTCCAGGACAGTTTAGTGCAAAAAAGGGGGGAAAAGTGTGATGCAATCAAGATAAACAATAATAAAAATAGAAATAATAATAAAAATAATAATAGCCAGTACAGGAGAGCACAGAATGGCAGTGAGCTACAGCTGTTAAATCTTATGTGTGTCTAAATGTAAAATACATGATTGATTCCAACCTCTATTGCAACCTCTCTTTAGAAATCTGCCACTTAAATCAAATTCAGAATCCAATTTTATCCTGCCACTAATGGCATCCTGATGTCAACATTTTATTCAAGAGAGTTTGAAGTGTTTTAATTGGTTAGGAGCATGATTCAGAATCAGAGCTACATATCACCAATACCACTGGTCCTGTAGTTATGCTCAAGATTTCTGTGTACTGATCTGAACTCTCATCGCTCCTCTGACTTAATGAACCCACATTGAGGTCCCTGTAGAAATCACTGTCTCAAAGCTCAAACATAATGAAACCGTTCCATTGATTGGAGTGACTCTGGAGCTGGAAATGGGTGATTAGGATGAGCCTCTTCAATCACACACTCATTCTCACTCATCACAAAACTGTTTGGCCCCATTTTTACAGGAAATTGATGTACAAGAGAGCTTACAATTAAGACATAGATTGTCTCATTAATTTGTGGCTTGCATTTTATATACATGAAATAAAAGTGAATTTACTGTATTTTTCTCATTCTTTGACTCAAACTTTATTTCTTTACCTCTCCTAACTTACACTGAAAACTTTGTGTCCTCTTTCAGTTCATTTGTAAATCTCTTTATTCTTCTTCAAGGTCTCCCTATTTTAACCTTGTCCTGAAGCTTGAGTGTTCAAATTCAAGATAATCCATTTGGTAGCTTCCACTGATCTGTTTGAGGCTATGGAGCAGAAACTGTTGTTTTTTCAGACAAAAAACAAACAAACAAACAAACAAAAACCTATATATTATCGCTAATAGTGTCAGAGCCATAGACTGTATATATGAGTGGACTAAGTAACTGTGACGTCAGCCACAGCGTTCAGCACTGCTCAAATGAGGCTCCTAATTTTAACAGTTACAGGATCGAATTCTGAGCCAGGCTCCGTATTTGGAAATCCAACTGCAAGTATCATAGCAACCACACTTTCTATATGACACACGGCAGCTAGCGCATTAGCTATGTCCACTCATATATACGGTGTAACATGTATGATGCTGCACATTTGTTAAAAAGAGGGTTTTATGCAAAATCAAGATGTGTAATAACAATGTTGTAACATCACTTCATCAGAACATGTGGTTTTATATGTCATCCATGCATGTTTGAGTAATTTAGAGATCTCTCACTATTAGCTCTATTCAGCCCTCCTTAGAGTTAGCACAAAAAACATCATCAGGAAGCTCTCTGCATCTCCTGCCCATGCTTTTTTTAAAATAAAAATACAAGATACAAAACAACACACTACAATTTCACAAACGTGCTGTGATGTGCAGGAGTTGTGCACGGCATACTGATGGTGTTGTGATGACTGCTGTGATTGACATTGAGAGTCCCCTTCCTCCTCATTGACTTCAGGTATTGTATGATTGATTGTTGGAGCGCTGACCTCATTAGTGCTGTAATATCAGTTTAGAAGTGTGTTTAAACAGGTTATCTTACCCCTGTACTGTATATTTTATATTTGTGTATAAATCACATGTTTAGCCTCACAGCGGTTATTGTTGAACCACGTCATCTGCCTGTTTAATGTAAAGGCACAAACTGTTTTGTTAAATGCAACAGAAAGAACAGCCTGTGTTTGTGTCAGTGTTGACAGTGAAAATTTAGCCACAGGCAAAGAGACGGGGAATATAGCGTGTATACATGTCCCTAGTAATGAAACCTTTATCATCCACAGCTATAATGTACTGGAATGAAAGGCACTCTATGTACTTTTTACTATCTTAAATACATGAAAAATATAAAGAGCACATTTTGAACAGTTTGCAGTGGTTCAAGTATAGTCCTTACTCACCTTATGCATTCAGAGCATCCTGATTGTTCACCACAATGAATTTATAAGTGCTTTTCACAACTTTTGGAGACCAGAGAGGTGTTTTGTCATCATGGTAATGCTAACAACAACTAGCAGGCTAACTGCACACTTCCTGATACATGAACAATAAAACACTTTGTCCATATAACATCTGCACTGCTATCTAAGCATATTATTGCATTTTAAAACAGCTTAAAACATGTCTAAAAAGGTATCTAAATTGAGTCTGAGTGGATAAGGCACAGTGAGAAATATCAGACAGAACAATAGCACTTTGTTACTGCTTCCTGGAATACATGATTATGCAACACCTTCAGAAAAAAGTAAGAAACACTTTTTTTAGTCTTCTCATAATACACAAGTGGAGTTTGGTTCAGTTCACAGCTAAAAGTTTCCAGTCTGATTTAAATTACTGCAGTGTTCCTGTGGTGCGTTCAGGCTCAACAGAAAAACAGGTGGAGTCTTGTGGTGTGTTTAATGTCTGCATCTGGGTTTATAAATAAGATTTTTTCACGGGCTGTTGTTACATGCGCACAAAAAGTCAGATTAAATTTAAGATTTTCAGGTCTTGACATAATTATTACCACAAATTAGTTTAAAAAAGGGGTTATTACGTATCGTTTAGCCATGATCTTCAAACAGTGCACATTTTCTTTGTCTGACCTTGTCTAATCTGATATGAGCTGGAGCAAAAACACTACTAACATTGTTAAGAAGGCTCGGCCGTGTCTCTTTTCTTTGTGGAAACCAAGAGAATTCACAAAGAACTCAAAGATCCTGCTGAGCTTTTATCGCTGTCCCATTGAAAGCTTCCCGGTTGGCTCTTTCACTGTGTGCTTTGGTAACATTACAGAGAGAGTAAAGCTTTAAATCAGGTAGTCCTCTCAGCCAAAATACTGTGAACTGTGACCCACCTGTCCTCAAGGCTGTTTACAAAGATATTAAACACTCCACAAGACTCCACCTGTTTTGTTTTTATTTGTTTGTTTTTGCTGAGCCACTTAAACCTTCCTGGAAACTTCTAGCTGTGAACTGAACTCAACTGAACTCCACTTGTTTATTATGAGCAAAAAAAGATTTGACTTCTAACCCCTTGTCCAAGCCTGATCTTGTCAGATCTCAGAGGCTAAGCAGGGCTGGGCCTGGGTAGTACTTGGATGGGAGACCACAGGGAACATCAGGTGCCACAGTGGGAAACCAGTGGCAAAAATGGTCTTTGTGTCCAGGGGTGTCACTAGATATGTTACTGTTCTGGGGCACAGACAATCAATGTGAGCATGCAAAGTGCACAAGTAAAAAAAGGAGAAAAAAGAACACTTATTTATTATAAAAAAAAACATAAATAATGCTTGAGACTATAATCATATCAGATTATGTTGTTGTCTGGATCTTTATCTTTGAATAACCAGCTGAAATGAACTGATGCATTTGGCCTTGCAAGACGGACACTGAAAGTTTACTTCAGCTAGCTGCCTCATACATTAAATATTCAATTCAATTTATTTTTGTAGCGCCCAAAATCGCAACAACAGTTGCCTCTAAGGGCGTTCCAAGATTTGGATGAGCAAAACATACACACAGACATATCAAAACAGGAATAAACAACATTCATGTAAAGCAGCAAATGAAACATTGTCCAGTCATCCCCTGTCCTTAGACCCTCCTTCTCAGCAAGGAAAAACTCCAAAAAACCCAGGGTCCTGGGAAAAAGAAGAAACCTCGGGGAGAATTACAGTGAAGGAGGGATCCACTCCCATGGACGGACAGGCTATAGATGTCCAGGCCCGTGGGCCAGTTCGGTATGGCCACAGCTACCCAGGTGGGGAAGGAGCCGGGCGAGGAGGAGGAGGCCAGGCGAGACCAACTGGAAGCTTCTTAAAGTACCTTTAGTGCAGGCGGTGAGCAGAGAATTACAGTAATCTAGTCTGGATGTAACAAATGCATGGATAAGTTTTTCAGCATCATTTTTAGGCAAAATATTTCTGATTTTAGTTATGTTTCGGAAGTAAAAATATGCAGTTTTACAAGCTTGGTTTATATGAGCTGTGAATGAGAGATTTTGGTCAAATACGACTCCAAAGTTTTTTACAGTAGAGCTAGAGGCTATACTCACATTGTCAAGTGAGATTATCTGGTCTGACAGAGAATCTCTCTGACCTTTATGACCGACAACAATGACCTCTGGTTTTTCAGGATTTAAGAGCAGGTAATTCAGGGTCATCCAGGTTTTGATGTCCTTCACACAGGCACTGAGCTTATCGATTTGATCGGTCTGATTTGGTTTCATTGATAAGTACAGCTGAGTGTCATCAGCATAGCAGTGGAAATTAATGCCATGTTTTCTGATAATGTTACCTAGTGGCAACATATACAGAGTAAACAGGATTGGACCAAGCACAGATCCTTGTGGAACACCGCAAGCTACTTTAGAGCAGGGAGAGGTGCACTGGTTTACACTAACAAACTGGTACCTATCTGATAGATAGGATTTAAACCATTTGAGGGCGGTCCCTCTGACACCTATGTCACATTCTAACCTCTGCAGTAGAATGTTGTGATCAATGGTGTCAAACGGTGCACTGAGGTCCAGTAGGACCAGGACTGAAGCCAGCCTGTTATCAGCAGCTAGTAGCAAATCATTTGTCACTTTAAGCAGAGCAGTTTCTGTGCTGTGCTGAGCTCTGAAATCAGACTGAAAATTTTCATATAAATTATTGCCCTGCAGATGGTGACAAAGCTGTTTCACCACAACTCATTACAGAATCTTTGAGAGAAATGGAAGATTCGAGATAGGTCTGTAGTTGGCTAGTTCATCAGGATTTAAGGTAGGTTTTTTCAAAAGCGGTTTAATTACAAAATATTTAAAGGATTGAGGAACATAGCCATTTTCTAATGACATATTTATTATGTTATGGATGGAATCTATTATTAGGTGGAGAGCTTCTTTGAGGAGTTTGACTGGAATAGGGTCGAGCAAACAAGTTGATGATTTGGACGACATGATGACTGAGGTAATCTCCACCTCATCGACAGGAGTAAATTTGTCTAATGCTGTTAGAGGATTCATGTGGGATATTGGTGTTACAGACTGGATTTGCTGGATTTGCTTGGTGCTGATTTTTGGAGTGGCTTCATTGATTTTGTCTCTAATGGTTGTAATTTTGTAATCAAAGAATTCAAGAAAGTCATCACAACTGAACTTTGAGGGGAGAAGAGACTCAGGGGTAGTGTGCGAGTTATATAATATAATATAAATAAAATATAAAATATAAATATAAAAAGAAGTACTGTCAATCGATTAAAATATTTAATCATGATTAAGCTCATGAATGTCATAGTTAACATGTGATTAATCGGAAATTAATCGCACCTTTTAGTCCCCTGAATAATCATTTGAATACTCTTATCAACATAGAAAAGTGGATAGTCAGGCTTTGTGCAAATTTTTTTTTTTTTTTTTTTTTTTACTGTAACTGTGTTTGTCTGCCCCATCTGTCCCAACCATCGGCCCCAACCATAGAACTATAGTAAAAACGTTTTTATTATAGATCCATGGTATCAAAGCTGCAATACTAAGGGCTTGTATTTTCCTCATATGAATAACATCAATGGACCTAAAAGGGCTTCTCTGTTTTGTTCAACTTGTTTCCCTTCTAACGTTACAGCAGTGGCCACAGCTTATGAAAAAGCTAGTTTGCGCTATTTTTTTTTTTTTTTTACGGCGTTAAAAAAATTAACACATTTAAAATTGTTTTGCATTAACTTGTTAAAAATGCAATATTTTTGACAGCACTAGCAAAAAGTAAAGTTGTAACATTTTTAAAACCACATGGAAATGGCGACACAGAGGTGAAAACAAACAACAATGAGAGGCAGTTTACCCGATACTAACCTGTAAGACAGGTGGAAAGAAATAGAACTCAGACATCGTTGTTAGACATTATGTTGTTTTGTGTTTTGTGTTCTGTGAATAAATGACCATATTAAGTAGCCATGTGTGCACTGTGTATGGCAGGCACGGTGCCAGGATTCCAGTTGTAGGTGGACCTTAAATTAAAAACATGATCAAATTTAACCTAACAAAATGACTGACCAATATACTGATATATTATCTGTGGCTAAAAGAGATTTTAATAGCTTCATGCTCATTTCATTATTTTATTGCTTTATAAAATTCTTGGGGCTTAGAACAGACCTATCCGTGATCGCTGTCCAGGGTTCTGACTGAAGAAGGGCTCTTATGGTATTATAAAGAATGGCAAAAACAGAGGGGGGGTCAGGTGCTATGAGTATTGGGCAGCACGCTGCCCCCGCGACCCAGTCGGATTAAGCGGGAGAAGATGGATGGATGGATAGATGGATGGCAAAAACAGACATTTTCATTTTGGGCACTATTGGCTGGACTATATCAGAGCACAACACACAACCTGACACACCACTCACAACCAGCCCCAGCAACACAAATAACACACTGCTCACACCAGCCCCAACAACACAACCTGACACACCGCTCACAACTAGCCCCAGCAACACAATATAACACACCACTCACAACCATAACATGAAGAAAGAAATCACACTTCTCAATCACCCTAGTAGGCCTACTACTTATTATATACCACTACTACTTATTACATACTACTACTACTACTAATATTACTACTACTACTACATATTAATCATTTAGAATGAAATTATTATGTGCATTACTTCCATCATTCATCGCTAAAATTAAATGTTTAGAAATAGAAACCATCAGGAGACATGTAGCTGAGTTTTCTTCCATGAAATGAGCAGCCTGTCCTGTATGGAGGAATATCGCACTGGTGTCTGCGAGCTCAGCTGTCTGATTATTTAGGCTAAACTAGCAAAAACTGAACCTGGATTTATTCACATTTTTCATAAAACTTTATGGTGATCATTACATCTCAATCTCACCTTTTCCAACAATGTCAAGGCAGATGGTCAAACCGTGACAACCGGGACAATCTCTTCACATGTGAAGTCTGTGTGGACGCGCGACAAGGGCTTCCGGCATTTTGCGGCGTGTCTTCAGGCGTCGGCGTGGCGCAAATCTGTCGTCAAGGCGGCGGTTTTCAGTGTTCAGGCATTGGCGTCAAAAGTTGAAAAAACTGAACTTTTGGCGTCGGCCAAGCCGCGACCAGGGCTTGCGGGACTAGGATGGCTGTAACATTGTCCTTTACTGGAAATTATTTTCACTCTTTCCCTAGCCTAGCATACCAACAACAAGCGATGTATAGATCATAGATTGTATAAAATAAAGAGATTATTTGTCAATACAGCGGATATGCACGCAAACCGAGTACAGGGAGAGCTGGGCTAGGCCATCCATCTGTCACATAGAACTATAGTAAGTGGATTTATAGGGACAGATTCACGGTCTGCCACTGTCTGTTGAACTCATGCAGAAACATTAACATAACCAGCTTTTTTCTTAAAGAAAAAAATACATGTTTCGACTGTTTTAGCAAACGTGTTTGAGACATAACCTTGCACTGTGGTACTAAATAAAGCTGCAGTATGAGCAAACCTGTTTCCACTAGTTCTTCATGCATTGAATGTCACAAACTGAAACTTCCTTTTTTAAAGATAATTTTAGGTGGAGTGAATAAAGTAGCAATGTGTTGCCATATTAAGTAGCTATCTGCAAATTCTGTAGAATATGCCATGTAGATTTAAAACTCAGAAGTGTTTTTCTTTTTCTTTTTTTTACTGGTAAAATTTATACTGGGGGCAGTACAAACCAATACTGGGGCATGTGCCCCAGTGAAATCTGTCTGGCGATGCCGATGTTTGTGTCCTTAGGCAAGAAACTTCCCTCACATTGCCTAGTATGAATGTAGTGTGTGCAGGAGTGCCGGTGGGGGTCAGAGGGGCTGATGGTGCATTATGTCATCTTTTAAACCAAGCCCCTCAGATCATACATGACCCCTTTGGCCCCCTGCAATTCATTGCTCCATGAAATGTAAGACTTCTTGCTGCTAACAGCTTCATCTCACAAGCTGTTATAAGTGTGAACAGCACTTTGAACCTTGTTGTAGCCCCTTCATAATTTGACTCGTTAATCTTTGTATCTTATTTATTTCACAGTGTCAGATGTGTCTTGTCATGATTGTTTTTTGTTTGTCCATGTGAATGTTTTTAATGTTTCATGGTGCACTTTTGCACATGTTCTTTCCAATGTGTGTTTTTTTTTACTACAAATAAACTAACTTAACCTAGAAAGTCATCAAGCATCAAGACATAAACATTTACTTGTTTGGTTGGTGATCTCAAAGAGCATTGGCCCTTAGATTTTCATTCATAAGTCTTTTACTATTTTTAGTGCTAATGTCTGAAACTGTATATCCATTGTTGAATGTTGCATTAAAATATATCAAATTAAAACCATGATGGAGGATGATGATAGGACAGTCTCCCAGTTGACCACTGTGTGCTTATGTGTGGGCGCCGGAGAGAGGACCAATCCAGGTTTATTTTTGTCCCACAGGAAATTAGAGCTCATCCAGATGGCAACCGGAAATAATCTGAGCGGAGAGAGGCATCTACTGCACAGTTGAAACGAATGGATTTGAACCCGTTATTTATGAGGTCTATGTACTACTGATGCCAGTATTAAACATAATGAGGTACAGTTAAGCACATTTTTGTAATTAAATACTGGACTTCTAATTGAACACGGGCTAAAATGATGTTACGGCCTGAGACTGCAACAAAGAATGAGGGACGTGACAACAGCAAATGTTTTAGCTCTTTTAGTGGGCATTTATGCAAAAAATAATCAATAATAGTTGTTACTGTTGTCAGTGTATGTGAATGTGATAGTCAGTAAGATAACGCTTGGTGTATGTAAGTGTTGATGTGCGTGTAGGTTCAAAAACAAAAGTAAAACACAGGTTGCAGCAGTATGGCCGACCCGGAGAGGAGGAGGAGAGGGATGGAGGCACACATGTCGGCTTTTATAGTCGAGCTGGCAGGTGAAGCCGAGGGAGGTGAGGGCACCTAGAGGGAGAGAGCAGAGCAGCAGGACGCACCAGGGCCTGAGCCGTGACAATGAACTTTGAATGTTTTGACTGGTGTTGTTTGATTTGGGTCCTAAGTTAAGATTGATTATACGTTCTTCTTCATGGCGGATACCAATTGTTTTGATTTCTAAGCAGCTAATGGCTGATAAGTTCTGACGATATTTTTAGGCAGATGTGCAGAGACGTCCTAGATTATTTCTCCCAAATTCTATCATTTAAAATTTACTCTAAACAGCATTTTTTTTTTCACATTTTGTGCCATTATCTCTTTACATTGTATTGCCTTCTCCAGAATCACAAAGCACATGTCACATGGTGCACCTTTAATATTATAAAGAAAATCACTGTATAGCATTAAATATGACTTTTTTTTACCACCATGTCTCCAAGAAGGACACTCCTTCATGGAGACATGTTGGTGGTAAAAAAATATTATTAATATTATACAGTCTGTCCTTTTCTTTGTCCTCTGAAAACCTGACCTGCTCCTTTGCACCCCTTGATGGAGCTACAGTCACAGTCCCTCCAGTCTGACAGACTACTTCCATTTTCTGTGGTTGTTGGAGGGGGAGGTGGAGGAGCTGAAACCTGAAAAGGAGACTGAGATGTGGGTGAAACAAGGCCTGACAGGACCAATCTGCTGGAGCCACTGGACCAAAGCAATCACAGCACAGAGCACAAGACATCACCCTCAGTTTTACACCAATCTCCTCTGGGTCAGGATAATCCTCACATTGGTCAACAGGTGTTGGGCAGTCAGGTTATTAAGACCTGTTCATTGATTTATGTTTTTTTTTATTTTTTCCTGAATGTTTTGAAAAGGTAAAATAGCCGCAACAAACAGAAATGGCCTATAAAGGGAAACTGATACAGGTTTCAGTTCTGGTCAAATTCCATTCCAACTCTAAAAGCTAAAAGGATCAGACCATACAGAAATTAGTTTCCTGCACAAGTTGGCTAGGTGCTTCCTTAGGTCATAGCTGGACAGATGGACATAGCTAGTCCACTAGCTGCAACAAAGTGAGTGCAATGTATATATATATATATATATATATATATATATATATATATATATATAAATATATATATAAATAAATAAATATATATATATATATAAACGCATTTCTCACCTTCCACGGTGGTTGGTCTCTCTCACCCTCATCAGCTCGGGTCCTCTACCAGAGGCCTGGGAGCTTGAGAGTTCTGCGCAGTATCTTTGCTGTTCCCAGTACTGCACTTTTCTGGACTGAGATGTCTGTTGTCCTTCCTGGGATCTGCTGCAACCACTCCTCTAGTTTGGGGGTATATATATATAATAAATAAAATAACCCCCTCTCTCTAACTGCAGCCTTCAGGCTCCTCATTTTCTCTGAACATCTTTGTTTTAACCCACTTTACATGGTCCTGCGGGTTTAATTTGCTACATGGACATATAGACATTAAAGGCCCCATTTAAGTATATTCATGATCTATGTTAAAATGTTTCCTCAGCACAAACGTAGCTGGAGTTATGTTTTGTTTCATTCACACATGTTTAATACAAATCCTTAGGCTGAGCTCTTTGTGTTCCATCTTGTGATGTCATGTGGCAATACAGGAAGTGTTCCACTGTGTTTTTTTAACTCCATAAAAACATCCAGAGCGCTGCAGCTCGAGTCCTGACTCGAACCAGGAAGTACGAGCACATAAGTCCTGTGCTCAGGTCTCTGCACTGGCTTCCTGTGGCTCAGAGAATAGACTTTAAAGCAGCTCTGCTTGTGCACAAGTCTATCCCTGGCCTAGCTCCAAAGTACATCTGTGACATGTTAGTGCCGTATGAACCATCTGCACTCTGAGGACCTCAGGGACCGGCCTCCTGCTGGTGCCCAGAGTCAGGACTAAACTCGGAGAGTCAGTATTTCAGACTCATGCTGCTAAAACCTGGAACAGTCTCCCTGAACATGTGAGACAGACTCTACTCTGACTCTGTTTAAATCCAGGCTAAAAACAGTTCTGTTTAGCATGTGACTGAAAGGTTTTCTTTTTCCATTCCGCACTGTACTCTTCACTCTAATTCTTTCTAATTTAATGTTGCATCTCTATTTTAAAATTTTATGATGATTATTTATGTTTTAATTTGTTTGTATTGTGATTTTAATGTATTTCTTATTCTGTAAAGCACTTTGAATTACTTTGTGTATGAATTGTGCTATACAAATAACCTTGCCTTGCCTAAAAAGGAGCTGTTAATTTGAAAACTACCACTACACGACATCACAAGCTGGAACAGAGCAATTTGAGCTTTGGAGATGTAGACAATAACAGATAAGCGTAATAAATAGGGTTACTCAAACATGTGTGATTGAAACAAAACACAACTCTGGGTATGTTTTAAGGAAGTAACAATATTCTAACACGACTTAAAGTTCACAAGAATCAATTTCGTGTAATAGAGGACCTTTAAAAACAGACTAATCAGGCACATTCTTTCCCCGAGGTCGCTAGTGTTAGCAACAGGTTTAATTGACGGTGTTGCTAAGCGCCCACTCCCTGCCAAACCAGCCGTCCAAATGGAGAGCACCTTCAACACCCTCCTTTCTGATTGACTCTTTAGTTGCTATGAACATGAATATATATGAATATGCATCTTGGCTACAGATTAGTTGCTATTTATCTGGAGTGGCTTCATTTGGCTGGAGCTGAACACTATGAATGATGTCACACTTCCTCAGTCCAATGGTTCACCCTCAATACATGTTTAGTGGTTTACTTGCAGACAGCCACACACCAACCGCGATGGGCGGCAGTGAATATTTCCCCTTCAAATTCACGTGGGTTCATGCAATAACAACTTCTTTATTTATCATTATTACACAAGTTGTGCAACAAAATTACCTACATCAAATTTACCCTCTTTCCCCTAATCTGTGCACGCCATCACTGACTTGCATGTTATTAAAATATCTAAGAAAGGAGAAGGGACCCTCTAGCTGAGAGGCGAAAGCTGTAAACACTCAGCCATTAATCAGCACCCCCTTCAACTTTATCTGGAATACACGCCCACAGTGCTCCAGGCCTGACAGCACTATTATTTAAATTAGAACATTAAACTTTGTGTTTGAGCAGGTCTCAGACAGGTCCTGCCTGCCTGGGGTACTGGGCTTGTGTCTCTGCGGGAGGAAGTTCAGAAGAAAAGAGCAAGGAAAATATTTTCACACACTCTGGATTCCACTTCTGTCTGTGTCACCCTTTTGAATACTGATTCTCTTTTCACATTAAAGAGGGAGATAACTGCCAACACTTAATATACTTAACATATTACCTTTTAATGTTTTAAAAATGCTATATTGTTAACACGTTTAATAAATCACTCTCCCTTCAGAGCACAATCAGCAAACCTGATGGATCAGGTTTGTGAAGTGTAGTGTATTGATTTCTATCAAGTTTTTGGAGAATTACTGAGCAGGACTCAGGAGCATGATGTAAGCTTCTGAGCTGAGCATTAGACAGAATCCTACTACTAAACATGGAGGTTTCAAATACGGCCCAGGAGAGATCAGTAGATTACTAGATTACTCAAACATGCATGGGTGACATTTAAAATCACTTCAGGGATGTTGTTTTTGATGAGGGTGATTATAACATGTTAGAAAGTTCCAAAAGCTCTTTTTCTCATTCTAACCTTAATACCTGTTTTTATGGTATACATAATTTTCAGGTTTAGCCTGCACTACCTAGCTGAAATACTTGCCTTTTGTGCATGTTTTGATTATATATTTTATCATGGTAATTGTCAAAATAATACTCCAGAATAAAGCAACGACTGTACATGACTTCACCATTGCCAGAAGGTTTTTATTGAAAGATGATATTGCTTGGCTCCTCATTGGTCCTACAGAGGGGCCACTGAGATTGTGAGGAACTAAAAAAGTTTCACTCACCCCAACTGTACACATAAAACTGTATTCTTTATGTCCTTAGGAAACTTGAGGCCTGTGAGTCACAACAAAAATAAACAATAAGGTTGGATCTGAAAGATGGGACGTCCCAGAGGTAGAAACAGAGACTGTTTACAGTAAATATGGCTTTGGAATGATGCTAGATGATACTTTCCAGCTGATGTCATCAATCTTCTCAAGTTATACCTCAATTAGACCTGAATTACATGGAACATCGCAGTTTTCTTGTGTTCATGGGTTTATTTTGTGATGGCTGTAGTGCTTATTATTAAGCACTACACATGAATGAATATATATATATATATATATATATATATATATATATATATATATATATATATATATATATATATATATATATATTGCAGAATGTGGCTGGCAATTTTTTTTTTTTGATAAAAAAAAAAATCTGAATCTGAAGATTAAAACTCCAGTGTTTAACTTTTCTGGAGGGGAGTGGTCACCTGCTTGTCTCAGGTCTGAGATATTCCTTTTCCAGGGATGTCCCAAAGTATTAGGGTTGGGCAGTATCCAAATTTTGATATGGTTAAACCTTTCCATTTTTATGTGTGTATACAGTATTACTGTGACTGATTAAGAATTATTTTGTAGCTGCACCTAAACCATTCAGAAACAGAAGAGCAGCATTATATTTGAAGATGAGGCACAAGTTCTGATCAAACCAAACTTTGCCAGCACATTGGATCACATCGAAATCAGCGCACGAGCTGTTTTTATCAGCGCTTATACTGTATGCAAATGAGCCATGCAGTTTTAAGTTTTGTTTCTATAAAACATAAACAAATGTGCACAAAGCTGCATTAAACACATTATTACTCAAAGTCTATAATGTCTGCGTTGTTTTGACTTGTAGTTAGAAAGTTTTAGAGGTGCACGGTGGTGGACGTGGACGCTGGGGGGTGTACATCAACACAAACATGTTTTGACACCATAAATTGCTCTTTACTGTCTCCTCTGTGAAAGTCTGACTTCGCACTCAAGCGGTTACTTCTCCTCTTCAGTGCATCCCCTCTTGACTCTAAAACGTCTCCATCACAAACTTTTAGGCTCAACATCACACACAAAGCATCAGTCAGGTTTTTATTCTTCTTCCTCGCTGCGTGTGGATGGATATCTCCGAGTGTAACGAGGTTTGAAGAGGAGAAAGTCCGCAATCTGGTTTTAGGTCCTCATACCACCCGCAACAACATTAAAAATTCAAGCAGGATATTCACCTTAATTATTTTTCCACTATTGACATGCTATACATCGTTTGAAAGCTTAATTCCTCAGTATAACGACCATATCATTCCTTTTATGCTGCACAGTGAGCCCAAAGAGAAATAACTTCCCAAAATAATCAAACCGACAATACACATTTCTTACCTTTGAGCCAGTTCTGTTGGTCCAAAAAGGGTTCAGTCCAGGAATAGCTGTACTCAGTTAGTCTGTAACAATCCACAGAAAAAAGAACATCCAGTTGTTTTTTTCATAAAATAATTCCATGTGGGGAAATAATCCAGAAAGACCATGTTTGTATGAATGGATGAATGAAGAATGAAAACATATCTCGTACACTTCTCATCTTTTCGCCATCTTTCACTTTTGTTGGCACTGTTGGGTATGTTTGTTTTCCTCACACTCTCGTCTTCAAGATGAGATCATCACCGAGACGATGCGTGGCTCAGTGTAGCTGGCACAGCCCGTTGAATAAAAGGAGCGCATGTCAGAGCTGGGGTTTTTACAGCAAAGCTCTTCAGTCATTGGTTCTTCCAGAAAGTGATTGACATATTGTTTTAGCCTATTATCAGAGCTTTCCAACGATGGGTGGGACGTGTGGCAGAGTTGAGAGAGCGGCTCTGTGTGGAGCTGCATAAAGCTGTTTGGAGACGCTTGAGTCTGAGGTGACGCGCAAACAATGGGGGAGGGCATCTGACGCTTCTTGGGAGACATTTTTGGCTTGTTTATGGTTTTTATCTTGAGAATACATGCCTAAAGCTCAGAAGAAGTCTTACTTATTACACATTACATCTTATCACGGTTTGGAACATGTGGCACATATTTGGCACACGCCGAATTGTCATATTTTTACAAAAAGGCTCACAGTATCCAAACCCTTAGTCCTAGAGAGCTGAAATTTTACACAGTAACAACTTGACCAGTGACTGTACTGAGCCACAAATGCCTAGGATGAAGTATGCCAAAGTTAGAGCCTTTATTATTATTATTATTATTTTTTTTTTTCCGAGGCAAAAAAAAATTCAATTTTTAGACATTTCTGAATGTCTGTACTGTTGGTTAGCCTGCACTCACAGTCTTCATATGCATCTACAGAAACTAGAAGGTCGAAGCTTTAAAATGATGCATCACACAATCATGTGGGGTCTAAGATTTTCTTTTAATAAGCTATGACATTTGGGTATGTGTTACCGTTGTGCACAGACAAAATTAGGTGGGTGGCAATAGTTGCACGCGTTGTTGCTTTTTGATACTGCGGGAGACCATATTACCACCTAACCCTACAAGATAGTAGTATTTTTTGTATTGCTAAAACAAATGCTTGGCATGGTGGCACTATCTGGTTGTCTCCATGGTGATAGGTAGGTCTTAATGAGCCATTGTGGAACATCCATAGATTGTTTTGAATATTGCATCTTCAACCACAACCACAGCTCTAACAAACACTTACAGACCAACTGAATGTGGTATTTTGAAATCAAGTAATGAAATAATAGAAAAGTGTAAGTGGCGGAAAAGGTAGTGACAAGATTATGAATAACCAGGAGGAAATAACTAGCTTTAAATTTTAATGACACATTTCTACTTGGAAATGATGAATTGGAAATTACAATAATGTCGTATTTCTCATTAGTCTCCACTTTGACCACTATGTCCTTGTTTGGGGTTAATGAGGAATAAATGTTGGGAAATGACCTCCCAGTGGCTCCAATTATTTTAAAGGACATGACCGTTAATGAAGAATCGATCTTAAACTATGATGCAGGTTCTATTGAGAGGGGGTTAAATGAGTGACGTGTGCATAGAAAATCATGCAAGAGAGATATTTCCTTTTCCCACATGAAGGTTGAACAAGGCAAACTACAGATTTGATTGAATAAAAATGAAGGCTATACTCACATGCACACCAAACATTATGATCTGATTTCTGGAGTTGTCACATTATTGAAAAGTAATGTGAACTGTTCCATTTGGTGTGATCTGATTTCTTTCTGATTGTTTTCGCATGTGCAGGTCAAAATATCTGGATAATGACAAAAATGAAAGAGATGAAACAACTTATATATAAATGGTGGCACGGTGGCTGAGTGGTGCAACACTCAGGCCTCACAGCAAGAAGGTTGCGGGTTCGATCCCCAGGTTGCCTGGTCCTTTCTCTGTGGAGTTTGCATGTTCTCCCCTTGTCTGTATGGGTTTCCTCCGGCTACTCCAGTTTACCCCAACCCAACCCAAAACACCCTGCACCCCTGTGAACTAACATCAAGGACCATGATGTCCACCCTCCTGTGCTATGAGGATTGTGCAGCAAGCTGCCCCCACGACCCAGCAGGATTAAGCGGGAGAAGATGTGTGTGTGTGTGTGTGTGTGTGTATATATATATATATATATATATATATATATATATATATGCGAAATTACTCAGAAAAATGAATTAATTTATTGAGGTGGTTTTGATGATCACATTTATCTTGGGCTGTGAACACACACTAAAAATCACATCTAATCATTGGGTTATCAAATTTTTTGTCTGTCCAGGTAAATTTGCTCATTGGCAGGACTTTATTTGGACGGCAGACTGAATTAATGACACATGTTGGTATTTTTAAACTCCTACAAAATCTCAGTTTGTTTTTCTAAGAAAACATCATTGCCAAAGAAACATCCCTGCAGGAAATTGAGCCTGAAAGTTAACTGGCTGAGATGACATGTGGTTTTAGAGCGTTTAGATTAAAAAACTAATTAAAATGACAAAATCATCTCATCTGACTTTGATTATAGCTCCCCTGAAGCCCCACATCAGATGTTGTGGTTTGAATACAGTTTAAATAATCTTAAATGTCCAAAAATGTGATAATAATTCGATTTTCATCTGCATATGAGCATAACCATTGACCTATCTAGGACAATGATCATATGATCCATGTGGAACATTTCAGGCATAAACATTTCCATGGTGACAAGCAGGTTTCCATACCTCTTCCAGAAAAGTGATGGTGTACCTTTAATAATAATAATAATAATAATAATAATAATAATAATAATAATAATAATAATAATAATAATATAAAAACACAAACAAAACACATTAAACATTTTTGGCATTGTTGTTGGCCTTTTAAACATGCTCTTGCCTTTGCTTTGGCATCTCAAACTGCACATTGTTTTCCAGGTTGGGCACTCCTCATACTAAAAGTGTAGGGCCTCTCCTGGCATCAGAGGAATTCATCATGGGGAAAACAAGTTGTAAAGGCCACACAATTTGACAGCTCAATTGCTTTGAACAAGTCTAGCGACGATTTATGGATTTAAAAAAATGCACAGGACTTTTACCTGTGACACAACAATCCTGGGAAAATTCAAATTGTGTATTATTTTATGGAGAATTACTGAAACTAGTGTGAAGTAAACAACTCCAGAGGTATTATTATTATTATTACAACATTATAAGAGGTTCAGAATCCCCAAAACTATGCGCAACAATCCCCAACAGTTAGCATTACTTTCTTACTTCATAAATACTACAGCTTTAGTACGAGGAGTTCTGCTGCAGTGAAACTTCTCTAATTACCACAGTGCTCTCCGTATTCTGTTTAATTAAGCTCTGTTTGAATATGTGGTCCATTCTATGAACGCACACAAATGTTTTTTTTTTTTTTCTGAAATACCCTCCGGCTCTCTCTGTTCTCTATGGAATACATCTACATATTTGGGGCTGGAAACATGAGTTAATTAATTGGAAGAGACTGTTCATACAGCATAAAAATACAGCACACAAAATGGTTTAAGCAGCAATTTACAAGTAATATCAACAAGCCTGAATGCTTTTTTGCAACCCTTGGTTAAAGTGCATTTGACAGCATTTTTTTTCATTTTTCTAATTATTACTGCATGTGCTGGGAGAGTACCCGAGGTGAATATTCAACATAATGTTACGTCAGATTGTTAAGTGGCAGTTTGTGAAGAAAAGACGGAGAAAAAAGTTGGGAAATACAGGAAGTAGCGCTGAGTTTTCCAACAGAATCCCTCTGCCATCAGTTCAGTTTAAAATGCAGAGACAATTTATGCACACGCGAGGCATTTTTAAACACTGATTCAAGAAAATAAAGCTGTAGTCAATTATTTGTATTGGTAAAATTCATAGCTATTTTGGTTTTGGCCCTTGTTAATGTTATGGTTACTAGTTAAGCACAGGAAGTAAAATTGTAACTTTTATCAAAATTACAAGAAAGAAATTCCAGAAAAGACTAGGAATCTTCAGACTAATGATGTTAATTGGTTGTGTTTTAGAGAAATTACTAGTCTAATTTGTAAGATGCACTTCAAGCAGTTCTTAAAGTGAGTAATGCTGACTGAGTGGTTTGGTGTTAAAGTATCTGTGGCCGAGATTTATCATAGTTTTGTATCAATTAAGTGGCAGTTTGAGGGAAAAAAAATGTTGAAAATAAAAGTTCAAAAGGAATACTTGACCTGAGTTGCTTCTCCCTGACTCCAGAGAGGAATAACCTGACAGACAGAGTAACAGACACAAAGAGGTGCAACATACAGGCACAAGGAATAACACAAAGGACAATGATTACTTTATTACTCACCATGATGCTGATGAAGTTAAACTGTAGTGTTCGTCTATGCCCTGATGTCCACAGTATTTTGTCTACAAATCAATGGCAACAATTCTACAAAACAAAGCTAATAATCCAGTTTGAGTTGTTTAATTCAAAATCAAAATCAAAATGCAAGCGTAGTTCCTCACCTGTGCCATGTTTACATAAATCCTCGCTGTAAGGACAGGGGTGAAGCTGCTGCAGCTCACCCATAGTGAAGATTAGTTCCTCTGCGTCAGCCTTCTGTCTGTGCAAAACATTTTCAGAGCTTTTAAGAAATAAAAACACACTTTTGACTTGCACATCGTCTGAAAGTCCAACGCTCTGATCATTTTGAGCAGATGAGAGACACTTTACTCTGGTCAGGAAACAGTTGATGCAGTGTGCACTGGCTTTCACAGCTTTAGGTTTGTATTGTGCAGTCTCTTCGTTGCAGGTAAATGGTAAATGGTCACATTTTATATTTCCACCTTCAATGCTCTCAAAACACTTTACATCAAGAAACTGCCAAACTTCAGATCTGCAGTTAAACACTCTTCCAGCTGAGCTACAGTCGCCCCTTCACTCACAGGATCTTTGTGTTAGTTTAAGGCTCTAAAATCCTGTTGTGTGTGGAAATGCAAATGTTTTTCCTATATCCTTATATCCTTGAACCAGTGCTTCTGGTGCAGGGGAATCAGGAGGATTCAGGTCTTGAGCCAGGATACTGGCACCTAGCTGAGAGATTAGCCTACTTAGCATATTATAGCTTGATGGAGAAAGTACTTTAATACACATACTTATGTCAGACCTGAATAAAGCATACTTTTTCTTTTTTTTTATCACCCACCCACTTCTTTATGAAAAAAAAATATATACTCAAAAATGTTCTACTGCCTGTGTGCCTATCAGGCTGTTAAGTGGAACCAATAAACTACAAGAGACACCAGACACCCAACATATACTGTGTGTCTTCACTTCAGTGGTGCATATGACAGGTTAGACAGTGTATTTCATTAAAACATAGTGAATAAATTATATTTACTGCAAACAATCTTTCTAGTGTTCCTAGTTGAACAGCTGTGAATTATCCTTTTACTTGAATGTACACAGGCACCAATAACGTTAAGTGGCAATAAAAACAAGGGTGAAAACTGAACTTTCACTATATTTCAATATCAAGTCCCCCTTTTATTACATTAATGTATAAAATAATGATGTCATATGAGGTACAATCCCACCAAATACACTCATAATTATCCCTGCCATATGCACTTGAAGTGTAAGAACTGGTGGTTGGCAGGTGGCTCTTCTGCTTCTCTAAGGTGCACTATGTCCCACTTCAACCATAAATGAGCATAAGTAATAACCCTGCCAGCCGCTGTCTCCTGCCAAAGAACTGCTCTGAAGAGGCTCCAGGTCCTGCTCTGCTCCTGACAGCCTCAGAACAATAAGAAGAATGGGCTCAGGTCTGTACCTTTACACATGTTATGAGTATAAACAGCTCTATTCTTCACTGATTTGACAAGCTTTACTGTCTACACTGCCCTTTCTATACACACAGTGTCATTTTACATTGTGCTGCCCAAAAGGAATGGTTTTGGTTCAAGAAATATGTCTTGTTTTCTTCATACCCTAACCCACTGGACACTTTAGCTTACAAATGACAATATTATAATAAAGAACAATAAATACATTCTACATAATGGAAGCACTGCAAAAAACAGCCAATAACTACAACAGATGAAAAACCAAACAGCTAAAAGCCTGTCTACAAAGCAATGTGTTAAAAGAGTCTAAGGAGTCTGCCACATGGAGGACCAGGGGCAGGGCATTCCATAATTTAGGGGCCAATGCCTGAAAGCACAGGTCTCCCCGTGTTTTGAAGCAGGTCTTTGGGACCATCAAGAGACCCTGACCCGTGGAACGAAGGGTGCGGCCTGAAGTATCGGAACGCAGTAAGTCCCTAATATATTGAGGTGCCTGTCCATTCAAAGCTCTATACGTTAGAACCATTAATTTAAAATCAGTACGGAACTTCACTGCTAGCCAGTGCGGTGAGGACAAGATTGGCGCAATGCGTGTTCGCCTGTTATAGTGCCCCTTAATCCGACCTGACCAGAGGCACCTGGACTCCTCACATCCATCATGACTGGAGTGCTCAGTCCTAGTTTATTTCAGCAAACAGTAACAGACACTGGTGACAATCTGTAGTCAGCTCAAGGAGCATGCAGATAAAATACACCGCTGCAGCACCTCGGGAGCTCTGTGCGTTTACGGCTTGAGGTGAAATTGATTGAATTGATTTCTCTCCATGGCGACACAAGCTATCACTATAACAACACTCTATTTTGCAATACTGTAACTAACTTTAAGACAACTCAATTAGCAAGGAGACATGGAACAGCAAGAATGTCATATCATTGCTGACCATTATGTTTTTTCTTTGTTTGTGTGTGTGTAATAAAGCGAAACTAAAACGGGCAAAATGTTGTCGACTTCGTGTTGCATTAATGTGCTATAACTTAAATGTTGGGGATGTTGGGGAGGCAGTGGTCTTGATGTGAGTGTGTTCAACCACAAAATAATGTGGTTCAATTCTCTTAACAAGTCCTTGCTACCATTGTGTCCTTGGGCAAGACACTCTTTCACATTTGCTGTGTGCGCAAGTAATTGGTGAGGGCTGAAGAACTGTTGGCACAGATTAGCTGCCTCACTTTTGTCAGTCTATCCCAGGGCAGTTGTGGCTCTGTTGATGTGACCAGTTTTCTCAGCTCCCGCTATAGTTTGACATACTTTTCATTCTCTTTTTCTTTTCTTGTACGTTCTCACACAACCCGCTGATATGCTTCTGTGTTCAGATTCAGAACATCTTTAATGAATCCACCAGAGGCAGTTCATTAGAGCACTTGGACGGGAGCAAACGTACATTTCAGACCTCACTGTTCCTTCGCTCGCTCTGAGGCCTGAGGACCAGCTGCAACTTATCATTCCAAAAACGAGACTCTGAAGATGGAGTGACCGGGCCTTTTCTGTAGTTGGCCCCAAACTTTGGAACACTCACCCCCCTCACACTAAAACCACCCCTGCTTATTTATTTATTTTATTCTTTATTTTAATTAATGTGTTAATTTATATTGTGCCTACTCTGTGCAGCACTTTACAGACTTTGTGTTGGTAAAATGTGCTATACAAATAAAGTTGGATTGGATTGGATATGTCTGTGAAATTTACAGCGATGATTTCAACTTCTGTAAAATGGTCCGGGGGAATTATCATAGGTAATATTAATCCTGTGCAGATGCGACCCTCAGTAAAGATGTATCTAATATTTCGTCACATACTTTGTAAGAAATATCCATCTTCTCCCGCTTAATCCGGCTGGGTCGCGGGGGCAGCTTGCTGCCCAATACTCATAGCACCTGACCCCCCCCTATGAACCCCTCTGCAGGTGGTGAGCCCACAGGAGGGTGGACATCATGGTCCTTGATGTTAGTTCATAGGGGTGTGGGCATGTTTTGGGTTGATGGGGGAAACCGGAGTACCCGGAGGAAACCCATCCAGACACGGGGAGGAACATGCAAACTCCACACAGAAAGGCCCGGGCGACCCGGGGATCGAACCCGCAACCTTCTTGCTGTGAGGCCTGAGTGTTGCCACTCAGCCACCGTGCCGCCTTTGTAAGAAATAATTTAGCGCAATTTTCGAGCATGGAGTACTCTCAATACGTATACATTCTCAATTGAATGTATACGTCAATCAATGAAAAAGCCCAAGAGGTCTAAAACAGTCCTGAGAGGCAAGAAACTTCTGCTTGTTTCAGGTACAGTATGCTCTATTACTTTCTTCTCTTGCTCAATAATCTCCTAAGCAGAGTACAGAGGCTGAACAGGCATTAGACTCATTAGCAACAAAAAATTTATTGCAGAGCTGTGAGCTGTACATACAGTGACTGTGCTGTAAAGCGGCCGCCAACAGTAGAGAGTGCCTCTTGCCAAAACACTGCACCAAACAGCCCTGGAATTAATTTTTCACATAGACTAGTAAGTAAGTAAGTATTTATTATCCCACAATGGGGAAATTCATGTGTCGCAGTAGTAACAACAGCAACATATATTCCACAAACAACATGAGTAATTGACATACATACAAGACCAGAGTTAAAGGAAGGGGATATAAAAAAAAATGCAAGAGAAAATATTCTAAAAATTTGATTTGTCCTAATAAATAAGAAAAATAAAACAATAAATATAAAAGTTAAAAAGTTAAAAATAAGTTAAAAATACCAGGAGGTGGTGCAGTTGGCTACATACCCCTCCCCTTCCCCACATTCCACCGCTCCCCAACACCCACCCATCATCATCGCCGCCGCCATCACCACCATGTCTACCGCAGAGAGTTGTTATACAGTCTTACTGCGTGAGGAAGAAAAGACCTGCGGTACCTCTCAGTCTTACAAAGGGGGTGGATAAGCCTGCTGCTGCTCAGTGAGCTCTCCAGGGCTGCCATTGTTCCATGCAAGAGGTGGTGGACATTACCCAAGATTGATGACAGTTTTGTCATCACCCTCCTGTCCCCCACCACTTCCACAGAATCCAGGTTACAGCCCAAGACAGAGCCAGCTCTCCTAACCAATTCATTTAATTTCTTGGCCTCTGCTGCCGTGATGCTGCTGCACCAACACACCACACCACACTAATCATGACTTCTCTATCTATCATCTGATGCTTTATTCCCTGCCCTATCAACATCCTCCACAATCCTCAGAGACACCAGTTTCTGGGAGACAGCAGTACAGCATTTTGATGATGATGGCTGCTACTGTAATTTCAGAATGTCAAAAACTGCGTTTTATCACCTGTGTGACCTCTCCCCTGTCATTCGGCCACAAATCACTGTCATGAATGTCCCATACCTCCAGATAAGAGAGTTGGTTTAACATTGTATAAATTGGCAAGCAATGTTGAATTTCATGATGCTGCTAATCTGTTTGGAGTACTAATCTGTTTGGAGTACTGCATGGGACATCTTTTGGGAGGCGTGCAAGGCAAATAAAATAAAAGACACAAATAAAGAAAAGATACATCATGAGGCCAAGAAATGAGGGAGACATGCAGGAACTCACTGATGGATCTGAAAGAAAATCTGGATTCCCTATGTGTGGAGGTGCCTGATATGGCACACATATACCCATCATCCCACCGTCAGCCTATCACAGACTATTACTCCCGTAAAGGTTGGTACAGTGTGCTACTTCAAGGCCTGGTGGACTCCAACTACAGATTTCTAGATTTTGATGTTGGCTGGCCAGGCAAATGCCATGATTCTTTTGTGGCTGAATGTTCTCACCTCTACAGATTTTTTTCCCAAATATGAAGAGGGTGATTAACACGGTGGACATTCCAGTTTTGATTGTGGCTGATTCTGCCTACAGTTTGTCCGAGACCGTGATGAAGCATGAAGCCTGACCCCAGAGGGCACAGCAGCACCATCTCAGCATTGCTTCAATGAGCACCTGAGTCTGGCACGCATCCATCTTGAGCATTTGATCTGCTCAAGGGGAGAAGGAGAACTCTGATGAAGAGGAATGACTCAAACAAGCAACCTCAAATACATTGTCACAGTATATGTTGTACTGCATAACGTCTGTGAGAATCTCAACCTGCAATGGAATGCTCCAGCACACACATAAACACAGCCACAAGAAGAAACCACTGCCATTCAAAGTAACGTGGAAATCAATGGAAAAGACATCTACATGGCTTTAGAGATGTCTATTAATCAACTGCAATAAAAATAGACAACAAAACTGAAAGATTCAGCTAAAAGGCCTTAGTGTGTTCCAGAAGACCATCACAAATTGTCACAATGTGCAACAAATGAACAGAACAGTTCTTCAAGTAAGAAGGACAATTAAAGCTCACTTTGCTACTACTACTTCTACTACTATAGCTACTACTTGTTAAGTGCTACACAATGTCTGCTGGTTAGGTAAATACAACATAACTTTTCTGTTTAATTTTTCTTTAGCATAGTTTAACCATCCATCAGTCTGCCCCAGGGCAACTGTGGCTACAATAGTAGTTTACCACCACTGAGTGTGGAGAGAATGAAGAATGAACTGTAAAGTGCTTTGTGTGTGATGCTATATAAATGCAAAGATTAATTAATTAACCATGTTTTTCACTCAAATAATATACAAAATTACACTTTTGTCTACCAAAAATATTGCAAGAACATTCATCAGAACATACTTGTTAATGATTTGTTAATGGAGGAAAGAGACCTGTGAGTTCTGAGACACAGCTGAATCATATTGTATCACAGTAGGTAGAAGGACAGGGACCATAACTGAATGATGTGCTTCGAGGAATGGCCATTTGGCGACACTGCTACAACTGCATCATAAATTCCCTCATCTCTCTTGAACGCTGCTCATCGGCCTCCAGTCTTCTCATTTCAAAGTCAAGGCGACGCCTCTGCATATCCATGCAGCTCCCCTCTAGCACTTTCTCCCATTCTAGCCTTTCTCTCTCTAAACGCACGTGGTCCAAACCTAATGTAGCTTCATGTTGACAGATGTGGACCCTTCTCCACAGCCTCTATTATTTGTCACAGTATATGTGTGTGTGTGTGTGTGTGTGTGTGTGTGTGTGTGTGTGTGTGTGTGTGTGTGTGTGAGAGAGAGAGAGGTATTCTGTCCTTTCTTTTGGCTTCACCCAGTCACTGAAATCATTTCCCACACGCATGGTTATGTACCAGAGAGAGCGGTGGTCTCCCACAGATATCAAAGTCTCGTCTCTCGTCTAATTTCTGGACTTCATCTGCTTTGACTTGGTCGGCCATGTTGAATGAAAAATGCAGTATGCAACGGAAGTGACAGAGGATTTGCATGGTGCTGAAGGTGTGACAGCAGAGTGTGAAACATGTTACTCCTCCCATGTCAAATAAATACCCAGTCCAAATAGAGGTTAAAACCCAGTGGAGCAATTACCAATAAGAGGAGCTCTGGGGTCAACAAAGCACATGATACGATTACATTTCATCTACATAGAAATTACATTTAAAGGGCCCATATTATTCTGTTTACTGATCTATGTTACAATGTTTTTTTTCCTCATCACAAACATGCCTGGAGTTGTGTTTTGTTTCATTTGTTTTCACACAAACCCAGCAGATTTAGGCTGATTTCTTCTCTCCAACAGAAAACACTCTGTTCCACCTTGTGATGTTATGTGGTAATACAGGAAATGCTCTACTTTGTTTTTAATCTCCATCCACTTTCACTGGAACCATCAGCCCTGGAATTGGAGCATTTTGAGCTTTAGAGACGTACACAGACTAAGAATAAAGGGTTATTCAAACATGTGTGAATGAAAGAAAACACAACTCCAAGTTTGTTGTTGATCAAATATGACTAAAAGCTCCCTAGAGTCCATTTTGAGACCTTTAAAAGTCAAATTGCAAAAGGAGTTCAAATACCTAGTAGATGGAACGACACAAAAATATTGAGAGGGCAGCAAGGAAAATGGACATATACTTATTCACTTTGTATTATTATTTTTATTATTATTTCTATTTTTATTATTATTGTTTATCTTGATTGCATGACCACTTTGTTCCTTTTTTGTACTAAACTGTCCTGGAGCTACTGTGACTCTTGAAGTCTTATCTTATCTTATCTTAAAATTCACTTTTTAAAATTATGAATCAAATGAGTCAAAAGTGAAATTGGCTTTTTTCATTTGTGTGTCACAAAAGGGAGCCAAGTTTCTCTGCAGTCCTGAGCTTTTGGGACAGATTTTAACGATGGAACTAAGACTGTTCTTGTTCTCGCAAATAAAAGGAAAACACAGGAGACCTTCATTAAAAACAACCCACATGGACAAACAGAGAAATGCGCAGTCTCTGAAGGCCACAATTGGAAATACATGTATTATTCATGTCAAAACAGCAGCTGAAACATTTTACTGGCTGTGTTAACATGTACACGAAAAATCTGATCTGATTTCTGGAGATTATTGAACTGTCATGCAAACAGTTCCATCTGATGTAGGGTTGGGCAGTATCCAAATTTGTATACTGTTAATCCTTCTTAGAATTTTACCAGGTTATACAGTATTACTGTGACTAATTAAGAATTATTTAGTTGCTTGCAACTAAACCATTCAGAAACAGAAGAGCAGCATTATATTTGAAGATGAGGCACAAGTTCTGAACAAACCAAACTTTGCCAGCACGTTGGATCACATCAGCATCAGCATCAGTGCACAAGCTGTTTTTATCAGCACAGTTTATGCAAATTAGCCATGCGGTTTTAAGTTTTGTTTCTGTAAAAGTAAACAAATGTGTACAAAGCTGCATTAAACACATTATTACTCAAAGTCTATAATGAGCGGAGTACCAGAAATGTGGAGTGGTGGTCGAGAGGACCAATCACAGCCCTTATTGTCTGCGTCGTTCCCCTTGTCTGCGTTGTTTTGACACGTCGTTAGAAAGTTAGGGAGGTGCACGGTGGTGGATGCAGATGCTGTGCTCTCTGTGAAAGTCTGACTTTGTCCTCAAGCGGGAACTTTCTCCTTTTCAGCACATCCCCTTTCAACTCTCAGCATTCAATAAAACGTCTCCATCACACACTTTTCGGCTTAACATCACACGCTAAGCATAAGTCAGGTTTTTTTCTTCTTCCCCACTGCGTGTGGATGGATATCTCCAGTGTTGGGAAAGTTACTCTTAAAATGTATTCCCCCACAGATTACAGGTTACATAGCCCAAAATGGAGTTTGTACTGTAATCCATTAAATTACTTAAAGTGAGTAACGTAATGTGAATACTTTGGATTACTTGATATGTCATGCTTTTAACAACTACATGAATGTAGCAACCACGTCCTGCAAATTCTTGTTTGCTTTTAGATCTGGTTTTAGTCCTGGTTTTAGATCTGGTTTACAGCTGGTTTAGATCTGCTTTAGACCTGGTTTAGTCCTTAGTCCTGGTGGTAATTCTAGTTTAGAGGCCCACAGGAGAAAGTGTGGTGTGCGCGCCGTACGGGAGGAGATGAGGTGTGCACAGCGTACGGGAGGAGATGAGGTGTGCACAGCGTACGGGAGGAGATGAGGTGTGCACAGCGTACGGGAGGAGATGAGGTGTGCACAGCGTACGGGAGGAGATGAGGTGTGCACAGCGTACGGGAGGAGATGAGGTGTGCGCAGTACGGGAGGAGATGAGGTGTGCGCAGAATGGGAGGAGATGAGGTGTGCACAGCGTACGGGAGGAGATGAGGTGTGCGCAGTACGGGAGGAGATGAGGTGTGTGCGGCGTACAGGAGGAGATGAGGTGTGCACAGCGTACGGGAGGAGATGAGGTGTGCACAGCGTACGGGAGGAGGCGCGTTCGGTCTATGGGTTCACGCAGCATATGCGAAAAGACACAGCGCAAGGGAGGAGGCGCTGTCCACGTGTTAAAACCACATAACAAATAGTACATTTATGTTCCTGAAGTGGCACTGGCACCACCCACATAGTTGCAGTAGATATTAAAAATCTCAAAAGATTTTTAAAAAGTCAAAAGCTGCTTGGTTGCTGCAGCAGAGTTTCTGTTGCATGGTCAGATTCCGCTTGTCCCTCTCTTCTTTAAATACAAAGTCAGAGCTGAATTTCCAAGACACGTGTTTTTGCCCGAGCACTGCTGTCTCTGTTCTACTGACTCCTCGACTTTGTCCACTGTGTGACTGACACGGCGTCACCAGCGTTAACAAGACGTTTACAAAGCTCTTATTGTGAGTTCTGTTTGGGTTTCAGGCAATGAGTGGAATTACCGAAATAAAAAAGGGTTATAGCACAAAATGTAAAAACAGGAAAATACTGCAGTGTAATCCATTTATTTCAGCAAAGTAACTGCAATCTAATTACCACTCATTGAAACAGTACTACAGTTACTCATAATTTGTATTCTAATTACGTAACGTAACATGTAATCTGTTACTCCCTGTTTTTAATGACGGTAATGAAACTGATACCATGGCTACTTTTTCATTCCGTGGGAAACCGTGTTACCGCCCAACCCTAATCTGATGTGATTACCGTATTTTCCGGACTATAAGCCGCTACTTTTTTCCCAGGCTTTGAACCATGCGGCTTTTAGTGCGGAGCGGCTAAATTTTCATTTTTTCGTCCACAGCTAGGGGCGCTCTAACCGGAATTTCAAAAACAAGATAGACGGATATGTTACTTTTTATTTAGCAGATATAACACGCACGACAAATTACTAACTGGTAATTATTTTCAAATCCTCACCCCTTCATCATGAAAAGCACATGAAGGAGTTTGTATGATGCAAGTTTTAAGTTGAAGGCATCGAACTTGCTCCAGGAAGGAAACCGCTGTAGAGCCCTGCACCCGCGGGACCCAACACAAAACAGTGCGGTGTGGGACCATGGATATATAATAAGAGCATCTGAAAGAACATTCTGAAAGCTTATTGTGGGCGCGGGCGGGAGCTCGGCTGCATGACGCGGGCGGGAGCGGGACTGAAAATTCTGTCCCGCGCAGACCTCTACCGTGCTGCTGCAGCTCGGCGTCTGCGGAGATGATTAAAGTGACTTGTGTTTTCACTGCACAGGAGAAATGAAGGTAAATCAATTACCGGTTCGTTTCTGTTTTTAACCCGTTTTAATCAGTACAGTTGCTGCCGTGTTAAAAGGCACTGTTCAGAAAGAATCTGTTCAGGTACATAAATGTACATTTACAGTACAAAATCGTTCTGTATATGCAGTAAATATCAAATTTTTCAACATAGATATCAGCGGCTTATAGCCCTGTTGCGGCTTGTACAACTTTTTTCGTATATATATATTTTTTTAAATAGCGTGGGTGCGGCTTATATACCGGTGCGCTCAATAGTCCGGAAAATACGGTAATCCAATTCCATTTCTGATTGTTCATACCTCTGCAGATATTGATAGTTATGTAAAAAGGGCAAACAAATGTGGCAAAGACAGAAATCAAAGAGAAAATGTTGAAAGAGTTGCATTGAAGTTTTCCAAATGAATTTAAGTTCATCTAAAAATCAGCTGATTCACTGTCATGTGTCACCGGTGTTTTTGATGATCAGAATTCTCTTGAATTCTCACAGAAATCAATTCTCTAGTCATGCACTGGCCTTGTGGTTGTCCCTTGTGTAGATCAGCGTTTTTCAACCACTGTGACGGTGTGCCGTGGGAAATGATCCAATTTGTGTGCCGGTGCGGTCTAGCACCTGGCAGAGTAAGCATGTAGTAGTCAGTCTTCCAGTAGGTGGCAGCAGCAGGTAGCTAATTGCCTTGTGCTTGGCGGTAAGAGAATTAGTGACGCATGGATGCAGCGACAGGTGCCTTGACAGTGACATTGTGGAGAGCAGGACGACGGTAAAAGTGATGGATAAGTTTTTGAAGAGGAAAAATGCTGACTCTGAACTGGACCCCGGAGAAAATTCGGACCCAGATGAGGGCCCTAGTATGAGTGGAGGTAAAAAAAAAGCAAAGACGGTGATGTCCAGCAAAGTTTCTGGCAGGAGGCAATACAGCGAAAGCTATCTTTCATTTGGATTTACTTTTACCGGAGATGCAGCGGCACCGACTCCGTTGTGCTTGGTATGTGGTGAAAAAGCTCTCCAACAGTGCTTTGGTCCCAAGTAAACTTAACATCTACAAACGAAACACCCGACACTTCAAAACAAAGATGTGCAGTATTTTGTTCGCCTGCGTGAACACACAGATAAACAAGCAACTTTTATGAGAAAAGCCACAAAGGTAAACGAGAGAGCCCTTAAAGCCTCCACGGAGTACCTTGACTGGGTTAGGGACCCATTCAGCTCAGCATCAGCTGTTGGAAAGGACATGACTTTACAGGAGCAGGAGGAACTAACTGAACTGAGACAAGATCGTGGTCTCAAGCTAAGCTTTGCTGATCTACCTTTGGACAGTTTTTGGTTGACAGCTGCCAAGGAGTTCCCCATGCTGGCCAACAAAGCTATTTTGATATTGCTCCCATTTTCCACAACATATCTGTGTGAGGTGAGCTTTTCAAGCCTGACTGCTGTAAAAAGTAAAAACAGAGAAAGACTGAGAGCTGTGGAGGAAGAGCTTCGTGTGTGTCTTTCAACGATTCCTGCCAGGATATCAGCACTGTGTTCATCCAAACAGGCCCAGGTTTCACACTGAATGAGTATAAATATGAAATATTATAAAATACTTTTTTCTTTGTGTTTATTTGATTCCTATTCATGACGTTATAATATAATGTCATTCTTCAATGTTATAAAACGCTTATATTAACAATACAACACTTATATTTGTTAATATAAGCTTTTTTTTTTTTTTACATTTTTAGCTGGTGGTGTGCCGCGGGATTTTTCAATGACAGAAGTGTGCCTTGGCACGAAAAAGGTTGAAAAACACTGGTGTAGATAATACTAGTGCTGCCCTGGTTTCTTCTAAAGCTTTAGCAGCATTTAAATCCTCGAAGTTGCTATCACATTTAAGTTGACAAATACTGTTCATTCATTTTAAAGACAGAGTATGTAACTTTTTGATCAGGAAAACTAATATAAAAGCATATAAAATCACATGTCCTTATGCGTGGGTTTGCATTCCCACAAACTTTTATCGTACTTGCTCATGTTTTTCCTTTGCTATAATATTCCACAGTATGACATAACACTTACACCATGGAGAATGTTCCAAAGTATGGTTTTCCATGGAATCATGCAGGTGACATGCCATCTCCAGAAAGTTCTACACTGTACCTTTAAAGACTCAGAAAACTTTCTCAGTTATTTTTGTACATGATGTTTGCCCATATATTACTCTGCATTTCCCCCCTGCACAGTCACTGCCAGTGCATGTAAGTGCCCAGAGACACACTCTTACTCTTTCCCTCATAGTCCAGACATTCACAGGCTAATTGGAGGCTGTGAATGGCTTGAGATGCGGCATTGCCACTGGCGGTTAGCAGCTGTTAGCCAGTGTTTACTGTGAACCAGACACAACCCCAGTGCAGCCCAATGGCACAGCCCAGGAAAACTCTCTCATCTCTTGGAAAAAATAATTGGCATTGTGTCCTTTTGTTCCAGGGTCTTCCTTCCATTAAAGAAGACGTGTGTGTTTCCTCTGGGCATTTAGTATAAATACGTACAATAACAAATGACCAGCGTACAATGACAAAACAGCAATTTCAAGAAACTTCATGTGTCTTGTGCAACCTCTAAATCAACTCAGAATTTTACCAAATTTTAATCTTTTAGGTTTTAGATATGTCATGTCCTAATGCAGGGTTCAAATCAGCAAAAAATGTAACTTATTTTTTTGCATGTTTTTTTCACTGCTCTAACCGGAATTTCAAAAACAAGATAGACGGAAAATGAATGCTAAGAAGAATACGCTACTTTTTATTCAGCAGATATAAAACACGCACGACAAATTACTAACTGGTAATTATTTTCAAATCCTCACCCCTTCATCATGAAAAGCCCATGGAGGAGTTTGTATGATGCAAGTTTTAAGTTGAAGGCATCGATCTTGCTCCAAGAAGGAAACCGCTGCCGAGCCCTTTACTGCTGGGACCCAACACAAAACAGCGCGGCGCGGGACCATGGATGTATAAGAACATTCTGAAAGAACATTCTGAAAGAACATTCTGAAAGTGGGCGCGGGCGGGAGCGCGACCGCATGGCACGGGCGTGGGCGGGGCTGAAAATGGTGTCCCGCAGACGTCTACCGTGCTGCTGCACATAAGCTCGGCGTCAATTTCAGCGGAGATGATTAAAGTGACTTGTGGTTTCACTGCACAGGAGAAATGAAGGTAAATCAATTACCGGTTCTTTTATGTTTTGACCTTGTTTTAATCAGCACAGTTGCTGCCGTGTTAAAAGACACTGTTCGGAAAGATTGTCTTCAGTTACATAAATGTAAATTTACAGTACAAAATTGTTCTGTATATGCAGTAAATATCTAATTTTTCAACATAGATATCAGCGGCTTATAGCCCGGTTGCGGCTTGTATGACTTTTTTCTTTATTTTATTTTTTAAATTAGTGGATGCGGCTTATTTACCAGTGTGCTCTATAGTCCGGAAAATACGGTGGTTGTAGTCAGTGTTGGGAAGGATACTTTTAAAATATATTCCCCTACAGATTACAAATTACACACCCCAAAATGTAGTTTGTAACGTAATCCATTAAATTACTTAAAGTGAATAACGTAATCTGAATATTTAGGATTACTTGATATTGTCATTGGCTTTTTAAAACTACATGAATGTAGCAACCACATCCTGCAAATTCTAGTTTGGTTTTAGATCTGGTTTAGACCTGGTTTTAGTCCTGGTGTTAGTTCTGGTTTAGAGGCGCACAGAAGGAAGGGCGGCCGACGCAGCGTACGCAACAAGACACGGTCCACGTGCGGTGTTCGCTCCGTACGGGAGGAGGTGCGGAGTATGGGAGGAGATGAGGTGTGCGTGGCGTATGGGAGGAGGCGCGTTCGGTCTATGGGTTCACACACCGTAGAGGAGAAGATACGGTGCATGGGAGGAGGCGCGGTCCACGTATTAAAACCACATAAATAGTACATTTATGTTCCTGAAGTGGTACTGGCACCACCCACATAGTTGCAATAGATTTTAAAAATCTCAACATCCAAAGCTGTTTGGTTGCAGCAGCAGCGTTTGCACTGCACAGTCAGATTCCTCTCGTCCCTCTCTTCTTTAAATACAAAGTGATGGCTGAATTTCCACGACACAAATGTGTTTTTGCCCGAGCACTGCTGTCTCTGTTCTACTGACTCCTCGACTTTGTCCACTGTGTGACTGACGCGGTGTCACCAGCGTTAACAAGACGTTTACAAAGCTCTCATTACGTGTTCTGTTTGGGTTTCAGGCAATGAGTGGAATTACCGAAATAAAAAGGGTTATAGCACAAAATGTGAAAACAGGAAAATACTGCTGTATAATCAATTTATTTCAACAAAGTAACTGTAATCTAATTACCACTCATTGAAACAGTAACTGTAACAGAATACAGTTACTCATAATTTGTATTCTAATTACGTAACGCCAGTACATGTAATCCGTAACTCTCCAACACTGGTAGTAGTAGTAGGAGTAGTAGTAGTAGTAGGAGTAGTAGTAGTAGTAGTAGTAGTAGTAGTAGTAGTAGTAGTAGTAATAGTAGTAGTAGCAGCAGCAGTAGTAATAGTAATAGATGCTTATTTTTTCAGTCATGTTACATAAAGTCATGACTATAGAGTTTAGGCTGAAGTGCGAACACTTGTAACCGTGTTTACAAATTACGATGCCAAGAATCAAGAGAAAGACACAGATTATACTTTATTGATCCTGAGGAAAATTCAAGAATATGGCTGTCAACAACAACATCACTCAGACCCAGACCTCAGACCAGGAGAAGAATTATGGAGCATTTGAACCCGGGCACAGGTGTTAATGAATATTTATGCTGAAACCTGGCACCAGCATCACTCCTTTGATGCATGTCTTGGATATTATATTGTTGTGCACTGTCTCTGTACAAAAAAGCATACCATACCATATAATACCATACAATACCATACAGTGCCATACAATACCATACCACACACCACATGACTATAGTACATGTGGTGTGTGTGTTATTATATGTATGTATGAGCAGATTGGTGGTGTCACTTCTGTCCGTCTGCCCCAGAGTAAATACTGCAGTGCAAATGTAAGGTATTATCATTATCAAAATATATTATTACATACATATAACCTGAGCGACTGACTGAATGGAGAATTACACCACAAAACTAAAGAAAGAGAAACATATCACAGGAAAGTGAAAAACAATGCAAATTTCTGTCAAATCAGTGAGCTAAGCACTAAACTGATAGATGTCCAGTGAGCTCCTTTCACATGTATCACTGGCTTTGTTCACTTGTACATCAAAATCAGATTCTGACCAGATTTTGGACCTTCATGATTATTTAAATGACATGCAAATCACAAGGTGTTACGTGAGAAATCAAAGTATTTAGCTATTTACATGTCACTTTAATAGTCTTATAACTTTGAGTGTGCACGTAACTGTAGGAAACTAAAATAAACAAATTGACTGACTGTCGTGATGTGGCCATGATGGAGGCAGTGACGAGTGGCCACTCACTAGTGTGATGTGCAGCTCTCCATCCATGAAAATAGCTTTGAAAAACCTGCTTGTCTCTATGTAAGATAGTGTTTAACACAACTTTCCAGGCAAAGCAAAAACATCTTCATGGAGACAAGCAGGTAGGGGATCCTCCAAGAGGAAAGTTGCATAGTTCACCTTTAACTTAAAACAGTATCATAGAAAAGGTGACATACAGAATATGGCACTTGACTCAATGCTGCATTTTTGAGCATAACACGAAGTAGATCTATGTTTAGTGAGTTCAGCACCATGGACAGCTCAGGTGCTATACTTTCCTTACTGGTTCATGTACAGAGATCCAGATGGGTTAGTCCATGTTTATTTATCAGTAATGACAAATAGCCACAGATAGATATATCAAACCCAGAGCTGCCTGCAACATCATTTGCAGCTGTTGGGACCATGGATTGTGTTAACACAGGAGGCCCATCCTCCACTTAGGTGGAGGCACTGGTCTTTCATAGTGTGAATGAAGACAAGGTCAGCAAAATAATGTCATCACTCTCCATCTCAAGAGCAAAGAACTCAGGGGGGCTTGATTCACTCTTTTTACAGAAATATAAGGATGCACCGATGACTTACATAATCAATCAATCGTTACAAGAATGTGTATTTCCCTCCTCTTTTAAAACTGCTGTGGTGACGCCTATTTTTAAAGCAGGAAATGGTAAAGATATTAAGAACTACAGACCGATTAGCATCCTCCCAGTTGTCTTGAAAGTTATTGAAAAAATTGTTGCCGAACAGCTGATTGATCACCTTGACAATAGAAATATGTTACATCCTATGCAATTTGGTTTCCGATCAAATACTATGAATTGGTTTCAGTCATACCTAGCGGACCGTTACCAGTCCATAAAAATAAAAGATAAAACCTCACCGTTTACAACCTGTACAACAGGTGTGCCCCAAGGGTCCATTCTAGGACCATTGCTCTTCAGTCTATACATTAATGACCTGCCCTCCATCTGCAGCAATGTAGAAGTCTTAATGTATGCGGATGGTACTGTCTTTTTTGTGCATGGTTCTGACGCTAATTCTGTTGCCGCTAAGCTATCCATCACAATGGCAAAAGCACTAGAGTGGCTCAACAACTCCTGCCTTGCGTTGAACACTGAGAAAACAGTCACTATGTATTTCTCGAACAAAAAAACTCAAAATGTCTTCCCAAATATTTATGTGGATAATGATGATCAAAAACGTTGAAGAGGTTAAATATCTAGGTGTCATATTGGACCCTTCACTTAACTTTAAAAATCACATTAAAAAGACCTGTAATATATTGAAGTTTAACATTGTGAACTTTCGACATATTAGGAACGCGTTATCACTAGAAGCTGCAAAGTCTTACTTTGATGCCATGATCATATCTCATATTTTGTGTTGCATATCATCATGGTCTCAGGCGAACCTAACAGCTCTAAAATCTCTTAGATCTTTACGTAATCAGGCCCTGAAAATTCTTGATAAAAAGTCAATGCATTACCATCATTACCATGTTTTGGAAAAATGTTAAATACTAATAATATACTTCGACAACTTGATCAGGTACTCTGATATCCGTCTGGTCCACAAAATTTTACATGACGCTGCCCCACCTCCTCTTAAGACCTACATCCAGCCTCGCTCTCAACTCTCAAGTAGAGTCTTAAGGTCTGTGTCTAGAGGCGACTGCAGTGTTCCTAAAAGAAAGTCTGCCTTCTGTCAATCTGCCTTTTCCTATAAAGCCATCAAGGAATGGAATGGGCTTCCAGACAATCCAAAGAATATGACCGATTTTTACAGCTCTTCATGGGCCGTCAAAAATTGGATTCTGGAGCACCAAACGTGCTCACACTAACAATACCAGACGGGTATTTTGCCATCAGGTGTTACCCTTGTGGGTATCACCTGATGGCCCTCAGATTACCAGACCAACAGTGTTACAACATTACATTACATTACATTACATTATACACTGCACTTTTAACTTGTAAATATTTATTTTATTGTATATTTGTATATTGTATAGTTGTTTTGTGTTTGTGTTGTCTCCCCTTTCCAGGACTACAGATGGAAATTAGCTATGAGCTACAATCTGATACAAACATCTCTGCCACTTTGCTTAATGTAATTGTACACTGTCCTAAAAAAAAATATATATAAAAAAAATAAAAATAAATAAATAAAAATAGTGTGTGCATGTAACTGTAGGAAACTAAAATAAACAAATATGATGGCTAATATACATAGACATAGCGCTCTGTATAAAAATTCACAGAGACATCTGATAAAGCTCCAACCACAAACATGGAAACATCATCTAACATAGACATCAGCAAACACATCCTCAGTCTCTTGATGAACACATGATCCTTGGTGCCAGAGAGCAAAAAACCCACCGGTGGGTACAGTATGGGAAAATTCTCTCCAGACACTGTTGCCAACCAGCTGTCGCCATGTGGCGCACCTTCGGACCCGAGAGCTTAGAGGAATCAGTCACTTTATAGAGCGCAGGGTCAGACGGACAGGCAGACATGTGCTTATGAAATGTCTGAATAAATTAACTGAACTAAAACTTTGTTGTTTGTATTATTGGTCCTAGATTTTTATTTTGCATTTAGATTTCTCTTCACTACTTATGTGTATTCATCAGAAGATGAGCAAAGAAAAAAATCATTGTCACTCTGTAGTTTTTACAGCCACAATGGCCGAGGTCACTGGTAAAATCAATACTGTATGCTTTTATCTGAGCGCTGGAGGAATGAGTCTATTGTGAAACATAAGAAGTGCATTCAAAGTTTAACGCACAAGAAAGTGCTGAGGGAAAAATCAGGACATTTTATTATGAAAGTGACTTTTATACTTTCAAAACCACTCAAACTCCCCTTGAACTGCTCACTGCAATTCTCCCTTTTGCACTAGTAATGGCTGGATTGTATTCTTTTACCTTGACTGCTCCTCAGCGCTCCACTGCACGGCTCCACTCCTGGTTTTGACAAGCACAACAGTCTCCTCTGCCATACTGTGGACTGGTATTCACTTTGGCTGTTTATTTTTTCTTATGGCTCAGTGCCCCCAGTCAGAACAAAGGTTGGTATTTCAGACACATTCCTGTGTAATAGTTCATATAAAAAGATTGCTATGTGCTACACTCGGCCCTTCCTCCTGAACTCCGACCTCTAACATCACATGCTGGTGGAGCCAAGCTGCCATGGCTGGAAGATACAAGGCCCCGAGTGGACAACATTTAGGTGCACTAAGATTACTGTTGCAAGGTGTCAAGCCCAGTGGTTGTGGAGAGTGTGCAAGCATCGTGGAGGTAAGAGGGAAATCGCCTTGTTGGATCAATAACGGCTGCTGTGAGGCTAACATGGGTTGTGTTTTCAGCGTCATTGGTTCTGCACTGGACGTGTTTGGGTGCCACAATGAAATTTCTTTGGTATGTCGGTTTATTTTGTGTCCTTTTTGTCAAATGTTTATTGTATGTTAAATGTGACTTGTTGTTTCTAGGCTCCTGCTGGCAGGAAGCCTCCCCTTTTTCTATATACCTGGTCTGTTCTCTGGCCCTCGGTGAAAGGACTTGCTCTGTGGAATCTTTGATTTGTGGAAAGCAAACAATTGGTTCCAAGTAAACAGGGCAACATGACCAAATGGACAATGGACAATCAAAATACTGGACTGGTCGAGAATTTGTGTTTTTATTAACCCTTAAAATAGATAATACATTCAATCTAAACTATATTCATGCCTCATGTCATGTGTGCCTCATAGTTTGTGGGGAAAATACTATGTCCTGGTATCATCAGGTGGTGTTGCTGATCATTTTCCTACATTAATCCACTAAAATCCACCGCTCTGTTATACCTATATTAGAGCATACTGAGGTTGTGTCCATCAGCAAGACACTTATCTACTGTGTGTGTGAGTGGCAGTGAGAGATGTGTACGCAGATTGGTCTCGCTGTAGAAAATGAAATGGCAGATTTTGTTCTGGCCTTGACTGTATAGTATAACTTCAATGAAATAAAGTCTGTTTATCAGGAATAGAGACAGTGAGCAGCCAAAACAAGTCCTGTTAAATACATCTCACTTATAGCTAGCTCCCTGCTTCTGAAGAGTGCTCCTGCTGTTTCCTTCTTTACTTTGCTTTTTAATCAGTTTAAACTTTTAAACCATTTTTTTTTTTTTTTTTACATTTTTTACCAAATCATCTGATGAGCCACCAGTAACATGTCGGAGGGAAGAAACTAAGAGAATTCTATCTGTGAGCGCTGTCGGAACTATCAGCAAGAAATTAATGAGCTACAAGCACAAATATTTGCTTTAGAAACTGAATAAGGACTTCATCCGACATCACCAGTGACTTCCAGTGGTGAGCAGCCCACAGGTACTTACAGAAAAAACTTTCAACTTAAACCTGAGTGATACTGCGTCTTTTCCAAAACTTTGTACAGACCAAAATGCCAATCCAACACAGCAAGTGATAACAGACAATACTAACATCATTATATCACCCACAATAAAGTTAACAAATAGATTTTTTCCACTGTCACAGACTGATGTTAACGTACAAACAAAACAAATTGTCATCACAAAACAAGTACAATAAAGTTGGCAAAAGAGCGCAGGCAGACGGGCAATCTGTGCCAAACATCAAGGTCAGAGATCCACTGCTGCTCGGAGACGGAACCATCAGTGGTGTGAGCCACAGAGGAATCCTAACATGCTGTTACCCAAACTACACTGTTTCTGAAATTACAAAACTCCTGACAAAAGTTTTTCAGCACACCAAGGAGTTAAATAGCTGATTGTGCACATGGTTGCAGTGGACATCAGAATGGAAGAGTGAAGTCTTGAAAAGGGATTTCATTAAATTATTCGAGCAGCTTAATAAAGTATAAAGACATTTATCAGTGGACCTCTTCCTAACATAGACCTAAGGAGGAGGAACAAATTTACCCGACTGCTTCATCTGAACATGTGGCTGTTGAATGCGTGTGTGCACAGAGCATTGCAGTACATTGAGAACTTTCATAATTTTTGGAAACGAAAGGACCTGTTTGAGGCAAATGGCCCACACCTTAGCAGAGGTGGAGTGAGAGTGTTGACAAAAAACCTCCTCCATGCTCTGAAGCACCGGCCTGGATCTGTCCTGGGTCCTGTGAAGCCAGTGAGAGAAAATGAGAGAAAAGAGGAATGAAAGAAGCATTCCTGCTGCTCCAAACAGAGAACCAGCTAACATGTCAGGACCACCAACAGCACCACCACTTCCACAACAACCACCTGCCCCTCCTCCAGAGAACAATTCAGCAGCATCACCTCCCCCGAGAACAAGTCAACAGCACCACTTCCCCCAGAGAATGAGTCAACAACAGCACCACTGTCACAAACACCTCCCCCTCTTCCAGAGAACAATTCAGATTCAGCAGCATCACAACCTCCCCCTTCTCCAGAGAACGATGTAACAACACTATCTCTGCCTCCCTCAGAGAACGATTCAGCACCACCACCTCTCCCTGCCCAAGAGAATGAGCCGGCAGCACACCCATCACCTCCCCTGCCCACAGACCAGCCCAGGGTCCCATTTGCTACATCTAGTCCATCAATGGACCCCCTCCCCACCTTCACCCATGGCCCTTCCCAACCATCTAGAAAGCCTCATTAAATCAGGAATCATGATGGCTCCTCTCACCTCTAATATAACACGGTCTGGGGTTCTGGCATCAACTATATTGAACTTCCCCCCGTACAAAACCGTTTCACCCAAACTGCCCCCTGCTCCCCCTCCCGGCCCTCACCTGGCCCCTCACTCAAACTCTCCCCTGCCTCCCCCTGGAGCTGTTATCACCAAGAAACTCACACAAGACAGAAGTCATAGTTTTTGGCCCACAGCAACAAAGAGACAGATTTGTTTGTATTATGATTTTAATGTATTTCTAATTCTGTAAAACACTATGAATTACTTTGTGTATGAATTGTGCAATATAAATAAACTTGCCTTGCCTTATAAATTGTGTGATTGAAAGAAAACAAGAAGTCAACTAACAACTAGTATATTAACACACACTTAATTATTGGCTGATAAAATACTTTCTATTAAGATGCAGACAGCACACAGTGGACCTTCTTAACTCAAGAGCCCCTTATACAATATATCTGTATGTCCATGTAAATGTGTGTTACTGCACACTGAAATACCAGTAGATGTATAATTAGTGACGGGGTGTTTGATGCTAATGCTATCATCCACTTTGCAATTTGGCTGGTCCTGGAAGATGTTGGAGCACTCTTACCAGCCCCCTGCATTTTTTTCTTGCCGTTAGCATCAGTCCACCAAAAAAATAAATTATGAATAATCCAGAGGCTGTGATACCAACCAATCCACCACTTTCATGTGAGACCAGAGCCCGTTTAAAGTCAGTGCTGAGTGTGTAAACTGTTTGATGTCTTATTTTAGAATATAATTAGTGTGTAAAACTTCCATCTGAGCTAATGGCTAACACAATTTCAGCTGAGATTTCTTACTTGTGTATTTCTGCTAAACATCTTTCACATGTGACTGTGTAACAGGTACGCAGGCTAATTAGATAATTAATAGGCTGTTAACGTAACTTTTGTAATTCAGGCTGATCAGAAGACTGGTCCGACTCTGGGAGGAAATGGACAGTAAATAACCACAGACACAGGAGAATTAAGATGCGGATGGTACCATGTATTGATAGTGAGGAAAGAAAATTATTACAAAACACCCATTAGAACCCTTGATATTTACAATCTGCAGAATTAAAAAAACAAGTTTTGATGTCTTTACAATGGTTTTGATCAATCATTGACAGTAATCATCCAAAACATTACAAAATCCAATATTCATCCAAGAGTGGCAACCGTTCACACACTTCACTTACTGCATAGTGAGATGATGGAAGATGTCCGGCTCCCAGCCAAAACTCTTAGCTCGCCATCTGGTTAAAGCTCCAAAAAAAAGAGAACCTGGCCTGTACAGTATAAACAGGACCATATTTTAGTAAACATCCAGTGTACACATACATTCTTAATAATCCCAATTATTCTATTTGCAATAATAGAACACATTTCATTCCAACATTCATTAATAAACACAAACAACCAGACTCACCAATTCCCGTTAGTTTCTGACGCACCACACGATCAAATGTGTTCAGCCCCTGCGCTGGTTGGTCTCTGTAGCAGCTGTCCCGTGCTCCTTCCCCACGCTTCTGATTAGGAGCCGCACAAACAGCCTGTAAGACGCGCTACGAGCGTTACGATTGGTTGAGCGCGGTCACACATGTGAGGGCGCAGTGTTACGTAACCCAGGTGACGCTCACGTAAAGAGAAATGACAGACACAGACATGACAGAAATGTCATGAAATAAACATGTTCTATACTTTAAAATGAGGACAAGCTTCAGCATTCATTTGCCTGTGAAAGAGCGCTCAGCGTGACATAACTCTGGGTATTAGAGATGAGACGAGATCAAATTGCCACAAGATTTTATTTACTGTCTTTACATTTGGCATGGGTATAAAAATTAGGTGCCTCGCTCAGGCTCTGGAAAGTTTCATATCTTTGAGCAGCTGTAGCTAAAAGACTCCTCCACACAGAGACATCCATGTTAAAGTTGGTTTTAAAAGATGGCAAAATAATATGACCAAATGTGTGTCTAATTCACCAGCAGACAGTGCGGGGCATACAGTGTTTTCCACACTTAAACATTGCTTAAAAAAGATCCACAAAGAGACATTTAGGCCTTCTTCATCCACAATAACTTAGTTTAAAGTGAAAAAGAAGTATCGAGAAGTTCTCTGTGCAGATATAACACAGGCAACAGTGGGGGAGAGGGCAGAGGAGCAGGTCCAGTTTTAGTCTAATCATTTAAATAATAAAAATGATGTAAATGAACTATGTCAGCACATAAAATGCATTCACAACACAATTTATTTAAACATGAAAGCAATTAAAAAGCATCTCACCAAAATTGTGAATTGACCCCATTATCGTAAATTATTGTAATTAATGGGATTATTGTAAATTTCTAAATCTCATCTTGTCTCATCCTTGTGGACCCCATCTCGTGCCGCGCCTTGTTTCATAAAATTTCTGTCTTGTCCCACCTCTACTGGGTTTTATCTTACATAGTTCAACTTTAACTTCAAACAGTATAATAGAAAAGGTGACCTCATATATTTCAATTGACACAACACTGCATGTTTGAGTAAATCAATGTGTAGTGAGTTCAGCACCATGGACAGCTCATGTCAAGCCTGAGTCTAGGCATGACGGGGGGAGTGGGGACCAGCCATATTCATCTGTATAAAAAAAACAAAACCTTAGACCTTAGGCAATAGCTCCAAACAGCAGCACATTGTTTGTACCATTTTATCTTGTCAAAGGTATGAATAAATAAACTGAACTGAAAATCTGTAGAATAGTATATTTCATCTTAGATCTTTAGATTGTCAGACTTCTCCCCACTGCAATCTGACATAACTGCAGGTATTATCAGTGACAACTGATTGAGCTGAAGTGATGGGCAGAGCTAGAGAATTTCACACCTTCAAATGTCTATGGAAATACTGTTTAAAATCCTGTATTACGCAAAATGGACTCTTGTGAATTTTAAGCCATGTTAGAATACTGTTCATCAAAAACAGACCTGGAGTTTCATTCACACAAGTTTGAGTAATACTGTTTCATCCTCCACCCACTACCAGTAGTGGTAGTTTTAAAGTTATGAGCCATTTACCATTTTCTGTAATCATTGGCAAATCCAGGGGTGAAATTACCCAAATGATTCTAATGAAGTTGTCCACCCATTCATCCATCTTCTTCCGCTTTATTCAACTGGGTCATGTGGGCAACAGTTCACCGCCCAGTCCTTTGTGCACCCGACCCCTATGAACCCCTCTGTGGGTGGTGAGCCCACAGGAGGGTGGACCCACTTCATCCTTTTGGGCTGAGCCCAGCCGGGCACCGGGCAATGTCACAGTCCTGAATTTCAGTTCATAAGCGTGCCAGACATGGGGAGAACATGCAAACTCCACACATAACCTGGAACCTTCTTGCTATGAGGCATGAGTGCTACCCACTCAGCCACCAGTGATGAAGTTGTATGGAGTTTAAAAACACAGTGGGGCACGTCCTGGATGCCCACATGACATCAAGAGATGGAATAGAGTCAAGAACTCAGCCTCAATATGCAGGATTTGTAGAACATTTGTATAACGTTTTCTAACAGAGATCAGAAAATAGTGTAATATGGGCCCTTTAAGCTTTTACAACTGTTGTATTTAATTTTAAAGTGGCTTGAATTCACTGTTGCTTCATGCGATTTTGGGTTAAATATATTTGTCTGAAGAAATGTGTTTGTAGACCTGGAATAATGGCGTACTGGCACCTGCACATATTCTCACAGGTATTTCTTATTTTAGCCATGTCCAGATGTCATTATAACCTGCTTTAAATAACACACCAGCTAAGATAATGAGTATGCTTTGAGCATCAGACCTATACTCCTTAACATTCCTGTATGTCTGTGTTCTCCCATCATCTCATTATTTTTTTCTTTCTTTCATGTGTAGCCCAAGGTTGTGAAAGGGTTTAAAGGCAGTGTGTGGAATAGGTACTCGACTGTTTGAGTTGTAACTTCTTCCCTTATTCTTGCAAGAATAATAAAAAAAAAAAAAAACACAAAGACCACTGCTAGATTCTTATTTTCCTCTCAGCATATTGTACAAGAATTTCCATTACAATGGCCAGTGCATTCTACATCCACAGAGAGTGAATGGGCTTTTGTTCCAGTGCTGTTCAGGTGATTACTGACCCTGCCTCTGCTTTATCATCACCCTATCCATTCTAAACATACAATAGAAGCAACTTGGATTTGTGGTCCCACTTCGGCCTGTTCTCCTCACCACTGCACACACATCACAATGTGTTTAACAAAGCTGGTGTTTCGCCCATGTTTTTACCAGTACGGTAGCAGAAAGGGTATATCGAGTGGAATTTTCAAATTAAGGGGGCATATAGAGGTCCTGGTTGAAATGGGATGCCCTTCCATTGGCCTTTGTTCATCATTCCCCTTTGAAGCTGCAAAAAAGCGAATGTTGAGGTGCTGAAAAGGCTCCAGCTCTGTTCTGTTACTCTAGATGGAATAAAAACAAACAAACACAAAACAAAACAAGTACACCACCTGCTCTCCATGGAGATTTTATTGCTTTGCCTGGAATGTTTTAAAATATGGCATTACATTTTATTCCCAGGTGCTTTGCTCAGTATTTTGCACTGTGTAGGTAGAACGGTGTTGACACATTTGACGTGAACCTAGAATCACACCAGCAGCCTGTGGGTCAGTGCATCTGCTCAACCAGTGATGAGTGATGTCGAGAGCGACTTGGACTGACTCCTCAGTTTAAACCAGTAACACGGTAACATACAGCCACAAACAGTGTGCTAACAAACCCTGAGCCTGAGGATCTGAGTGAGCAGAGCCATGAGAGCCAGGACTTTAAAGGACTTAGAGGGGCAGCTGAAGAGGGCTTAAAGAGGGTCTGTGTCGTTTTGAGAGAAATCCGTCCAACTGTGTATGAGCTCAGAATAGGGTCATATGGTAATGTGTTATCATGGAAGGCAATTTGTGACCTGAAAGAATAGAAATTAAAATTGTGATTAAAATGGAGATAGTGCAGCTTTCCTTAGGAGGAGCCAGCAGCATGTGATGGTTTTTTTTTCATGTCGTTTACAGCAACTTCAGCTCCCATTGGGCACCACAGTTTTCTAATATACAAGTCAGCAGATGTGTTTCTTTTATTAAATTATTTTAGATCAATATTGCTAATAAAAATGTGCAGATCACATAATGATCCACGGGTATAACTATAGAGCAGATACAAGCACAATTAGTCTTCTTTAAATTACATGTGTTTTATTCAAAAAATACCTGAAAATTGCATTTTGAGACTGTGAGTGGGGTCACCATTCCACAGATCTCACGTAACCTGCTTGACTCTATGTAGATAGAATTTAACACAACGCTGTGGAACTTTCCAGACAGAGCAATGGCAGCTTCATGGAGACATGCAGGTAGCAGACCCTTCAGCAGAAAAAAATGTATAGTTCACCTTTAACTTAAAGCTGTTTAATAGAAAAGGTGACATCATATCTTTCAGTTGCATTCAATAATTATATTTTTGAGAGTAAATCTGTGTTTAGTTAGTTCAGCACCAGGGACAGCTCATGTTTTATACTTTTCTGTACTTCCCTTACTGGTTCATATATAGAGATGAAGATGGGTTCATTCGTTTTTACTTATCAAAATAATGACAGGCACAGATAGAAGGTGCAAAGACATGAACATGCAAATATAAAAATAAACCAGTGATGGATACATTTCTCAGTTCATACTATTGTTCCAAAACACTTCTGCCCCAAAACAACTGGAACATTCCAGGCAAAGCTGTAACATCTACATAGAAACAGTTGGCTGACCCCTTAGAAGAAGTTATATAGTGCACCTTTAATTATTGATCATCCTAAAGTCATTGTCAGATAATGACATGGAAATAGACAAAGGGGTTTTACACTTCTCTAGGGTATTAAAGGCATAACATATTTAGATCATCATCATTTATTGTTTTGAAAATGCTGTATTGTAAAAATAAATAAATAAATATTTTGAATAGTCACTCACAAGCAGCATGCTTCTTGCTAATGCAATTACTGTGCATCAGGTTTGTGAACTTATAGCATCTTGTTTTGTTTCCTGGTTTTATATATTTATGCAAAACGGCAGTACGGGACTGAGTCTGTGATGTAATGTAATGAGGATCCAAAGAGAGGCCTGGGAGATGGCAAGATTACTCAAACATGCTGGGATGACATATAAAACCATTTGGGTCATGCATTTGAGGAGGGAATAACATTATTATAACATTAACAAAAAAGTCTATCATTCCCCTTGTTTAGTGTTTATATGTATGTATTTGTCATGGGTTCATTTTAAAATAAAGTACAGTTACAGTGCAGAATGGCAGACAAACAAAATAAAGGATTTACAGTAACAGGACTTCCATAGATTGGACAGACCCACAAAGTCAGGCCAAGGACAGAGCAACCGGAATGAGAGTTCCCCTTTACATACCCCTTAGCCCCTCCCCTGGGCTAAACAATTATCAAATCATAGAGTTTTAGGTTTCATTTAGAAAAACTGGACTCATAAACTATGACGTGATAATTTTGCTACATTTGACCTTTTCTTCAGTAGAGACTAACAATTCCAGAGCTGAAATTATCCAAATAATTCCAGTGAAGTTGTGTTGGATAAATAATATATGCATATTTATCATTATTCATTTTAATCACATTTACAAACTATGTATGGGCTATTACTGCTTAAAAATAAATAGGAATTACATTGTATTTTTTTTTAACAACCAACGCTCATAGTCCAGGTCTGTGTCTGCACAGAACACACTGAACAGCACACACAGGACACACAGCACCAGCCATTCCCCTGGTAGAGGACGCTGGATTTTCCCACATGCCCTCATGTCACTGCTTCATTTTAAAAGCACTGCCAGCACTCCAGAAAAAGATCCGTGACAAGCTACTTGAGCAATTATCACATGCGTCTGATATGACGTTTAGACATCTGGAGCTCCTCTGTGTGTCCGATGTCATTATTAAGTCTCACTGCGCTACGACAGCAAGTTTGTTTTAGGTCAGGGGTGTAGTGGGTGTGGCACACAGGGGTACACCGACCACCCACTTCACCCGACATGAGGTATAAAATAATAAATATAAAATAGCCTCCAACTTAAATGTAAAACCGGAGCTATTGGTGATGGTGAAAACAACCGGCATAGATCATCTAAAACAGGACTAAACCAAAATTAAATCAGGAAGTGCACCTGCATAGACCACAGGTCGGGTAACCGCAGGCAAAAGAACCGGCGCAGAGCCCCGGGCGCTCAGGGGCTAAGCACAGCTGTCACCCAAAGGCACTTTATGGACACCCTGTTCCACGTACTCGTGGTTCTCTCTCTCTCACTCTCAAGTCCAAGATTAGTCCTGGTTCAGTTCTGGTTAAGTCCTGGTTTAGTCCTGGTTTAGTCCTGGTTCAGTTCTGGTTTAGTCCTGGTACAGTCCTGGTTCAGTCGTAGTGTTACATTAATAATATCACATACTGCATCTTATTTTTTGCTCTTAATTCTTTTCATATGTGAAAATGTTTTATAGAAGTATTGGATCGGGACTCGATATTGGCAGATACTCAAAATCAAATAACTTGAAAAAATGTGATCGAGACATCCCTAATCACAAGGTGGAAGAGAGAAGAACTCTAAATAAAAAATATTTGTGTGTTAAACATGCATGAAGCAAAAACACAGCTCCAGGTCTGTTTGTGATGAGGAAACAACATCATAACAGATCAGGAAATAGAGTCATATGGATATTCCATTTTATAAACACAACAAATCCTGGAACAAATGATCAATAATAATTTTCTCTGTAGTGACACAGTGTCCAACAGCGTTTACCAGAGCCAGAGAGAGAGGGGCAGAAGCTGGTTGGGGAATGGCGGGGCAACTAAGGACACTTCATCACAGTACTTTATCTTTGGGAGAGTGAAAACTTTGAAAGGTTGTCTTTGCTGATTGGTACAAAATTCATAACACAGTAGTCTCCTGTGGTATCTGTCTCAGGCCATGTCAGGTCAGTCCATGTCTTTCTTTAACACTGGACAAGAGCAGCTGCCCCCTGTCTGCTCCTGCACCCAAATACCAAAGCTCTTTAATTGACAGTACCTATTATCTATTTAACATTAGCGTTCAGGGACCAGCCACTCGATCAGTGCACATTCAAGCAGCTCCAGTAGCATGTGACGCTGAGAAGAACCCATCTGCAGGCTTTAGGCATAATAAAGGTCAGGATGAACGGTGACTTTTAATTTGACATTGATAGCATGAACAGGTATGGTTAATGAATTCATTGTAACAGGTAAAAGGCCATTTGACAATTACCTAATGTTGGTGGTTTTCACATTTAGCTGAAAGTGAATATGTCAATAAGAGACAGGGGCAAACATTTAACACAGGAGAGCAGCTGCTCTTTGTGCACCTGTAGGGACTTGATAGTGATTTTAAATACTTTAAAATCACCCACAAGGACAGACGAGATCACAACGTTTTAGTTTCGAAGCAGCAGGAATAAAATGGGGAGCAGGGCTTTCAGCTGCTCTGCTCTGCTCTGCATGTTCTCCCCGTGTCTGGGTGTTCTTCTCCGGTTTCTCCCATCAACCCAAAACATGCTACAGGTCTCCAGGGAGAATAAAATACAATTTAATACAATCAATCGATTCAAATACTGGCTAATACATGACTAAATACTAAATAATGATAAAATACAACACAAAATACAATTCTAAATACAATCAGTCAGTTCAATGTTGTCCCACTTTAACTGTATGTTTAAGATAAGATAAGATAAGATATCCTTTATTTGTCCCACAATGGGGAAATTTCAGTGTTGCAACGCACAGTAAAGAGAACAGCAAGAAACAGTAGCAGCAATAGAGTACAGTTAAGTTAAAAATAGACAAACACTATAGGGATCTAAAGACAATATATACACAATATATACAATAAATTGCAATCAAAAAAGCTATATATACAATAAATTACTATCTTACACTATTGCACAGGGTCCCAGTATTGCACAGGCAGCAGAGTTAGCAGTGTTCATTGTAAAGTCTGACAGCAGCAGGAAGGAAAGACCTGTGGAACCTCTCCTTCACACAGCGAGGGTGGATCAGTCTGTCACTGAAGCTGCTCTCCAGAGCAGACAGGGCGCCCTGAAGAGGGTGAGACTCCAGGTCCAGCATAGAAGTGAATCTGGCCAGGACCCTTCTGTCCCCACCTCCTGCACCGAATCCAAGGCACAGCCCAGGACAGAGCTGGACTTCCTGGATGACTTTGTCCAGTCTCCTCTTGTCCCTCTCTGTGATGCTGCTGCTCCAGCAGACCACACCGTACAGGATGGCTGATGCCACCACAGAGTCGTAGAAGGTCCTCAGGAGGGGCCCCTTCACTCCAAAGGACCTGAGTCTCCTCAGGAGGTAGAGCCTGCTCTGGCCCTTCCTGTACAGTGCATCTGTGTGGTGAGTCCAGTCCAGTTTGTTGTTCAGATGAACACCCAGGTACTTGTATGAGTCCACTCTCTCAATGTCCCTTCCCTGGATGTTCACTGGTGGGGGGGCAGTGGAGCGACGTCTGCGGAAGTCCACCACCATCTCCTTGGTCTTCCCGGCGTTGATGAGAAGGTGGTTCCGCTGACACCAGTCCACAAAGTCCTGCGTTAGTCCCCTGTACTCTGCGTCATCGTCGTCCGTGATGAGGTCCGATAATGGCAGAGTCATCAGAGAACTTCTGCAGGACGCAGCTGTCCGTGTTGTGCCTGAAATCTGCAGTGTAGAGGGTGAAGAGGAAGGGCGCCAGGACAGTGCCCCTGGGGCGCCCTACACTGCAGGTCCGAACATCAGACACACAGTCCCGGGTCCTCACAAACTGGGGCCGGTTTGTGAGGTAGTCCAGGATCCAGTCTGCCAGGTCGCAGTCCACCCTGGCTGCCTCCAGCTTGTCCCTCAGAAGCAGTGGCTGGATGGTGTTGAAGGCACTGGAGAAGTCAAAGAACAGAATCTTCACAGTGCTGCCGGGCTTCTCCAAGTGAGAGAGGGAACGGTGTAGCAGGAAGATGACCTCCACTCCGATGCCAGGCCGGTATGCGAACTGCAGCGGGTCCATTGCTGAGCTCACGGTGGAGCGGAGGTGGCCCAGGACCAGTCTCTCCAGTGTCTTCATCAGATGTGATGTGAGAGCCACCGGCCTGAAGCTGCTGAGGTCCTTGGCGTGCGGTGTCTTTGGCACCGGTACCACACAGGAGGTCTTCCACAGCTGTGGTACCATCCTCAGCCTTAGGCTCATGTTGAAGACGTGCCCCATGACTCCACACAGCTCATCTGCGCAGGATCTCAGGAGCCTGGAGCTAATGTTGTCTGGTCCCGCTGCCTTCCTCGCCTTGATCTTCTTCAGCTCTCCCCTCACCTGGGCTGTAGTGAAGGACAGAGCTGGGCAGGAAGGTGGTGTGCTGGGGGGAGGGGTGCCTCCCTCTGCAGTAGTGGAGAGTCTCAGAGCTGGAGCAGAGGTGTGAAGAGGTGCAGAGGTGTGAACAGTAGCAGCTGTCTGTCCATTCATGGAGGTGGTGGTGTGCAACTGTGCGGGGGGAGGGGTGGGTGCTTGATCAAACCTCAGAAAGTGTTGGTTCAAATCATTAGCCCATTGCAGGTCACTCCTCCGTTTGGACAGGGGGCGTTTTGAAGCCTGAGATGGTTTTCAGGCTTCTCCACACCCCCTGGATGTTCTGATTCTGGAGTTGCAGCTCCATCTTCCTCCGATACTGGGCCTTGGCTTTCCTGATCTTCCTCCTCAGCCTCTTCTGTGCAGACCTCAGCTCCTCTTTGTTCCCTGACCTAAAAGCCCTCTTCTTGTCCTTTAGCAGGGCTTTTATGTCAGCGTTAATCCACGGCTTGTTGTTAGGAAAACACCGCACCGTGCGAGATGGTACAGTGTTCTCGTAGCAGAAGTTGATGTAGTCCGTGATGCACTCTGTCATCGCATTAATGTCCTCCCCATGCGGGTCACAGAGCTCTGCCCACACAGTGGTGTCAAAGCAGTCTCTCAGAGCCTCCTCGCTCTCAGGAGTCCACCTTTTCACCACACGTGGCACAACAGGCTGCCTGTGTACACAGGAACGTACACAGGTCGCAGATGGACAATGTTGTGGTCCGCTCTTCCCAGGGGGGCAGTGCAGATGCAGAGTAAGCCTCCTTGGCATTTGCAAAAACAGGTCCAGAGTTTTATTGTCCCTTGTGTGGCATTTAATGTACTGGGTGAACGTGGGCAGAACCGTCTTGGGGGAGCTGTGGTTGAAGTCTCCTGACACTAGGAAGAGAGCCTGGGGATGCTGGGTCTGTAGTCGACTGGTGCAGGAGAGCAGCGCTTCACAAGCATTATCAGCGTTAGCAGAGGGGGGCACATACACAGCTATCACAATAACATGTGAAAACTCCCTCGGCAGGTAATAGGGCCTCATGCTAACCGCCAGCAGTTCAATGTCCTTGTTACACATCTGCTCCTTCACTGTACAGTGTCCAGGTTTGCACCACGCTCCATTCACAAACACAGCCAGGCCCCCTCCTCTCCTCTTACCGCACTCAGCCGTCCGATCCGCGCGGATCAGGTGAAAGTTATCCATAGCGATGGCTGAGTCAGTAATGTTCGGGGTTAGCCATGTCTCCGTGAACAGCATGATGCAGCTGTCCCTGTACTCCCGCTGGAACCGCGTGAGCGCGGTCAATTCATCCGCCTTGTTCTGAATTGACCGCACGTTCCCCGTGATGACAGAGGGGAGGACGGGCCGGGCGCGTCGCTTCTTTTCCCGGTGTTTTCGTCCCGCACGGCATCCTCGTCGCGTCTTCCTGAGAATCTCCGCAGGGATCGCGTGTCGGTCTCTGGGGAGAACCGCCACGCTGCGGAGGGCCATCAGCTGATCCTTAGTGTAGACAATGGGCGCTCTCGGACCCACGCACATTGTCGCAAAAATGTCCCGTAAAGTCCACAAAGGTGTCCAATTAAAGTGCAAACTGCTGCGTTCGTGCGCCCTATTTTTTACACACCTATATTTACAAAAGTTTACAGTTTACAACTGTATGTATCGTATTCCATTTGTTTATGTTGTTGTAAGGCACAGGTGTCAAACATGCGGCCCAGGGGCCAGATCCGGCCCTCCAAGACCTTTAATCTGGCCCTTGGCTGATTTTCTATTAAAATATGTAAAATTTTCAGATTTTTCTGGTAATTTTCTACGCTGCTTAGCATAGCAGCATCTCCAGTGCTTCTGTGTGTGGCCGCCTCCCACCAGAGCAGCACAAATGAAGACCTGCCTCTTTCCAAACGCTCTTAAAGGACGATCGTTTTGACTGTGACCATGACGCCCTCATCAGCAAAGTGTTAAAAATAAGAAAAGTGGAGCTGAGTGCAGGATTTTCCAAGAAAAATTTATTAATTCTTCTTTTTCATGGAGGTGAATGGGAAACCTGTACGCTTGGTGTGTTTGCAACAAGTGGCGGTGCTCAAGGAATATAAATATAAAGGAGGAATATAAACGCCACTATGAGACACAACATGGCGAAAAATACAATAACTTGAACAGAGAATGGAGTTTTCCAATCCGGCCCCTTTGGGATCAAAGTAGGTTGTATACGGCCCCCGGACCAAAATGAGTTTGACACCTCTGTTGTAAGGTGACCTTGGGTGTCCAGAAAGGCACCTAATAAATAAAATGTATTATTATTATTATTATTATTATTGTTGTTGTTGTTGTTGTTGTTGTTGTTATTATTATTATTATTATTATTAAAATCTTACCTGTCAAACTGGGCTTTCACTCATCTGTCCCATGTCCTAAAGTTTGTTCTATGTCCTAAAGTCTGTCCCATGTCCTAAAGTCTGTTCTATGTCTGAAAGTTTGTTCTATGTCCTAAAGTCTCTCCTATGTCCTGAACAACAATCAACAATCATCCAGTCCAGGCACTGGGGATCTCACAGGGTTCCTGGATCAAGTGCAGTGTGTGTCCTTGTCTCTGCATCTCTCCGATACCACAGCCATACCTCCCATTTCCATATGAGTTTTGCAGCAGAAGTCATACTTAGAGTTGGACAAACTTAATTATTCCCCAAGGGGAATTATTTGGACACAGCAGCTCACACATCACAAAATAATAACAAAGGCCAAACATATAAATGTAATAATAAATTCGAAATAAGTTGCAAAAATATAGCAAGAGGCAGGTGTGAAATAAGACATGATTATATAAATGTAACTGTACAAGTCAAAATAAAATAGAAAGGTAAGTAATAAAATATAAAACCACAACTTTATACAAAAAGTCGTAGGAAGATATGACGTTGTATCTGTGACATAAAGATGAGTTGGTGTACAGCTTTATGGAGAGTACAGTATGTATGTGGTCCTGAATCAAATGTGTTGTCTGATGGTCCCAGTGGGAGCAGAGACACATATAATACAGACACTTCCCAACGGTAAATCACGCACAACACGACCATAAACCACACAGGCCTTTTTATACTCACAGTTCAGAACATGGACTGTTAACTGAGATCCTTAGGCACCTTCACATCATTCTTTTTTGTGGCCTTTAAACATGTTCCTGGGTGTCTTTGTTTCATCATCTTTCTCAAAAAAAAAAAAAAAAAGTGAGCAGTTAAGGCACATGTCCCTGCATGTGATACGTGATTTCAAAGCTGAGGCGTTCATAATGAATCTGGCACTGATTTATGGACTTGAAAACAGACTAAGACAAGAGCAGTGCTGAAAAACCCATCACTCCACCTCGTCCTGGTTCTGGAAAGGAGGATCTATAAAGAAGTTACTGACCAAACTATCCATCTTCAAACTTACTTATCTGTATGGAGACAAACAAGTTACTTTTCTTTCTTTTACTTTAATAAATACAACATAATGTTTAAAACAAAGACGTAGAAGGCAAAGAGCAGTTTTAAGAAGGTCTTTATTTGAGCTACAACAGGATACCGGCCTTTATGGTGGGTCTTCACTCCCCGTCTCTGAAAGGCCCCTTCTGCGAGACCTTTTTTATAGCCGGACTCAAACATTACATCACTTGCTGATGCAGGCAGGGGTAATTCTATCCTTGTTGCTTACGTATAGATCCCATAAGTTGAGTGTCTAGCCCACCGTTTAAAGTAGCACACAGGCCCTTGCAGAGACAGCACCTATTTAAATAACACACTTCAAAGGTCATAAGGTTAACATGTTCAACTCCAAATGCCATAGAGTTCATATGTTCTAATTCAAAATAGGACAAAGCACACGTGTACTTCATTTAATCCTTCCTTAATATTAACACAAGACAATAATCCACAGTCCACAGACGCATCATTTTTTTTGTTCTGTTTGTTCGTAGCACATCGGCGAATAACCCCTTCATTTCCTGTTTCTTTGATGCCCTCTCACGGCCACAGGCTTTGGCCTACAGAGCTCAAACTCACATCACTATTGTGTGATCCCGGCCTGAATGTGATGAAATATGAAATCTGATAAAAGTGAACTCTATAGCGCCACCTACCATATACATTAAACATCAACATTATCGGATATGTAAGCAAAAAATATATATATTATGGACATGGTGCATTTTTCACCGTTGGCCAGCAGGGGTGCAAGGACTGCCCCAATAAATAGTTCAAACATTACTACACGCACAGGCTTTGTCTGATTGTGCTGAAATTTGTATCACTAAAGCCAAAACATGGCCTAAATATAATAAACTATGAAGTATATGAAAAGTTACACTATAGCGCCCCCTACCAAAGACATGAAACGTCAACATGATCGGATTTGTACCAGATTTGGGGATTAAATGTTATACGTGTCTACAACCAAAAAAATACATTATGCATATGGGGTATTTTCCATGGTTGGCCAGCAGGGGTGCAAAGACTCCCGCAAAAAATATGTTTAAAGGCGCACTATGTAACTTTTCTGGTGAAGGCCTTAGTCTGACAGTGCTCTTGACCCCAAAACAAAACCCCAAAATCTTTTATATAATAATAGTTTAATTATCAAATCACTGTATAAAATAGATCTTCTAAAGTATATGACAATTTTTCTAGCTTATATGATATAAACCATTCACATTTATCTCATAATTCTTGTTTATCACATAATTCTGCTTCTAACAGTTAACCACATTTCTAGGGGTGGGGAGGCGGGGATGCAGCGGCGTTTATGCCTTAATCCTTGTCTCCCTGACCATCACCATTATATTTAGGAAATATTGTATAGATAGTACAAAATAGCCATATGTATAAATGTCATTATGTGTTTTTTTTATTTTATTTGTATGTTACTGTCTTGATATGTATGATGTATTGATGGTCGAACAATAAAATATTGTCTATTGTCTATTGTCTATTGTCTTGATTTTAAAAGTCATGTGACCTGTGGCCTAGTTTCTATAATTTGGCTCTAGATCATTCGCATTTTCAAATATTAAAGGTACACTATGTCATTTTTCTGGTGGACGAGCTGTCGGGAGGAGAGAGTGGCGTGTCGGGGTGATCGCGAGTCCTCGGCGGTCGCGTGGGAAGGACGTGCGCGCCGGGGCGAGGGCCATCATTGCTGCGAGCGGCTTTAAGTTATTTTGTTTTCTCTCCAGTCAATATAAATTACACTGTTAGAACATTACAAAACATAGATTAAGATCAGTTTAAATGCATTTAGCATCCGGAGATGAGGTGTAGTGTCTTTTGGCTGGTTTGATTCACCATATTTGAATGTCACGCAGCAGCTGCCTCAACATTTGTCTGAACCGACTGTGTTTCAAAATCAAGATGGATCCCTGACATTATGTGCAACCAGAGGGAAAACACAGCTGCTCCTCACAATGTTATGAAAACTAACTTTGTACTGATTTATTCTGGTCTCAGGTTAAAGGCGCTCAGTCTGATTTTGAGACTAGTTCATTTAAAACTGTTTGCAGTGGTGCAAAATTATTATCTTAATTAATGAGTGTAATGAGTTTCTAAGTGCTTTTCTAACAACTAGCATGTTAACACAAACTTCCTGTTTATTGCACAATGAGCACTATAATAAATATGAAAACAGAAAGATTTATTTTGACCTCAAGAGCTGCTTATACACTATATCTGTACTGGAGCACCACACCTAAGGATACGTACACAATCACTTAATACACAAAGGCACAAGTTCTTGAAGAATGCAAATTCAATCCTTACTACTGGTATTGTGTACTTTGGCAATACACTTCTCGTCTTCAACTAGGCCTCCCATTTTCTGGCAGCAATAACCACAGTAATATATTGACAGTCCCTCCTCTGTGCCATATACTCACTGTTCATATTGTTAATGGTAAAATTGTCAAATTAAAATGTTTATATAGTCTCTTTGTATCACTTTCCACACGGCTTCATTTATCTTTTCATGTTAATTTGCACTGTTGCCGTGGGGACCTTAATGTCACAGTCACAAAAGTAGACTTCCTTTTGACTTGACTATCCAGCCGTGTCCTTGGGTAATTACAGCTCGGCAGTGGTGTGCATCCTAATTGAGATGAACTATGGTTAAACAGCAGCTGACAAAATGCAAACGGTTTGGTTGGTTGAAGTGTGGTTGTGGAAAATATGCATATCGTTTCACTAAAACATAGTTACTGACGTGGAAATTATCTGTAAAATAATACCAAAACATACAAGAAGACTGTCTATGTTAGTTTATTACGTTTGCACCGGTAACAAACTGTCCCACTACTGAAAAAGAGAGTTTCTCCTGCTGTGTGCTCAGAGCAGTGGGGCAACAGCAGTGCCATTGGAAGACAGTCTAACTCAGGGGTGTCAAACTCATTTTGGTCCGGGGGCCGTATACAACCAATTTTGATTCCAAAGGGGCCGGATCAGAAAACTCATGGCATATATACCTCAAAAATAGCAATACCAAATATTTGTGCAGAGAAACGCAAATCTATTACAGAAATTTATTTTATTTTATTTGACAAAATATTATAATATTATGCTAGGTTAGGTTACTTTCACAGCAGCATCAGTAGCCTCTTGGCCCCTGGGTGAAAACAGATGGCTGTTTCTTCAGTCCCAGCAATAATTCGTTTATCCTTCTCAATTCTCTGTTCAAGTTATTGTATTTTTCGCAGTGTCTCGTAGTGGCGTTTAAGATCATATTCCTTGAGCGCCGCCACTTGTTGCAAACACACCAAGCACAGGTTTCCCATTCACCTCCGTGAACAAATAAGAATTAGTCAATTTTTCTTGGAAAATCCTGCACTCAGCTCCACTTTTCTTATTCTTGACATTTTGCTGATGAGGGTCACGGTCAACAGTCAAAACGATCGTCCTTTAAGAGCGTTTGGAAAGAGGCAGGTCTTCATTTGTCTGGTGGAGGTGCCACGCACAGAAGCACTGGAGACGCTGCTATGCTAAGCTTTGCAGAAAATTACCAGAAAAATCTGAAAATTTTAAATATTTTAATAGAAAATCAGCAGAGGGCCAGATTAAAGGTCTTGGAGGGCCGGATCTGGCCCCCGGGCCGCATGTTTGACACCTGTGGTCTAACTTGATTAAAGAGACATTCTGTGCTATTTTCTGATCCATGTTATCATTTTTTCGAAGATAGTTTTTTCCTCATCACAAACCGTACATATTTAGGTTGAGTTCTTCTCTTAAACTGAAAACACTCTACCTAGCAATGGCATGTGGTAATACAGAAAGTGCTCCACTGTGTTTTTAAACTACATACAGTTTGACTACAGTCATTTGGATAGTTTCAGCCCTGGACCTGAAGGAAAGCACAACTCCAGGTATATTTTGGAAGAGGTCACAGCGTTCTAACATGTCTGAAAGTTCACAAGAGTCAGTTTTGTGTAATATAGCACCGACTATGTTTGTTATTGTCCACTTTGAACAAACAGCTTGTTGCTTCTGATCTCGGGTCCTGAACTACTCAAGTGCGACATTTCCATAGTGAACAGATATAGGCCTTCTTCAGCTGAAGCAGAGTCACAGGGTGTTATCTGACTGGCTCCTGTCGGCCCCGCCCTTCTCTAAAGGTCGCAGCGATGACCTTTAACCTGACCTTTCCAGGATCCACAGTGGCCATCAGCCTGCCCTTTCTGCTCTATCACAACTAACTCTTGTACAAAAACAATCAGTCAAATATCACTTTTTTAGCACTTTTCATACATAATGCAGCACACGGAAAACAGTAACAATAAGTCACAGAACCTGCCTTTATTTATTATAAAGAAAAGAAAAATAGATCCATCCATCCATCCATCTTCTCCCGCTTAATCCCGCTGGGTCGCGGGGCAGCGTGCTGCCCAATCCTCATAGCACCTGACCCCCCTATGAACCCCTCTGCAGGTGGTGAGCCCACAGGAGGGTGGACATTATGGTCCTTGATGTTAGTTCATAGGGGTGCGGGCATGTTTTAGGTTGATGGGGGAACCCGGAGCACCCGGAGGAAACCCATCCAGACACGGGGAGGAACATGCAAACTCCACACAGAAAGGCCCGGGCGACCCGGGATCGAACCCGCAACCTTCTTGCTGTGAGGCCTGAGTGTTGCCACTCAGCCACCATGCCGCCAGAAAAACAGATTGAAAATTTTATTCAAAGCTCTTAAAGGGCCTGTACCCAAGCTTTTGAGGTACAAAATAAGTTTGCTGCGTGCTATCTGCATCTAATTATAAAGATTTATTGTGTGAGAATCAATCGATTTTTACTCCAATGTTGAATGCAGTACATTACTACAGTTCACAAAGAACTGGTCAACAAAATTAAGCTGGACATGTAAGACAACTTACAATTTGTAAGCACAAAATCACTTAAAACTTTAAATGATGCAGTATTTTGGGATTCCCTAAAACCTCGGCATTTAGTCCAAGAGTGGAACATAACATTTTACTGCAGTCATAGCAGCCCACTTTTAAAAAGTGTTTTTCTGTTCACCTGAGCTGCCAAGACAAAAAAGTGAAAACATTCTGACAAGACAAAGTGAATTTATACCTCAAATTATTCCCAAAACACATTCAGCTTTTCTTTGACATTCTGTTGCTGGAGGAAAGGCACTTTTATACAGTTATGTACTTTTCTGCCTGAGTCTTCAGAGAGTCCCCCTGCTATGGAAGACATCGTGCCTCGTCCCTGTCCCGAAGACGCCGCGCCCCAGCGACCCCAAGGACTACAGGCCCGTGGCACTGACCTCCCACATCATGAAGACTCTGGAACGACTCGTCCTGCAGCAGCTGAGGCCTATGGTCCAACATCTGCAAGACCCTCTCCAGTTTGCCTACCAGCCCCACCTTGGAGTAGAGGACGCCATCCTGACCCTACTCCACAGAGTCTACTCCCACCTGGACAAGCCGGCCACCACTGTGAGGATCATGATTTTTGACTTCTCCAGTGCGTTAGACACCATCAGGCCGGCTCTGCTGGCTGAGAAGCTGGCGGTGATGCAGGTGGATGCCTCCTTGGTGTCCTGGATTGTGGATTACCTCACTGGAAGACCACAGTATGTGCGTCTGCAGAGCTGTGTGTCGGACAGAATGGTCAGCAACACCGTGCTCCACAGGGGACTGTCCTGTCTCCCTTCCTCTTCACCCTCTACACCACAGACTTCAACTACTGTGGTGGGATGCATCAGCGGTGGTGACGAGGAGGAGTACAGGACTGTAGTGGACAACTTTGTCACTTGGAGTGAGGAGAACCACCTCCAGCTCAATGTGATGAAGACAAAGGAACTGGTGGTGGACCTTAGGAGGACCAAAGCTGCTGTGACCCCCATCTCCATCCGGGGGTCAGTGTGGACGTGGTGGAGGAGTACAAGTACCTGGGGTGTACTTGGACAATAAACTGGACTGGAGCAGGAATGTGGACGCGGTTTACAAGAAGGGCCAGAGCCGCCTCTATTTCCTGAGGAGGCTGAGGTCCTTTGACATCTGCAGGACAATGCTCAGGATGTTCTACGAGTCTATGGTGGCCAGTGCCATCATGTACGCGGTAGTCTGCTGGGGCAGCAGTCTGCGCGTGAGAGACACTAATAGACTCGAGAAGATCATTAGGAAGGCTGGACATGTTGTGGGGGAGGAGCTGGACTCTCTGGCGGTGGTGTTGGACAGGAGAATGCTGGACAAAATCTGGACTATCCTGGACTCTCCCTCCCACCCCCTCCACAAGGTGCTGGCCAATCAGAGGAGCTCTTTCAGCCATAGACTGCGGCTGCCGCGCTGCTCCACTGAGAGACACAGGAAATCTTTCCTGCCTGTCGCCATCAAACTGTTGAACGCTGCACTTTAACTCACTTTAACTCACATACTACTCAATCCTTTCATCCTATTCCCTGATCACACATGTATATAGTCATAAAGATGTCAATGATGTAAATAATTTCCCAGAGAGAGCTATTTTTTATCTTTTATCTTTTATCTTATTGTATTTAGCTTATTCTGTAACTTGTTCGATGTACATGCTCTTGGTCGGTGGCATCTGTAACAAAGAAAATTTCCCCTCGGGGATGAATAAAAGTAATTCTGATTCTGATTCTAACAGTTATGCCAAACTATAGACACTTTGTGTTAGGAGTTGAATTTTGTCAATTTATTTTTCACACACACACACAGACACACACTCACTCACACACACACACACACACACACACACACACACACACACACACACACACACACACGCACGCACGCACGCACACACACACACACACACACACACACACGCACACGCACACGCACACACACACACACACGCACGCCGCGCGCACGCACGCACACACACACACACACACACGCACGCACACACACACACACACACACACACATACACACACGCACACACACATGCACACACGCACGCACACACACACACACACGCACACGCACACACACACACACACACGCACACAGGTATGAATAAATGTATTAGTTAACTGTATTTAACAGATCACAAAAAAGACTGTCAATGTCTTTGAACTTTGCCATAAAGACATCTGCAGATTTTATGAAATGAACTCCTTCCTTGGAAAATGCAGCATTTAGTTACCTTTGACATGGAACACTAAATGCCCCCTTGTCCCCATTGTCTCATCTTAATATTGATCTAAAATGGCTTATTATTTTTATTATTATTTCTATTTTTTATTATTGTTTATCTTGATTGGATCACACTTTTCCCCCTTTTTTGCACTAAACTGTCCTGGAGCTACTGTGACTGTTGAATTTCTCCACTGTGAGATCAATAAAGTCCTAACTTATCTTATCTTATCTCTTAACTGTGATCCACTGACGTCCTGTTCAAGACTATAGGATGTCAGTAGAGTGTACTTGTCCAGACCTTTTCAGTCTGGCCTCTGTATAACTATAAGAAATCACAGCTGTCTATGTAATCCATGTAATATTATGCTGAATCCTCATTTACATACTACTTTAGAGCCAATATTAAACTGTTGGCAGAAGCAGCAGCAGTAGTGGAGCAAAGTGGAGCACTGTTTACTTTACATTAGCTGCTGTCCTGAGTGCAGATTTATGGATCCTTATGTTCAACACACAAGCAGAGCCAGGTCTAACCTACAGGGGGCACCATGCCACATTTGGCCTGGGGTCGCTTGTCCCTTCAGTGCCATGATTCATGTTACCCAACAGCTCAGCTGTCATCACTTGCATTACATGTGCATATATTACACATACATGAAGGTCTAATAAATAGCCAACAAATAAGCCACATTTCTACATTTCTAATAGTGAGTGAATATTACAGACATTTTCCTGTTGTCAAGGCTAGTGCATTTCAAAGTATTCTGTTGACTAATGTATGTTTAAATGCATGGATTCTGTAGTGTTATTAGAAGTAATAAAATGTCTTAAAGCAGACCTAATATGCAAAATCATCATTTTAGAGCTTTTAAACATGTTAGTTGTTTCCCCTTCTCATTTATTTGTATTTCATTCTCCAGTTTTAGTTTTTTCTGTGAAACATGTTGTATTGGGCAGCGTCGAATAGTCATTTTGGTACAGACCTGCAGCTTTAAATCAAAGGTTGGGTCTGTGCGGCTCTTTATCACAATGGCGTTTATGGGGCCCGATCTTGCCCCCAATCTTAGCAGTAGCACGAGTGTGGGGGATGGAGCTCTAAACAAGAGGTGTGCTGTGTGAGTCTAGCAGACTGAAGGCATGCTGTGGCGCCTTGAGGGAATTGCCAGAAACGTAAAAATAAATATCAAACTAGTCCACTGAAAAACGTGTAACATGTTCAAGACTTCTTTTATTTGGAAATATATTAATAATTATTAATAATTAATATTAATTCATTCATATTCTGCATCAGCTCAGCACTGCTCTATAGTTTTTTTTTGTTTTTTTTTTTATCTGGAGCTGTACAAATGCTGCTCATTAGGATGTGTCCGTTCACAGCATGTCCTAAAGTGTGTTTTCTTACCCTGTCTGTGGTTCTAATGCTGCGATGTCAGATTTCCTCACATTCTCGTGCCCTTTCTGTCATCAGCTCCATTTCAATTATTCCCATTGTGCAGCTTTGGTTAGTTTATAAAGTTAGTCACCAGTAGTTAGGCTACCATCAGAACCGCAGATAACTGCACGGAACAGACTCTGGACTCAGAGATCATCGGTGCACATTCACTGACAGCTCAGGGCTGTGGAGGAGCAGAGCACATCTTGCATGTGCTGCTCTTTGGCAGCAGCGGTCAGTAGAGTTTTGTAAAGAAACATAGATGCACATGTGCACTGCTCTGTGCACGCATGGTGCATATCAGCGGTGGACGCCTCAGGTGAGTCTGTGATAGCTGACTGCTGGGACAGGCAGGAGTGAGTGTGATCCACTCAGTAGAGCAGTGGGCTGGCGTAAGATGGACACTGGTCTGCTGCTTAGTGCGGGGCAAAAGTTTTGAGGAACGCAGAGAAAACTAAAAAGATTGAAGTGTGCATGGGTCTACAGGGTTGCGCCTTCATGAGAGGAGCACGTGTGCGGAGCGCCAGTTCTGTTGGCAAATCTGTATTCCTGTTGCCTCTGCTGGTGCGTACTTGCATTGTACTTGCTCCGGAGGGGTTTTATTGTACTCAGAAATTTTCCAATATCCCACTGTGCTGCTGTAACGAGGCAAAGACATTACAGACATTACCCACAGGGGCAGTGCTTTTAAATGCCACAGCGGGCACATATTGGTTCAGACGTTTCAGATGTACTTGTATTGTCCCACTCCAGCCTCCAGCAGTGAAGTACAGCTCGACCTGGACCTCCTTTGTGCTTGCACTACCGCTAAGAATGGGGACAAGATGGGGCCCATGGTGTCGTCGACTCCCATTGGCCAACATAGTTTTCTATTCCAGTTTCTTTTGTTGTTTTACATGAATATTGCAATTTAAAATGTGCAAATGATAACATAGTGATCCACGTGTCATAGATTATAACTACATAGCAGACACAGGCACAATAGGTCTTCTTTAAATATCCAATAGAAAGAAAGAGCTAATTGCACTGAAACTAACACACCACAGTTTATAGTAAGGAGTATTTGTTTAGTTAAGTCCACTGAACTTAGAGTAGTTCAAGTTCACGTCTAAGGAAGAAACCTGTCTGTCAAAAGTATAAAAAAATCTGACACTAATCCATATTAAAACAAGTATCAAAACTAGATACGCATTGGAGCAATTATCAATACTAAAAAAGTGACATTCACAGGACAGAAATGAACTTTTCTTTTATAATGATCTTCCGCTGTATATGTAGAGCAGATAGACCAGATACACCCATGGACCACTGATGGATTACACAGAGATCAAGCCACATGGGAAAAGAAAAGAAAATACTAGAATTTCATATTGAAAATCACACTTTTATCTAAAGAAAGAGTGTTTTTTAAATTATCATCATAGTATCAGGATCAGTATTGAGTATCATATTTATTGCGTAGTAATGACATTGATGAAAATGAAATGCAGAAGCTACTGGGATTAGTGGCAAAACATATTCACTCTCCAGTTCACAGAATTATTTTCTTTTATGATGGAACCTACAGGGACCACTGATTGATTACACAGACCTGAAATATACATTTATTATGCTGTAAGACAATTATTCCCTCCTGTGGGCTCACCACTCCCAGAGGGGACAAAGCAGAAGAAGATGGATGGATGGATGGATTATTTGGATTGGGCCCCATAACCTTACGGACCTTAATGCTTGTGATCTGTCCAACCAGTGCTCCTAATGCAGAGCCTGAAGGCAGATTTAGAGTCAGAGGACACTATAATTAAACAAACCCAAATAGTGAGCAAAGAAAACTCACTAAGGAGGTCAGTGCTTTTCTCCTTTCCAGGACAAACTTTATTGATCCACAACTGGTAATGATAAATTCTAAATTAGTCACAAAAATGTTATACCACTGGTGTCAAATTAGGCATATTTATATAAATGTATATGTAGAAATAGATAGAAATATTAAAAATACAAATATATCTCGGATATATACAAGAAGTGGGTAAGGAAAAATAAAGATGGTATAATGGTTGCCAGATTGTTACAGTTACAGTATGTAACTATGGTTCTCTGAGTGAAGAGACTATCTATCAGCCAGCTCGAACAGAAAAAGCTGTCTGACTAAACACACTTTTTCTGAAGGGAATGATGCAATCACCTTTCGTTACACCTCGAGTTCTGCTGTGACCAGCTGTCCGGATGTGAACAAACTGGTGAAGAGGAGGGGATAATAAACCATGAATAATTTTATACATAAGACAGAAATTTGACCATGTTTTTCCATCTAATCTGTGTTTTTATAATATTGGACAATGATGTGATGTAGCACAAGCCTGTGCCCAAATGGGTAAACAGTAAGTATATGTGAGAAGATAGAGATGGAGTGCATGCACATTTTTGCTGCCTGTGCCGACATCTGATGGCGAATGTGTCTGAAATTGTTGAGGTTGAAATTGATCCTATTGTAGACCCTTTTGACTTGTGGTTTGAATGACAATTTTGAATCCATTATTTCTCCTGAAGTCTCCATGGTGAGAATGAGCTCCTCTGTCTTTCTATAGTCTGGTGCAGTGGGTGAGCAGGAATGTCCATGATGGGGAGCAGGTTGTTCAGCAGAGACGTGCACAGTGGGGTTGCTCTGGTTGCCCTGGCAACTGCCCGTATGGCCTCCTCAACTGAAGTTGCCCTTCCGAGGGAAAATAATAATAATAATAATAATCTTCTTTTTTTTTTTTTAAATGTTCAATGGATACAAAATTTCATGTATGAAAATGCCTATGCCTAGATTTGAAAGTGAAAATAAAATAGTCGCCCCACACGAGTGCAAGTCTGGAGGGAGGGGCTCTGTTCTGTTTACATCTCCAGGAACATTGAAAGACCTGAGCTTTCTCAGGAAGTAGAGTTTACTCATGCCCTTCTTGTACACAGCATTACTGTTGTCTCTACAGTCCAGCCTGTAGTTCACATGGACGCCAAGGTAGCAGTCCACTATTTCCAGGTCATGGCCTCTTCCGGTGTCCTCTTCCTTCTGAATGGAGACAATGATCTGACATCTCATCACAACCATGAAGTTGGATTTTGTTTCATTCACATACGAACACAAACAGACAACTTGCATATTTAGGCTGAGTTCTTCTCTCAAACTGAAAAAAGAAACTCAACCCTGTGATGTGATGTGGTAATACAGGAACTGCTCCACTTTGTTTTTAAACTCCATACACCTTCATACAAAACATTTAATTGATTTCAGCCCTGGAAATGTCAATATATACTAAACAAAAGGCAAAAATGCAGCTGTCAAATTGAGAAGTACCACTACATGACACCACTAGGTTAAACAGAGCATTTTGAGTTTTGGAGATGTGGACTGATATTGACTGTAGCCATATTCCTAATGCTAGCCATAGCACTCAACCACCCCCTAACCCTAGCCCTAACTTAACAGTAGCCCTAACCCTAACCCTAGCCCTGAGGTGGAGGCCATCAATAATGTGACTCTGGATGATCAGATAATGACTGGAGCTGGTGTGCATGTGACCCGTGAATGTAAATTTGTTATTATCAATTTATTCATAACAATACCAGCAATGAGTGCTACAAAACGCTATACGGACATTGCTGTCTTAAAAGGACACTCACTTTGGAAAGCTGGCTGTCTTGTCACATCTCATAAAAGTATACTTCTTTCATTTCACACTTCACACTGTCTTTGAGCTGTTACTGTGTCCTCCTCGAAGCCCCAAATAACACATAGTAGCAGCTCTGTAAATTGCTGTCACCTTTACAGCAGATGGGCATCAATCTGCACCATGTAATTGCACCACTCTCTCAGAAAACAAGCGAAAAACAGATAAGAGTCCTCACACAATGTCCCTGTATGCTCTGGAATATAATCGAGAAACTGCTGTATGGAAAGAAACACGATGCAGGCTTTTGTTACAGGTCCTATGCAAAATTGACTTGTGAACTTAAAGCCATGTTAGAATGCTGCTACCTCCTCAAGAGCATAGGGTCTACTACTACTAATAGTAATCATTCTAATACTATAATTGTTGGAAAATGATGCAGTATTTAATAGCTGTGTTTTGTTTCATTCACACAAGTGAGTAATGGTTTATTATTAATCTACATATTCAAATCTCAAAATGCTTAGTTCACAACACCTTGAAGTTGCAGTTCTCAAGTGAACAGCTGCCTTCACCTTTTGTTCAGTACAGACTCAGGCAATTCCAAGGCTGAAATCATCCAAATCATTATAGTGAAGATGTATGGAATTTAAAAACACAGTGCAGAACCTGAATTACAGAAAGCCCTAAATATATAGAGCTTGTTAAATACAGTGCCTTGCCAAGGTATTAGCCCCCGTTGAACTTTTTGACCTTTTGACATATTTCAGGCTTCAACCATAAATATATAAAATTGGAATTTTTTGTGAAGAATCAACACCAAGTGGGACACAATCGTGAAGTGAAATGAAATTTATTCAATTTTTCTTCAATTCAATTAAATTTTTCTTACAAATAAAAAACTGAAAAGTAGGGTGTGAAAAAATATTCAACCCCCCGAATCAATACTTTGTAGAACAAGCTTTTTCTGCGATCACAACGGCAAGTCTTTTGGGGTATGTCTTTATCAGTTTTGCACATCTAGAGACTGAAAGTTTTGCCCATTCTTCTTTGCAAAACAGCTCAAGCTCCGTAAAGTTAGACGGAGAGCGTTTGTGAACAGATCTTTCCACAGATTCTCGATTGGATATAGGTCTGGACTTGGCCATTCTAAACACCTGGATATGATTAGATTTGAACTATTCCATTGTAGATTTTGCTTTATGTTTAGGATCATTGTCTTGTTAGAAGGTAAACCGCCAGTCTCAGGGCTTTTGCAGACTCCAACAGGTTTCCTTCCAAAATTGCCTTGTATTTGGCTCCATCCATCTTCCCATAAACTCTAACATCTTCCCTGTCCCTGCTGAAGAAAAGCCGCCCTGGACCATGATGCTGCCACCACCATGTTTGACAGTGGGGATGGTGTGTTCAGGGTGATGTGCGGTGTTGCTTTTATGCCAAACATAACGTTTTGCATTTTGCCCAAAAAGTTCAATTTTGGTCTCATTTGACCAGAGCACCTTCTTCCACATATTTGGTGTGTCCCAGGTGGCTTGTGGCAAACTTCTTTGAAAAATGTCTTTCTTCTTGCTACTCTTCCATAAAGGCCAGATTTGTGCAGTATGTGACTAATATGTGTTCTATGGACAGATTTCCCCATCTTAACTGCAGATCTCTGCATTTCATCCAGAGTGATCATGGGCCTCTTGGCTGCTTCTCTGGTCAGTGCTCTCCTTGTTTGGGCTGAAAGTTCCCAGTTCTTGGGAGGTCTGCAGTAGTCTGATTCTCTATCCATTTCAATATGATTGATTGAACAGTGCTCCACGAGATGTTTAAAGCTTGTGAAATCTTTTTATATCCTAATCCTGCTTTAAACTTCTCCACAACTTTATCCCGGACCTACATGGTGTGTTCCTTGGTCTTCATGATGCTCTTTGCTCCCCAATATTCTTTGAACAGACCTCTGAGCCCATCACAAAGCAGCTGCATTTATACTGAGACTGATCACACACAGGTGGACTCTCTTTATCACCATCAGTCATTTAGGTCACACTGGATCATTCAGAAATCATCAGAGAACTTCTGGAGTCAGTTGGCTGCACTGAGAGAAAAGGGGGTGAATAATTTTGAAATATGTCAAAAGGTCAAAAAGTTCAAGGGGGGCTAATACTTTCGCAAGGCACTGTATGTGTGAATGAAACAAAACAAAACTCCAGGTATGGTTTTGATGAGGAAACATCATTATACCAAAAAACCTAGAACTATAAATCTACTATAAATCAGAAAATACAGTGTCTCACAAAAGTGAGTACACCCCTCACACTTCTGCAAACATTTAATGATATCTTTTCATGGGACAACACTGACAAAATTACACTTTTATACAATGTAAAGTAGTCTATGTACAGCTTGTATAACAGTGTAAATTTACTGTCCCCTCAAAATAACGTGACGCACAGCCATTAATGTCTAAACTGCTGGCAACAAAAGTGAGTCCACCCCTAAGTGAAAATGTCCAAACTGGGCTCATAGTGTCAATATTTTGTGGAGCCACCATTATTTTCCAGCACTGCCTTTAATCCTCTTGGGCCTGGAGTTCACCAGAGCTTCACAGGTCTCCTGTGGGATCCTGTTCCACTCCTCCATGGCGACATCACAGAGCTGGTGGATGTTAGAGACCTTACGCTCCTCTACCTTCCATTAGAGGAGGCCCTACAGAAGCTTAATAGGGTTTAGGTCTGGTGACATGCTTGGCCACTCCATCACCTTTACCCTCAGCTTCTTTAGAAAGGCACTGGTCACCTTGGAGGTGTGTTTGGGGTCATTATCATGCTGGAATACTGCCCTGCGGCCCAGTTTCTGAAGGCAGGGGACCATGCTCTGCTTCATGTCACAGTACATGTGGCATTCATGGTTCCCTCAATGATCTGTAGTTCCCCAGTGCCGGCAGCACTCATGCAGCCCCAGACCATGACGCTCCCATCACCATGTTTGACTGTCGGCAAGACACACCTGTCTTTGTACTCCTCACCTGGTTGCCACCAAACACGTTTGACACCATCTGAACCAAATAGGTTTATCTTGGTCTCATCAGACCACAGGACCTGCTTCCAGTAAACCATGTCCTTAGTCTGCTTGTCTTTAGCAAACTGTTTGTGGGCTTTCTTGTGCTTCATCTTCAGAAGCTTCCTTCTGGGACAGCAGCCATGTAGACCATTTTGATGCAGTGTGCGGCGTATGGTCTGAGCACTGAAAGACTGACCCTCCACCCCTTCAACCTCTGTAGCAATGCTCCAGCACTCATACGTCCATTTCCCAAAGACAACATGTGGATATGACACTGAGCACGTGCACTCAACTCCTTTGGTCGACCATGGCGAGAACTGTTATGAGTGGAACCTGTCCTGTTAGGTCGCTGTATGGTCTTGGCCTCAGTGTAGCAGCTCAGTTTCAGGGTGTTGGCGATCTTCTTATAGCCTAGGTCATTTTCCAGATTCTCAGAGAGTTCTTTGCAATGAGGTGCCATGTTGAACTTCCAGTGCCCAGTATGAGAGAATGAAAACACCAAATTTAACAAACCTGCTCCACTTACACACCTAAGACTTTGTAACACTAACAAGTCACATGACACTGGGAAGGAAAAATGGCTAAATGGGCCCAATTTGTACATTTTCACTTAGGGGTGGACTCACTTTTGTTGCCAGCAGTTTAGCAGTTTAATGGCTGTGTGTCGGGTTATTTTGAGGGGACAGTAAATTTACACTGTTATACAAGCTGTACATGGACTACTTTACATTGTATAAAAGTGTCATTTCGTCAGTGTTGTCCCATGAAAAGATATCATTAAATGTTTGCAGAAGTGTGAGGGGTGTACTTATTTTTGTGAGATACTGTTTATGGGCTCTTTAATAAATGGGTCGAGTGTCATAACCCCTCATGATTAATTGAGAGTTGGAGGTCTCAGAGTGACACAAGATCAAGGATCAAATTAAGGACTGTTCTTGCTTCTTGGAGTGAGCTCTCCTCTCGCTGGTTGCATCTGTGATCAGTCTTTGTCAAACATGCAACTGACAGTAAGTGTAAGTACACTGTCAAAGAAACAGCAAGAGCTCAGCTGTGCACATGGCCATACTTCTTCATTTATTTTTCCATTTCGCAATCTTGACAATCTCGGAAACATCGCTAACATGTTAGCTGAAGCTTACCACTAGCAATTTCAAAGACATTAACACATGGACCCTAGAGCCTGATATTTTTTGATATAGACAACTGATCACGTGCACCATCTCACACTGTGCATGGCATGTGAGCTGTCGTACTATTTCAGTTCAATTTCAATGTTATTAGAAATGCAAGTACTTAAGAAGAATGTATTGAGAGGGTATCTGTAGTTTTATGAGTGACATTTAAACTTTTCACTTGCTGCTAAGAAATAATATTGATACCTTTTTATTTCTGTGTTTAGGGTAAAAAAGCCAAACCTTCCTGATTTAATGCATGAAATCTGTCCTTGATTTGCATTGTTATGGAACTGCAGAGACATAGGCAATGTCTTAGAAGAGCGATTAGCATCAGAGATCAGAACACCGCCTCATCAGGAGTCAAAAATAAACAACAAAGTTTGTGCTCATCAAGCCTACACAACAACCGCCACCAGTCGATGTGGATCTATGGGGAATTTATTCAGACTTTGATTTGATTTTTGCTGGTGGAGGGAAAGTTTAAGTAAGGAAGTAGAAGACTGTAAAGTTTGGGCTTTAAGTGTTCCTCTAAGGCATATGTGTCAAACATGCGGCCCGGGGGCCAGATCCGGCCCTCCAAGACCTTTAATCTGGCCCTTGGCTGATTTTTCTATTAAAATACTTAAAATTTTGTTGACAGAGGTGAATGGGAAATCTGTGCTCAGTGTGTTTGGAACAAGTGGCGTTGCTCGAGGAAAATAATCTTAAACACCACTACGAGACACGGAGAAAAATACAATAACTTGAAGAGAGAACTGAGTTTTCTGATCCGGCCCTTTTGGGATCAAAGTAGTTTGCATACGGCCCCCGGACCAAAATGAGTTTGACACCCCTGCTCTAAGGGGTGATTTTATGCCCTTATGGGACAAACAATGATTTTGAGAAAATTTACAATGTCCCATTTAGCTCTGTGGCTGCAATTTTCATAAAATATTAAAACATCATTGGTGCAGAGTGGCCAATTTTGTTGTTTCCTCATGAAAGCTTGTATGTTAAGAAACCAAACTGACACAAAACATACTGTATACTGTAAGGCTCACCTCTCCACACGTTTGTCTTGTAACTCCATAGGGATACTTTTAATGCAGTACTGTGGAATTTTGCAGAGAAAGCATGGAGGCAAGCAGATGCCTTTAAAAACATTGTGTGAATGTAATTAATCTCAGGTTTCCAAATGTTTTGAGAAACATTTACAAAACCCTGACTAATTGTGAGTGCCTCCTAGTGCTGTTTGTAGACATCACGTTTCTCCATTCCTCTTATAAAATCTAAGACAAGTTTAAGTACTTCTTCATTAAATACCTTTTTAGATGTACATATCTGTCACATTAGCACTAATAGCTGTATCCACTTGGTACTGCAGTAATCTAATAGAGGGGATCAAATATGGCTGACCGTGGAGCGCCAACTAGCCCCCTGCTAATTTTTTTTCAATCTACAGACACATCAGCGCCATAAGTCACTTGGCTAAATTGGGCCAGTACACGCACAAGCACTCACTCACTCACGATTTTCATACTGGCCATGCTTCAGTAACTTTAAGAGACATTAAGATGTTATATTGCAGCAGTGTCAACATGGATAAATGGCCCAGTGTCAGTTTATATTATACTGCATTTAACTGCTTAACAGATGATCACATCAACTCTTAGTGGGTGGGGTGAAGAGAAACAAAAAATGCTTTAGAAGTGATCAAATCTGCATCAAAGTCAAGTCATTGTAAGGCCAACTTTTAAAATCTTACACTGCAACAGTATATTTAAGTATTACATGTATTTTTTGTATAGCCCAAAATCACTATTGCAGTCCTCACAGGACTTTTGTTAAAAATTGTTAATTTAACCAAGAGAAAGTAGAAAATCAAACAGTGAAACAGTCATTGATTCTCAACAAACACAATAAACAGTCTACTTGTGATAATTAAAATAATTATATTTAAGATTTTATAAAATATTTTACAATATTTGTTTCCCCCCGTTTGGCCTTTGTTAGGTTTCAAATTTGACTTCCTGGTTAGAAATCGTGACATCACACTAAGGAATTCCATAAATGTTACTTAGCAACCCTGCTGTACACTGGGCCAAAACTGATCTAATGTAAGTAAGTAATGAAGTTTTTATTTATATAGGACTCTTCACAGACAAATCTCTCAAAGACTCTTTACAGCTCATTATACCCGGTTTATACCGGGTGGTGCTAAGCTACTACTGTAGCCACAGCTGCATTGGGGAAGACTGACAGAAGCATGGCTGCCAATCTCCACCATCGCTCCGTCCGACCACTACCATCACCCACACCCACCACTTTCATACTAAACACTGTGGGTGAAGTGCCTTGCCTAAGGACACAACAACACCAATGTACACACAAATGATTATTTAACAAATTAAAATATAAAAAGCACCTTCCAGTGTTTCTTGTGTGTAAATTGTGGGGCAGAATTATCCCTACTGTGATGTCATCAATATCGAGCTCTCTAAAATAGCACTCCAGTTCCTGTCATTTTACACATATTTTTAAAAACTTTTTTTCTCAAATTGCTTTTTGATTGGTGTGCAACAGGTATTATTCCACAAAATTAAGTCAGAATCATCAAAACCAGTAGACTTTATTCAACATTCACAGGACAAAAGCGAATGGACAACTGTGCCAGAGCGCCCCCTGCTTTTGGCCCTTCTTATCAGCAGTGAAAAGGTATATATAACTTTCTGTATAATATTTGGCTGTATTTGCTTTGCCCAGACAGTATAAAGGGCTTTATAAGGTTGAGTCTTTTACTGTCAGAAACTGTAGTGTGTTTTGCTGAACTGGCCTGAGTTCTGCTGGACCAACCCTGTCTCTCCATCTCAAACTGAATGGGATCCACCAATCTGAATCCCCTCTTGTCTAGTATAGTTGAGTGTTTTGAGCTAGAATGATAAATGTGTAAAGAAAAATACAACACCAATGCAGACTGCAGTGTCAGACCAGTTTTGTTGTGTACGTAATATTCACATAAGATTTGACAATGTCACGAAGGCTCCGTTCAGACTTAATGTTCAATTTGGATTTTTTTGTGAAATACAATTTTTTTGTGTGAGGTCGTTCACATTTCCAATTAAATGTGATTTGTATGTTATTTCCAGTGTGAACTTTAAACACCCAAAATGTGTCCCACATGCACTTTGGACGACACGACGATGTCATACACAGCGAGCTCAGTGTTTACAGAAGTAGCCTAAACATTAAACATGGACGTTGCATTGAGCTCCTGGTGTTTTTACAGTTGCTGTTGTACCACTCTCCCGGGAGAAAACATAACTTTGGTGGGATATTTCAGTGAGCAAGCAAGTCAGCGTTTGCTGTAATGGCTCGCAACAGGTGCTTGCTACAGCACAATAGCCGACCTCTCGCTTGTTGATGACATGTAGGTCGGATGAATGTCCCCTGGCCATTCAGATTGAAGTCGCATGTCAAAAGATTGGATATGTATTAGTTTTAGGACTACATATCCAAGTGACCTGGGTTGCATTTGGAAAAATCAGATCTGTGTCGTTCAGACTGTCATTAAAAGATCAGACACAGGCTGCATTGGGGCGAAAAAGTCGGATTTGGTCACTTCAGGCTGCAGCCTGAATGTAGCCTTAGTCATTTTGGCACTAATGAAACAAGTCAGTTGCACAGTAGCATGATTGTGATGACCTTTATGGTGACATAACATAAAAGAGAAGTCAGGAATTGGCTCCTAATACCCCATTGGGCTCCGCAATTTTCCAACAAAGAAATCATTGGATTTGTTTAGTTTCTTAAGTTGTTTTAAATCAATAGAGCAATTTAAATTCTTCAAAATATAACATAAGGATCCAACATCAAAGGTTTTAACTAGCTGACACAAACACAATATGTCTTCATAGTCTGATTTGGTTCATTAGGTATTCTGAATTCATTACATTATAGTTTCTTATGTACAGACGTCTATTATATTCATACCTTGACAGTTTGGGCTGATTTAGATTTTGGTGCTGTCTTCCTACTACTTCTTCAGAGCTATATCCCAGATGTGAGAAAATTGGTACACCCTCTCATCCCGATTTATAGTCTGGTGGCCCACCAAAAACAATCTAAGTCTTATAATCTCAGACCACTGGGAAAACCATCTCATAGATTCAGACAGAGCTAAATCCATAGGCATAGAGAGCAACAAGTGCCATCATTGGATCAGGGAGGACATTAAGATATAGAAATGTGCTCACCAAAACTGCAAATCAGGTCGTTATACTGCTGCTAGTCAAAAGACAGCGCCAGAATCAGTTTAAAGCAGACATGTCACAGCAACAGCACATGGCACTTGTAAGGAAGGAGCAGAGTCCAGCCCAAACTGTCAAGGTATTAAAAAATAGAGCTCTGTACCATAGACTGTATACATAAATGGACATAGCTAACCTGCTACCTGCTGCATTCTAAATAGGAAGTGAGCATGGGTACGCTTTTGGCTAGATCAACTCTGGCTCCAATTTAAATTGTATTGAAACAACATTGCCCTTCTCTCCTTAGCTACTGCTGTCAGGGTCTTCATTTCAGTCTTAAAATGTTTGTATTAACCTGATCCACATGATCCTGATGTTTTTATTTGACCTGTTTTTATTTTGTTTGTAAATCAGTTCCGGTTCCTAAACACTATAGGTGACGTCACACTCCCTTAATCCTCTTATTTCCTCAGAGGATTCTGTGTGGAGTTTGCATGTTCTCCCCGTGTCTGGATGGGTTTCCTCCGGGCACTCCGGTTTCCCCCATCAACCCAAAAAACATGCACTGTAGGTGTAAAAGTTGTGTGAGTGAGTGTTGGTGGTGGTCGGAGGGACCGTTGGCGCCGCTTGGCTTGGCAGCCGCGCCTCTGTCAGTCTGCCCCAGGGCAACTGTGGCTATAACAGTAGCTTACCACCATCGGGTATGGAGTGAATGAAGAATGCTCTGTAAAATGCTGTGTAAAGCACTTTGGGGACATGTGTCTGTGTAAAGCGCTATATAATTAAACCTTACCTTACCTTACCTTATTTATAGTCTATGGTTTGGACATATGAACCACAAGCATAATAACGGAGATATGTAAGCCAAAGTAAAGAGTAAAGTGACACTGCCACTAATTGATTTGGATCACAACATATTCAATGATTGTAATCCCTGTTTGAAACTGTGTAAGAACACAGGATACCAGATTTTTTTTGGCATATGAGCCATACCAAGCAGTGGTTAATGAAGACAAACAGAGCTAAAAATAGTTACTATATGGAAAACTATGAAGCATCTCAGGTTGGCACCAAAACATCCATCCATCCATCCATCTCCTTCCGCTTATCCGGGGCCGGATCGCGGGGGCAGCAGTCTAAGCAAGGGCTCCCAAGCTTCCAGATGCCCGAGCCACCTCAGCTGGCTCCTCTCGATGTGGAGGAGTAGCAACTCTACTCCGAGCTCCTCCCGTGTGACTGAGCTCCTCACCCTATCTCTAAGGGAGCGCTCTGCAGAGGAAACTCATTTCGGCCGCTTGTATCCGTGATCTTGTTCTTTTGGTCATTACCCAGAGCTCATGACCATAGATGAGGGTAGGAACATAAATTGGCCAGTAAATCTTCACCACAATGGTCCAATGCAGCAACCGCATCACTGCACTGCTGACGCTGCACCGATCCGCCTGTCAATCTCGCGCTCCATCCTCCATTCACTCGTGAACAAGACCCCGAGATACTTGAACACCTCCACTTCAGGCAGAGACTCCCCACCCACCTGGAGAGGGCAATCCACCTTTTTCCAGTCGAGAACCATGGCCTCAGATTTGGAACAGCATCATCCCGGCCACTTCACACTCGGCTGCAAACCGCCCCAGTGCACGCTGCAGGTCCTGGTTTGATGGAGCCAACAGGACAACATCGTCTGCAAAAAGCAGCGATGAGATCCTGTGGTTCCCGAACTGGACCCCCTCCGGCCCCTGGCTGCACCTAGAAATTCTGTCCATAAATACAATGAACAGACCCGGTGAAAAAGGGCAGCCCTGGCGGAGTCCAACATGCACCGGGAACAGGTCTGACTTACTGTCGGCAATGCAAACACAGCTCCTGTTCCGGTCATACAGGGACCGGACATCCCTTAGCAAAGGGCCCCGGACCCCATACTCCTGGAGTCAATGCCAGAGCAACAGATCTGGTTGACATTCCTGCTGTCAGCATGCCAATTGCACGCTCCCTCAATGCTTGCGCCATCTGTGGCATTTTGCTGTAAGACAAAACTGCACATTTCAGGGTGGCCTTTTATTGTGGGCAGTCTAAGGTACACCTGTGCACTAATCATGGTGTCTGATGAGCATCTTGATGTGGCACACCTGTGAGGTGGGATGGATTATCTCAGCAAAGCAAAAGTGCTCACTATCACACATTTAGACAGATTTGTGAACAATGTTTGAGAGAAATGGTAATATTGTGTATCTGGAATGAATTTTAGATCTTTGAGTCCATCTCATGACAAATGGGAGCAAAAACAAAAGTGTTGCGTTTATATATTTGTTGAGTGTATTAATGAAAAGTTTTGTATGTATATTCATTTCACTGCTTACTGAAGTTACCTCATTGTTTTGGTTCTCACTTCTACCGGGCTGCAATGCTCTTTTCAACTAGTAGGAGTTACACCCCTTACCTTTAGCAGACAGGTGATTGTGGGCTTGCAGCAGGCTTCTATGAGACGATAATGTCAAATCTGTCTGGTAAAAATATGCTTCTGTCTGAGAGTGAATGAAATGGGACCAGATTTAGTCCCAGATAATGAAGAGGTTTTGCTCCTGTAATCTGTCTAACAGAAATCATGTGGGCAAATATTCTGTCACATTTAAATTCATCTTAATAATTCCTCTTGGGACCTCTGTCTCTGTGTGTGGCTCTCTCTCTTTCCTCTCTCCTCTCTCTTTCTCTTCTCTCGTCTTTGTCTCTACTCTCTCTCCTCCTTCCCTCTCTCTTTCATGTCTCTCCATCTGTTCTCCCTCCTGTCCCCCTTGCTCTCTTTCCCTCTGCACTCGTTCTTTACCAGTCCACTCTTCTCTTCATCTATCCTCACTATCCCTCCCTCTCTCTTCTCCCAAGTCTTCCCTTATTTACACTCCTCCCTCTCCTGGATCTCTCCATTTCTCCTCTCTATCCCCCCTATCTCTCTTTTTTCTCTCCCACCTCAATTTCCTCCTATCTTTCCTATAACTCTTTTTCCCCCTCTTTGTCCTTAATTTCTCTCTCAGTCTCCTCTCTCTTCTCACCCCCTCGCTTTTCATGTTTCTCCATCTCTCCTCCCTCCCTGTCCCCCTTTTCTCTTCCCAACCTCACTTTCTCCCTCTATTCTCTTTCTTCTCTAATCCTCCTTTCTTTTTTCTCATTCTCACCCCTTTTCTCTTCTCTCCATCTGTCCCTGTCTTCTTTCTCTCTCCCTCTCTTTCTCGGGTCCTACTGACTGCCATAAAGTCCCTGTAGTGTCCGGTGCTGCCTGCAAGTTCAGCGGTCGGGGGCCAGATCACCGTCATGAATGAAAAATGAAGAAAATGAAAATAACATTGCCATGAGCACCAAGTGAAGGGTCCATTGCCCAAAGTGAGTCATCTGCCTTCAGACTGGACACATATACATACACACACTGCTGACCTTCCTCATGGGGAGAGCTCATTTCTGAGATTGAAATCTAGTCTAATCTAGCATCTAGTTTATGCCCTGAACAATTTCACAGAAAAGGGTTTGTGTGAGTTGGGTTCTTGTCACATCTCATAACCATAGACTGTATACCGTATTTTCCGGACTATTGAGGCACCGGTCTATAAGCCGCACCCACGCTATTTAAAAAAAACGAAGAAAAAAGTTGTACAAACTGCAACCGGGCTATAAGCCGCTGATATCTATGTTGAAAAATTAGATATTTACTGCAGATACAGAACGATTTTGTACTATAAATGTACATTTATGTACCTGAACAGATTCTCTCTGAACAGTGCCTTTTAACACTGAGCAACTGTGCTGATTAAAACGAGGTCAAAAACAGAGAAGAAACGGTACTGATTACCTTCATTTCTCCTGTGCAGTGAAACCACAAGTCACTTTAATCATCTCCGCTGACGCCGAGCTGAGGTGCAGCAGCACGGTAAAGGTCTGCGCGGGACACAATCCCGCTGCCGCAGTCTTCAGTCCCGCTACCGCCCGCGCCGTGCGGTCGCGCTCCTGCCCGCAATAAGCTTTCAGAATGTTCTTTCACAATGTTCCTTCAGAATGTTCTTTCAGATACTCTAATACACCCATGGTCCCACGCCGCACTGTTTTGTGTTGGGTCCCGCGGGTGCAGGGCTCTACAGCGGTTTCCTTCCTGGAGCAAGATCGATGCCTTCAACTTGAAACTTGCATCATACAAACTCCTTTGTGTGCTTTTCATGATGAAGGGGCGAGGATTTGAAAATAATTACCAGTTAGTAATTTGTCATGCATGTTATATCTGCTAAATAAAAAGTAGCATATTCTTCTCCGTCTATCTTGTTTTTGAAATTCTGGTTAGAGTGCCCATAGCCGTGGAAGAAAAAATCCAAATTTAGCTGCTCCGCACTAAAAGCCGCATGGTTCAAAGCCTGGGAAAAAAGTAGCGGCTTATAGTCCGGAAAATACGGTAGTTGAGTGGACATAGCTGACGTTACTAGAATCATAATTTAACTAGCATAAAGTAAAGTGAATTTCATTAAATTGCCAACTCTATTGCTGTTTGTACATAACATGGCATATAACATAAATCACTGACTTAAATTTACTATTTAAAATTTGATGATAAAAGCTAAAAGTGTCCTTATTATTCACAAGAATCATCAAAATACAGTGGCCTGGTGCATAGCGCCGCTCCCCAGTGAGTTGGGTGGGCACATTTAACAACCTCAATCATGATTGGCTCTTGTAGTTGCTATGATACTCATGGTCGGATTTCCAAATTTGGAGTCTGGCTCCAAATTCGCTCCTGTAACCGTGGCAATGGGAGCCTCATTTGAGCGGCGCTGAACGCTGTGGTGACATCACACTCACTTAGTCCACTCATATATACGGCCTATGCTCATAACCACTAAAACCAGCTCTTAAATATAAATGTCCTCCATCCATCTTCTCCCGCTTAATCCGGCTGGGTCGTGGGGGCAGCTTGCTGCCCAATCCACCACCTGACCCCCCTATGAACCCCTCTGCAGGTGGTGAGCCCACAGGAGGGTGGACAACATGGTCCTTGATGTTAGTTCATAGGGGTGCTGCATGTTTTGGGTTGATGGGGGAAACCGGAGTACCCGGAGGAAACCCATCCAGACACGGGGAGAACATGCAAACTCCACACAGAAAGGTCCGGGCGACCCGGGGATCGAACCCGCAACCTTCTTGCCGCCTATAAATGTCCTATATTAAGCAAAAGTGTTTTTTTTTTGTTTGTTTGTTTGTTTGTTTGTTTTGAGGAGGTCACAGCATTATAACATGGCTAAAAATCACTTTTGCTTAATATAAATGTCCTATATTAAGCAAAAGTGATTTTTGTTTAGCCATGTTATAATGCTGTGACCTCCTCAAAACAAACAAACAAACAAACAAACAAGCAAACAAAAAAAACACCTGGAGTTGTGTTTTGTTTTATTCACACATGTTAGAGTAATCCTGTTTTTTTAGGGTGCACTGTGGATCATTCCAGGCAAAGCAGTAACATCTCCATGGAGACAATTAGGTGGCGGACCCACTATCTGAAAAGTTCCATTGTGCACCTTTAACTGATGTAAAACTATGATAAATAATGACCACAGGTCCTATTCCACCAAACCAAGTCAGAATTAGAAACATATGAGAACCTGTGATATACACTTAAAGTTCACAAACAGGAGTTTTTTGTAGTAGTTTTGACATTTGGCTCTTTTCAAATGTCACTGAATTGTGTTTTTCCCATCAGATAGTTCATGATGTACACCGTGACAGCACTGAGCACTGAGGCTCAGTGCACTGAGGCTTACATCAGGATGAGTTCGGCCGATCCAAGCCGGGGGCCACCGGGCACCTCAGCCTGTGTAGAGACAGTTTGTGGAGGTCGTGTATCACCAGAACAGTACCGGCACGGTCCGACTTGTGATAACACCCGATAACAGGGCCAGACACCCGATGACAGGGCCAGACACCCGATGACAGGGCCAGAGAGAGGAGGCCTCAGGTGTTCTGGGCAGGGCAGGATTCAATCCAGGTAAGTGTCCATTACACTCCACATCGGTAGAATCGGCTGCTATGCCATACACTGTAAACTTTATTGTAAACTGCAGTGCAACTGACGAGTACTAGTGGGGCAGATAAGAATGGATTAAGAACGGGTTTCGCAGAGAAGCGGCAAACAGTCAGTGCCAGCGTCCTCTCTGCGTCTTTCTACCCAGCTTATGTCTCTGAAACCACAGGAGCAGAAAAACAGGGTGTGGGGGATGAGGATTGTCATAAATATAAAAAATCAAAAACTATTTTATAAAACTAGTATCGAAACTAAACACTCATTTGAGCAGGTATCCATACTAAAAAGTCACATCTACAGAAATGAACATTCTTGTATAGTTTTAGATCTGAAGCTGTGTCAGATCAAGTATATGAGCCCATAGACTAGTATAATAATAATAATGATGATGCATCAGTTTTATATAGCGCTTTTCAGGACACTCAAAGACGCTTTACAGAGCATTATTCATTCACTCCAGACCCGGTGGTGGTAAACTATTATTGTAGCCACAGCTGGCCTGGGGCAGACTGACGGAAGCGAGACTGCCAATCTGCGCCATCGGCCCCTCAGTCCACCACCACCATTCACGCACACACCTCTTTCATACTAGGCAATGTGGGTGATGTGCCTTGCCTAAGGACACTACGACAGTTTTTGCCACTGGCGCCCCCCTGTGGCACCTGGAATTCCCAGTGGTCTCCCATCCAAGTACTAACCAGGCCCGGCCCTGCTTAGCTTCTGAGATCTGACAGGATCAGGCTTTGACAAGCCGGTATGGCCACATAAGTATACACCTATGGACCACTATGGAAACTACAATTAAGGGATTTAAGACTGCACTCTTATTTAAAATATTTAAGTTTGAGTAACAAGTCTGTTCCTTAGTATTGAAATCAAGTTTGAAATGTCCCCATTCCTCATTCCTATAACTTTGTAATTCACACCAGTTGTTACGGCCAACCAAGTCTAATCATACCGAGATGAAATACAGGCATAATAAATGGATTGAATAATAAATTAGATTCTGATGCAAATAACACAGTAAGGGTGTTACAGAAATTGGTGCCAAGTGAATTTATGAAATGTACACTGCTCAAAAAAATTAAAGGAACACTTTGAAAACAAATGAGATCTCAATGTGAAAAAAATAAAAAAGCTGGATATCTATACAATTACAACTATGGGCAGGGAAATGCCTAAGGCAAAAGGTTACCACCTCTTTTAATGGAAATAAAATGTTCAGCCTGCAGAGGTCTTAATTTTATAGGCACCTTGAAAATCAAAGTGAAATAACGATGTGGCAGCCTAGTCCATTTTGCCAAAATGTCATTTCTGCAACAAGAGTGTGAGGAGCTGCCTGGCGGCTTCTGATGGACTCAAACATAATGTCACAGAGGTGTTCTATTGGGTTTGTGGCCATACCGGCTTGTCAAAGCCTGATCCTATCAGACTTCAGAAGCTAAGCAGAGCCAGGTCTGGTTAGTACTCGGATGAGAGGTCACTGAGAAAATCAAGTGCCAGAGGGGGGCCACAAAAACTGTTGTTGTGTTCTTAGGCAAGACTTTTCAAACACATTGCCCTGTATGAAAGTGGTGTGTGCATGAGTGATGGTGGTGGTCGAGACTGTCAGCCTCCCTTCCATCAGTCTGCCTCAGGGCAGCTGTGGCTTCAATAGTAGTTTGCCACCATTCAGTGCGCAGTCAGTGAATGAACAATGCTCTGTAAAGCATCGTTGATTGTCCAGAAACACGCTATATAAAAGGGATCCATTATTATTATTAAGTCAGGTGATCATGAGGGCCATTCAGTTGTACCAGCTGTAAAGCTTAGGGCACCCGTGGTGGACAACTCTGGTGTCATCTAGCAAATGTCAATGGAGCTCCACGGTGCTGGGCAGTGAGCACAGGGGCCACTACAGGGTGTGGCACCCTCAAGCCACTCTTATGAAGTCTGTTTCTATTTGTTTGGGCAGACACTTTCACATCAATGGCCTACTGGAGATCGTACTGTAGGGCACGAGCAATGCTGTTCCTCCTCGCACAAAGGAGCAGATATGGGTCCTGCTTGCTAATGTGTGCATTGTGTCACCATGGTGTCATTGCTGAGCATTCCACCATATACATACATGTAGAACACCCCCAACATAATTGTTACAAACGGGTGACAAAGGGACAAATGAAAGTAACACAAACAAGATCTAATTTAAATTAAGTGGCATTCATAAAGTAAATGTAAGTAAGTACAAAAAAAAGGGTTTTACTGTACATAAGATGATAAATCAGAAATTCACATTACAACTAAACAATAACTAAACGGATAAGGCTAATGAAATGACATTACATGAGGATAAGCAGGCACACTTTTATTGGGCAAGGGTCTGGCAGGTTCCCAGCAGGTCCCAACCAATCAGACGCCAGGACCCCGACAGTATATGCAAACAGCAAACACAGCACATGTAGATGAAAAACAAACAGGGAGCGCATGGCGAGGCAAGCTCAGCCAAATGCCGTAATAGTGATGTCACTGCAGTATCAATAGTATCGAGCATGTAAGACACTGAACAGTCAGATCATAATAACACTGCACAAAGTGCCACTGTAAACTGAGTGTTAAACCCAGACAGATTATGAACCTTTTAAGACTGAATTTAAAAAGGCTAAACTCTGTGATGGTGCGCAGAAGCTGATTGAAGGCACTGTTTGAGTTATGAATACACAGCAGCTCAGCCTAATAAGGAGGATCAAGGACAGTGAACTGTATCTGGGAAGCCCTGGTTGAGTAATAGTCTGAACAGTAGCTAAGCAAAGCAATAATGTTGTTGTGTTTCTGGGTACTTCAGCCACAATCCATAATTCAGAATGTTTAATCTTGTCAAGTGAACATATTGTACTTTTTTCTGATCTATGTTATAATAACTGGTCATCAAAGAGTTGTGTTTTGTTTCATTCACACATTTTACCACACAAACCCTGCATATTTCTTCTTTTGTCAATGAAAACATTCTGTTCCACCACAGCTCTTCCTGTATTACCATGTGGTAATATAGGAAGAGCTCCACTGTGTTTTTAAACTTCATACACCTTCAGTAGAATCATGTTATGATGAATTCAGCCATGGTGAACTAAAGGTAAAAGAGAGCTATTCACTTGAAAACTACCACTTCATGACATCACCATGTTGGAACAGAGCATTTTGAGCTTTTGAATTAAACAAAATACTACTCTAGGTATATTTTTGAGAAAGTAACAAAAGCATGGATTAATGCTCACCAGAGTCAATTTAGCATAATATAGGGCCTTTAAGAACTGTCATCACTACAATAACAAATGAACTAATACTGGGCTTCTTGTATTATTTTAGCCAAAGCCATTATTAATTTATTACATTTGGATGAAGGAACTTGTGGACAGCCTCTTATTTTAAGTGTTGTACTTTATGTAAATGGCATACACTGCAAAAACACATCTCCACTGAATACCAATTGGCACAGCATTAGAACATACTCGGGAAAAACAAACTGTAGGACACAGACAGACAAAGTGGCATAATCTTTCATTTTGCTCTTCACTGCCAACTTCACACATCCAAATATTTGGTCCTCGTACTCTGAGAAGGCCCACTCAGAGTGAGCATATTAATGCTGCTACATTCTCGAAAAATTTAAAGTAAAATTGTACATTTGGCTGCGACATTGCAATATGCAAAAAAGTTGCACTCACACTGGGACTTTTGGGCCATGCCGTGTCGTGCTCGGTTGTCTGGAGTTCTGCGTTCACACCTGTCGGGCTGCGGACAGGGCGTAGTCGCACGTCTGTTGCATGGTGGGGCAGGTGTGGGTTCTGTTGCGTTGCTCCTCCGTGTGTTTGTGGATGTGGTGGCAGCGCGGGGGAGAGAAGTTGTCCTTGTTGCGGATTCTCCGTATGTTTTGAAGCAGACTTTGTTTCGTGTTTTTCTCGTGCGGGGGCATCGGTGCAGATGTGCTGTGCTTTGGCCCACCTCCTCCAAACGGGACTTCTCAGTTTCGTACAAATTGTTTTCCTTCCTGTTTACAACCAGATCGTGTAGTGTTTCTAACGTTACAGCCTTTTTAAGGGGTGTGATGGGTTAATCGGGGGGTTGGGCCCCCGCACCCCCCATATTTCGCACACTGAACATAACGTGAATAACATCAAAATAAAAGATTTTTCAAAATAAAAGATTGTTCAGACTCAGATAAAAAATACAACGGAAATAATTAAGTATTTCCTGGGCAGCCGGCGGCCTGGTACCAATTGATCCACGGACTGGTTCCCAGTTCAGGGGTTGGGACCACTGGTGTAAGGGGTTAGGGTTAATTTAGGAGTGAGGGGTAGGGGTAAGGTACGTTTGTGGGGCACGGCATGTGCAGGGTGCAGCATGATCGGACACGGCATAGACACAAGCAGTAAGGAAACAAACTTCTACTCTCAATTTGAACCATTTTTAACAAATCTTAGTTGGTGTTAGACAGCTCTGTGACATAGATGGATGCAAAAGATTCAGAGGCCATAATCGAGCCAAAACTCAGATAATAGTCAATACAATAACATCTCCATAATACAAGGTGGTGCTACCCTATTAGAAAAGTTACACTGTGCACATTTAATTGAATCATGATTTTTTCTTTCTTTACAGATTTTTATTTTTTTTAACATGCAAAATCTAATTGTGCTTTGATCTTGACTCGTTAGTAGTAATCTAATCCAACGTATGAAAAAAGTTTACCAGGTGGAACCCAGACATTTGTACTTGCTTTCAGTTTAATTAATTGGAGACGCCAAAAAGCAAGTTAGCATTCCAATCAGTGCATGCTAAGCGGTGATCACAAAGAGGAAAATAAATACATCTTATTCAGAGCAGGGTTCCGCCGCCTGGTTTACAATGGCTGTGTTAGAGGCTTGTTACAAACTGCCACCATCTACTGTTGAAATGCATTGTGGCCATTCTGATCTGTCTTGTCCAATATTGTGAATTATCCAAAATTATAATAAACAGATGTGTGGTTGTTGCTTTTGTTTTATTTAATCACATGCAGCATATATGCAAATTGGAAAGTTGACATTGTTTTTTTGAAATACATTGGTCAAGTATGTCTCTGTGCAATACAAAATCAAGGTGGCAGTTCACTAGATTCAGAACAGATGCCATAGTACATTTCAGTCCATAGATGAGAATGCATTTTTCATGGTGATTTTTTCCTATATTCCTTTTGTTTCGTGGAATAAAGGGGAATTAATGTGAGACAAAGAGACTGAGTGAGCATGTCTGTATGGGAAAGCATCCATAATCCATATGTGGCAGATTTGGCAGCAACTTTGTTATTTTTTCCATTTTCTCCATGGTTTATTCAAGCTGCTGCAAATGTGTACAGTGTCCTGAAAACAGTTCACTTATAGGTTGCCTTCACTCATAATTTCCAATATGACATGGGCCTATAATTACTGATAAGTCACTGATTTTTGAAAGAAATATAAAAAAAAAATGAGGATTGGGCAGTAAAAATGAGGATTGGGACTGCGACCCAGCTGGACTAAGTGGGAGAAGATGGATGGATATTAGAAATGAAAATTCACAAATGTGGTGGGGTGTGGTGACAAAGAGGTTAGCGCTCTTGCCTCTCAACAATGAAGTCCTGGGTTTGATTCAGGGGCGGTGCGGGGCCTTTCTGTGTGGAGTTTGCATGTTCTTCCTGTGCCGGCGTAGGTTTCCTCATGGGTGCTCTGGTTTCCCCTACCACTAAAAACAAAGCTTGCTATGTTATAATAGGAAATGTTATTGGTTTAAGCGCCTATATGATGACTTTCTCTGATCTATGTTATAATGTTTTCCCATCAAGTTGTGTTTTTATCCCCACATGTTTAATGCACAAAACTTACATATTTAGGCTGAGTTCTTCTCTCGAACACAATGTTGTAATACAGGAAGTACTTAAACAAATTGAAGCATATGGATAATTTCAGTCCTGGAACTGCCAATGTCTGCTGAACTAAAGGTAAAAGGAGCTGTAACCTGAAAACTGCTATGACATCATAAGGTGAAATAGAGTATTTTGTGCTTTGGTATGTTTTTGATGTTTTGACATCATGACATGACTTAAAACTCAGATGATCTATCGTGTGTAATATGGAAATTTCACGTTGTGTAAATGTTCTTGTGTTTTCCGAAATATTTATGAATTAATTAAGTAATTTTTTGTGTCAGTCTTCCCAGCTGGTGGAACACAAATTACTATCACCTTGCATTCAACCCAAACTTACATGTTAGCAGATGAAATGAGATATGCTAATTGCCTTTTCATATGAGTTGCTGCAGACATTTACATTGTCTTTAAAAATAGTTCACATACCCAATAGGCATCTTTTACATTTCAGAATTTTAACTTTTTAACTCTATGAGACAGCTATTTTTTTTTTTTTTTTTTTTTTTAAATCCGAAATCAACATCTGCAAATGTCAAACCTTATGATTATTTGTTAAGGAATAGGTTCACAAATGTTTAATACACTTTTTTGCTCTAAAGAATTTTTCTAAATATATATTGTGAAATAATTTCTTTCTGTGCCAGTTTTCCCAGTAGAAAAAACAAGAGTTGCCATCATCTTGCATTCAGTCCTAGCTTCTATGTGAGCTGAGGGAATGAGATATGCTAATTGCCTATCCACGTGTTGCAGATTTGGCAGAAAGTTTGTCAATTGTTTCCATATATACATGGCTTATCTCAGTTGCTGCAGACATTTACAGCAAAAACACTCTCGTGGATGCTCGTGAGCTTGAAGTCACATTATAATGTCGTTACCTCCTCAAAAACAGACCTGGGGTTGTGTTTTGTTTCACTCACACATTTGAATAAGCCTTTATTATTAGTCTGTCTACGTCTCCAAAGAGCAAAATGTTCTGCTCCACCTTTTGATGTCATGAAGCGGTAGTTTTCAAGTTTCAACGACCTTTTCCCTTTAGTTCAGAGACTGGCAATTCCAGGGCTGAAATGATCTATATGATTGTAATGTATGGAGTTTAAAAACACATTTGAGCACTTCCTGTATTACCACATGACATCACAAGGTAAAACAGAGTGTGTGATTGAACCAAAAAGACAACTCCAGGTATGTTTGTGATGAGGACATTATAAGACAGATCAGAAACTAGCGGAATATGAGTTCTTTAAGGAATGGGTTCACAGTCCTATTACTAGGTTGTCATATTAGACAAAAATGGATTCAAATCTTTGCAACTATCACGTCTTTGGAGTTAGAACCATTTTAAAACGTTTTGAGCTTTAAATCAGTTTTCTAAACTGAAAAAATATATATAGAGATTGCGCAAACAAGAAGAGATGTTGAACTTTGTGCCAGTGTTTGTTTCATGTGGATAATCCCAGTAAAAATAGAAATAAACGGCCAAAACATCTGCCTTTGACAGTTAAAAGGCAAATTGTACCACTGAATACTAAATTTGAAATTCAGCTTACCCCACTGATCTCAATAAAGTGGTTTAATATCACCAGCATTTCACATTTTGGTGACAGATGGCCTTTTATAACCACTGCCATATTATTTTGCCGATTTATGAAGTCTCTTTCCTCTCGCAGTGTGTGTGCTTTTAAATCCTACTCATCAATTCAATGACATTTGTGGCACTATTAAGCAACATCTACAGGATTCATTACTTGTGAAATTCCACTTTCATTAATACAAAACTCTTTCAGGACTTTTCCGTTCTTGCATTTAATTTTAAAAATGGCAAATTTATGGTGCATTTCAAATGATTTATTATGCAAAGTCGCTTTCTTCCTGTGCCAGTTTTCCCAGTAGGAGGAATTACCATTAATCTGCTTTCAGCCCTAGTTCCTGTATGTTAGGAGAAGGAGATTTAGTTCAAATCTGTCATATTTGCAGCAACAGTTTCAGTCCAAAAATCTGTCTGTGAGATGCTGGGTTGCCAGGTGTGGATTTGGGGCTTGACTCAAGTGATATTCTACACATGTTGGATCAAACCCCAGGCATTTAGATGTGTTAAGATGCATACATTCTTGTTCCCAAAGCTGTCAAAAATTGTAAATTTGTGCTGACATTCTGAACTTTTAAAAAAGAATTTATGGCTCAATCATGAATTTGAACAGATTGTTAATTTGCTCTCAAATTTTGCAGATTACTCAGACGACGCAAGGGGGTGAAGGAGTGCAAATATGCTGAAGAGAGATTATGGTTTTCATCACCAATGTGGAAAAAAAAATGCAAATCTGGCAGAATAAATAAATCAAGAGTTCTGTGTGCAGTTTAAGATATTATCAGAAGTGGGAGGATTTCTGCATTTAATTAATAGAATTGGGAAAAGCATGTGTTGATGTGTTGGGTTTAATATGTGTACATTTTGCATGTTCTGCCTGTGTCTAAGGGTGCACTCATAGCCCCTGGAGTGCGGTATGTTTGTCCAGTGCACATGCCATGGACCCGTGCTTAGGCACAGACTTTGGCCTGGATGGAGGAGGTGTGCCACAGCGGCACAAGTGTCACTGCACATGCCTTGATGGAGCCCCACCTGCCTGGATGGAGCCCCCACCTGCCTGATCTCTACTGCCTGATTAAAGCTCTCAAGTCAAATAAGCCGATGGCCAGTCCCCCACACGTCTGCCGGTCCATCTGAACCCTGCTCTCTATAACATGACTGGTTCCTCAAAGCTCTCAGGTCTGAAGGTGCCACATGGCGACAGCTGGTTGGCAACAGTGTCTGGAGAGAATTTTCACATACTGCACCCGCTGGTGGGAATTTTGCTCTCTGGCACCAAGGATCGTGTGTTCATTGAGAGACTGAGGATGGGACAATGTGTTTGGTGATGTCTGTCAGATTATATTTACGTGTTTTTCACTGTGAAGCCCATTGGGGCAACTCTTGTTGTAATTCTGGGCTATAGAAATAAAATTGAATTGAATTGAAATTGCACATGCACAACTTTAGATGGGTCACCAAGCACTGTGCTGTGGTGCTCACTGTTCTGGAGATGTCTCAACAGCATCAAAGGATGGGTCAAATGCAGAGGAAAGATTTCTGTAAGGAAACAATAAAGTCTACATACTACTACATACATTCTACATACTCTCTAATTCTCTAATGTATTCACTAACAGGGATACAGTGTAAATGTTTTGTGTTTCTGACTTTAAGAATCCATGTTATCCCATGTATATTTCAGTAGTAAAAATACTCTGAATAAATAAAAGAAAAAGAAAATGCAAGATAGATATGTTTAACACAATACTGTGGTGCACAAATGAACTAAAGTGAATGGAGAAAAGCAGATAGCAGATTTTCCACCTGAAAAGTTGCACAGTGCACATAGAAGTCACCCATGTTTGTCTGTCTTCTGTGGGAACTGCACATCCTCTGCTGTCTCTGCTTTGTTGTGCCTTGTCTGATTGTATTTCTAATAGCTGTCTCTGTTTGTGTAGGTGGATGTCTTCAGGGCCGCTTCACCTGTCGAGGGTCTTCTGCTGCTATTGAATCAGTCTAGACACAGAATTTCCATTTACGTTGTATTCTTAACATTTTGGTTGTATTTGTATTGGCAAAAGGTAGTAATACATTCATTTCTAGGAATCACTTAAAAGCTGTCATTCATTCTGTCTCTCCTCTCATTGTAGGTGTTACTTTAAATTACTGTCAGATTGGTTGCATAAAACTGGTTGTTATTCAAAGTACACTTTTAAAATAAGCATAAACTTTAATTTATAATGAACTTTTTTTTTTATTACAAATCCTCCTCTTGTGGGCTCACCTCTCACAGAGAGGTTCATGGAGGGATCAGGTGCCCAGAGGACTGGGCGGTGAACTGCTGTCCCTGCGACCCAGCCGGAAAAAGTGGGAGAAGATGGATGGATGGATGAACTTTTTTTGTTGCTTAAAGAGGGGTTATTCTACTGCGGAGCTGCGTAAGGGCTGTAGAGTGAGGCAAGACATTATCATGTGATCCTGAGAAATTATCACGTGATCCTGTGATCTCGAGAAAGTATCTCCCGATTCTCCAAGTTTCTCAGGAACTCGAGTAATGGTTCTAGGGATCCCATGTCAGGTTTCACGGGATCCTGTAAAACGGTCACAGGATCGTGACAAATGTTTCATGATATAACGTTACCAAAGCAACAGACCTCTCTGACTATTTGACAGGAACGACAGGTGTCTACTCAGGACATTATCCCCATGGAAACTGAGAGGGGGGGTTGGTAGGCAATCAGTTTGTTAACATTTACTTAAATATACTGCCCAACACAGCATTTTTGTCAAGTCAAAGGCTGCCTCACAAACATGGACGGTGAAGCCATTCCCCATATTAAAGTTTGTAAAATGTTTATTTCAAGATATTTATGTAATTTATCAGATCTCCTCCCCACGTTTAGTGGTCACTAGATCTTAACCCGATGCACTGTAGCTCAGCGATCCCAACTGAAGGTTGGTTAGCTCAGATGCCATTTTTGCATGCTAATTATTATCTAAAATGCCAAATGGGTTACATACTCAATATTGTCTAACGAGATTTTGACGACCCCGTGCAAATGTGGCCGATGGTTAATATCATTTGCCATCTCCTGGATTATTCATTTGAGATTTTTGCGGGCTGATGCTAACAAAGAAAAATACAAGGGCCTGGCTCCAGTGTTGCAAATTTTCGAGTGGTTGTTGATTTTTATGGGTTGATGGCAGGAACAATGAATGTCATGTCTACTAATTATACGTCTATGTTTCCAGAAAGATTATATTAAATGCATTTTACATTTCAACATGTTTGCAATTTCACTTGATGTGAAATGATAGGTGTGTACATGATTTATGCAAAAATACCCTGTGCCTCGTGTGTTGATGATTATTGTGAAGTGTTTATGTTCAAGGGACACTTCAGGACTTCATCCTAATAGGATCAGTCCTGGGTAAGTATCACTTTATTTGTTTATTTATCAGAAGAAGTTCTTGTATTGTTGAACCATGTGCTGGTTGTGGATATTTTGTGATTGTGTAATCTGGTTTAATACACATATTAAATGCATTGTGAAGTGTACATAATTTAATAATTTGTGCATGTGGAGCCTATTAGGTCTTTATAGACATTTTTGTAATTTGCTCTTTTTTTTCAGTTGACAAGTCAGTGCTATTGATCATGAGAGATGAGCAAATGGCACATTATCTGGCCTCATATGGGGATCGTGTAGCAACTCTTTTTGCCTCCAAACAAATGTACTGGCAAAGACATTCTACTACAGAGAAACAAAGAAAAAAATGAACAACGATAAATTAAATCAAGATCTACTGCAACCTGCTCTGGTACATCAAATGCATCCTCAAGCCACAAGGACAAGGAAAGACCAGGACATTTACGTGAGTCCCCTTGGATGAGGACGAGGGAAATACAAATTGGGTGATTATCAACAAGTGAGAACCTGAAATGGGGGTGATACAAGGCATACATCTTTTATCACCCTCACAATTAACAACTGTGGAAGGAATTTTGGAAATTATGGCCAATGAGTTGTCACTTGAGGATGAAAATGAAGTAGTCTCAGTTAATAAGGAAGCACATTCACTGGCCGATGCACAAGACTCTCACTCTACCGCATATGTGATCAACCTGAGATCTTCATGTGAAAGTGACACAACAGAACCGGTGGGTGGCAGCAGCAAAACATAACATAACAGTGATGGAACACACAGCCAAACAGTCCAACATAACCATGCCATTCCAGAAACTTCCGATGATGTTCTTGAAATGGATGGCACAGTATAATGGAAGCCAGGAGATCTCTCAAGTGGAACAGATGATGATGATGATGATGACGCCGTTGTGATTACACAAAATAGTGACCAGCAGACAGATGTGACCGAGGTAAAATGGACAAGATACCTTAATTTATGTTATATTGATTTGACTGCATACTTTTAGTAAATGTAATTCCAAATGGTTGCTGGTGGAGTGCAAGTTTATGAAGTGTATTAATCACATTTTTATTATATCCTTTTTCCACACAGCTGAAAAGGTACAAGTTCTGCTGTCTCCACCTGATGACTTCATTTAATATTGCAGAGGTAAAATTCAGTACTGTAATAAAGAGCATAACATAGACAATGTGATAGTACGAATATAGTAAATGCAGTAGATGGAGAAAATCACTCTCCTAAAATGGTCAGTTTGACTATAAAAAGTACATTTTTTCAGTTCATTTCCTGCCAGATGAGTGACTTACCACTGCACATTTTAGATGAGATATCAGATCTAACTGTAAAGGTAAGATATATAACTCCATGTTCTTAATGTGCTCATTTGCTGAAGTCTTAGATTACAATGTCAAAGAAGGGATGGGATTTTGATTGAATTTGGTTGCATTAAAGGAGCGTTTTCCAAAAGAAACCATTTTCAGTGATTCAAATACACTCTTTTTGAAGGAATTTATCTTGTGTCCAAATTGAAACAGAACTCCACACACAGCCCCCTGAAGGTTTTACAGCCTCACTGTAATAGCCTCCAATCAATTTCAGATCACTGCTTGTTTTGTAAGCATTAAGCCAAATTATCTTCTAAGAAAAAAACAAAACAAACATCAATGAATCAATTTACACATAAACCATACGTTTTCTGTTCATCATAAGAATCCAGGTGTCAGATGAAATTCAGTCCTTTGGAGAAGTCGTTTCATCATCTGAAACGTCGGGCCTGCCTTCACTGCACTCCTCTGGGGTCCAGCTCCTTCAATACCAGTCCTACATCCTCTTTCCTCACACATAATCCACTTTCTCTGCATTTAGCATGTACCCAGTGGGTCCTGTGGAACTGACCGAAGTACCGCAGTTGGTGTGAAATGAACTCAATCGTGTCCACAAGGGTGCAAAATGATCTTCAAAAGTCGCTCATTAATATAAAACCTGTGTCTATGACCAAGAACTGATTTATGTCTTTATATGTAAAGCCTTTTTCAAAATAACACTCAGTAAACCTTTCCAGTGGGTGTATGTCTTCCATGTTACGCTTGTGGCTGAGGTGACCCAGACATGCCAGAAATAAATAATAGATTAGCAGAATAGCAATGGTAACTTTCTCGAGCAATTATCATGAGAATTCCTCAGGATCACATGTTCATTTCTTGGGATCACGTTTTAATTTCTCGGGATCACGTTTTAATTTCTTGGGATCACGTTTTAATTTCTCGGGATCACGTTTTAATTTCTCGGGATTGCATGCTAATTTCTCAGGATCGCATGATAATTTCTCAGGATCACATGTTAATTTCTTGGGATCACGTTTTAATTTCTTGGGATCACGTTTTAATTTCTCGGGATTGCATGCTAATTTCTCAGGATCGCATTATAATTTCTCGGGAATTCTTATTTAAACGCTCACCCTGCCCTTATACGGCTCTGTGTTTTACTTCTGTGGTGCTTAACTGCTAATACATAACATATCTAGATAACCATGTTACTTTTATTGTTTTAAAAATGGTATATTCACAGAAAACAATACATTAACATGTTTTATACAATTGATAGATAAATAGTTTCATTTTCTTTTGTGATGCTCTGAGTCTTCCCTCCCTTCCATCGCATCAGGTTTTGTATCATGTTTTTTTATATATTTTTGGAGAATTGTCGTGTGGGTGCATGGGGGACGTGGGCTTGTGGCCGGAGCATTAGACAGAATCTTACAGCTAACCATAAGTTGGGTTTGAATAGAGCCCAGGAGAGATAACTAAAATACTCAAACATGCATGGATCACACCTACAATGTCTTCAGGAATGTTTTTGATGAGGGACTATTATAACATGATAGAAACCTCAATAAATAAAGAAATAAAAAATGCACATAATACCTCCTCTTGAATGATTCATGCTTAGTAACAAGTTAAGGGGTTATGGTTAGGAGTTATGTTTAGGTTATTAATGGAGTTACTAAACCTGAATCATTCTTAATTATTTGTTCACTTTGAATTAAGTCTTTGTTCATGTTTTATTGTGGCTATTGAAAATATAATTAACATGTTGGTACAGGTTAGTGGAGGTTTATTGAAGCTTTAGTGAGGACAATTTCTGACAACTCTGATATAGTTTGCTCTTAAGATGATACATGTTTTCATTTCTTTTGATACATTTTGATGGGAGGGAGAAGAGACCAAGGACCATTAGCCTGGGCCAGCAAGTTAACAGTAACAGTCCATTAAATTACATATGACCTGTTAGACCACTAATTTCTCTAAAAAATAGTCAGTATATGAAAATTGTGCCTAGTTTTCTAGTCTTTTAATTTTGGTGAAGTTCATAAGTTTACTTCCTGGCTGTGCATGAGCAGCAGATATGATAGACACACTGAAGGCCAGGAACGATCAGTGAGACAAGTGTGTCCCATTTCACACAACCCACCAATGCAGTTGACAAAGTGACTCATGTTTCCATGGAGATCAGTCGTCTATGAAGGACAATAAACAAACTTTGCTCAAAGGAGAGATCTCTTTCTTTATAAAATTACTTAAATACATATAAATATATAAATGTAATCTATATAAAATATAAATTATCAATCCAGAGTTTCCTCACTCTGGACAGTTCCTCTCAGGCTGTGAAGATATATTTCATCACTTTTGTTAACAGTTAATGGTAATTTAGGCTAGTTTAGATTTACCATAGAAATATTCCCGGTTAGTTAAATTAAACATTTAGTTCTGTTTTCAGCCATAGGATTTGGAGGTTTTTCAGTACAATAACTTGGGCTCAAAGTCACTGTGACTGTTTGATCTCAATATCGTTTGAACTGATTATGTGCAAAATCTGCCTGGTGCGTTATGCATTGGCATAAGCAGTGTTCTGGGTTGCTGGACAACAGGAGCAGCTCTGTGGGCTATACCTACATCTACACCTACATCTACACCTACACCTACACCTACATCTACACCTACATCTACACCTACACCTACATCTACACCTACATCTACACCTACATCTACACCTACATCTACACCTACACCTACATCTACACCTACACCTGCCCCATTTTGGCACGGCTAGTGCAGTCCATGGAGGCCACACGAAGGAGCAGCATTTGTCCACTGGGTCTTTCGACGGATGTTCAGTTGGGACACAGCTATTGATATTTTGCTAATGTGTACATTGTGTCACCATGGTAACCGCTGAATGTTCCACCGTAGAGATTTATGTAGAACACCCCCTTATGATATCATCCCAGCGTAAAGTATCCATATAGTTAATTCCATAACTGGTATTTTATTCTAGGTTTTAGAACTTCCTGTATTATTGTTCTTTTCTTCTGAACTTTTTAAAGGTTTACTGTGTAACTATTCAAGCTTGTTTCCATTAGAGATATTTTTGCTTTGCCTGAACCGTTTTACAGTATGACATCACCTATGTTGCATTTATTAAATTACAGGTATTACTGCTCATATATACTATGGAAAACTTACATTCCTACAGTGAGTAAGCTCACGTCTCCACAGATCTGACCTTTAGCTTGGCCCGGAGGCATAGCAGGCTTGACTTCATGAAAATAGATATGTTTAATGCCATAATGTGGGACATCTCTAGACAAAGTAATAACATCTCCAGAAACATATAAAGTGCACCTTTAAATTTAGCTCCAGCTGCTCAATTCAAACAAACTTAGAACTGACACATTCATATTCGTCATTCCCCAGATGCGATGGATGTGCTGTTTTTCCTCTTTACGAAGTCTCAAAGAGGATTAAGATGATTGACAGTTCTCATTTATTCTCTCTTCCACACCCATTTTGAGTGGAATGCTGGAAAAACAAATTATTCAAATTTATCCTGTGAAAATGTTAAAGTATCACAGAGATTATATAGTTTTTGGTTTAATTTTGCAGTAGCGATTTTAACAAACGCTGCCATCTACACTCAGCATTTTCTTTTTTGTGTGTGTGTGATCAAATTTTTATGCAAGTGTTATTTGTAATTATCCAGGTTGCAGTAAACTTAAACCCTCCCACCCTAATATTCCCTCATGGGCATATACAGCACAAATATACACACACAAATAAATATGCTGAATACACACACGCATATACAATATATGTATATCCTATGATAAAGGTATCCAAGTAACAACTGTATAGTACATTCAGATCTCAATTTAGTCATTAGATTGGACTAGCAAGAAATGTTTTTTTGCTTTTGCTCCATGCATTCGAGCAGCAGAAAGCTCCAGTTGAATCATTTACCTGTAAGATAAAAGCCATTCTCTCACAGTGAGAGGTTGGACTGTCTTCCAGTGGCATATTACCATTGTTTTGGCAGCTGTAAGACCTGCTAATAATAATAATGCGACGGTCATTAACTGTCAGATTTAGTTTGGACGTGTCATCGAGCAGGAGAACCCTCTGAGTGCAAGGTATGGTTATTCCTTTTAACTTATACATTGACTTTGTGACATTTTCCCAGTACTGAGCCACCTAAGGGCACTCCCATATGTAGAAAAGTGCCCATGTTTTTTTCTATGCAGAAATCACAGTGTGAATTTTTATTTTCGCTTGATGTAATCTTCTATAAATAAGCTCATCTGGTGTTTGGGGTTCCTTGATGAAAGCGAGACGTTGGTCCAGATATGGTTTCAATCCCATTCTGAGTGGTCCCTCAATTTAGTTTTGTGTGTGTGTTTTGTGTGTGAACATTTGACAAATAAGTTTACAGTGAACCCTCGTTTATCGCGGGGGTTACATTCCAAAAAGAACCTGCGATAGGCGAAATCTGTGAAGTAATCAGCTTTATTTTTTACAATTATTATACAATACAATACTGTACTATAGAATGAAATCAAAGATCAAAATCTGTTTTCAGGCCCAAGCATTTGTTTAAGAAATAAAAATATAAACATTTTCATACAAATAACTATGATAGTTTTTAAAATACTGTAAAATTATAATTTTAACCATGAATACGAGGCTGGACATTGTGACTCACGGGTATTTCACAGACCCTCTGACTGTGCTTCTTCATCCTGACTCCGCTCCATCCATCCATCCATCTTCTCCCGCTTAATCCAGCTGGGTCGCGGGGGCAGTTTACTGCCCAATCCTCATAGCACCTGACCCCCCTATGAACCCCTCTGCAGGTGGTGAGCCCACAGGAGGGTGGACAACATGGTCCTTGATGTTAGTTCATAGGGGTGTGGGCATGTTTTGGGTTGATGGGGGAAACCGGAGTACCCGGAGGAAACCCATCCAGACACGGGGAGGAACATGCAAACTCCACACAGAAAGGCCCGGGGATCGAACCCGCAACCTTCTTGCTGTGAGGCCCGAGTGTTGCCACTCAGCCACCGTGCCGAAATCAGTAGCAGAAATCTGTGCTCACTTTTAATCCTCACTTTTATTTTATTTTCCTGTTTTACTCGTAAGCCTCCAGGTTTGTTTTGACCCAAATGGACCATGTGTTTCTACGCCCATTGAAAGTTTGAGAGATTCTGGACCAGTCAGATGAGAATTGTGAAAGCATGTGTTTTTGGCCACGCAATCTTTGTTTTTTATGATTTCCCCATCACTCCCTTCGTGTTATGCAGTAATACCCTTGTTTACTAAAATCAAAACACCAAAATGTTAAGATGAGAAATGAATTAAACATGGCTGAGATAAGCACAGAGGAGTTTCCTTACAAACACTGAACCTGCATAAGAGACTCAGGTGTTTGTATCGTGCACTCTTTATTTTCTCCATGGGGAAATTTGTGCTCTGCATTTAACCCATCCATCAGCCAGAGCCTCGGGGCATTCTGGCAGAACAGTGGGGGAGCGCCCAGGGACCCGGTGCAAATCCAGAGCTATAGGATCTTGGTCACAATTTCCTATAGTTGGAGGATTAGTCTACTGTTGTTGTTGTTGTGTCCTGGGGCAAGATACTGTTAGGATAAATAACTAGGCTTAGCTATTTTCTATAGTTCATTCTTGTACTGAGGTCATGTGACAATAAGGGTGATATCACAGCTGTGTGACTCATAGATATAAGTCAAGAAAAATGCAGGTTATTCCAGTCTATCTAATAACAAACTAACTAAATAAGACTAGAAATACTGATAGAGATGATGACATGACTTGTTAGTCAGATAACACCCCGGATGGAGTCTGATTGGACTTTACAATGTGCCAAGGCCTGGCTGGTCTTTGGAAGGAAGAGGCGCTAGGTCTAAACCAGGCATGTCCAAACTATGGCCCGGGGGCCAAATGTGGCCCTCAGACCAATTGTTTTGGCCCTCAGGCTTCCATGTGAATTGGCCCATACTACCACAAGTAGTACTTTTTACTGCATGTTTTTTTTAAAATCTACTTTGATCAAGCAAATGTAGTGTGTCCTTTTGAGGGTCTAAGCATGAACAAAGGTCTGGAGGATAATTTAAACCTGTTATAAATGCACAGATTTGAATTACTCACTGTTCTGACCATCAGTCTATGACGGCCCACTATAGTTTGTGTATAAAAGTCACTGTATAGGCGTAAATATTGAGTCTCAGCACGGGAATGTCAGCACAGACTTGTACAACAGAAACTAACGAACACAAGAGGAAAAGGCTGTTTTCCTCAACAATACTGTACTACTTTGTGAGTGAGAGATTGTTGGAGGTTGGAGAGGCCATTGCTGCAAATCTAAAAATGTTTATTTAGTCTTCTTTTAACATTTTCAGCTAAAATTCTTTTTAAAGAGGGGGCAGTGCGCTTCCACTGCTAACGCATTACTTATTTAGATCCCCATGGTTTTGTTAATGTTTCAGTGTTTTATTTGAATGCTATATTAGTCAGGAAAACAATGTGTTAAGTCAATAAGCTTCAGTTTATGTTTTGATGCTCCCCATCCCCCCACTAAGTCACTCTCCCTTCAGAGCACTATTACAACACAATCAGTGTCGATCCCACTAATGAAACTACCACACATCGCATCAGGATCATGTTTTTCTATATTTAAATTGTCATGTGGGAGCATGGATGACATAAGCTTGTGTGCTGAGTCTTGGACAGAATCATACAGCTAACTGCAAGGAGGGTTAGAATAGGACCTGGGATAGATCTCTAGATTACCCAAACATGCATGAATGACACATATAAGCACTTCAGGCAGGTTTTTGATGAGCATTTCTAACATGTTATAAAACTGATGAAAGTACATTTTGCATAATACCCCCTCTCTGAAGAAAATAAGAAGTTGATTGACTGAGTTGATTCTGAAAGTAGCTCACACTCAACAGCCTAAACATGTCGACAAGATAAATTACAGTATGGCATATTGATTCCTCTCAAGTGATATAATAACCCTTGTTTAGCAGGGTTAAGCTAACTGAAAGTATTACTCTGTCTAAAGCTCTGTGATTCAAGTGAGACTTTAATCTGAGCTTTATTTTAATACAATCTGACCAGAAAGTCCTTGTAGACAGTGTACAAATACAATTTTCCTGGTAGAGTTTAGGGAATGTTTTAATAAGGCATTAAAGCAGGGCTGGGCCTGGTTAGTACTTGAATGGGAGACCACTGGGAATTCCAGGTGCCAAAGGGGGGCGCCCGTCATAAAAACTGTCATTGTGTCCTTAGGCACCCACATTGCCTGAAAGTGATGTGTGCATGAGTGATGGTGGTGGTCGGAGGGGCCGATGGTGCAGATTGGCAGCCTTGCTTCTGTCAGTCTGCCCCAGGGCAGCTGTGGCTATAACAGTGGCTTACCACCACCGAGTGTGGAATGAATAAATAATGAACTGTAAAGTGCTTTAAGTATCATGAAAGGTGCTATATAAATGCAATGATTAATTATACATTTTAATGTAAATTAAATGTAAACGAGCGTGAAGGTGTTTGTAGCTGGGTGTTGGTGAATTAGGCGGAACTGTTGCTTAAGAAGGAATTCAGCTGCTTCAGAACTCTGTGAAGAGTTCTCTCAGCATCTTCTTAAAGTTGAAATTCTGAACATTTTTTAAAGAAAAGATGCGGGAATGAGGCCCAGTGTTCTTCACAATACCACATCTTATCGCTGATCACTGTAATTTTTATTAACTGTGAGCGTCAGGCGTAACAGCCAAGCTGTCACTTTGACGGTATCTCTGAGTAATTACCTTTTAACTGTGACACCTTGTATCAGATTAGATTAGATCTGATGAGCAACAGAACACACTTATACATGGCACAGGTTGTAATGAGTTTAATTAAGTACTGTTTATTCAAGAAACTTTGTGAGTACTTTACTCATTCCATACTTGATTACTGATTATAATGATTATTTTGTGTTTATTTATTTTTTTTTACAACAATGGTATGGTTCAGTGCTCTACTACGGTCAAGACCTCGCACACACTCTACCTTCAGCAGCATCTGCAGGGAGACCAGTTTCTTTGTGGTGTGACACACACAGAGATGTTTTTGTTCAATAACTATTCCTTTAAGTACTGAATCTCAACGCAAAGAATCGGAGCCTGGGGTTATAATTGAAAGTATTTAGCTGCATTCCTGTTTGTTGAATTGTACAATCTTTTGTTTATTTTAGGTATTTGTTTATGCCATTAAAGTTACAAGCTAACATGAAAATGAGTTGATGTCAAGTTTGAATAGTGCCACAACTTACTTGTGATTTCACTGTCATTTCATGTATACTGACAGAAGACTTTGTTTCATGTGGTTAAGCCCAGTAACTACAGCCATATTCACCATAAACTGTCAACCATTCTGCAATCTGACAGTTCAAATTCTACCATAGAATTAAAGCTGCTCTCGCCCCGATGCACACGCCCCTCTCACACGAGTGCCACAGCACCCCACTCTCTTCACGACAACTGCCCAGGCCGATAGCTCATCCATCGGAAAAGTTACATAATACACCTTTAAATGGTTTTAGGAATCATTGCGCCCCTGCTATCCAACCGTGAAAAATGACCCAGGTCTGTAATATTTTTTTTTTGCTTGTAATCATGCATAGAATTTAATCCCTGAATTTGCTCCAAATCAGACAATGTTGACATTTTAAGTCGATACTAGGTGGTGCTGTAGAGTTCACTTTTATTAAATTTCATATTTCATCACATTCAGGCCGGGATCACACAATAGTGATTTGAGTTTGAGCCCTCTAGGCCAATGCCTGTGGCCGTGAGAGGTCATCAAAGAAACAGGAAATAAAGGCGTTATTCGCCGGTGCGCTACAGACAAACCTGTCAAATCTGAGCTCATTTGGTCCAAAAACCAGGGACTTTGAATCGTTTTGCAAACACGCAGTCAACACAGTGGTGCATATTTGCTCCAATATGGCCGACTTCCCGTTCATCATTGGAGTATGCACCAATTTATCTTTTGGCTTGACTCATTGTTCTCTATCACTGTGCTGAATGTCTTTGCCTGCGACAAAATTTGCTTGTCCCCCCTCCCATAGGGGTCCAATTCTAGGCGGCGCTGTTGAGTTGGGTTGTTTCAGTTATTGTCGTGATGCCCATTTTATCAAATTTTTCACCGGGCCGGTTGATACTATATATCCCCATGTGAAACTTTTCTTCAGCGTTCAGGGGGTCAAAAATGTGATTATATATGGGGCAAAAGAATAATAATAAGAAACAAAAAAGAAGAACAATATCCCTCACCATTACCTTAATTACTGGCCAGTTATGACCTGCACTCCATCTCAGTTTTCAACTATAGTGGTTATAATGTTATGTCACTTGAGCACTGCCTATATTGAATTGGATAACAGTGAAAGCCAGATATTGTGCTCTGGAAAAATAAATCAATACAATAAATATGAAGGATTATTTAAAGTCAACTCTAAGATTTTTTTTGTTATCTGGGATTACATGTAAAATAAATGGTCACATTTTTATAGCGCTTTTCTACCTTTCAAGGCACTCAAAGCGCTTTACAACAAGGAACCACTCACCCATTCACACACACATTCATACACCAGTGTACGCAGACACTGGGGGCGAGGTGGGTTAAGTGTCTTGCCCAAGGACACAACAACAGCATTCATCTGTGGGAGCTGGAATCACAACAACCAACCTGTGGGTCAGTGGTTCTGATCGCTCACCAATTGTGTTTTTATGTCGAGAACGGGATTCGAACCACCAAACTTCGGATCAGTGGACAAATGCTGTTGTGGATTTTTAAATCTGAGAAGAATAAAAACTGGAGAGAAGTTGTCTTCAATCAAAGAGTCTGGATTTATTAAAGCAATTGTGCGCACAATTACAGAGAAAGTGAAAAAGAAACCTATCTGTCCCTCACGCAAGGTCCGTCTCTCCCTAATCTGAATGAATGGCAAAACAAAAACAGGCTTCTTATACAGTCAACAAACATGAGGTAAAACATACTACAGTATATCTAAACAACCTCCAAACAGAGACTACAGGTCTGGTTTAGATGGGCATCGAGCAGATTACCCCCAAGAATCTCACTATTCTAAATGGTGAGAATAAGCAAAGCAGCAGCTCGTTGTTTTAAAAACATTGGATAAAGACAGAGCAGAGTGTCCTGTCCTGAGATACCCCAGGAACAGTAGATTACACCATCACATGTGACAGGAACACAGAAATGCTTTAGCAGTTGTTAGTGAACAGTATCTAAACCCATAAAATACATTCTTTATCTTAAATAGATCACAATAGAAAACAAAGTAAAAGTTTTCCACCACAATGCTCTTACCAACTGAGCTACTGTCGCCTCACATGTGTGTCATTTTTTCAAATTTCATGCCCAGTCCTTTTTTATTGCACATTTACCATGACATTTATCATTGTCAGGACACTGCTTTGAACTGCCATACTGTGACTAATGTACAAGGCATTTCTAAAACAGTGGAAAAAAAAAACCTACCCGACCTGCTGGCGGGTGGGATCGCAGCAGGGGGTGTTGTAGGAGACTTGTAATTGAATGTGACGTAGATCATATATCCTCCATGCTGTAACATTACAAAAGTCTTTGAAGTGGACGTGATGGGGAATAGACTCATAATTGGTGCATGTTTAATGCAGCCCCATTTCCCCTGTCCCATGTGGCCATCTTCACAGCAGAAGGGAACTAAATGGCGTAAATTGAGTCATTATTGCCTCTCACTAACCCTAGTTTCAAGATATTTATATAATATAGTCATATTCTACTATAAAACAATAAAAAAAAAACACTGTTCCACCTTATGACATCATGGTGTAATACAGGAAGTGTTCCTCTGTGTTTTTAAATTCCATATACCTTCACCAGAATCATTTGGATGAGTTCAGCCCGAGAATTTCCACTCTCTATTGAACAAAAGGTAAAAGGTAGTCTGAATTTGAAAACTCCCACTATATGACGTCACAAAGTGGAACAGAGAATTTTGAGCTTTGGAGACAGTCTAATAATGAAGGGTTACAAAACATACGTGAATGAAACAAAACACAACTCTGTGTATGTTTTTGAGGAGGTAACACCATTCTAACATGGCTTAAAGCTCATAAAAATCAACTTAGTGTAATATAGGACCTTTAATGCTGACACCACACAAAGAGAAACAAGAGCAAGAAAATAACAAGCAGAGCAAGAAAATCTGAAATCAGCCATATCCTACCACACAAAGACAAAACCACATCATGGACTGGAGCAATGCCAAGGTCCTCTGAGCTAAAAGCATCAGACACAAGCGCTGGAATCAGAGAGGCCATTGAGATCCACAAACCAGGTCCAAGGAGTTTACACTTTATCACACAGGGGATGCAGGGACTGGCAAAACCATGTGATTTGATGTGACATGAGACTAGAAGGAACCGAAACATGTAAAGCAGGTAAACCAACTGTCCTGTGTGACAGAAAAAGAAATGATTTGTAACCTCAGAATATTGTCGCAGTCTTACTTGTAAGACTACAATATTTCATTTTAAGAATCCCCAATCTCGTCCGACTTCAAGTTGGACCTGGTTTGTACTTGGACGGGACACCTCTGCCAATACCGGGTGCCACAGTGAAACAGCAACAGCATTAGTGCATTCTGTCATTGTGTCCTTAGGCAAGACACTTCACTCATCACTACCTATAAACCAATGATTGTGGTGTGTGCGTGAGCGATTATTGCAGATTGACAGCTGTGGCTACAATAAAAGTTCATTGCAAAGTGCTTGGAGAGTGTCTCGAAATCCAAGGCTTGAGGTACTTTTTGAGCAGATAAAAAGCTTACAGTAGTTGTATCCCTCTGAGCGGGAATCTCCACTTCTCCAATAGCAAAGTAAACTTTTTATGAAACTATGATTTCCTTTTGAATAATTCACTGCATATTGCCATCAAAAGTACGGCCATTATATTATTTAAGGGCAATTACATCACAGGCTGCAGTGTCTTTTGTATTCTCTTTGTATAAGAAAATGCATGGTGCGTTTACTGTTGCTCTGGAAACTATCCAATTATTAAATACTTACGGTTTCATATGAAAATCACAAAATCCTGCTGTGTGAAAGACCAAACGAGCAGATTATACAATTACACCGACATGCAAGAAAAAGTCTACTTATTATATTAAAGTCATTAAAGTAACACTTCTCTAACTGCATTTTTACCACTTAAAATGTCCTGTACTGTCAATGTATTTGAGCGAATTGTATACGCAGCTATAAGATAAAAACAATTACAAGGCATTTTATTGTACAATAATAAGGAAGTGCACTGTAGCATACTAGTTATTTAGCTTTACCTTCATGGCAAACTGCACACGGGTCTCTGAAAGTTGTCAAAAATGCCTGGTGAATAATCTGAATGTTCGGAAAGACTTCTGTCCCGTTTTTCATGTTTTTACGAAGGTACAGTGCAAATGGCAGTTATTTTAAGGTGTATGTAGTGGTCTTTTTTCAGTGCTTGTCATTATTTGCTGTTCAAATGTAGTGGTTGGAAATGATTAGCACTCAATAGCAATTATATCAGGATGCACCCTTCAGTACATTTTGACAGAGCTTAATGTATGCGCGTATAGAGCCCATTGCACTGACTAAAAAGGCCGACTATCGCTGAACTAAAACCATCATTCATCCAGTTAGTTTATGAGCACAGAGACAAACCATTATTCAGGACATTATGGACATATATATATATATATATATATATATATATATATATATATATATATATATATATTTTTTCAGATGTTGTCCATCTTTTCCTTTCCCTTTCACACTGGCTTCCGACGTATTTGTGATGCGTTGGTGACCACAATATTGTAAACACCTCGTCAAGACATCGCTAGTGTTCCTCTTTTGCATATATATTTACAAACTGTTGACAATAATTTGCGACATTCTGCGATGTGTTAATGATGTCTTGAAGAGGTGGTTGCAAAGACGTTGTTACCGAGATCTTATAGTGATGTCTTGATGAATATTTGCAAATAATGACGACTGTTGGCGAACTACTGGCAACTGTAGACGAACTATTGGTGAGGTCTTGCAATGTGGATGTGATTCAATAGCAGCTTGGCAACTGCTTTGCGAAGTACTGGAGACATGTAGTTACATGACCTTAGGGTATATATATATATATATAAAGCTGTTGTTTTTAATTTATAGCTCGGCGTCGAGGTCTATGTGCCACAAAGTAATTCACCGCAACAACGCTAGAGGATGAGGATTAAACTGGCCTATGCGTACTGCAGATGTATAATCTCTGAAAAGTTTAACATGAACCATCTCCAACACACAGAAACACTCACCATAAGCAGCACTTCCCTCTGTCATGGAAAGAACACAAATAATCCACTAAATTGTGTCCTTTAGTCTGACCGAATCTGACACCACTGGGGGCGCAAACTTGATGAGGCTGTGGTGAACGTTTGCATTCATATACTGATATCTTGCGAACCATAGTGAACCTTGGAGATTTTCAAAAAAAAACAAAAAAAAAAACAGTTTGCAACTGCATCAGTTTTGCATGACCTTCTGGCATGAAAGAGGCTTTAGCCTCTCTACTCTGTAGTTTAATTTTACACTCAGCAGGTTGTAATGCATGAATCTCCATTTTAAAATCCATGCGCACACAGTCACCATGTCCTTACCCCGAACAGCTCAGCCCATTTCATGGGTTGTGTAATATTGGAAAATATTATTGTGTGATATGCTATGTGGCTGTTAAAGCAACACTGTGTAACTTTCTGGAGGTGACACCTGTGTGATTGCATAGAAATATAAAGTTAAAAGCTTACTTCACAGGATTATCCAAAGATAGCTTTTTACACTATACTGTGGAATATTATTGCCAAAGAAACAACATTTCCATGGAAACAAACAAGATAAGAGTCAGGTTTGTGGGGGTGCAGGCCCACTTATAGTAAGGGCCTATCCACATTTTTTTATTGTTCAATGTGTTAGCATACAAAGTCCTAGCAGCCTCTGCTGGTGTTTTGTATGCAGAAATCTCCAACCTGTCAACTTTGGCTTTGAGGTATTTATACAGCACATGATATAAAACAAGAAACACAAATGCTAATACAGTTTAGAAATGAACTTAAAAAAAAAGAAAAAAAAAAGAACCTTAACATGAAGAATGAATGAACGAATGAAATGATGAATGAATAATAATGGCCTTTATTTGTCAGTTCTCTTCACATGTACACGTACATACAAAGGAATCCAAATTGGACCTCTACCCCCATCCGTACATTACAAACATACAATACAATACATAGGGAAGACTACATGGACCGAACTGGGAGACAGGTAACAGATAGGAATAAACACTGCAGCATAACATGAGGACAGGGGGAGGAGAGAAAAAAAGAGAACTGCCCCATTCTATGTCCAGTGTATAGTATGGAGGAGTGTACAAAAAACAACACCTCCGCACATCAGCAAAGTCAAAACTCAGCACAAACATTTCACAGGGCTAGCAACAGGGATGGGAGAAGTGAGGAGTTAACCCAATGTAGGCAGGCAGCCATTTGGATCCACAGCCAGTGGGGGCTCTGGATACAACAGACCCGCCCACCAGGCCGGGGGTGCAAAGCTGCGAGGGGTTACAGATAAAGATATACTACCATGCATTTTAACATTGAACTCAAACCTCAAAACAACATATGTTCAGGGCAGTCACATAATTATCACAAATGAAAAACAAAACACTCCAGGATAAGACACTAATTTGAAGTTAACTGTAAGTGACACCGACACCTGTTCAACATGGAGATGTTCAGAGAGCCAATGTAAACCAATGGAATGAACTACATACAGAAGTACAGTCATTTATTTGAACATGGCTGCGTCATTTTAGATCTGTGGAAGGAGGAAGTGTCTGTCTAACTAGTCCAGTACATTAACTTGACTTTTAGAGCTTTTAACCATGTTATAGTTATTTCCCTTTTTCATTTCCCCTCTTGGATTGGAGTGATTCGTACATGTGCTCATTACCCTGAACTATTTTATTTTCTTAATCTGTTTTGCTTTACTAATCTCCTTGGGCAATACATTTCACACATTCAGTTTTATAGGAAATGATTGATGGATTGATTACTGGCTCCTCCCTTTGATCAGGTGGGTGGAGATTATTATGACAAAAAATCCATCCATCCATCCATCTTCTTCCGCTTATCCGGGGCCGGGTTGCGGGGGCAGCAGTCTAAGCAGTGGCTCCCAAGCTTCCTTCTCCCCAGCCACTTCCTCCAGCTCCTCCGGACGGACCCCGAGCGTTCCCTGGCCAGCTGAGAGACATAGTCCCTCCAGCGTGTCCTGGGTCTTCCTCGGGGTCTTCTTCCGGTGTGACATGCCCCGAACACCTCCTGAGGGAGGCGTCCAGGAGGCATCCGGACCAGATGCCCGAACCACCTCAACAAAAATCACATAACCTTTTTAGATTTCAGTAAGTAAAGCTATTTGCTGCTTCATACTTCACTGTAATTGGTTAAATACCAAATGTGGCAGTGGGACCTGCAGACTGTTCTCATTGGCCAATCACGACAGTTGTCAATCAATAAATAATGCTTCCTTTCCACCACTCGCGCTTTGACCTTTGCACTTCTTGGGTCCCCCTGGTGTACCTCCGTGTCCTCCGCTCTCCAGACTTCACTCATTTAGTTTGGTCTTTAATACGGTTGTTCCATTTAGTGCCGTGACCTGTTACTTGTCGCCGCATGTTGTGCTCTGTATGTGTAATCGCTGGTCCAGGATAGTTGCGATGGTCAAAGCTCCGCAATGCGCGTTCATGTGAGGCAAAAGTGGTTTGTTGGAGCTATCGACATTCATTGCCAGTTTAGCTGTAGAACTAGAAGTAACTTGATTTTTGTTCCTAGATGTGAATCCTGAGAGCTGCGGTGTGGGCGCTGGAGCCTCCGCCTTTTCTTTTTGTACATGTGTGATTGACTGGATTGTGACTGGGCTGAACAAATGAAATTCACAGAACTATTTATGTAAATGTCCTTTCACCTAAATGTGTTAAATAAATGCAACAATAAATGCAACAACGGATTTAAACCTGGAACCTTGCCTCTATTATCAAAAACGAACCTGTGTGACCTTTAGTTCATTTCTGGGCTATGTCCAGTGGCGTTGCTGGTTAATTAAACAATTCTATTTTATTCCTTGACCATCATCACCAAAACATCCCTGTCTCACCACACAAATATCCAGCACAGCCTGAGTACTGCATATTACCCAACTTGGTTTTGCTCTTCAAACCATAACCTTATATTACCTAATATTACCATAACGGTAATATCTTCCCTTCACGCACCAATGATGCTCTCAAATGGAAAAAAGCTGACAATTTTTAATCCTCCATTTCCAGACGAACTCCACAACAAATAAAACTTTAGCATGAATAATTTTGTTGTTGTTAGAATTTAAATCCGCTGAAAACGGAAAAGGGCATGCGATGTTTGCACCAAGACAAATGAGGCCATGGTTATTTCTCCCTCATAACGATTCAGAACTGAATAGTAATATGCTGCCACAGTCTGAACAAGCAGTAGTTTGAATTCTAGACGTCAGTCAGTGTAAACAAAACAACATGACAACGCAGCCATGTTGAATACTTGAGTTTACTTAGAATATATTTAAAAAAACTTTGCAATTGGCCTCTTTTGTTACTGTGGCAGAGTGGTGAGCCTGTATATCAGGAAAATACAGTGTGTCGTGTGCCAGTTCAGATGTTTTGGATAAATATGTGTGCAGTTGACATCTACCTGCAAATCATTTTCTTCAGGAAGAATAAACTTAAAGTTACGGCAGATTTAGTTTGTAAGTGCAGTTTTAAGAGTGCTTATTTATTTATTGGTCAGTATCATTAGTGCAGTAGACGTTACTGCATTGCGGGGTAGTCTGTTCGCACAAGACACTTTAGACCATGTAGGCTCCTAGCACAGAGCACTTTAGTTAAACATCTAATACGATTACATTAAAAGTATAGACATATATCAAGGCCCTTTTGAAGTATTCAAGCGTGTCAGCAAAAACAGAAGTGAGTGTACAATAATTATTATATTGTTGGACAGGAGTCCTCTTTGGTTTTCCATTTTTCAAATGGAATGGAATCTGGTACCACTAATAACTCTGTCTCACACTAACAAGCCCTCCAGAAACTGCTCATGAAATTGTCCCTTTTTTCCCTAATGATTCCCATCCCTTGTACATGGAAAGTTAGTTAGATTTCTTTATTTATTTCTCATTTATTTACCGCAGTCACGGTTTTGGAAGATTTGGAAGATAAAATTGATTTTATCTATCTATCTATCTATCTCTATATCTATCTATCTATCTATCTATATCTATATTACCATCAAAAGTACAATATTTCATTTTGTTTGCTGATGGCGTACAAACACATCAGCTTGAGACCGTGTTACACTGAGAGGTTAAAGGTCCTATGACTAACTCTTGTAAGCTTTGAGCCATGTTATAATGCTATAATGCCTTAAAAACACCCGGAGTTGTGTTTTGTTTCATTCACCCAAGTTTGAATAGCCCTTTATTATTATTCTATCTACATCTCCAAAGCTCAAAATGTTCTGCTCCACATTGTGATGTCATGTAATGGTAGTTAACATTGATGAAGCGCTGTGTTTTGTTCGAGAAGTAAATATGCAGGATTTGTGTGTTAAACATGTGAGAATAAAACAAAACACAACTGGATGGCATTATTTATCACCATTACATGATTTGCTGTTTCAGAGGATTAAATGCCCTTTTCGAAAAGATCTTGGTGAGCTGTCGGATTTGTCTCTTAAACACGACAAACAGGTCAGTGCATCATATACCTCTGCCCTGATAAGAGCCGACTACAAACAGTCTACAGAGTGTACGTTAGAGCAATCATACCTTTGCTTACCCCCCTTTGCCACACATTCCCTCCCCTTTAGTCCTCCCTAACCCCTCACTCTCCTCTTTAGTCTTCCCTCACTCTCCCCTTTAGTCCTCCCTCACGTTCTCCTTTAGTCCTCCCTCCTTCCGCATTCTCCGTGTTAGTCTTCCCTCACTCTCCCCTTTAGTCCTCCCTAGTCCCTCTCTCTCCCCTTTAGTCTTCCCTACTTGCTCCCTTTCCCCTTTAGTCTTCCCTATCCCCAGACTATCCCCATAAGTCCTCCCTCACTATCCCATATAGTCCTCCCTAACCCCTCACTCTCCTCTTTAGTCTTCCCTCACTCTCCTCTTTAGTCCTCCCTAGTCCCTCTCTCTCCCCTTTAGTCTTCCCTACCTGCTCACTTTCCCCTTTAGTCTTCCCTAGCCCCTCACTATCCCCTTTAGTCCTCCCTCACTTTCCCATTTAGTCCTCCCTACCCCTTCACTCCCCCCTTTAGTACTCCCTCACTCTCCCATTTAGTCCTCCCTCCTCCCTCACTTTCTCCTTTAGTCCTCCCTACACCCTCACTCTCACCTTTAGTCCTCCCTCCTCCTTCACTCTTCCCTTTAGTCCTTCCTACCCCCTCACTCTCCCCTTTAGTCCTCCCTCACTCCCCTTTAGTCATCACTCCTCCCTCACTTTCTCCTTTAGTCCTCCATCACTTTCTCCTTTAGTCCTCCCTACCCCCTCACTCTCCCTTTAGTTTTCCCTCCTTCATCACTCTTCCCTTTAGTCTTCCCTACCATTCACTCTCCCCTTTAGTCCTCCCTCCCTAGACCCTTTAGTCCTCCCCCTCTTCCACTCTCCCCGTTAGTCCTCCCTCACTCTTGATATTAGTCCTCCATCCCCTCTCATTCTTTCCTCCCCCTCGTTCTCCCCTTTAGTTTCCCTTCCTCCCCCTCACTCTCCCTTTAGTTTTACTTTCTCCCCCTCACTATCTCTTTAGTTTCCCGTCCTCCCCCTCACTCTCCCTTTAGTTTCCCTTCCTCCCCTTCACTCTCCCTTTAGTTTCCTTTCCTCCCCCTCGCTCTCCCTTTAGTTTTCCTTCCTCCTCCTCGCTCTCCCTTTAGTTTTCATTCCTCCCCCTCATGCTCCCTTTAGTTTCCCTTCCTCTCCCTCTCTCTCCCATAAGTTTACCTTCCTCCCCCTCGCTCTGCCTTTGGTTTTCGTTCCTCCCCCTCGCTCCCCCTTTAGTTTTCCTTCCTCCCCCTCGCTCTCCCTTTAGTGTCCCTTCTTTCCCCTCACTCTCCCTTTAGTTTTCCTTCCTCCCCCTCGCTCTGCCTTTGGTTTTCGTTCCTCCCCCTCGCTCCCCCTTTAGTTTTCCTTCCTCCCCCTCGCTCTCCCTTTAGTTTTCCTTCCTCCCCCTCACTCTCCCTTTAGAGTCCCTTCCTCCCCCTCACTCTCCCTTTAGTTTCCCTTCCTTCCCCTCACTCTCCCTTTAGTCCTCTACTCACTGACAGGTTTATCAATTTGAAATGTAGCTGTGAGTAGACTTTGTTTAGTCTTTAACTTTGTTTTGGCTTTGGCCCTGTAGTTCAGTCCTCCCCTGAAGTGGCTGCAAATTTTATTGTAAGTTTTAGATAGAAATCCCCCAATGGTTTTACCTGCCCCTGTGATTTTATTACTGACAATTTGAACAATAGATTCAGTCAGCTCTAACTCTGGTTGCTCCACTCATAACTAAAAACATCAAAACCAAACTAAAACCTCCATGGAGAAATAAAGAGTGACAAAATCCCAGAGAGTGTGCAGGAGGGCAAAACGCAGATGGAGAAAAAAACAAAACAACAGTGCAATAAGAAACACAAGAAATCAATACTTCTCCACAATCATCAGCAACCACAAAAATAATCCAAAAGTTTTCTTTTCAACCACTAACAACATTTTAAACCCTGATTATAGCACATTTTACTTGACTCCCACTGACTCTCTGTGAACAGTTTGCAGAACACGTCATGGGAAAAATAAACACTATCAGATGTGATATTCTATCCAGTCAAAACTGTTTTAACACATCTGAGTGTTTGTCTGGACCAGAGGAAACACTGGACAGTTTTGTTCTGGTTAATGCTGAGATGCTTGACAGCAACGCCCACCACAGAGCGAAGTGCTCTATTTGGCTGATAGGGGACAATGGCATCCTGAAGATATGATGGGGCCATATTGTTTAAGGCTTTGTATGTCAGGAGGAGAACTTTGAATTTAATTCTAAACTCGACAGGAAGCCAGTGAAGTGATTTTAACACAGGACTGATGTGATCACGTCTTTTAGTTCCTGTTAGGACTCTGGCCACTGCATTTTGGACCAACTGGAAGGTTCTTAAAGTACCTTTAGCGCAGGTGGGGAGCAGAGAATTACAGTAATCTAGTCTGGATGTAACAAATGCATGGATACGTTTTTCAGCATCATTTTTAGGCAACATATTTCTGATTTTAGTTATGTTTCACAGGTGAAAATATGCAGTTTTACAAGCTTGGTTTATATGAGCTGTGAATGAGAGATTTTGGTCAAATATGACACCAAGGTTTTTACAGTAGAGCTAGAGGCTATACTTACATTGTCTAGTGAGATTATCTGGTCGGACAGAGAATCTCTCTGACCTTTAGGACCGACAACAATGACCTCTGTTTTTTCAGGATTTAAGAGCAGGTAATTCAGGGTCATCCAGGTTTTGATGTCCTTCACACAGGCACTGAGCTTATCGATTTGATCAGTCTGATTAGGTTTCATTGATAAGTACAGCTGAGTGTCATCAGCATAGCAGTGGAAATTAATGCCATGTTTTCTGATAATGTTACCTAATGGCAACATATACAGAGTAAACAGGATTGGACCAAGCGCAGATCCTTGTGGAACACCGCAAGCTACTTTAGAGCAGGGAGAGGTGCACTGGTTTACACTAACAAACTGGTACCTATCTGATAGATAGGATTTAAACCATTTGAGGGCGGTCCCTCTGACACCTATGTCACATTCTAACCTCTGCAGTAGAATGTTGTGATCAGTGGTGTCAAACGCTGCACTGAGGTCCAGTAGGACCAGGACTGAAGCCAGCCCGTTATCAGCAGCTAGTAGCAAATCATTTGTCACTTTAAGCAGAGCAGTTTCTGTGCTGTGGTGAGCTCTGAAACCAGACTGAAATTATTCAAATAAATTATTGTCCTGCAGATGGTGACAGAGCTGTTTCACCACAACTCGTTCCAGAATCTTTGAGAGAAATGGAAGATTCGAGATAGGTCTGTAGTTGGCTAGTTCATCAGGATTTAAGATAGGTTTTTTCAAAAGTGGTTTAATTACAGCATATTTACAGGACTGAGGAACATAGCCATTTTCTAACGACATATTTATTATGTTATGGATGGAACCTATTATTAGGTGGAGAGCTTCTTTGAGGAGTTTGACTGGAATAGGGTCGAGCAAACAAGTTGATGGTTTGGACGACATGATGACTGAGGTAATCTCCGCCTCATCGACAGGAGTAAATTTGTCTAATGCTGTTAGAGGATTCATGTGGGATATTGGTGTTACTGACTGGATTTGCTGGAGTTGCTCGGTGCTGATTTTTGGAGTAGCTTGTGGTTGTAATTTTGTAATCGAAGAATTCAAGAAAGTCATCACGTGTTACCATGTCTTTCCCACTGCCTTCAAAGCAGCTGTGGTGAGGCCCCTGCTGAAGAACAGCAATTTAGATTTTAATGTTTTTAACAAATACTGACCAGAGTCTAACTTACCATTTTTAAGCAAAATTTTAGAAAAACGTAATTATTTTTTAGAAGATCACAACATTTTATTAAAAAATTCAGTCTGGTTTAAGGTGAACCACAGCACAGAGACTGCCCTGTCAAAGATTTTAAATGACTTTCGAATAAATTGCGATTCACAAAAGGCAACTGTGTTGGTTCTACTGGATCTGAGCACTGCCTTCCATACAGTAGATCACACTATTCTTTTAACTCTCCTAAAACACCTCCGCCTCTCTGGTGCTGTTCACAAATGGTTCACGTCCTCTCACAGACAGAACATTTATGGTGAGTGTAGACACATGCTCTGTGGGCCTGAGTGGGTGGGTGGAAGGAAATATGTGGGATTGTTTTTAAGCACTGTAAAGCACTTTGTGTTACATTTTTGTATGAAAAGGGCTTTATAAATATCTTAAATTCAGAGCATTTTAAATCAGGTGAAAATGCACTTTTTTCACTGTCTGATTCATTCTTTTATTGACTTTTTTGTTGTTTTTGATCAAGTCCATTGTGTTTTTAGGTGTTTAAATGTACTTGAATGCACTTTAGCAGGTTTGTACAGCTCTGAAGATATTTAAAGATGTAGAAAATAAAGACTTTGACACTGGCATTGGCATAGGCAGCTGTCTGCAATAAAATGGAGGAATACATGTGAGTTTGAAGCGTTGGTTGCTTTTATGTATCAGTACTTAAAAAATATCATTCATCTGAAACAACAAGACATAAAGTGACGGAAAACATACTTTTGTTCAGTAAATATGTCAATCAGAGGGAACTGACAAACTCCAGAAAAAGACAATTCTCAAAATAAACTAAGCCCAAAAGTTTAATGAAACATTACTCTGAAATTGCAGTGTCTTTGCTTGAGGACACAACTTTAAGGGATATTAGAACACAGTTTCCTTCTCAAAAACAGACCTGGAGTTGAGTTTAGTTTCATCCACCCATGTTTGAGTAATCATTTATGTAGTCTGTCTACATCTGCAAATCTTAAAATGCTCTGATCCACCAGATTTCAAGTTAACAAATGTTTTCCTTCTGAAATGATGTATGGCGTGTTTCTGAGGAAATAACATAACATTTATCAGAAAACAGTGTAATATTGGCCCTTTAAATAGTATATGTATATCAGGCATGTCCAAACTATGGCCCGGGGGCCAAATGTGGCCCTCAGACCAGTTGTTTTTGGCCCTCAGGCTTCCAGGTGAATTGGCCCATACTACCACAAGTAGTACTTTTTACTGCATGTTTTTGAAATCTATCTTGATCAAGCAAATGTAGTTTGTCCTTTTGAGGGTCTAAGCATGAACAAAGGTCTGGAGGGTCATTTAAACCTGTTATAAATGCACAGTTTTTAATTACTCACTGTTTTGACCTCCAGTCTATGGCCCTCGATCGGCCCTCACGCTGCTCTGTGTTTTAATATATGGCCCTAGATGAAAAAAGTTTGGGCACCCCTGATGTATATCATGCAAAACTGACTTTTAACCATGTTATACTGTTGCCCCTTCATCAAAAACAGAGATATGTTTATGCTTCATTCACACTTGTTTCAGTAATCCATTAATCTAAAGTCCTCTTCTCCAAGCACGAAAAAATGCTCTGTTTTGCATAAATAATCAATGAAGTCATTCTGCGGTCAAATTGTGTTCACAAAAACACAAAACTCTTTTAACATAGCACTCACATAAGACAAGGAATGAATATCTTTACTTTCTGGCTGTTAATTCCCTTTGCTGACAGTAGAGGCCGCTCCACATAAAGACCTCACTGGTAATGGATGATACATAGATAAATACTTCATTACACTTTATTGTTTAAACAGTGTATTTTCCAGATGGTAACATCATATTAAATTAGAAAATGTGAAATACTTATTCCAAGGTGAACAAAAACATGTAGTGAATTAAAGCAACAGAGGATGCTGTATATGTGTTCTAAACTGCATTCTTTTCTTGGTCCACACATAAAAAAACGCTGACTTTAGTTAAATGTAATACATTTTCTTGTTATCTGAAAGCAACAATTATGCACATGTCCTTCAAACCTGAACCAATACAGCAGCATCTATTCATGAGAAATCAGCATCTAATATTTTTCAGGTGTTCAGGTACTGATGGAAAAACCAACAAATACAAAACAACTACTACTGGAAAACATCCCACGTTACAACTGTAGTAGTAGTAGTAGTAGCCTTTATTTGTCAATTCCTTCACATGTACAAGACATACAAAGCAATCGAAATTGGGCCTGTCACCCCATCCGTACATTACAACATACAAAGAGAACAATATTACATGGGGAAGACAACACGGACCAGACAGAAAGGCAGGTAGCAGATAGAAATAAACAACAAAACAGCATCACATGAGGACGGGTGGAGGGGGAAAAAAGAGGACCACCCCAGACCATGCCCCAGAACGGGATATTGTTTGGAGTGAATACACAAAATAAAATAAAAAAAACGAGCATCAGCAACACAGTCGAAACACAGTACAAACATTCCCCAGGACCAGCAACAGGGTAAGGGAGGGGTGTGGAGGAGGCCCAACGTAGGCAGCAGCCATGAGCGGCGCTGGATGCAACAGACCTGCCCACCCGGTCGGGGGTATGAAGCTGCGAGGGGGTTGGGAAGGGGGCCAGGCTTCCTCTGCTGTATTCTCAGGGCGATTTGACACTAGCCCGGCCTTGGTTGTGACCAGTGCTGCTTGGGGAGGCCAAAAGATAAGATTGTTTTGGTTTTAGAGTGAGCAGCTGCATCCAATTTCCACAACACTGCCCTGATTGTCCATTGGTCTCAAGGTCATTTCTATGCAGAGCTCCAAGTTTCCTCCAGATTTTATCCAAAAATTGCGATTTAGAGCCACCATGTCCAAACATGTCCATCAGCGGTCAGTGACTGCGACCTCTGCCCATAGTCACAAAGTTCGAGTATTTGAAGCTCTGACCCTCACTCCAATTTCCAGGCAGCCAAGTGGCGCTTTGAAAAGCTGCCTCAGTCTTTGAATTTTCGGAAAAATCAGGTCCAAGCATAAATTCCTATGTGCAAAGTCCCGTAATCCTGGTTCCGAATAGATCGATCCTCTGTTCGCCCGACCCTGCTTGTCTATCACTGCCTAACCTTAGAGGAAAAACATCTATTTCTATGCAGTTAAGATGTTAAAAAGTAATCAATAAAATACAATTACTGAATTGATAAATATACAGATATTATTAAATATTAAAACTTGGATCATAACTAGATACTCATCTCATTAACTCATAAATTCATTTTATCAATACCGAGTGGGCATAAGACCACACATTAATATTAACAAACTACAGTTTACTGTGTTGAAAAAGTCTTTTGTAACACAAGAAACTTTTCAGTATCAAAATTTAGTCTGAAATTTTTATATTCTGATTACAGATTACATTACAACAGGGTAAAGGCAATAATGATTAACACAGATGGAAGGAAGTTAAAATGAGCACTGTTAAAAAGATGCAGATTTTTGTTGTAATACGGCACAGAGTCTTCTCGCTAATGATTGATCAGGTTGGTTTAGCATCTGTGAATATTCCTTTTAGAAAAGTCTTATGAAAGTATAATGCACTAGGTTATTTTCATGCTGAATTTGATGATTTCATAATTTCACCCGGAGGACAAGGCTCTATATTCGGGCCCAACCGATATATCGGTTGGCCGTTATTATTGGCTGATATGGGTACTTGGAAACATATCGGCTATCGGCCAAAATCTTGCTGATATGGGCCGATAGTTCATGTGGACATGTTGTACCTTGTTATAAAGCTTACACTATCTAAGTTACAGACAGATAAATGTCCTGATGTGGTGCCACATCAGTATTCATCTGTGGAGTCATTTGTCTGTGATGTCATCCTGCCCCTGAACACATGTCCATGTGCACTTGTTTACAGCCGCAGCCATAGATCCATGTGCGCAACACTGAGATTATATTCTTTTTATGGACAATCAGTTTGAGTCTGGATTAGAAGGACAGTTCTTAGTGCAGACTTGTGATCTGATTAGCTGCTGTAGCTCCCACACATAAACAGGCTGTTTTCTCTTCTGCTAAGGACTGTAAAGTGACTATAGTGGCCGTATATATGTTACTGGACACGCATTGATATGCAAATGAGTTGTGAATAGAGGTGTGAATTATAAGCATTTAGCAGATCATTAAGTACCAGGGTTAGGGTTAGCGCACATATTTACCTGTTGTGAGCCAAGCAACTTTAAAATCACCAGGTGCTCAATGCTTAATGTTGAGGCTACTTCCGTAAACACTGAGCTTGCTGTGTGTGACTTTGTTGTCTCCAATGTGCATGTGGGACACATTTGGGGCATTTAAAGTTCACACTGGAGATCACATACAAGTCGCATTTAATTGGAAATGTGAATGACCTCTCAAAAAAATCGAATTTCACAAAAGAATCTGAACTGAGCATTAAGCCCTGCAGTCTGAACGTAGCCCAAGTGGCCTGGGTCACATTTGAAAAAATCAGATCTGTGTCATTCAGACTATAAAAAAGATCAGATACAGGTCGCATGGGGGCGAAAAAAATCAGATTTGGGTCACTTCAGGCTGCAGTCTGAACATAGCCGTAGTTGAAAGGTGATCTGATTTTTTCTGTTACTCAATTTCCTCTCAAATAACATTATAATCACAAGCTTGCTTGATTTACCCAATGGTTTTTCAGTTACTCTCACATTTTGAGTTGAAAATCTATGAATGCTCATATTGATCACAGGTTTAAATCCTACTTTTTAAAATAATTATTCTTTTTGTTATTGTTTGCTAATGTGTGCATTATGTCATCAATGGTAAGTGCTGAACATTCCACCATAGGCATACATGTAGAACACCCCCAGTGTGATGTCAGTGTAAAGTATCAGTTAAAGAATTCAGTCTCTTGTCTCTTATCTGGGAGTATGGCATCGTCACATTCTAGATTCTGAAAAACGGCAATGGGAAACAAAATAAACAATACGCACTATATTTTACTCCATATAATCCAATACCTCGCTCCAGTTCTCACCTGTATCCCCTCTGTTTGCATATTCTCTGATACTGCCCTTGTCCTCTCCTTCCTCTCCTTTACTACCTGTCTGTCTATAGCTCCCAAGGCACTGCAGCGTTCAGCTCCACAAACTCAGGCTGACAGCAAATCAGGGCCAAATCTGAAGCACGCGCTAAAGCTAATTTGCAGTTTGTGCGTCACAAACAATTTTTATACATCAGTATTCGTGAGGGCAAGGTGAAAAGCAGTCCATTAAACTTCAATAAAATCTCATTAAATTGTTAATTTAGTCTGAGGAAATGGCAATGGGGAGAATAAAAGCGTATAACATAGTTCAGATGGCCTTTAATGCTGGCTTCAATTTACTTTGGCCATTTTTAAATTTTATTCATTTTTTTTCATTGCAAAGTGAAAATAAAATTAACTAAGAACAGAGCAGTGAGTGTGCAGTAACAATGAGTAATGGGAATAATGATGTAAAAAAAACACTGTTACTTTTTCAGTAACAAGTAATCTAACTAATTACTTTTTCTGTCATTATAACGGCGTTACTGTTACCAACACGATGTGACTGTTACTGAAGCTACTCATTTGTTGTGAGGTGTGTGTCTAACTCCTAAGAGCACAGAGTGTGTGCGGAGTGAGTGATTATGTGCATGCGCCTGGAGCACACACTTTTGAATGAGCCCATGCAGAGTGCAGGTGTCTGTGTGTGTGTCTGTATCTGTCTTTGGTCTTTGTGCATATGTGTGTGTATATGTGTGAGTATGTCGGTCTGTGTGTGTGTGTATCTGTCTGTGTGTGTGTGTATCTGTCTGTGTATCTGTCTGTGTGTGTGTGTATCTGTCTGTGAATCTGTCTATGTGTGTCTGTATCTGTCTGTGTGTAAATCTGTGTGTCTGTGTCTCTGTATCGGTGTCTTTGTGTATGTGTGTGTTGGTCTGTGTATCTGTGTCTGCGAGTGCATGTCTGTGTGCATATGTCTGTGTATGTGTATGTGTGTGTGCATCTGTGTGTGTGTGTGCAGGTATCTCTCTGTGTGTGTGTATCTGTCTGTTTGTGTGTATGTGTCTGTGTATCTATGTGTGTGAGTGTCTGTGTGCATCTGTGTGTGTGTGTCTGTGTTTGGTGAAGTGAATGAGAGCACAGCGACCGGGGCAAGTTAGGGAGCAAGTGCCTTGTCATGTACCGACATTGCAGCAAATAAAGCCACAAAACACTCAAGCAACAAATGGGAATGGTTAATGGGATCATGCACTCATGACAAGGGTGAGGTTTAGAACAAGGAGTTAAACCCTGAGGAACAAGCAGCTGCTGTGACCCTCCAGCCTTGGAGAAGAAGACAGTTCTCCCCAGCGTCCTCTGACCACGGTCCGAGGGCCGAGACAGGAACACATTGAAGCTGTGATCCAACTTGGCTGTCTCTCATACGAGAAAAATTCTGTAAAGGATTGTGTGTGAGTTGCACGGCCCCGGTCCTCAAAATCCATCGTGGGTCGATTTGTGTGAGCCCCCACTGCCGGTTCTCTATTTCCATGCTCTGCTATGCACCATGGCCGTAAAAAAAAAAAAAAGGCAACGTAATTGTTACTTTCCCTGGTAACTAGTTACTTTTATAGTGAAGTAAGTGAGTTACTAACACAATTACTTTTTGGGAGAAGTAACTAGTAACAATAACTAATTACTTGTTCAAAGTAGCGTGCCCAACACTGGCAACAAACAGTTTTTATATATAAATGGACATAGCTAACCCGTTAGCTACTGCGATCTGAAGAGGAAGTGAACATGGGCGCACTTCCAACTCCATCGCTCCAATTCACTTTCTGTTGAAAAGCCTTGGCCTTTCTCTCTGTAAATGCTGCTATCATGTCTTAAAATGTTTGTTTTAACCCACTTTACATGATCTCGATGGTGATTTTATTTATTTATTTTTCTAAATGAGAACATTAATGGGACATTCTGGAATTTTGGACATAAGGCCTCATTTACTAGTGAGCCAGAGTGTAGTCGATGTGTGGAGACATTTTTTAAAATAATTCATCTAGTCCTTATATTTGTAATTGTCACTATGGCTAGGCTAGCGGATCTGAACGGCGCCTGTTAGCCTGTCACTAAAAACAGTCTTACCCACTCCACAAAGCACCCGAAGCAAATGTGTTATTACACCAGACTATCGATGTAAATATCTGTGCTGAAAGAATAATGTTTGAAGTAAAACTCAACTTGAATCACATGAATCGTCATATGTTGAGGGATTATTTGCTCAGCAGCAGCGGAATTTTACTTTGCTCTAGTTATTTGTTATGTCACCCACTCACTTCTACAGAGAATCGCGACACACTTGTTGCCGCTCGTCCTACAACAGTTTGATTGATCAGTGGATTATAAACCAATGACGTGGCAACAGGGTAAATCACTGTGCACTTACCAACTGCGATAATAAATCCCAAAGATGAAAAACAAAGTTCCCACCACTTTCCTGTAAAAGATCCTGAAAGAACAAAACTCTTGCTTCTCGCTGCTGCCGGGTGGTCTGTAGTGATCATTTCAGTTCAGACGACTTCACAGAGTCCAAAATAAGGCCATTTCTGAAAACGACTGCGGTGCCATCCGGCGTTCCAGCACTCTGTGATTGAGAAGTGGGAAGATTTCCTGGTGCGCCATTATGCACATCTTCACTGTTAGCAATTTATGTAATTTTTACAGTAAATTTTACAGCAATGTATTGTATTTGTGTTTTTACTGTAAGTAGCAATGCATTGTGGGAAGTTTATGGTCAGCCCTGTATTTTTATTGTAACTATACTGTACATTGTTTTACAGCAATTTTACAGTAATTGCGTTGCATGATGGGATCGCTGCTGTCTGAATTTCGAATTTTTGGCAGCAACAACACGCTTTCGGGGGCAAAGGCAACATAACGTTATTTTACTTACTGTGTTAGTCTAATATATATTTTATATCATAGTTATAGATATATAGTCTTTCTGCGTATCTGAGTCAGTGCTGTCTGCTTTGATTAGAAGCGTTAGCGACTGCGTTCAGGTGATGTCTCATTTATTCTGACTTGTATTAGCTGCTTTGGCTAAAATGAATCTGCTCTCTACGGTGCTCCCATGTCTTTACCGCTGCGTCTGTAACCCGAATTCAGTGCTTCTGCTCTGGGTGTATGTGCGGTGAGTTGTGTACAAAGTTATACGTATTTTTCAGATCATAAGGCATATTTAAAATTCTTTAATTTGCTCAAAAATCGTCAGTGTGCTATATGTATGTATTCATTCTTGATGTGCTTACTGACCTTGAAGATGTTTTAGAACCTTTGGAAGCTACGAAGCCGCACCGCTGGATGGACTGTCGCGTGGAGCGCGAAAGCTGTTATAGTTGAGCACAAAACAAACATCCGCAAACTCTCGAATGAGTCCAGTCGTACATAAAATGTATTGTGTGTATTTTCATCCATCCATCTTCTCCCGCTTAATCCAGCTGGGTCGCGGGGGCAGCTTGCTGCCCAATTCTCATAGACCCCCCCATGAACCCCTCTGCAGGTGGTGAGCCCACAGGAGGGTGTGTGTATGTTATCCATCACAATACAGATTGAAAAGTTACAACATCAAGAATTACAATCACGAAATGAAAATGTACGATTACTGCGGTGCTTTGGACTGAATTAGGACTGATCCAGGTCTAAATCAGGTCTAAACCGAGACTCAACCAGGTCTAAACTAGGACTAAGCCGGTACCAAACCAGGACTAAACCAGGTCTAAGCCAGAACTGAACCAGGACTGTCCTGTCCTTTTGCGCACACGGGGCTCACTCATTCAAGAGTTTACGGACACCCATCTTATGCTCAACTCCAGTCAAACATGCACAGATCTCCACCCATAGAGGTATTCATGCCTCCACCCCATGCACACAAACACCTCTAAAAGCCTCCGTACTCCAGACTGTTGGACCATTATGGCTGCCCTTACATCCATGTGGCTCCCGGAGTCAGGAGCGTCACGGAGTGATACACACTGTGCTTCCTCATAATATTATGATGTGTATAAGGAGACGAAATAGCACCTGTTAAGAAACATGCTGACTTACACACCCAAGTGAAGCAAACTAACTTGGTGCTGCCATCATTCCAGGTGGATTAACCAAAGAACTCCAACCGATAGATATTTGTTGTCAACAGATGGCTCAAAGTTAAATTGCAGCTCCGTGGGAGCGTTGGACGACAGAAGGAGAACGCACATTCACCAAGACAGGGAGGCATCGCCGGGCGAGTAACGCCACGATCTGCCAATGGATCGAGGATGCCTGGGCTAAGGTATCAGTCTCACTTAATATGCTAATGACACGCTAATGACTAATAACACTGGTTTATTGAATTAAAAAAAAAAAAAACTCTTCCGGTTAACTCTCTCTGTTAAAACAGAGCAAGTAGAGCAATCCACAGCCAAGGGCAGTGATCAATATGGATGTGTCCAGTGGGCACCTAAACAACTACCCTCCGGAAAAGCTGCAAGAGATGCAGCAGCTGTATGCCCAGGTAAGAATGGTGGAAATTAATATTAATAATTAATATCTTGTATTCACAAACTTATATTTTATTTTTGTATATTGATGCGTCCCAATTTTCACCCCATCCATAGAAAGGAATGTCAGGTGTGGAAAGATGTGCCTGCTTGCTCACTTCAAGGAGGGGGATGATATCTTCCTCATGGTTGATGTGACTATAACTTGCATTACATATTAACCACTCCCTTCAGTCTCTGTCCTGCTGTTTTTTTTTTTATTGTTAATGAACAAAAATGATACCAGCCCCATCCTTTGCTTTGGACACTTTGCACATTTTTCGAACACAATTCACTGACTGATTAGCAGCGGTTCAGTCTTTTAGTCTTTTTAAAAAAAGTTCATACATTTGTGCATTTGGCACCATAAATTGAAGCTGATTTCCCCCTTGGTGTTGAGTACAACATGACACCATTTGTTTTTAGTTTTTTTGTTGTGGTTTACTCAACTGTTTGCCAACCTTCTGCCACAGCTACTGATGTACAGAGGTCTGTGACACTGCCAAGCAAACCTCGATTGGGTTTACCAGGTATATTTTTTCCTTACTTTGTAGATGTTTATTCTTGAATTAATGCATGTGGTTGAGGGAAGACTGTTCCTAATGTCTTTTCTTTTTTTTTTTTTTTTGAGTTGGGAGAGAGTGGCGGTCAAAAGAAATAATGTTCAAGTGGATGTGTGCGAGTCTTTCTCAACATGAGCATTAAAGAATTCATTTTAGGGAGGTCTAGTGTGTTTTGCATTTTTTTAGTTACATTGGTGATTGTTTTCATGAGATATACTGCATGGCGTGTGTGATGGGGGCTACTGGCAACCTCCTGGTTGGATTGACAGCCATCTTTGTTTAACCTACAGTATCCAGCGGAAGCTGCAAGCACGCTTGAGCTCATCCAGAGGTGTGTTTAAATTACACCATCATAAAAATGGTCATCACCAAAACTTGATGTACACACACACATCCATCATAACATACACGAGTTTGATCAGTAATCATGCCTAGTACTGACTAGGCATTATTACTGTCCGTCTGTCCAACAAACAAACTCACACACACTATCTCTCCCACACAAACACCTCTTTACTTCTTCACTTATACTTAGATAGGCCTACATTTCCATACCTTCCTTCATACCAATGTTGATGACCCTGTCAGATGTATTGCCAGGGCACTACATTAGAGGAAAATTCTATTAATTACAAATCAGTTACTGATGTTACTGAATTGGTTTGAAAATTTGGATTGCGACTTCCTGGTGATGGGAAATTATGGGTCCCTAGGCCACACCATTTAAGAACCACTGCTCCATACCATGTATGTAGCCCCTCATCCCCCCGATATCCATGTACAATAAAGCTGAGCCACCAACCTTATTTCACTATGTTTTACACAAGTATCTCTGTAGGTGACAAAGAAATTTGCTTGTATCCTTGTACTTATTTTGTAGTGTTAGGGATGACAGTAAGTTGACCTGGCCCACTTAATACAAAACTATTACTTTTACATTATGCATGATCAGATTATGATATCTAATTTAGTGAGAGGGGGATGAAAGTGAGAGGGGATGACTGATCTCTCTCTCACACACACACACACACCACACACACACACACACACACACACACACACACACACACACACACACACACACACACACACACACACACACACACACACACACACACACACACACACACACACACACACACACACACACACACACACACACACACACACACACACACACACACACATACACACACACACGCACACACACACACACACACACACACACACACACACACACACACACACACACACACACACACACACACACACTTGTTACAGTTTGTCTGGAGGGACACACTCTTAAATGTTAAATACATCTGGAGCATAACACCACTGATTCCACCAAGCACCCTCAGACAGACATTCTTACACTCTCCATCTCATATACACACACACACAGATTCATTCATTCATCTAGAAAGACCCCTTAATTTTTCATGTCATGGTTATGACCATGTCATATCAGTCTTAACTGTTACCTCATGTGTTTTTCTCTTTCTGTTTTCAGAGCCTTTTGTGGCATTCACTCCCAGACCAGCAGCAAAGCATAGAAGAAACCAGGGCTGAACGCACCAGTATGTACACTACTGAGAAAAATGTTGGACTTTGAATTGATGGGTAGCCCGTAGCCTCTTGGCAGACTGGTCAGTGCATGTGCCGGGGGTGGACTGAGTGAACGGTGTGAGGGCAGAGAGATGGAACTGGAACACAGCGGCCAATGGGAGACAGAGATGCTACAGAGATGCTACTGAAACCACTACTGCACATACCTGATGTAGCCACCACCACACAACACAAACAAGTTGTTACACACACACACTTTATATATCCACCTCACAGCACATACAGGATCAGCACTGTTCAGATTTTTTTAATTCATATAGACCCTCTCCAGTCCATAGACTGGTCAGCTGATGCTTAATTATTTGTTTTAATTCAGTTGTTAAACCTATAATAATAATTGTTAAACCTGTAGACTGGTCGGCTGATTTTTTTTTTTTTTTGTGTGTGTGTGTGTGAAATTGTTAAACCTATAATAGTGACCACAATGCTGGATTTTAAATAAAAATAAAAGTGTGAACAACAAATATGCTACTTGTTTTGTTTTTCTTTCCAGAAGTTACAGCATGTAATTGTACTATTTACAACATTCTGTCCTGTGAAATTACAATAAATCCGTAAAAATACAGGAAATTCCTGGCTACTGGGTTGCTGTAAATGAAACCTTTACAGGACACTCCTGTAAAATTACATGATGATATTGAAATGAATTACAGTACCTTGTTGTAATAATTTTATAGTAACTGTCCTGTATACTGTTTGCAGTAAATTTACGGCAACTGTTCGTCAGGAATTTACTGTAAAATTTACAGTAAATTTCTAACAGTGTTCTCTCGGGAGGCACTATATAATTTTTCTATATTTTGTGCAGTTTCCACACTGGCACCACCCATCTACGGTTCTTCTGTCACGGATTTCTACAGCAGCTTCAGCAGAGATTCTCTACAGACGCTCTCTCATTCAGCCCCCTTCAGCATCCATCTCTCTCAACGCTTCATCTGGGTACTCTGCATCGTACAGGTATGGTTCGTTGGTAACAAGCAATTGTTCATCGTCGTCCTCACAATCATCGGGTCCTCCAAACGTGCCCATTTCTGTAACACGCTTCTTTGTGTGCTCTACGTACTGCTATGGCAGCTGCAGGTAAACAGACTCATCGGTGAGACACCAGCAAGTTTGTTTACCTGCAGATGGGTGTATCAGTCCACCGCTGCAAAGCAGCTATCAGGAAGTACAACTTGCTGCTGCTGCTGACATGAATCCTTCAAATGCAAGATTGGTTTACAAACATCATTCTATCAACACAGACATTTACATCGAAAGTCGGGCATAATAACACATTTGCTTCGGCTGCTTTGTGGAGTGGATAAGACTGTTTTTAGTGGCAGGCTAACAGGCGCCATTCAGATCCGCTAGCCTAGCCTTAGTGTCAATTGTAAAAAATAAGGACTGGATAAATTATTTTTAAAATTGTCTCCACACATCAACTACACTCTGGCTCACTAGTAAATGAGGCCCTATGTCCAAAATTCCGGAATGTTCTTTTAATAACAGACAAATCAGGGGCCTTCTTTCCCTGAGGCCACTCCTGCTAGCATTAGGTTTGATTGACAGTGTTGCTAAGTGCCTGCTCCCTACAGCCTCACTTTGATTGGCTCTTTGGTTACTATGACACATGCAGTTGGAATTCCAAATATGGAACTTGGCTCTAAATTTGCCCCTTTAACTATCACTCGATGAGCTTCATTTGACTGGACACAGATGCTGTGGGTGGAATCACACTCCCTTAGTCCACTTCTTCATATCTTGTTCGTAAAAGGCGTCTCTTGCTTAAGATCAACTAGCTCAGTGTTCCACAAACTGTGATACATGTGCCAATGGTGATATACAGGCACCTCCGCAGTTCTGTTTTATTTAGAAAGATCTTTATCGTCCTTTATGGTTATCATTATTTAGCCCTGCCTTATATGTGGTTTAGTCTATAGACTGTAAATACAACTGGACATACACTACCACTCTCTTTCACTTTTTCTACATCTTTACTATGTTCTGCTACCTATTTTATACACCGAAGACATCAGATATATGAACCAAGATATATGGAATTATTTAGCAAGAAAAGAAATGGCATGCTGATCATGCTGGTCTTAAAATGTTCTTGTTAGCCCCTTCTACATGATGTATTTGTTTTTTGTATTTTTTTGTATTTTTTAGCTATTGTCTTTGTAAGTGAAGATATGAACAATAATAACAGACCGATCGGTGCCTTCTTGCTCTGAGGTCAGCTCCAGGTTACAGCTATTGGACTGAAGTGGTGAGTAACTCACTTTTTTAGCTTTCTACCATGTTTCCTCATCAAAAACATGCCTGAAGAAGTTTTAGAGTCTTAGTCATCCACATGTTTCAGTATTTTTCTTATTTTCTTATTTGATTCTGATTCTGTGTAGTGCTCCATCCACAAGCCACATTCATGCTCCCACACCACAATTCTTCATAAACGCACAAAAGCCTGATACAAAACAGTACAGTACAGAACGCTGAGAATGAAGGGGCTTCAGAGCACTTTCTGTAAATATATATATAAAAAAGATAACATGCTGATTTAATTTTGTGTTAGCAGTTAATACCCCACAGAAGTGAAGTTTAAATCTTTGAATAGATAACAGTCTGTGTCTGTCTGAAGTTATTCCCCAAACTGCCTGTCAAAAATGTGCATTATAGACCCCCCGTTGAGCTCTTAACAAGACGAAACAAGACCCACAGCGATCACATAAAAGCTTTGAAGACAGCTGTACATAAACACTATCATTAGATTAGATTTGTTCTGCATAACATGTCACAGATTTTTTCCCTGAATTTGTGCAAAAAAAATTCTCCATGCTGATATTGTTGCCGCTCTTGAGGTCGAATGAAGTCCACTATGTGCTGTCTGCATTTAATTATAAGGCATTTTATTGTTGTTACCATTACCACAGAAGCAAAACTCAACTCGGGCCTCTGAATTGTGGAAAGTGGTTATGAACTCATGGTGAATCATGAGGATGCGTAAGGTGAATGACGAAGAACTTGGGACCACTGCAAACTTTAAAATGAACAATTTTTTTGTTGTCGTTTTTTTATTTATTTTTTTAACACGGTAAGAAAGAGATACAGCTCCTCGAGAATTTTAATCAATGAACTGCAACAGAATGAAATGAAAAGGCATTTTAAAGAGCTGCAATACCTTGAAGTCTGCATATTTTAAAGATAACTGGATTTTGTGTTGTGAGAAGAGGCCGGTTTTAATCTTTTCGGGAGAATTTGTCATTAGTCCTGATCAAAGCAGCACCAAAACGAGATTAGTAACTTCAGGGAGTTTTGAATTATATTTTGAATTATTCCAATTTATTGTGTACTCTTTGTTGTTATATTGTTATGTATGGATGTATTTAGATGCTCAGATTGAAATAAAAAATATAATAGACTGGGGAAGCATTGCAGTGTGCCACACCATCACCTTAGGCCTGGTATTCATCATATACGTATGGGTAAACAGTAGGGATGTCCTGATCATGTTTTTTTGCCTCCGAGTAATTTGATTTTGAGTATCTGCCAATACCGAGTCCTGATCCGATACTTCTATAAAACATTATGAAAGGAACTAAGAGCAAAGAATAAGAGCCAGGATGTCCCTTCATTTTTTTTTTTTTCACCAATGGCTCTGATATGTAACAAATTGAAAAAGTTTCAAAAAAGTGTAACAGTGTTTATTATATTTAAAAAATACAGACTAACAGCCTAATTCAAAGTTTTCAAATCAAAGTAAAGGAACAAGGGTTGAGCATGTTAGTCCAGGTTTAGTACTGGTTTTAGTTCGGGTTTAGTACTGGTTTTAGTTCTGGTTTAGTCTTGGTTTTAGACTTGGTTTAGACCTGGTTTTAGTCCTGATTTTAGTCCTGGTTTAGACCTGGTTTAATCCTGATTTTAGTCCTGGTTTTAGTTCTGGTTTAGTCTTGGTTTTAGACTTGGTTTAGACCTGGTTTTAGTCCTGATTTTAGTCCTGGTTTAGTCTTGGTTTTAGACTTGGTTTAGACCTGGTTTTAGTCCTGATTTTAGTCCTGGTTAAACCTGGTTTAATCTTGATTTTAGTCCTGGTTTTAGTTCTGGTTTAGTCTTGGTTTTAGACTTGGTTTAGACTTGGTTTTAGTCCTGATTTTAGTCCTGGTTTAGACCTGGTTTAGACTTGGTTTTAGTCCTGATTTTAGTCCTGGTTTAGACCTGGTTTAATCCTGATTTTAGTCCTGGTTTTAGTTCTGGTTTAGTCTTGGTTTTAGACTTGGTTTAGACCTGGTTTTAGTCCTGATTTTAGTCCTGGTTGAACCTGGTTTAATCTAGATTTTAGTCCTGGTTTTAGTTCTGGTTTAGTCTTGGTTTAGACCTGGTTTTAGTCCTGATTTTAACCCTAATGAACAGTGCACTTTACTCCTATCTAGCATTAATAAAGCATGAGGAGTCCATTCATATGAACAAATCAGTTATTTAGAATGATGCAGACTTAATGAAAACACTAACTCTTATCCTGAAGTCCTGGTAAGCCTGAATATGGTTTAATAAACTGAAAGCTCACTTTTAAATAGTGCTTTTCCACCTTCAAGGCACACGTTATTAAGGGAACTGAAGGTGTAGTTGTTGTGTGTATGTAACTAGAACAACTATATGCAAAAAAAGCCAACCCAGAGAGCAATGACTTCACCTGGACATACCAGATTCAAGACAGAGGAGACTTGGACTTTATTTGGAGGTAGAGACCGATAACTTTATAATTGCTGAGTAAAACTTTAAAAACACATTGTCAGCAGCTGGGCCTTATCTCTGTCCACACCCAATACATGAAAGTGCAGATGCCATGACGACCACTGTGAGGCTATTAATTTCCTGCTGAGCGTCCAATCACGTACAGGAAAAAACAGTGCACTAGAGCAGAGATAGTCTGCTTGGAGATGAGCACAGTTCAAACACACAAGTGTAAATAAACAGATTCATGTACCGGGAACAGAATTTACGTGTTTTTCTTCCACGCAGCGCCGAGCCCAGTGTGTCCTGTCCAGTTAATTAACAAACAGAGATAAGAGGAGCGTGGGGTGTTGGAAAATGTGGCTCAGCTGTGTGTTTAAGCATCGAACTGTGGCCCCAGAGAGACACAGGAGAGCAGATATGAGCATCCATGAGAGATAGGAACGCTAACACCAGGAGCACTGTGGTCAAGCTGCGAATTTGGTCTCATCGTCTTTTATTCATTCGTAAGATGAACGACGATCATATATCAGGACAGGTGCTCCTCGGTATTACAGGAAACACAAGTTACAGACAGCAAAGAAAAAAAGCCACTCTGACTGCATTAAAAAGTCCTTTAAAGAGACAATGGAACCAGCCCACGTTATGCTAAAAATAGAAGGACAGAAAATAATAAAAACAGAAGATAGTAGGAGCTCCAGTACTTGAAATTCAATTATAAAGGAACCAGGTGTCAACAGTTATAAAAATACCCTCTGTGCCTCTCCCTCTGATAGTTTTGGGATCACCTCTGGCCATTACTTTGAATTGGCTGACACCGCACCGGTTTGAGAGCGTGAAACGTTTTGCAATGGGATAATTAAGATTTTTCAACCTGATGGCAGACTTGTGTTCTGCAAATCTGTCTCTCAGTCTCCTTTTTTATGAGTGCAATAGGAAAACATCCACGGCTACAATCTAAACCGTATGACACCCAGATGAAGCCTTGAAAGTAAACACCTTGTGATGCGATGGCGTACAAGAAGTGCTCTACTGTGTTTTGAAAATCCACACACCTTCACTGGAGTCATTTGAATCATTTCAACCCTGGAATTTTCAATCTCAGCTGAACCAAAAGGTAAAAGAAGCTGTTAAAAATGACTTCTACATGACATGACAAGGTGGAACAGAGCATTTTAGTGCTTTGGCAATGTAGAGAGACTAATAATAAACCGTTACTCAAACATGTGTGAATGAAATAAAGCACAATTCCAGGTATGTTTTTGAGGAGATAACAACTATCCCCGTGTTTTTCTTCTATCTCCTAGTGAGCCCACTAGGGGATACATTGTGCAGAGGGCATTGCACCAACTACAAACTAGTTATCAATGTTGCAGACACTTTAAATGGAATTATATAACAGCTTAACCTTGGCCATGGGCGGTGGAGTTTATGGGTTAGCAGAAAATGGCTAATGATTTCATTGGTTTTACATAGCTCAGGACTGACCCAGGTCAATGTTAAAGGAATAAAGCAGCAGTCTCATGAGGAGCTGGATATTTTTCGTGCTCTATATATTCGATTGCATTGATTCTCTTTCTAAACCGTTTTCCATGTGGGTTTGTCATAGTTTGTGATGAATAGCCAACGTATTTTATAATGTATGCAAATCAGAGCAAATCCAACCCACTAACATGGTCATGCATAACATTACGACCGTGCCTTAACACATACATGCATCATATACATAAATACAGTGCGTCACCTTTCTGAGTCAAATCCACCATGAAGAATAATGCCTTTGATTTATATAGGGTCTTTCAACATACAAAAACCCATAAGTCATAATAATATAACTAACGATGTTTATTTTAAGATGCACGATGTAACTTTCTGGTGGAAAAGTCCACCACCTGCTTCTCTCCAATGAGATGTAAATGCTTTGGCTGGAATGTTCCACTAAATGCTGTTAATGATCCTATATTACACAAAACTGACTCTTGTGAGCTTTAAGCCATGTTATAATGTTGTTACCTCCTCAAAAACAGACCTGGAGTTGCATTTTGTTTCATTCACACATGTTTGAGTAACTCGTTATTATTATTCTATCTCCAATACTCAAAATGCTCTTTTCCACCTTGTGATGTCATATAGTGAGACATGTGTTTAAGATCCAATTCCCAACCCATTTTTTAAGTCATTTTATGGATCTTTTAGGGATGAGCTTTTAACCATGGGGAATTGCTCTTTTCAGACAGGAGTCTTTCCTGCTGCCTTCAAAGCAGCAGTGGTGAGGCCCCTGCTGAAGAAAAGCAATTTAGATTTTAATGATTTTAACAATACTGACCAGTGTCTAACTTACCATTTTAAAGCTAAATTTCAGAAAAAACTTGTTTTTATCCAACTAAATGATTTTTTAGAAGATCACCACATCTTGCAGCACAGACACTGCCTGAGTAAAGATTTTAAATGACTTTAGAATAAATTGCGACTCACAAAAGGCAACTATGTTGGTTCTACTGGATCTGAGTGCTGCCTTCGATACAGTAGACCACACTATACTTTTAACTCTCCTAAAACATCTCGGCCTCTTTGGTGCTGTTCACAAATGGTTCACATCTTCTCTCACAGACAGAACATCTATGGTGAGTGTCGACATATGCTCCTCTAAGGTCCATAAAATCACATCTGGTGTTCCCCAAGGCTCCATTCTAGGCCCTGTGCTTTTTAACCTGTACATGCTCCTCTTGGTGGAGTCATCAGGAGACATGGAATCAACTTCCACAGGGATGCAGATGATACACATCTTTACATCTTCATGTCTCCTGATGACACCAGGCCAATGGACGCTCTTTTTAACTGCATTCTTGATGTCAAATCCTCGATGGCAGAAAACTTTCTCCATCTTAACCAGGACAAAACTGAGGTTTTAGGAAGGAAATGTGGGATTGTTTTTAATCACTCTAAAGCACATTGTGTTTTTTGTATGAAAAGCGCTTTATAAATAAACTTGATTGATTGATTGATTGAGAGAGAGAGATAGTTTTCAAGTTAACGGCTAACTTTTATCTTTTGTTCAGTAGAGATGGGCAAATCCAGGGCTAAAACCATCCAAATGATTCTAATGAAGGTGTATGGAGCACTTTCTGTATCACCACATGACATCACAAAGTGGAACAGTGCTTTCTGTTTGAGAAAACTAAATTAAATATATCCAGGATTTGTGTGTTAAACATGCGTAAATGAAGAATGTTAACATAAATAAGACCCCTATGAACTAACATCAAGGACCATGTTGTCCACCCTCCTGTGGGCTCACCACCTGCAGAGGGGTTCATAGGGGGGGCAGGTGCTATGAGGATTGGGCAGCGAGCTGCCCCCGCGACCCAGCAGGACTAAGCAGGAGAAGATGGATGGATGGATGGAACATAAATAAGAAAATAGCTCAATATGCACCCTTTAAAGAGGGGATATTACATTTCTTTGGGTATTGTTTACAGGTCACCATGTTTACCTTTTACAATTCAAAAACAATGTGTTAACATGCTTTATATGTTTCGCTTTTGTTTTTGACACTCTGAGCCCCCACACCTCTTTCTGTTTATGTTAACTCACTACCCCTTCAGAGCACACTGTCACATTACAACCGGTGTACATTCTGCTAATGAAAGTAATAAGTATTGTTCATTGCATTTGTATATTTCTGTAGAACAGACAACATTCTGTTTGTTGAGCTGACACTGCACTAAGCCACTATCTCGGAATTCTTCAGTCCTGTGCTTCTCTCCAAGAGTCTCACCTGTCACACCATTTGACCTTTGTTGAACTTTCTGTGATCGATATTGGCCACTGTGGACTGCCAGCACCCTGCGAGGACTGCAGTTTTTGGAGTTTATGGAGCCAGTAGCCATCATATTGCATCTTGTCAAATTCTGCAAGTATCTCATATTTCAAAAATGTTTCATGATGTTTTCCACCCACTAAATGTCATGATGAAGAGATAATCTACGTTATTCACATAGTTGTCAGTAGTTATAATGTCATAACTGTCTGTTTGCTTATGCAGCATTCTCTTTATATATTCATGTATTCAGTTAAGATGAGAGGAAGTGTTCTCATTCACTAAAGGTTACAGAAAATCCAGGGATAAAATATGTGACAGAGGGCGGAGTACTCTTTGTATCGCCCAGTAAATGCAATAAAATGAGTCGGACAATTTGGTGCTCACACATAAATGTTCTGTCATCTCAGTTAAACCTGATGTAGGATATTGAAAGTATTTGCATTTCAAAATAGATATGTAAATGAACCAGTCCCAGCAGACACCATAAAAGGAACCGATTATATTAGAAAGCATCTAAACACAGCCCATAAGATCCAAAGAGACACAAGTTGAAGTGCTAATCATATATAAAGCAGGATTGACCTAATATATCTTATTCTCAAGACTAACCCGACAGAAGCGAGGCTGCCAATCTGTGCCATCGGCCCCTCTGACTACAACCAACACAGTCCACTTTCTTACTAGGCAATGTAGGTGAAGTATGTTGATTAAAGGGGAACTCTGGCATGTTTGAAGCTAAAGTCCGTTGCTAGATGTGGTCGAATACTGTCAGAAGCCAAAAAACAGCACAGATCAGTGGTGCTTAGGCAGACATAGTAGTGAGGTAGTGAGTTTGCCAAGGCAACAAACCAGCAATGGACTTTAGCTTCAAACATGCCGGAGTTCCCCTTTAAGGACACACTTTTTCCACTTTCGCCCCCCTGTGGCACTTAGCATTCCCAGTGGTCTCTCATCCAAATCCTCAGGCCCGGTCTTGCTTACCTTCTGAGATCTGACGAGATCAGGCTTTGACAAGCTGGTAAGGCCACACAAACCAGAATTAAACCAGGATTAAACCAGGGTTGAATCAGGATTAAAGAGGCTCTAGACATGACGTCAAAAATAGCTTCACAATGTGTCCACAATATAACACTTTATGTCAAAGAGGGACACCTGGACAGGCTCAAGAGGGATGTAGAAACTGTAAAAAAAAAAAAAAAAAGAATCGTACAATCGTACTAAGGTACAAAGTTTGAGAAGCTCTGCACTGAGACATTGGTATTGACCAAGAGGAGGAAGTGTCTTGCTCGTGGTGCATAACAAGACACAGTATGAAATAAACTGTTTGGTTAGAGGGTAGAAGTCTAGTGAGAAAACAACTACCTCACTCTGTATTTCATTGGCTGTTCATTTGAGAATTCAGATGTGTAAAATGAGTTCAGGGAGTATAAAAAGTAGAAAATGATTGAGCACATTGAGATTTAAGATAAATCTCTTCACTGCCACTGTTAAATCAAAGCATCAGACCTCGGGGAACTGAGCCTTCGCCATCTTTGCTCCAACCGTCTAGAACTCTCTCCCTCTTCACATCAGAAACTCAATCAACTCACTTGTCTCAGATTTCATCATTTGTGTTTCTTTTTTGACTTTCTGTTTTCTTGCCTATGTAAGAAGGAAAGGAAAACTTGCACTGTTTCTCAGTATTTTCTGAAGATTTTTCTCCTTTTTTATGTGAAAGCAGCCGTGTTTGTTTATGATGCAAACCAACCATGCATGCCTGAGAGACTTTTTCCACCTTGATCGACCCAGTAGCACTTCCACACCAAAAAGAAATGCATAGTTCTTCAACTTTTGACTTTCCGAAGTGTCTCTCCTCTCCTCCATATCTCCTTCACTCTTTCCCCCTGTAGATTTCACCTCTGATTTTCCATATGTGTCACAGATGTGTAAAATAATCTGAGTTTATCTCAAACCCCACAGAGAGGTTGAAATGTTCATGCTGTTCACTGATATAATGGGTCCCTCTGGGCTCTGAGCTCCCTTTGGACTAGAATACATGACTATACTGTGTAGACTACGGCTTCAGCTTTACTTTACAGATCAGTGGAATTTAGTTGAATTGAAGTCATGAGCTGGTTTAGTTCGGATTTGGACAGGTTTTCATGTTTTTTTTTCATGTTATTACTTTGTTTTGTGAGAAAACAGATATGTTTATTATAGTTTTACATCAGTCAAATGACAGTTTGTGAAGGAATCTTAAAAATAAGTGTTGTTACATATTAATTGTCAAATCATCATTTACGCTTTGGTCTGAATGATATTTTGTCCTGCTAATCCTGGTTTAGATACTTTGCAGCTGATGTCATCAACATTCCCCTGGGGTGTGTGGCTAACTGTAGGCACTGCTCTGTCTGAAGCTCTGTTACTCAAGTTAAATTTTATGTTTTAACACAATCTAACCAGAAATAATGGACTTAGTTGGATCTACGGCAGGTGAGATGATTTGTGATGTTAAACAAGTCTCTCATGCAAGTCTCAAAATTACAATCAAAATCATCACTTGCATTCGCCAATAGTTTTCAATTCATCTTTTTGTTGAAAATCAAACTAATCAGGACCATGAACACTCCATGAACTCTAGATCACAGGATCCTGAAAATGTGTTGTTTAATTTTTAATTTTTAATTTTTTTTCTTGAGATTTCAGACAATCTTAAAACTTTTTTCTTCTTTCACCCTGGAACCTTCTAAACATTCTATCATAAACATACAGGTAGAACACCCCCAGTGTGATGAGACTGCAAAGTACCAATAGATTTGATTCTGTACTGGTTTAGAAGGTTACATCTCTGCCTAGTTAGGCCTGAGCGCCAGAGGCTGGCGAAGGGCCTATTAGTATCGCATAATGATGCTCATAGGGGGCGGGAACTAAAATGGCGCAACGTGACTCACCCGACGTGACTCGCCCGTAGTGACTCGCCCATAGGGACCAGGCACCCTCGCCATGACGTAGCAATGCACCAGAGGTTTCCAAAAATGTATAGTTTGTTGGCCAAAAAAAAGCGGAACATTGTTCTTGTATCAGAATATTCTTCTTCTTCTTCTTCTTCTTCTTCTTCTTCTTCTTCTTCTTCTTCTCCTTATGCACTCAGCCATTTTTCACCCAGTGAACAATGACGAAAATTAATGAAATTTGACCACGTGTTAAAGACTCCACTTCTCTAACTTCTCTAAGTTCCCGGGGCCTGAATATAATACACTATAAAACATATGAAAAATTACACTATAGCGCCCCCTCGTATAATGAAATCCCAACATGATCGAATTTGTATCAAATTTGGGAATTAAATTCTATGCATGACTACGAGCAAAGAAATACATTACGGACATGGTGAATTTTTTTACTTTTGGCCACTAGGGGCGCAAAGACTCCTCAAAAATCATTTAAAGATGCACTAAGTAATTTTTCTGATGGAGGATGTATTGGCCTGGGAAATTTGAATCACTAATACGTGATCTCTGCCTGAATATAATACACTGGAAAGCATATTAAAAGTGTGGTTAGGGCTTACGATTATTAGGGTTAGTGTGGGGTGCGGCCTTTGCTTAGCACGGCGTTTGCATGGCGTGATGTGCAGGGCATGTCGTTTGTAGGGCACTCTATTTTGTAGGATGCGCCGTTTGCAGGGCACGGTGTTTGGGGGTGCGGCGTAGGCACACACAAGGGCCGATCATCGGCACTTACGGCTATATTTTATTTCTGTTTTTGTTCTGGTTAAGTCCTGGTTCAGTTCTGCTTTAATTCTACTTTAGTTGTGATATAGTCCTGGTTTAGTTCTGGTTAAATACAACTTCAGAATCAGTTACATGAAGCTTCTGCTCCAGTTTGCTCCAATCTCTCATCATGAAATAGATCATGATTACATTGCCGGAGATAATAAATGTATTATTAAATTGTATGTTCCAGGCTCCACAGGAATGGACTTTGAAATGTTTTGGAGCTTTCTCTGATCACAGAAATAATTGACAGGTTGCTCTGGTTTCTGCGGAGGTGGACGTACATGAACAGTGTTGAGAAGCTGTCACTGGAATGAAAATGAAGTTCACACTTACAAAATCACCACTGCAAACTGACTGACTAAATTGGGACTAAACCCGTAACTTAACAAATTAAGAACAAGAAACAAGAAAGACCAGGACATTAAACCAAATTGATATTAGGCTTAAAATAGGTCCAAACCAGCACAAGTGGCACCCTAAATTCAGAACTAACCCTGAATTAGAACAATACTAAACCAAGACAAGAACAGGACCAAACCAAGCCTACATAAAGACTAAGTCTCTAGTGGTCTGTAATTTTCTGTCAGTGTAACTGTATGATAGCCTGATTCATCAGCCCGTTTCACTTCGTGGAATCTGTCTGACCTCGCAGCATTAGGATCCGTTCGCTCGACGGTAGGCGGGTACTTTTTGATTTAATCAATTGCTGCAATTTGGTGGTGACTTATGTAATGCACCAGGACGCTCAGTCGTGTCCAAGTAATTGCCAGCAGAACAGCAAATCTCATAGGAAGAAGGGCAATAACATCTTTCACCTTGATAAAATTCACCAAACATTTTCTTTGTTCTGACTTTAAATCCTCGATGTCGAGAATAGGCTATTATCACAACGGCAGGAAGTGCCGCGAAGTTGAGTCGCGGAACTTTCGGTCAATGCTTTTCAATGACAAAATACCTGTGGAAAAGTGTCACATATTTTTGACTAGCTTCATAAATCCGCCTACCACAGCACCAGTAAGGTTGACAAAGAACATATTTTGTCCATAAAGAATTTATCCACAACTATCAAGGTAAGAAAGACAAAAACTTAAGGTGAACAATGACGAGCATTAGTGAACTACTCCTGAGCAAAACTAATGTTATGGTCATGAATAAAACATAAATAACTTGTTCACTCAGACTGATTCTATAATGAAAATAAAAAAAAATGATTTTGTAATGTAGATATTAGCATAGACAGAGATTTCTGCAGGTTAAATGGTCGACATTTAATCTGTGAACATCTGTAGCATTTAAAGGGGAACTCCATCATGTGTGAAGCTAAAGTCCATTGCTAGAGATGGTCGAATACTGCCAGAAGGCAAAAAACAGCACAGATCAGTGTTGCCTCAGCGGAGATCTCGCTGTGGTAGTGAGACTGTCAAAGCAACAAACTAGCGTAGTGATGGGGGTAAGTTCTTAACTTCCACATAAAACGCCAGTTTGCACAGAAGAGGCTTAACACCACTTTCTAACCCATCTTACAACAGCCACGAGTCTAACAAACAAAACACTCTGCCTGGCTCACTCATTAGTGTCCGGAAATGTTCTAAAACAACTTTATAAGCAGCCTTAGCATTAGCTTGTTGATTTCACACTGCACATATGAAAGCCCAAAAGACCCGACTGTCGACAGCTCGAGCTGCCAGAAGAAACAAATGAAGATCGACTACTGACGGTGAAGAACAATAGCAACTGAGAATTGTTGAAAGAAAATGGCTCAGGAAGGTATTTTTTTAGCGTTTTCAAAAAATATAATTCACTTGTAAATAAATGGGACTAGAAACAACATTGTCTTTTCATCATCGTCATCATGTCATTGCCTAGAAAACACGCCGTTTTTTGGCTTCTGACAGTATTCAACCACCTCTAGCAATGGGCATGGACACGCTGGAGTTCCCCTTTAAACTACACAAATCTCTCAGTCTATGCTTTTTATTTTTATTTTAGAATCAGTCTGAGTGAACAAGTTATTTACGTTGTATTCATGACCATAATGTTAGTTTTGCTCAGGAGTAGTTCACTAATGTTTGGCATTGTTAGCCTTAAGTTTTCGTCTTTCTTTCCTTGATAGTTGTCAAAAATATACATCGCTTTTCCACAGGTATTTTTCCAGAGAAAAGCACTGACTGGAAGTTGCGCGACTCAACAAAGGCTATTGTTGCCAACACAAAATGTGTGGCTTCTACATCCATCTCGACCGCTTCGTTTCCTGTTGTGCTGCACCATAAAAGAGATGCAGCTCGATGACAGAGTTTGACATCATGGCTTCACAGCTCTTCACTGATTGGCCGGTGTGTCGACTACAACTTCGATTCCTGACCTAGTCGCTAGAGAGAAATTAAATTGCGCGGGAGCAGGAGGTGGCACTAGCCTGGCTCTCTGTATGAACCTTTTCTCACAAATGTTTAGAAGAGGGCTAGTTAATATGGTACAGAGGAGGGACAGTGAATATATGGTATAAAATAAAAAAATAAATAATCTGCAGCTATTCAAACCTGCAGTTATTCTTTGTTGTGACATTTACGGTGATGCCCACTGGCCACCCCAATTTTGTAATGCAGTAGTCACCAAACCTGTTTCTTTTATTATGTAGTTTTACATGAATATTGCAATTTAAAACACCCAAATTATAATGATATCGTGATCCAAAGGTATCAGAGACAGCTAAATAGCAGACACAAGCTTAATAGATCTGCTTTAAAATTAACTAGTTCTGTTTTTTTTTTAAACTGTCGAAATCAGCAGCATGAACCCAGCCTTCTGACAGAGATGTGGCTGCCTGGTTTCTGTCGCCCCTTCAATAACCAGCAACCACATTCCAGCACTTTCACATTCCCACAAATCAGCTGGGGGTAAGCGTCTTGAATAAATCATCTATCAGTGGAAACGGTGCAATACTTTATCCATCTTATAGCAGAAGATTCAATAGAAATGTGCAGATAAACAGTGAACCGAAAGTCACCTTCTGACAGCTTAGACAGTGTTTAGAGCAAATGGATTCTGTTGGACTTAAGCCCTATAGCAAAGTTTGTCCCAGCTCAGAAAACGAAAAAGAACATGTACAGCAAAGGCGGAAAGATACTCCTTTGAGAGGCAAAAAAGGAAGGACAGAGAGAGAAAGAGAGAGAGAGGTAGGGAGGAGAGATTAGAGGAAAGAAAGATGAAAAGAAAGGATGTAGGGAGATCTAGATACAAAAAACATGAAAAAGGAGATATAGATAAACAGTGAGAGAGAGAATAAAAAAGTAGTGAAAGATAAAGAGGGAAATGAGAGAGAGATGGAATAGGGAGAGAAAAATGCAGGAGAAATAAGGGAAGCTAGAGAGAATGAGGAAGATAACGAGACAGGAGAGGAAATGGGTGGAGGGAGATATCGAAAGAGAGAGAGGCAGGGAGAAAGGATACAGATAGAGAAAGAGAGAGAATTGGGGATGAAAAGATAGATATCAGGTGGAGAGAGGAAGAAGGAGAGGAGAGATAAGGACATAGATGGATGAAGGAGAGATATAGAGGAACAGACAGATCAGGAGCGATGCACACACGGGCCCCCAGGCTGCATCTCTGCTACACTTGTATAGTCTGATGTTATTGCTTATTTTATTTTTTTAACAACACTAAAACTGAAAGAAAAAGAGAACTGTGTGTTTTCAGTGGCCTTCCTGTTTTTACTTTGCTTCCCCAAATACATTTTTTCTTTGGCATATAACCACATATTGTGTGGTGTACTTTACTGAAATGCATTGTGTGCACAAAGTACCTGACATGTCTAACTCCTCCAAAAAGTCTTGAAGAAAGTTCATCGTCTTTCGCTCAGCTCTTTCTCCAGCAGTTTCCTTTTCACTGTAATCTGCCTCGCAGTGCATCATAATGAAGTCAGCATCAGGCTGTAAAGAGTGAAGGCAGATTTAGTTGAAAGGGATGCATGGGGTATTTCACCCATAGCCCTGTTGTTCAAGGCGCTGTCTATAGATAAGAGAATGAGACAATTTGATATAATACAGCCTGAAATTGCAAATCAGCAGCTAATTTTAACTGAATGGCACAGGAAACAAAACTTTAATTGCTTTGATCAGTTAGCATTGGCTACTGTGTAATATTACACTGTACTGTCTTATTCTATTTCCTATTGGCAGCACTTTGCAACCTTACTAAACAGGGCTATGGGTTTCTTCACTCTGGACTGCTGTTCTAAGATTGAACTAAATCAAAGGTAAATCCATTCTAACACTTATTTTATAAGCACTTACAGCCTTATGAATGTTGAGATCTTATGTGTTTTGGACATGCATAATGTTTTTTTTTTTAAACAGTAAATGGCTTGTAAACTTGTTACCTTTTAAATTTTCCCGGGTACAAAGAGCGAATAGCAAGCTTCTTGGTGGGCAGCCATCTTGTCCACCAGACCATACAGCTCCAGGCCCTTTCACATTTGCTGCAGTATTGGGATTAATCTCGTGGTGGAATGCAGCACTATTAATCTTTTAAGAGAAACGCAAAAAGATAAACGCAACACCTTGTCAACATAACCATTTTACATGGGAAATATTTAGAATTCAATTTTCAACATAAAAAAACCTAACCAAATTATGCTTTTTTTTGTTGTCCAGTTTGATCTGGCTTGAGTAACCACAGCTCACAATGTCTTCGACCCACGCCATCAGTGACTCAGGATCTGTTGAGTTTTCAACCCACACCCAAGGTAGAGTTTGAGGAAGCAGGGGACAAAGAGGAGTAGATGATCTGATGGAGTGTAAGAGCTAAGGGGTTAACACAGTTGAAGAGTTGGCATATACCTTCTGGTTATTGTGCACTGAAAAAAAACAGTTTGAGATAGGTTGCTCAAATTGCAAACACAAAGTTCCATCCATCTTCCCCCGGCTGCGCCGCAGGGGCAGCTCGCTGCCCAATCCTCATAGAACCTGACCCCCCTATGAACCCCTCTGCGGGTGGTGAGCCCACAGGAGGAACACAAAGTTGAAACAATAAAATTATGATTCTCTGTCCAGCTTGTTTAAATCTTCGCTTGATTGTGGCTGATATTAGACCTGCATGTTTTAATCAGGTTTGAGGAAACATGACTTTGTTATGAAGGAGGTGGCCACACTTATTCAGCATGCGAGTTACAAAATAAAATGACCAAGCCAAAATGATCCACTTAGTACAAAAATGAAAAATATGTATCTATTTATATATATTTTGAGCATCAGTCATGGTGGAACGGTACTTGGACTTAATGATCTTCATGTGGGAAAAGGCTGACTCACATAAATAAGTGTTTATAGATCAAGCTCAACTGAAACACTGCGCCCCCTTTTTGGACCCTCACCACAGTTTGAGAACCCTTCTTTCAAAGAACTTCCACTGGCGCTTTACACAAAACTATGAAGAAAGTGAAGAAAGTGTGCAGGATTTTAAAACCTGTTTCTTTTTTTTCCAAATTCCTAACTGGAGTTACATTCTCTTACTGGTATAGTGATATTGAGCAGCCACTGCACGTTTACCAAATGCACATCGTACATATGCCTTTGTGGCATTTAGTCAAACTGCACCTATCGCGGTAGGTCTGCTCTGTGCTGTAGAACTGCTTTGTGCCAACACTGTTACATAAATTTAGATTAGTTTTTGCTTCACGTTTCGTCTTGCTCTTCTAATCAGTGCGAATTGAGGAGGGAGTCTGTGAGCTCTATAAGTGGGGATGAGTGAGAGCGTGAAAAGGTGAGGAGCGGTGTGCAGATGGACAGGTAGGATGTTTAACCTGCCCTGTGATGCACACTGTAACGTGATTGTACATGGTGTTATGGACAAGCTGCGAGCATTGGGTGTGTGTGTTGTGATGTACCAAGCAGTTGCCACGGGCTCCAGCGCACAGGCTGCAGAGACACGCCCCACACACTCCCGCACACCTATACAAGTTTATTGCCGACAGCAGCGGATGTAATGAAATATGATCACACTTAACGAGTGTCAGCCGTCGAGTCTAAGACAAGACCGAGTCCAAACACCTTCAAGACCGAGTCCAAACGCGGCCCAACACCGTAAAGAAACGGTCTCAAGTACTACACTATGACCTACTTTGGCAATCAACTGGTTGATCGCGATCAATGTATCGGGCACCCCTGTGTTATGATCTCCTCCCCCCTCTGGAACTCCCCTCCCAAACACTTTGGGAGGGAAACTTCAAATGTAGGAACACAGGACACTTTTACAGGAGCAGAGGACACACTCAGGACACAGTGACAGGAGCAGAGGACACACTCAGGACACAGTGACAGGAGCTGAAGACACACTCAGGACACAGTGACAGGAGCTGAGGACACACTCAGGACACAGTTAGAGGAGCAGAGGACACACTCAGGACACAGTGACAGGAGCTGAGGACACACTCAGGACACAGTGACAGGAGCAGAGGACACACTCAGGACACAGTGACAGGAGCAGAGGACACACTCAGGACACAGTGACAGGAGCAGAGGACACACTCAGGACACAGTGACAGGAGCAGAGGACACACTCACGACACAGTGACAGGAGCTGAGGACACACTCAGGACACAGTGACAGGAGCAGAGGACACACTCAGGACACAGTGACAGGAGCAGAGGACACACTCAGGACACAGTGACAGGAGCAGAGGACACACTCAGGACACAGTGACAGGAGCTGAGGACACACTCAGGACACAGTGACAGGAGCAGAGGACACACTCAGGACACAGTGACAGGAGCAGAGGACACACTCAGGACACAGTGACAGGAGCTGAGGACACACCCAGGACACAGGATACAGTGACAGGAGCTGAGGACACACTCAGGACACAGTGACAGGAGCTGAGGACACACTCAGGACACAGTGACAGGAGCTGAGGACACACTCAGGACACAGTGACAGGAGCAGAGGACACACTCAGGACACAGTGACAGGAGCTGAGGACACACTCAGGACACAGTGACAGGAGCTGAGGACACACTCAGGACACAGTGACAGGAGCTGAGGACACACTCAGGAAACGGGACACAGTGACAGGAGCAGAGGACACACTCAGGACACAGTGACAGGAGCTGAGGACACACTCAGGACACAGTTACAGGAGCTGAGGACACACTCAGAACACAGTGACAGGAGCAGAGGACACACTCAGGACACAGTGACAGGAGCTGAGGACACACTCAGGACACAGTTACAGGAGCTGAGGACACACTCAGAACACAGTGACAGGAGCAGAGGACACACTCAGAACACTTTTACAGGAGCTGAGGACACACTCAGGACACAGTGACAGGAGCTGAGGACACACTCAGGACACAGTGACAGGAGCAGAGGACACACTCAGGACACAGTGACAGGAGCTGAGGACACACTCAGGACACAGTGACAGGAGCTGAGGACACACTCAGGACACAGTGACAGGAGCTGAGGACACACTCAGGACACAGTTACAGGAGCTGAGGAAACACTCAGAACACTTTTACAGGAGCTGAGGACACACTCAGGACACAGTGACAGGAGCTGAGGACACACTCAGGACACAGTGACAGGAGCTGAGGACACACTCAGGACACAGTGACAGGAGCTGAGGACACACTCAGGACACAGTGACAGGAGCAGAGGACACACTCAGGACACAGTGACAGGAGCTGAGGACACACTCAGGACACAGTGACAGGAGCTGAGGACACACTCAGGACACAGTGACAGGAGCTGAGGACACACTCAGGACACAGTGACAGGAGCTGAGGACACACTCAGGACACAGTGACAGGAGCAGAGGACACACTCAGGACACAGTGACAGGAGCAGAGGACACACTCAGGACACAGTGACAGGAGCAGAGGACACACTCAGGACACAGTGACAGGAGCAGAGGACACACTCAGGACACAGTGACAGGAGCAGAGGACACACTCAGGACACAGTGACAGGAGCTGAGGACACACTCAGGACACAGTGACAGGAGCAGAGGACACTCTCAGGACACAGTGACAGGAGCAGAGGACACACTCAGGACACAGTGACAGGAGCAGAGGACACACTCAGGACACAGTGACAGGAGCAGAGGACACTCTCAGGACACAGCTTACTTCAGATTAGGGTTAAAGTGAGGCTTGTTTCCATGAAACAAACTGTTGCATCACTGCCCGTCTACAAGGGTGTAACAGTTGGACTAAGATCTTAATTTGTTGTTTCCAAGGTCATCTCCAAACAGAGATCCAGAGCACTGCTGTAGATGTGGCTATGTTCATGAATCTTATAGTTGATATTAGTCATTTTTACACCATTCTGAAAGTGAAGTTATTAGTTAAAATATATTTTTCTGTATCTTTCAGAAAAAAGGAAAATGTTTGAGAACCAACAAAACAGACCACAGATGAAGAAAGTAAACTAAAATGATTTTAACAGTAATTATATTTTTTCAGCATATACTTCCTAGTGAACATGTATCATGTGTTTCTACAGGGTGATGTGGCACTATAGGAGGACTTTATACCAGATGCCCTACCTATTACTGCGTTTTGGGGAAGAAAAGCAGCACATGGAGAGTGTTGTTTATGCTTGTGCAATTCTAATGTTCACTGTGATTCTGTTCTTGTCTGTTATTGTAGAAGAGAATAATCGGTGTCCACGGGCAGAGCTACTTCACTGGAAAAGTACAACACAAAGTAGTTATTCATAATGGAAATGTTCTCAGCTCCAAACAGACTGTTTTCCATTGTACCTCTGCTCTCTGTGTTTGATTCTGTTTAATACAATACAGAACTGTGAAACTAAAAACTATTTTTGTGTTATGTTACTCTAAAACCCTTTAAAGACATTTGTTGTCGCATGGTAAAGTAACTGTGTAGACACAATTTAATTACATATAAAAAAAATAAAACCATAAAAAGGCAAATTTATATATTCTGAGAAAATTATGTGCAGAGAGGATTGAATAAGTTTCGAAGCCTAAACATAATTTTATTGCATGCAACCTCTTTCCGTATTTTTTTAATGCAAATGCAGTGTTTTCTTCAGTCTTGTCTGTTGTTTTTCATTTCCGACTGTTCTTAAAGTGCTCTCTAAATAAAGTTGCCTTGGAGGTTGTTAAAGGTCATATTTAATCTTGCTCTTATTTATTATTGTTCTAATCTTCTAATCACTGTGTCTGGAGGAACACAGCGATAGAGGAGAAGACATTTAGGGGAGTGAAAAACAGAGCAGGAGAGGAGGATAGGGAGATAGAGAGGGAGAGAGAGAGACAGAGAAAGGAAGAGAAGATAGAGAGTGAGTAAGACAGAGAGAAAAAGAGGAGACATAAGGAAGCCTACAAAACTAGAATGCTGGTTCTGAGAAAAGAAAAAGAGTCTGTTTCACAGCAGTGGCTGTAAGTGTTAGTGGTGTTGACACAGGATCGAGTCAGAGTCCAGGTTTGCACTGGTCTGATCACATCTGCTCAGACTTTCATGTGACGGTCAGTGGGTCTGTACCACTCCTTGCAGAAAAATAGCCCCATATCTGGGAGAGGGTCATGGGTGCAGCTTATGCTTCCCTTTATCCCTGTACCCTCTGAAGATGTATTTGGAGTGATTTGCATGTTTTAACAATCTTTAATCACTTATTTTCTAGAAGCCATATTGCCACTCCATCCCCGTTTCCATCCCCACACAGCACACCCACTGCTGTGAAGTTTCTTTGGTCTCTTTGGTGTTTTCTTTATCAGTGATATAAGTAGGATTTGGCAGCATCATGTGGTCATTTTGGTACAAATGAAAAAATATCCGCTACACACTAGTGTGATCTGGTATTGTGCTGGTATTGATTGGACTTGCAGAGTCTTTGTTGTGATAAGGTTTACCTCAAAGTGATCGGCTTCCATTGGGCAGTTTTGTTTCTTTTATTAAGTCATTTTAAATGATTATTGTGATTTAAAATGTGCAAATTATAACATAATGGTCCACGGGTGTCTTAGATTATAACTATAAAGTAGGCTCAAGCACACTGTGTTCTGTTATCTCTAAATCAGTGGGTCAAGTGTTAACTTTAAGTGCAATTTCAGGTGCTTAAGAGCCAGAGCACATGCTCTTGCAGCTTGTCGGAGCAGGCACTGTCCTCAGCTGCCTCACAGTGGCTGTCTCAATGATTTACTCAAGTGTCTGCATATGAAGGTAGCTCACCTCCGAGGCAGTGCAGCCTCCTCATTACCAATTAGAATTATATAAATGATTTTTACCATGGCAATGCTGATGAGACTTTGAATACTTCACTGCAGTTTGGTGATGTCTGTGTAATTGTCAGATGGCCCAAATAAAAGGGGATGATTGGGCTTTTGTACATTTGTGTCCCTTTATTGTTTCTTTTGTATGTATTTTTTAATGTGAATTTACACCTCCCACCTCAGAGCTGCAACCAGGGCTGTGCCAGAAATTGTCAGATCACAGTCTCAACTTTGGTCGATCTCGATGATAAGGCTTGCACATTTTATCGACAGGTCTCCAGCCTCGTGTGGCAGTAAGGGCCCGTGGTGCTGACAAGGACTTAACATTGTCTTGTTCAGGAAAAAAACACTCATGGCCACAGAGCATTTCCTCAAGAGTCCTCACGCTTCACAAGTTTGATTTCAATCTGCACAATTTGACTAAAAGTCCAGTGTATCCTTCTCTCTGTGTGTGTGGAGCCATCTGCCATTCCCCCTCCCCTCCCTTTCCTCACTTTTTTCTGTTCTTTCTCTCCTCTTCTGATCATTATAATCGCACCTCACATGACTTCATACCAATCCCTGCATTGGACCATGGTGATGTTTCTAGGGCCATGGGGAGGCTGAGAAGGAGACTGAGTAGAATGTAGACTATATATAAATGGACATAGCTAACCCGCTAGCCGCCGTGTTCCAAATAGGAAGTGAGCATGGGCACACTTCTAGCTCCATCAACTCTGGTTTGATTGACATTGCTGCTGACATTGCATTTAAAATCCTCTCTCCAGATTGGCTCTTTGGTTGCTATGATACTCACAGTTGGAATTTCAAATACTGAACTTGTTGCCAAATCTGGAGACCATGGATTAAAGACCAGAGGACCACAGAGCGGCAGAGAGAGCCACGCTCAGCCATGAGCACCAGGTGGCTATGACAAGTGGCCAAGACACAGGGAGCAGCCTGTGAGAGAGAGTCTGATACTGGTAGTACACAGTGTATCCCTGTAAGTGTCACACGCACACGACTTGTTTTACATAGTGGAGACTTGTTGGCTCTGCTGTTTGAGCTGGCCTGTGTCCTGTGGCTATAGGGGCCTGAGGTGCAGTGGAGACAGAAGACGCTGTTGGCCCATGACATCCGAGAGCCTGGGAGGAGCACCGGATGTGATGAACCAGCACTGAGAGCACCATGATGGGGCATGCTAGCGACAGGGAGGAAAACCCCGCCTCACTCATGATAGTAGTGCACTTCCTGATTATTGGACAAGAAAACACTTTATAATTAAATGTAGATAGCCCACATTTACACTATATCTGCACTGGAGCAAGAGAAATTTTGTCCATTACAGGCCCTTTGGATTTATCCCAGCTCGGCTGTGCTAGTTCCAGTGTCATTAGTTCCTCCCTTCAGATATTTAGATATTTAAGGCAGTAACTTAAAACCAGTGTCCTGTCAGAACTGAACAAGCTACTTGGAAGAGTGGTGAATTTTTTAAAAGTTCAGCAGTTTGGAGAGTTTCTATAGGAGCTGCCTGTCTGACTTCTGTTGTTGTCTAAGGACATTTTCACAGAGACTGAGTGAGAGAGTGAAAGAGGAAGAGAGACAGAGGGAGAAAGAGAGACAGAGAGAGAAAGAGAGACAGAGAAAGAGAAACAGAGAGAAAGAGAGACAGAGAGAGAGAGACAGAGAGAGAAAGAGAGACAGAAAAAGAGAAACAGAGAGAGAGAAAGAGAGAGAGAAAAAGAGAGAGAGAAAGAGAGACAGATAGAGAAAGAGAGAGACAGAGAGAGAGAGAGAGAGAGAGAGAGAGAGAGAGAGAGAGAGAGAGAGAGAGAGAGAGAGAGAGAGAGAGAGGCCACTGAAGCAAAGGTTGAGTCGGGACTCACTTTAGGGACAGCACTAATGGTTGTGGGACACTAGACAGAGACAAAGATCAAATATAGAAGAGGCACTGGCTCTAAGTACTTTGATCTGATGAATGGAGGGTTCAGTCCCCACAGAACGGAGACGCCCAAGGTCATGGCTGCATAGAGTTACACAAAATGAGCACATTTTCACCCAAATAAACTGGAAATTTTTCAAATAAGAAGCTAAAAAGTATGTAACCATTTTTTTTTTTTTTTTAACCATGAGTGACAAACATTTAATCCCAAAATTCAATCAGAAATTCAGTTCTGTATATTCTGAACAGCAAACCAATCCAACTGGCCTTTAATGTACACAACTGTATGTATTTTGTGACATGGCAGGTACGGCTATATCTTGGAGGCACGGTGGCTGAGTGGCTAGCACTCATGCCTCACAGCAAGAAGGTTGCGGGTTCGATCCCCGGGTCACCCGGGCCTTTCTGTGTGGAGTTTGCATGTTCTCCCCGTGTCTGGATGGGCACTCCGGTTTCCCCCATCAACTCAAAAAACATGCACTGTAGGTGTGAAAGTTGTGTGAGTGAGTGTTGGTGGTGGTCGGAGGGACCGTTGGCGCCGCTTGGCTTGGCAGCCGCGCCTCCGTCAGTCTGCCCCAGGGCAACTGTGGCTACAACAGTAGCTTATCACCACCGGGTATGGAGTGAATGAAGAATGCTCTGTAAAATGCTGTGTAAAGCACTTTGGGGACATGTGTCTGTGTAAAGCGCTATATAAATAAACCTTACCTTACCTTACCTTACCTAAAAAAAAATTAAAAATTAAACAGGCAGAGCATAATTGACACCAACGTGTTAAAAAACTCAAACTGAGAAATTTAATTAAACATCAGACCAGATTATCAACTTCACAGGTAGTTGTTTCCACATGACCTTCATCCAATAATGTTTTAGCTTTGACACATTTTGTTTTGGCAGCTGCATCATACACTAAAATGTATGAAAATATATGGGAAAGATTATTGTTAATTTTATCAGAAGTAACTGCTTTGAAACTGTGCTGTATGTGTTTTTTTTTTCTGAACTAGAGGTAATGAAAGTCAGGTATGATCCATATATACAATTAAAAACATTTAAAGTAGATTTTTTTTTTTTTTTTGCACAAAAAATGCTGGAATCCAGATGTGCTGCTTAGGAAGAGAAAAGAAGGGGGAAAATCACAGGGGACTGAAAAAAACATGGCGGCTTTCTGCAGAATCAATGAACAAAACTGTTGATCTGAGGTGAAGGAGATGATTGATCTTTGGTGATTTTGTTTATGAATGATGATCTCAATAAAATAAACTAATTTGATTGGACGATCGCATTTGCTTCTGTCTCGATACGTGGCAGAGAGAGTGGGGACCAGAAGGCTCCACCCACTGAAACACAGAAAGTGTGCAGAATGATGTAGAGGTCCCATGCCATGTTACACTTTATTCATGGTAAAACAGATCAAGTGATTCCTCAACGACTGTACACTCACATCTCTTCAATACTAGTTTTACATTGCAATATTCTAATGATTCTTATGTACAAAATCTTACTTATACTTATACACTTATATTTCTATTTTCTGTACAGTTCTGGCACTTGCTGAGTGGAGTCTGTACGTCCTGGACTCTCAGCTCTCACTTCAAACACTGCATCAAATATGGTTAATATTTGATAAAGTTCTCCATAAGTACCGTTTACGTCCAGAATTACAACTCAGGAGAGACAGATTTTTATTTATTTATTTATTTATTTATTTTACTCAAGTGCAGCAGAGAGTCACAGATTGACGTTGGCACCATTTGTGTTTAGCATGAAGTTCTATATAAGCCATTAGAAGTGACGTTTAATGTAAACTGGGTTATGGTTCAAACTAGAGGCATTAAAATTAGGGCAGTACTTTCATGTTTCATGTTAACTGTTTCTCTGCCAGCTCTATTCATAAAACCACCCTCTAGCCCAGGGGTGTCAAACTCATTTTGGTCCGGGGGCCGTATGCAGCCTACTTTGATCCCAAAAGGGCCGGATCAGAAAACTCAGTTCTCTCTTCAAGTTATTGTATTTTTCTCCGTGTCTCGTAGTGGTGTTTAAGATTATATTCCTCGAGCAACGCCACTTGTTCCAAACACACTGAGCACAGATTTCCCATTCACCTCTGTCAACAAATAAGAATTAGACTATTTTTCTTGGGAAATCCTGAACTCAGCATCTGCTTTTCTCATTTTTTGACATTTTGCTGATGAGGGTCACGGTCGACAGTCAAAACGATCGTCCTTTAAGAGCGTTTGGAAAGAGGAAAGTCTTCATTTGTGCTGCTCTGGTGGGAGTTGCAACATACAGAAACGCCGGAGACGCTGCTATGCTAAACGGTGCAGAAAATTAACAGAAAAATCAGAAAATTTTAAGTATTTTAATAGAAAAATCAGCCGAGGGCCAGATTAAAGGTCTTGGAGGGCCGGATCTGGCCCCCGGGCCGCATGTTTGACACATGTACTCTAGCCTACCAGAGCTTTGACAACAACTGTGCAGTCCTACAGAAGAAGTGCTACACACACGTTCAGTGTGCGAGCCTGTTGGAAAGGCAGTAGGCAGTTAAGCCTGAGAGACAGTACTCTTGAATAGAGCCACATGGAAGATCCAAGTCTATTCTTTATTTCTTTTAAACATGAGTTTGTTCTGAGTTCATCCGCTCTTATCAGCCACTTTTATGAAATATGATATATTAATTGTACACTTAATAATAATTAGTATTTATAATGAATGAAATGAAAATGCACCATGCAGGAGATTCAAGTGGTGGGATAGTCATGCAGTTGGTTTCCTATGATTCTTAGTAACACTGCACCTGAGACTCGCACAGGAAGTGGTGACCCTAAAAAAACCTTGTGTTATTATCTGAGGAACAGCTTTGTAAATGGATTATACGTTCATTTATTTGTTATTTAGCAGCATTTACCGCACAGTGCATGATGTATAGAGCATTACATTGGACCAGAATAAATGAAAGTCAGTTATAGGCACTTTAATGGTAAAGTGCATCCAGTATGTTACATTTCTGTTGGCAGGCAGAGTTAAGACTGTATCACAGAAGCTCTTCTTTGCCAATGTTATGCAAGAGGATTGTACAATTTACAACCTAATCATCCAAAAAGAGGCTGTAGCATGGCCACATTTATGAACTGGCTATATGTATATGTATATATAGACAGTGTCAACTTGTTTCATCCATTTAGATACATCATTTCTAAGAATGATGGGAAACTGCCTGACACTATCACAGGCACTTGGGCTTTTGTCATGGTGTATTGTGTAACAAAACTGATTAAAGAAGTGATATGAGAACTATAAGAAAGCAACTGCATGACGATATTCCAGACCCTGGTTTGTGTCCCATGTTGCAGTATCACAGAAGAAACAAGAGCTCCGCCAGCGGGCAAAATACGCCCGTACTTTGAATTATTGTATATAGAATTCTACAATCAGAATTCCACCAATCAGATTGCAGCAACAGAACTTAAAGACACTACAAAGCTTTAATGTGTCAAAGCTCAAAGAAGCAGAGAATGTGGGTTGTTCTCGCTTTCAGCAGCAGAACATTTGAGAAGAGAGTTCAGATCTTTCATGAAGACAAAGCTTCAAAGACTTCAAAGCTTTGAAGTGTCCACAGACGGACGGACGGACAGACGGACGGACGGACGAACGGACAGACGGACGGACGTATAATAATGAAGTGGGAGGAGTTCACAACTTAGACTCACATCTCGCTCAGACTGCACCTGGTCCAGCTGTGACTCGAGTGACTAGAATTCATTTAGAGTGGCATGACCCAACGGCACTACACAATGTGTGATCTGAGCTCCACTCACTGCTTTGGATTATACTGAATGCACCGGACATGAGCTGCCCTTTAACCCTCTTCAGTGTAAACGTGTTGAAATCAGATGTGAACCATGCATCTCATTACGTCACCCCCACTTTGTATCAGCGCAGCCTCAGCTTCATATTACCATAAATAAACATGAGCACGTCAGCACTGCTCCGGATCCATGGGAAGAGGCCAGCAAGAACTGATGATGTGTCAGTTTTATCCCAAACTTGGGTCACCTCATTTTGCCCTCCGACCAAACTTCATCACAGCAAATCCACAACAAATCCCAAATGCCAGACACACACTTCAACACAGATAAAATATTACTCGTGTTTGCTTCATGAACTTAAAGAACTGGAGTTGAATTAGAAATGTTAAGAGCTTTAGCATCAGAATGAAAAGTTGTATTGCCCCAAATCTATCCAACAAAAAGGTGATTCCAGGACAGAGACATCACAACCTCTGGAGGTCTGTGTCAAACTATTAAATGTATTTATTAGACGATTTGCTTTTGGAATATGACACGTTTAAAGCTTCCAGCGATATCTTAAATCTTTAATCCCTGACATAAATCAAACAGCTAGCGTTCATTTTAATGCAGTCATTTTTTTTAAAGGTTAAGATTAAACAAAATGGAGCATTGGCAAAGTCAACACACCACTTTTGTAGAGATGTAATCTGTTTTAATTTTTCATTCTATTTATTTTGTAGAGCCCGAATTCTCAACAGTCATTTCACAAGGCTAAACAGAACTGATTTAACCAAGAGAAATGTAGACAATCAAACAGTGAAAAAGGTAATGGTCAATAACAGACAACCTGATTAAAGAGGGGGTGTTAGGCAAAATTAACCACGTTATTAAGGTTTTTCTTATCTAACAGTAGAGGATTTTTCAGTCTTAAACGATTTTTAAACGTGCAACAAAAAGCGCACACCACAGACACGAGGAGAAACTTATGAGACTAAAAATCTCTGATTGCAATACTGCAGCGGGATCTGTGTGCGTAAAACAGGCTGCAAAGCTGTGAGCGCGATCGCGTCAGCTGTTTCCTGTCTACAGTAAAACCACTCACACTGAGAGTGTTCAAAGATCAGAGCTCTAGTTTAGATATAAATCAAACTGTGTTATTATTATTTGTGAAATGTGGTGCAATACTTCATACACAGGATTTTAAAGCATAAAAGATTAGCAATAAAGTGCACAAGAAGACACTAATGCTTCAAAATGGATTAATAGTGCGGTTTTGTGGACTGGATGTCATTATTTGCGGAGAATAATTTCTATGGATAATGTGGATCAGATGCTGCACTTTAAATTTACCACTTTATGGGAGGTGAGGAATAAAGTCTTAATTTTCACTATGTCCTGAGTTTGTATGTTGCTTCTCTATGTCCGTCGCTCCTCTGCCCCTGACGCTCTGTTTTATTGCCTGTTACCGTAGCATTGTTCATGTTTGGTGGTTATGATCTGACACTGACTCCATACATGAGGAGCAGCGGCTTCAAAATCGCACACAAACACAAAAAGTCGGGTCACGCCTCCCTGAACTCAGGAAGAAGAAATCGCAGCCAAAATCGGGCAAATTCTCCTGTAGTGTGTGGCAGCCTTAATAAAAGCCTTTTTACTATACACTGGTAATGGTATATGACTGAAAATGATTGTTATTGCTACATAGGTATTTTCCATAACCTGCCATAGCACAACATTTGTTATTTGTCCTTTGTTTAATTAATAACTTGTGACCTGTCATGTGACAGGACTTTTTAATGTCGTTGGTCGGAGTGCCTTGGATTTTTTTTTTCCTTTTGTTGTTCCACCATGATAACCATACTTGAAGAGGTTTATAATGTCTTCCATGCATGTTTGAGTAATTTAGCAATCTCTCCCATATATTGGCCAAACCTCGCCTGACCTCGTCAGACCTCAGAAGCTCAGGGCTGAGTCTGGTTAGTACTTGGAGGGGAGACCTCAGAGAAAATCAGGTGCCACAGGGGGGCACCAGTCGCAAAAACTGTGGTTGTGTTAGAATAAAATGCTTGATGAAGTTATTAAAAATGTACATAAAGCTAATGCAGTCTTCAGGGGAATGATACAAACCAGGCACAGTTCTTGAGTAAACCATTGTTAGCGTCTGTGGGGTACACAGGCACTATACAGGCACTACTTTGACAGGTTGTGTCCTTAGGCAATGCACGTCACTCACATTACCTAATAAGAAAGTGGTGTGTGCCGGAGTCATGGTTCAGATTGGCAGCCTCACTTCGGTCAGTCTGTCCCAGGGCAGCTGTGGCTACAATAGTAGTTTACACCACTGAGTGTGGAGAGAATGAATAATGAACTGTAAAGCATCTTTGAGCGTCCAAAAAAGTGCTATATAAAACGGACGATTGATTGACGAATGATTTTTTTTTTTTTTACTGTTGTTTTTAGCATCTGTCCAGGGACAACGGATGAAAAATAGCCTTTTGGCAAATTCTGGTGCGTTTGCAGTGATGCTATTAATGTACACTGTCCCTGTAAAATAAACCAGTAAATATAAATACAAAAATGCATTATTATTTATTATTATTTCATATTCGAACCTGCCTTACTATTAGCAGTAAGATTCTGTCCAATGCTCTGTGCACAAGCCTATGACCCATGCTCCCACCCGACAATTCTCCATAAATATACAAAAACAATACATTACAACTTCACAAATGTGATGCGCAGTATGTCCATTAGCAGGATGCAGGCTGAAGTGCTGTGATACCGCTCTGAAGGGGGAGCAACAGGAGGGGAGACTCAGGGCATCAGAAATAAAACTGACACTTAAACATGGTGAATATAGTATTTTCAAAACAATAAAAGTAAACATGTTGGTCTAAATATATTATATGTTAGAAGTTGATACCCGATAGAAGTAAAATACCCCCTTCTCTGCATTTTTAAAACCACCACCAGTGTGTAGGCCCTGAGGGAGACTCTAAGCAGCAGTGTTATTATCTATTTAATGCATTTATTTGCTTCAACTTCTGCATTTATCATTTTGGTGTAGACTTTGTGATATTATCTGTGGACAACACAATATAATGTTTCTCCATATATTTTATACAGACAGATATCATCTAATCTGTCAATAATGTCCATCTAAACTCGGGGAAGTTCAACGGTGAGCAGACTCATTGTAAAGTAAAGGAAAGTGTGTATTCTGAATCCCAGGAAGCCCCTAGATTCATGACATAAATACATCTAAATGACACTGTGAAGAGGAACACACAGTTCCTGTTTACCACAAAGATGAGTGAAGAGGCCTGTTATAAAAGAGAAAGGGCCCATGTATTTCTCTATGAGGTTATGGACTCATATTTTACACTCCAAGGTCAAATGCAAGTGCTTTTGAATGTTCAGGTTGTGGAGTATGTTTTACACAATATTGTTTCATGTTCCCTCTATGAACTTTGTTATGATTAGTCAAATAACTCTCGTTTTAAACACTTCTGATAACTTCTGTTTAGTACATATGCTAACAATGACTTTACATGTTTAAGCAGAATGTAGTTTGCAAATGCTTTGTAAAAATAAAGTTATCTGAAGTATATATCTTGGTCATTTAACCTTTCAGAGAGCAATTATTGAGGTTAATACAGGATAAGTTACAGTTTTTCTCCATTGGTTTGGCTCATTTCCTGAAACAAAAATGACAAATGACCAAACAGTTTGCCTATCGTTACCTGACAGATTCTGTCTATGACTGTGAGAACGGTGTGGCCTCACACATCCCCACTTTAGGCCCATACCACACTCAAAAGCTCCTCATTTCCTTGAACCGTGTTTATATGTGTGCATGTATATGTGTATATATCGGACAATGTGAATTTCCACCATGGCCTGCTCATCAGGGCCTGGTTCACAGCTCCTCCAAGGACACTCATGGAGCTACTACCACCATACTCTCCTCTCCTCAATCCAATTGAGGAGTTTTTTCTGCTTGGAGGTGAGGAGTGTATTAACATCGGGCTCAAGACCAGAGGTCCTGCTTCAGGTAATGGATGCTGCATATGAGGACGTCACAGGGGATCAGTGTTCGGGATGGTTGAGACATTTGTGCTGTTTCTTCCCTCGCTGCATCGCAAGGGAAAATATCCGTTCTGATGTGAACAAAAATCTATAGCCAAGCAGAGAGCAGTGCGGGGATGGAGGATGAGGATGGTGGCCAAGAGAGGGAGGGTGACGACAGCGACCAGTGAAAGTGTTAATGTAGTTGTGAAACTTTATTTACAGCACTGTAGGCTAGATTAAAAAAAAAATAAATAAATAAACAATGCTTTGTTTTGTGTGTGTTTTTGTTTGTGTTTATATTTCTTACATGTACAGAATACTGTGTACATTTTCTTTTTATGTACTCTAATGTCTGGAAGTTACTTTATGTGTGTGAATAAAAATGGTTACAGTTTCCTTGGCAGTTTGAGTGCAGTGTGTGTGAGGTCAAACTTTGGAGGCTGCTCTGACTGTGAAATCCTTTTTTTCAGTGGCAATGGTACTGACTCTTTACATGGGAAGGGAATCTAGTTTTGAAGCATGTGTGAACAGTTTTGGGAGCAATATGAGCTTTTGCTGTGAGCTGTAAGAGTGTTTGGCCAAATGATCTTATAGTTTTAAGAATGTCATTTCTATTTCAAGAATTGAGCCAAACCAATGGAGAAAAACTAAGTCATTGCCAATATCCAGAACATCCTGGATATTTGTTCTGGATTTGTATATTACTATCCTTCTGTCAAACCACGTTGTACATATTTTCCTGAGTTTTGTTCATATGGTCTCACATTGGTCCACACACTTCCCGTGGACTTCTCCGCAGGCTCTTTCAGGTCTAATTAAGCCCCAGTCATATCCCGAGTTAGTGCTTTGATAAAGAAGAGCAGCTTCTTTATTGGAGCTTCTCGTGGTGCAGTAATAAACATGAAGCTCTCCCATGCATCCTGGATCACACTGTTAGCCTGCAGCAGTCAGCACAGCAGGGGCCCGCTGCAACAGTAGAGAGAGGGTTTAGAAAGAGAATATTGCACTGTGCCATCAGAGCAGGCTGTTTGCTGTTTGTGCCGTCTTTATGCTTGTTTCTAAAAAGTAGTATGATTTTAACATAAAAATCAAAGAACATTTTGAGAAGAGCGTTTTTGTGGCTTTTATGATTCAAAAGGTTATTCCATGAAATCAGGTGCAATAAAAGCCTGCACCCTATTACTCTGTCTTACACTTTCTCCAACCCCTTTATCTACTTTCTTTGTCTTGCCCCTCGATATTGAGCTGAGAGGGCTAGAGGTACGAATGTTGTTTAAAAATGAAAGTTCCATGACAATGGCAGCTAAACAGACATTACAACAATTCAAACCACAACAACAGTGCACTAAAAGAAATGTAGAACATGAGCATCATAAAAGTAAATCATGTTAAACTGTAAATTTATATTTACAACTGCTGAAAATAGTGACATTTATGAGATTCCTCGGCTGGTCGAGGTGCTGCCATCCTGATCCCAACCTGCCTGAGCTTGAGGACGTACCCCTTAGTTTCTGGTGAAAAGCTTACATCGTTTCAAGGGATATGTTGCCCTGGGTGGTGGCCCTACGCCTTCATTAAAATTAGAATTGAGACACCCCTTGCCCTCACATGAATGCGTAAAACTAAGGGGTAGCGGTAAGACGAAGGACAGTCTTGTAAAACACATTTTTAATCTCAAGGAGTTGGTTAAATAAAATGTAATGAGGGAAAAGGGATGTCTATCCCTGAAATCAATGGATACGCACTAATCTACACAGTTCTGATTTTAATTTAATGGGAAAATTACCAAACCGCACACATATACCACAGCCTGTGTTATAACATTTTCCACCACAGCATGTTAAAGCGTTACAGTTTTTCTCCGTTGGTTTGGCTCATTTCTTGAAACACAAATGACATTCTTAAAACTATAAGATCATTTGGCCACAACATTACAGCTCACTAGCAAAAGCTCATATCTTTCTCAAAACTGTACACACCTGCTTCAAAACCTGATTCCTTTCCCATATAAACAGTCAGTACCATCAAAATTGCAAAGATCCTTCTCAATTGCTTTGGCTCATTTGCATTCACTTAGTGTTTTTGCCAAAATAACCTGGATGGTTCAGCACAACACCATGGATCACCTACAAAAGCTCAATGCAATTATATATATATATATATATATATATATATATATATATATATATATATATATATATATATATATATATATATATATATATATATATATATATATATATATATATATATATATATATATATATATATATATAAAATGGGAGCACGGTGGCTGAATGGCTAGCATTCATGCCTCACACCAAGAAGGTTCTCGGTTCGATCCCCAGGTTGCCCAGGCCTGTGTGGAGTTTGCATGTTCTCCCCATGTCTGGATGGGTTTCCTCTGGGCACTCCAGTTTCCCCCATCAACCCAAAACATGCTAGCCCCTTATGAACAGAAATCAAGGACCATGACTGTGTCTGGTGCCCAATGTGGGTCCTCCCTCCTGTGAGCTCACCAGCCGCAAAGAGGTTCGTAGGGGTCAGGTGGGCAGAGAACTGGGTGGCTAACTGCTGTCCCCACAACCCAGCCGGATACAGCGGAAAAAGATGGATGGACTGAAAAAAATCACAGTAAGAGCAGTCTCCTAAGTTTAACTTCACAGATACTCATACTGCCAAGAAAGCTGAAAACATTTTCATTCACACACATGAAGTAATTTCCAGACATTAGAGAACATAAAAAGAAAATGTATACAGTATAGCCTACAGTGCTGTAAATAAAGTTTCATCACCCTTCCTCTCCTGGCCACATCCTCATCCTCCTGGCCATCCACACGCTGCTCTCTGTTTGCCCATACATTTTTATCCACATCGCAGCAGATATTTTTCCTTTCAATCCCAGAAATGGACCAATAATTGACTTAAATGCACATACTGGTACCGCAGCTCTTTCCCTCTGTCAGTGTTCTCACAAATGGTACCCTGGAAATCTGCTTCATGGTCATCTGATGCTTCTTCAGTACCCAGTCCATTGTGGAGAAAAAGCCTGGGAAAAAAGTAGCAGCTTATAGTCTAGAACACAGGTGTCAAACATGCGGCCCGGGGGCCAGATCTGGCCCTCCAAGACCTTTAATCTGGCCCTCGGCTGATTTTCTCTTAAAATATGTAAAATTTTCAGATTTTTCTGGTAATTTTCTACGCCGCTTAGCATAGCAGCATCTCCAGTGCTTCTGTGTGTGGCCGCCTCCCACCAGAGCAGCACAAATGAAGACCTGCCTCTTTCCAAACACTCTTAAAGGACGATCGTTTTGACTGTGACCATGACGCCCTCATCAGCAAAGTGTCAAAAATAAGAAAAGTGGAGCTGAGTGCAGGATTTTCCAAGAAAAATGTACTAATTCTTCTTTTTCACGGAGGTGAATGGGAAACCTGTACGCTTGGTGTGTTTGCAACAAGTGGCGGCGCTCAAGGAATATAAATATAAAGGAGGAATATAAACGCCACTATGAGACACAACATGGCGAAAAATACAATAACTTGAACAGAGAATGGAGTTTTCCAATCCGGCCCCTTTGGGATCAAAGTAGGTTGTATACGGCCCCCAGACCAAAATGAGTTTGACACCTCTGGTCTAGAAAATACGGTAATCAGTTTAGATCAGCACTATCTGTTTATTTGGAAAATGTGCTAAATAAAATATATATACCTATGTTTTGAATTTGAAAAACACATTTTATTTTTCCAATTAAGAAGGGTTCGGTGAATGCGTATATGAAACTAGTGGGGTTCAGTACCTCCAACAAGGTTAAGAACCACTGAACTAAGTCTAATGTTAATCTGTGTTACTGATCAGAGGTGCTGTGTGGAGTCGGAGACGGCGGCCGCTCCTTACGCCCTCCAAGCCCCATGTAATTTGCCCTCCCTCTAAGCAATCGGTAAATGTTTTTTTCATTGTATATTGGGGGTAGTTGGTAACGGCGCATCCAAAGTTAATAAATTGTTCCCTGTTTAACAGATTCCCACTACTTCTGACATTCTTGCTCTTTTTCTTTTCTTCTTTTCTTCTTGTTCAGTATTACTCCTCAGTGTGATCATATGGGAAAGTCGTGTAATAATAGTTAAGGTCTGATGGGATAGTGCAATAGATGGTCGGGTTCGCAGTGCAAAGTTAGGTCACAGGGCACCGGTCACTTTAGTCCAGGTAGGCCTCATAGCACAACGCACTTTCATCACCTAAAACTCGGCGCACTTGAATCCAACACCGCTCCCTCACACCTTAGCACACGCACTTTATTCATTGCACAGCATTCATTTACATGGCACTGGCACTTTAACACATTGTAATGTAAGGTTTAATTATTTGGTTTCATTTGCATTAATGTTTGGTTTGATTTGTTGTGTTTAGTTAGTTAGTTTAGTTAGATCTTACATTTACAGGGTTGATTTGCTAGTATTCATGCATCAAAAAAAAGGGAATTAAATAATTTTTAAATGTCTAAAGTATTAAAGCTGTAACTTTTTATATCACATTGCCCTCATCCTGTTTTATGACAGATAGGATTGCGGGGGCTATCGATAAGGGGACCACTCTGTAGCAGTTACAATTGATTACTCTGATAGAGACATGACAGAGTGGACAGGTGTCACACACGAGGTGACAGGGGGTGTGGACAGGTGCAGAGCAATCTATGTTATTTTCTATGAGTGACAGGCGCAGCAAACTGATACTGTAAAAGCTTGGAAACACACAACTGGATAGTTTTCAGTATGAGAAAATATGATTCCAGACAAAATAAAGAAAGAAAGAAATATTTACATTTGGAAAAAAAAAACAAAAAAAAAAACATCACAGTGGCTGAATGGCAACACTCAGGCCTCACAGCAAGAAGGTTGCGGGTTTGATCCCCGGGTCGCCCGGGCCTTTCTGTGTGGAGTTTGCATGTTCCTCCCCGTGTCTGGATGGGTTTCCTCTGGGTACTCTGATTTCCCCCATCAACTCAAAACATGCAGCACCCCTATGAACTAACATCAAGGACCATGACGTCCACCCTCCTGTGGCCTCACCACCTGCAGAGGGGTTCATAGGGGGGGTCAAGTGCTATGAGGACTGGGCAGCAAACTGCCCCCACGACTCAGCCGGATTAAGCGGGAGAAGATGGATTGATGGATGGAAAACAAAAAAAAAAAATTTTCAACTTTTAACCATGGTACAATGTTCTTCCCTTTATGATTATTTCAGAGTAGTACTTTGAGTGATTCATGCATATTTGCGTATTTCTGTATTGTCCTTTGAGTCTGGCATCCTCCTCACAGCTCTGTTTATTTCCAGTGCCATGAAAAAATTAGACTCTGCGCAAAGGGTTCAAGAATGTCAGCATAGCCATTAAAAATAAATACATACATATATACATACACATACATACATAAATCTGCTTGTTATGGTGCAGTGCCTCAGTGAAGAGACTCTAGCAGCTCTGCAGTTTTGTACACAAGTTAATGAACTTGTTATATGATACAATTCTTCAATCATTATTGTGGTTTAAAATGAGTAAAGTGTAAACTGATTGTCTACATTTACTGATTGTTTTATTAGTTTTATATGCCCAGAGTGTATTTCATTAAACGCAGCAGTGTTTTAAGTCTTTATTTTATGGTTTTACCCTTTTATTCATCAGTACTTCTTCTCTTATTTGATTTGACTAGGTATTGTCTTAATGAGGACTAGTGGAGTTTTGTTTGTTTTATGTATTAAGCTGCATAATAATTAACATCTGTAATTACAGTGGAAATGACAAAGATGCTAATTTACATCTGTTGTCCTTTGGCGAGTGACACAGGGAACTCTTCCAAAATACAAAACCGTTCCAAAGAAACAAAACACTAAAGGGCCAGATTAAAAGTGTTCACAGACTTGGTTTTCCTTTAACCACAGTTTAAAGGTGCAGTTTGAGTGCACACTGATGGACTTTCTCTTATTGTCAATATAAGACTGTTCTAGTGTTTAGTCACTTGTGGTATGTGAATGTGGTATGTCTGTGTGCTACCTCAAAGTCCTTTCAAGCAAGCACTGATGCCCTCCCACTCACAGACTTTGGGTTTATGAAGTCCTTGAATGGAACAGGAGCAAGTCTATGCAAAACTTTGAATAGCTTTTTTTAAATTTCCCCTGATATATTTCCATGGGATTGTATGTGTATTGTGCAGCACTTTGTAAGCTGTTCAGTTTATGAAATGTGCTATATAAATAAAGTGGATTCATTTTTGTTTTATATTGCTTTTATGTGCAGCACTTTAGAAACAAGCTTGTGTATAAAATGCATTTTTCAAAATAAACTTAACCTTTATTACTGAAAACCAGAAAAGAAAGAAAGAAAACTTCTTTATAAATGGTACAAAATGCTTTAAATTGAATGTCTGTTGCTATTAGTCTTGATAGCGAGACTTTTTTTTTCACAACAGGAGAACAAGGACAACAACACAACACAAGTGAGTCTCCATCAAAGTCAAAGCAAAGACAGATGAGTCACGATCAGTATTCAGAGAGCGCTCCTGCTTCAAACACAGAGACAAAGAGTCTCTGTGTGGCTAATGAGAGGACACAGAGACACAGACAGGCCCTCAGGAGGACACAGAGACAGTCTGTGTGGTTAATGAGAGGACACACTATTGCAGTAGCTCAGTTTGTGTGTTTGTTCACTGATCTGAAGATTGGCGGTTCAAATCCCGCTCTTGACATAAACATCACTGACCCACAGGTTGACTGGTGTGATTCCAGCTCCCACAGAACAATGCTATTGTTGTGTCCTTGGGCAAGACACTTAACTTACCTCGCCCCTAGTGTCTGCGTACACTGGTGTATGAGTGTGTGTGAATGGGTGAATGGTTCCTTGTTGTAAAGTGCTGAGTGCTTTGCAGGTGGAAAAGTGCTATGTAAAAAAAATGTGACTTATTACGTGATTTATTATTCGTCTATGAATACTTACAGATTCAAATACTAGTTGAAGTTGACTTTTTTCACCCAGAGTCATGTGACTCAAAAGTAGTGAGCGGCATGTCCGGCTCGCTCTGGGAATGAGTGCACTTTAGAATCTGCTAAATACAGGCTTATATGGTGAATGAGGTAACCCCTCACCGCCACTACACATGGACATCTGGACACATTTTGGTGAAGTTTATAATTCTGTAACTGTTACCTAACAACCATAATGCAAACAGGGGTCTAGGGCCTAAATTGTAATAATAACAATACATATTACAAATAAATGGCAAGACCTTTACGTAGTTAAAGGAAGATTTAAACTGTCAGAAATTGTATCTACATTCCAACTGATGTGAAGCTATGATACATATTTAAGGTTTGCCCCCAGTTCACACCAAAACGCAACAGTGTGTAAGCACAGCAGCACAGCACATGAGCAGCAGGTGCGCAGGTTTAGCTTTCCATTTTAACCGGTCTACACCGGCACTGTCATACACACATCCAGCAGCCGTCATGATGTTACACGCTGCTCAAGATAGGTTGGAGTTCTATTTTTGCAGCGTCAACGGAGCGTCTCCAGGCTTTTTTGCCATGGTACACTCCAGGTTTTGTTTGTTCCCTGTTTCCCCCTCCCCCCTCAACTACCTCCCTTCCATTCCTGGATCTGCTGGGCGTGACGGTCTCCTCCTGCTGCTGGGCCGGCCTGTGCCACTGGTCCTCATCACTCTTCATCATCTCCAGTACATCAGCCTGAGCTCTCCTCACCATCTCTGCCAGATCGTCAGTTAACCTACGCGCTCCCTGCCAGTCTGCTCAGCCCAGCTCCTGCTCCAGCCTGTTTCAACCCCGCCTGTCTCAACTACCTGCTACTCCCAGAGCTGCCTACAATCCCTGCAATATCTCTCATTTCTCTAAATAAATCATTGTTAACTCTTCTTGGATTCTGGTCTGCTTTTGGGTCCTCCCCTAATTAAGTTGTGACATTTTTAGCAGGGTAAAGACAGGAAAAGAGCACACTTCCAATGCCCTTTCAAAATATGTTAACTAAAGTCAAGATAACGCGCACTGCAAGAAAAGGTTAATGATGGATGACGAAAAGTTAATCCTGCATGCATCCAAGCACGAAAAATGTCATCCATCTTGCCAACTTTTGTATTGTTTTAGGTGGTGTTAAAACTGCTCTAACATATAATATTTAAGTAATGCAATAAAGAAACAAAATATAAACATACAGGCCTTATTACCTATACATACATAAGGTTCTAATCACACTCGTAATGAATGTTATGAGAACCATTAATTATGTGTGAATTTACCTTGTTAATGAAAAAAGAGGTCCCGCATGGGGAGGACATTAACGCAATGACAGAGTGCATCATGGACTACATCAACTTCTCTTATGAGAACACTGTACCATCTTGCACAGTGCGGTGTTTTCCTAACAAGCCGTGGATTAACGCTGACATAAAAGCCCTGCTAAAGGACAAGAAGAGGGCTTTTCTGTCAGGGAACAAAGATAAGCTGAGGTCTGCACAGAAGAGGCTGAGGAGGAAGATCAGGAAAGCCAAGGCCCAGTATTGGAGGAAGATGGAGCTGCAGCTCCAGAATCAGAACATCCAGGGGGTGTGGAGAAGCCTGAAAACCATCTCAGGCTTCAAAACGCCCCCTGTCCAGGTGGAGGGTGACCTGCAGTGGGCTAATGATCTGAACCAACACTTCCTGAGGTTTGATCAAGCACCCACCCCTCCCCCCGCACAGCTGCACACCCCCGCCTCCATGAATAGACAGACAGCTGCTACTGTTCACACCTCTGCACCTCTTCACACCTCTGCTCCAGCGCAGAGCCACTCCACTACTGTAGAGGGAGGCACCCCTTCCCCCAGCACATCACCCCCCTGCCCAGCTGTGTCCATCACTACAGCCCAGGCGAGGGGAGAGCTGAAGAAGATCAATGCGAGGAAGGCAGCTGGACCAGACAACATTAGCTCCAGGCTCCTGAGATCCTGTGCAGATGAGCTGTGTGGAGTCATGGGGCGTGTCTTCAACATGAGCCTAAGGCTGAGGAAGGTACCACAGCTGTGGAAGACCTCCTGTGTGGTACCGGTGCCAAAGACACTGCACGCCAAGGACCTCAGCAGCTTCAGGCTGGTGGCTCTCACATCACACCTGATGAAGACACTGGAGAGACTGGTCCTGGGCCACCTCCGCTCCACTGTGAGCTCAGCAATGGACCCGCTGCAGTTCGCGTACTGGCCTGGCATCGGAGTGGAAGACGCTGTCATCTTACTGCTGCACCGCTCCCTCTCTCACCTGGAGAAGCCCGGCAGTGCTGTGAGGATTCTGTTCTTTCGACTTCTCCAGTGCCTTCAACACCATTCAGCCACTGCTTCTGAGGGACAAGCTGGAGGCAGCCGGGGTGGATTGTGACCTGGCAGACTGGATCCTGGACTACCTCATAAACCGGCCCCAGTTTTTAAGAGCCTGGGACTGTGTGTCTGATGTTCGGACCTGCAGTGTAGGGCGCCCCAGGGCACTGTCCTGGTGCCCTTCCTCTTCACCCTCTACACTGCAGACTTCAGGCACAACACGGACAGCTGAGTCCTGCAGAAGTTCTCTGATGACTCTGCCATTATCAGACTCATCACGGACGACGATGACGCAGAGTACAGGGGACTAACGCAGGACTTTGTGGACTGGTGTCAGCACAACCACCTCCTCATCAATGCCGGGAAGACCAAGGAGATGGTGGTGGACTTCCGCAGATGCTGATCCACTGCTCCCCCCCCACCAGTGAACATGCAGGGAAAGGACATTGAGAGAGTGGACTCATACCTGGGTGTTCATCTGAACAACAAACTGGACTGGACTCACAACACAGATGCACTGTACAGGAAGGGCCAGAGCAGGCTCTACCTCCTGAGGAGACTCAGGTCCTTTGGAGTGAAGGGGCCTTTCCTGAGGACCTTCTACGACTCTGTGGTGGCATCAGCCATCCTGTACGGTGTGGTCTGCTGGAGCAGCAGCATCACAGAGAGGGACAAGAGGAGACTGGACAAAGTCATCAGGAAGTGGGCACATCCTGGGCTGTGCCTTGGACTCGGTGCAGGAGGTGGGGGACAGAAGGGTCCTGGCCAGATTCACTTCTATGCTGGACCTGGAGTCTCACCCTCTTCAGGGCGCCCTGTCTGCTCTGGAGAGCAGCTTCAGTGACAGACTGATCCACCCTCTCTGTGTGAAGGAGAGGTTCCACAGGTCTTTCCTTTCTGCTGCTGTCAAACTTTACAACGAACACTGCTAACTCTGCTGCCTGTGCAATACTGGGACCATGTGCAATACATAAGATGTCCAGCAGTCACTTTACCCACTACAAATGTATTTATTACTGTGAGATACTGTAGCCACTTTAAAGATAGAACGTTATTTGTAGTACTGTACAAACTGTAGCCACTGTATTCAGATAGCAATTTATTGTATATAGAATTTTATTTTAAAATCCCTATCTTTATAGAATTTGTCTATTTTTAAGTAATCCTGTACTTCTATGCTGCTACTGTTTTCTTGCTGTTCTCTTAACTTTGCGTTGCAACACTGAAATTTCCCCATTGTGGGACAAATAAAGGATATCTAATCTTATCTTTATGTATGTGTTAATAGATTTAACTTAATTTACAATATTTACAATAAACTCAGCATAAAAAAACATATGGACATTATTAGACTATTCTGTCCTGCGAGGGCACACTGCCTTGGGGGGAGCTGAAATACCCACAGTACATTTCCCTCACACCAAAGGCTTCCCAGTGATATTCCTGATTTCCCTCATCCTCACCACTTGTTCATCCTGCAGTCTTTGCTCTCATTGGGATTGTTGAGGAAGTTGAGCAGAATGCAGGGTGTCACAACAAGAGGGTCCACTTTGTCAGGATGAAGATGAATCTTCCTATACATAATCCTCCATCTTGATGCCAAAATCCCAAAGTGTTTTTAACTACCATCCTGACTCTTGACAATTTGTAAGTGAAGATCCTCTTTGGTCTTGTGAGGTTCTGTGCAGGACAGGGTCTGAGTAAGTATGGTTTGAAGGCAAAGGCAGCACCCCAACCATCAAAAAGGGAGATTACCCAGGTGAGCTGCACTGGGTAAATAGGCCATTTGGAGGTACTTGCAAAGTTTTGATTCAAATGTAAGTCAACTATTTTTACTGTCATATTTTTACAGCTCAAAAACAAATTTAGAGCTTGTCCAGAAGGAGGAGCAAGGACGTGCTGGGACCCCCACTGTAACAGGAGGCCTGAAGTCCTGTTACTTCATCTCCATCACAAACACCCACCCCATCCTCATCCACAGACAGCATCAGAGGACCTACTCCACTCCCTACAACATCTTCAATTTCAACATCTACTGGGAAGGGTAAGAAGGCTCAAAAGAGACCGTAGTCAACTTTCACTGGTGAACATCTCCTGTCCATTTTTAAGAATCAGTGCCCAAACAAAGCTTGTCAGAGAGTGGCTTGAATGAGTCTTATCATTTTGCACTAAGCCTTGTACCAATTTTAAACAGAATGGATAAAAAATAAAAAAACAAGAAAGAAGCTCTCCTACAATGCTTTGGAAACTTTGATGAGAGACACATCCACCCTCCCCCACAAACAGCTGGCCCACCTACACCTCTTTCTTATTCACATCCCCCATTCACACAGAATAAACTTTTCACGCTGCCTCCCACCTCCCTTTAAGACAGTAATTTATGCAAATCCTGTCATCAGACACAGACAAGGACCTGGAGCTTCTGCGCATGGCTACAACTTTTAACTTATAATACTGTGTATGTATGTATATGTGTATGTATATATTCAGCATATGTACTTGCAGCTCTGTAGTTGGTGCACTGCCTGGTCAATTTAAGCCCAATATACAACAGGAGAATGAGTATTCAGCACTTGTTCTAAAGTACTGGTGGTGCTGTCAGCTGTCTAGTCTCAGTTCAGCCACAGGGTGGTAGAAGTCGCCCTGTTCTCTCTGGAGCTGATTGATGGGTGCACCCATTGCTGTCTCTGCCTTCTCTCTGCACGTAGCACTGTTACGATAAATAACTAGGCTTAGCTATTCGGCATAACTACTGCTATACTTCATTATTGTACCGAGGTCATGTGAAGATAAGGGCTCTGATCACAGCTGTGAGACTCATAGACATACTGTATGTCAAGACAAATGTATGATATTCCAATCTATCTAATAGCAAACTAACTAAATAGGACAAGAACTACTGATAGGGATGATGTCATGACTTGTTGCCAGATAACACCCCGGATGGAGTCTGACTGGACTGTGTGACGTGCCAAGAGGCCTGGCTGGCCTGTGCACCAATGAAGAGGAGCTAAGTTTAAACCACGGTAGCCTCTGTGCGTATATAAAATCACTGTATAGGCGTAAATATTCAGTGTCTACATGGGAATGTCAGCACAGACTCCTTGTATAAGTATGGCTTTCTAATATTTGAATAAGTAAATTATCTGGACTTTATTTCTGTTTCAAGTGTATTTTTGTCTAGCAGAAACTAACAAACACACAAGGGAAAACCTGGTTTCTTTACAGCGCATCTTCGACCAGGAGAAGAAAGGCCATGGTGCACATTTTACTTGGTGCTGTTTGTACACATCAATACAAAAATTCTAATTAAGTATTTTCACTCTGTTTGTTTTAAGTGCTTTTCTCCTATTGCCATAACTATCTTAAATGCCTTGCAGTTCTACACTGAATTCACAATACACTTAATACACTTTCTAACTTAATACACCTTAACATAAAATAAATAAAACAAAAAAACAAGTGTACATACCTATGTTGAGAATAAAAAGTAAGTATAAAATGTGATGTCTGAAAATGGGGAGATATGCAGGCTGGCATAAAAGGAGCGAGGAGCGACACTGGTGTGAATTGAATTTTTTTAGAATTTACGCACATGCAGCTCCACCTGTGTTGTGCACTGCTGCAGCTCCTGGTGTAAATCCAGGGTTAGGCACATGAATTTGACCTCGGCATCATTTATACTGATATTTATCCCACCAAAACCACATATACAGGTGGATCACTCAAAATACAGATGGTAGCTTTACTTATTTAGGATTTATTATTATATTTTTGCTCTTTGTTATTATATTGTCTTGTGATGTGTGAGCTGTCGTGTCCAAATAATTTCCCCTGTGGATCAATAACATTTGTCTAAGTCTAAATGGGCCGGTTCTGAACCATAAGTGAACTGTACATTTTAACATCAGGTTTTATTGGGGACTGTCCTACTTTACGGACTTTATCTTAGTAGTTCATCATAATATTTTGTGTAGCAGCACATCACACTTCAGAATGTGTGTTATGATAAACCTGCTCTTCTCTCCTCCGCCTCACCCCCAGTGTTCAAACGCCGGGGGGTGACATCTTCTAAATGTCATCTAATCTGCCCATGTCTATTGTGGCACTGTCTTCTCTCTGGCACTGAGTGAGTCTGAGTGATACACTGTTCAATAAAGCCCTAATGCTCTCTGTCTGAGACTCCAGGCTGAAATGAGAATATGCAGGGTTGGGCCATTTTGCTTTCATATGATGTCGGATAAATCGTAAACACGACTCGGAGGAATGGGAATTCTGGAAGGAGCGCAAATGTAACGAGTTGTGACGTGAGGGGCTCTGACTGGTCAAAACAGATCACAATAAGTAAGCTAGATTGGAGGATTTTTTGTGTCAAGCTAATATTAAAGGCCGCATATTATGCTATTTTCTGATCGCTTATAATGTTTCCTGATCAAAAACGTAACTGGAGTTTTGTTGGTTATGGTAGTGGATTTATGTGTTTCATTAACACATATTTTTTAGTTTTAGTTCTTTAGTTCTTCTAAAATTTGAATTGAAACACTATGTTCCACCTTGTGATGTCATGTGGTAATACAGGAAGTGCTCCACTGTGTTTTAAACCTCCATAGACCTTCACTAGAATAAATCAGATCATTTCAGCCCTGAAATTGCTGGTCTCTACTGAACAAAAGGTATCAGGTATATAGCTAAATCTACCTCTTCATGACATCACAAGGTGAAATAGAAGACAGCTTTAGAGATGTTGACACAAGAAGAAGAAGAAGAAGAAGAAGAAGAAGAAGAAGAAGAAGAAGAAGAAGAAGAAGAAGAAGAAATGAACACCTAGAGGTCAACTGAATGCCCTGCACAGAAAAGAGGGAATAAGCAACCTGAAGAATGACATTTGTTATTATTTAACTGAAGGAATCCATCTTCAAACAGAGCACTTCCACGACTCAGTGTGTCCCCGGCTCCATCCATCACTGAGACAGAGTGCCTATGTTCACATGCACACCAAAAATCTGTTCATGATAAGATTTCTGGAGTTAGTTATTGTTACGAATTATAATAATTATACATTATTCAGATAAACAGTGTCAACAGTTCCATCTGACAGGAGTAATCTGATTTCTTCTGATTGTTCACACTTGTAGATTTTGACAAAAGAAATGATGAAAAACAAAATAAAGCAATGTGGCAAAGACAGATTCACTGAAACATTAGGTGTTTTTGATTATCACATTTAGATTAGATGGTTTGATTTCCTTATTAGGGGCAATTCTGGTCCAGTAAACATCCGCATAACAACATCACACAAGCAAGAACCGGAAGTACATAAAAATGCCACTGTGGACATTGAGCAAACCATTTCATTGGGCACTGAAATGACCCACACTGCTGCTGCTTTTCGACATTACCAGTGCTCCTGATTTCTTTTGTGCCATAAACACAACATAAACATCAGATCTTATTATTGGGTTATATGATTATTCTAGTGCAAGTTTATTGTCCTTGTAATTGTACCCACTGAAAGAACGACAGATGGTGACAACACAGCATTTCGTAATCTGAGTCAAAGTAAAGATGCCTCTCAAATATTACTGCCAAACTAGTAGGTTTATGGAGAATTAAGGTTATATTTAATAGAATATTTAAATGTTAAAATGGTGATAAATCTGTCGCTGTTCTGGAGATGAGGTATAAGTAGATAAGATGAAGGAGAAGAGAGCGTTTGGACTGTGATTGGCAGCGACAGACAGGTAAAGCAATTTACAGGAAATACACTCCTCCAGGTTGGATTCGGGATTGAAGATAATAATACTATTTGAAGATAAAAATACTTTACTTTTAAATCTGATTCAGAAAAACTTGAGCATACTTTTATTTCAAATCATTAGACTGCACTAGATTGTAATGCACTATACTACTTTTGGGTTTACTCAACAATCACTAAATAAGCTCCTGCTAATTGAAAACACTGTGTGGCAAGAGAAGCAGGCGTGAAGTCAGGGGCGTCGGACTGGGGGTGTAAAGGGTCCTGTTTACCCAGGGTCCAGCGTAATGACGGGGCCTTCATAAAAGGCAGTGATATGTTTTTTTTTTTCATTAGACAACATGTAGAGTGGTCCCTACAAGAGGATTTATACCCAGGGTCCAAAATTTGGTGCTAAACCTCTTTATGGAAGGATGTATGACACCCAAAAACTATCCATGATAATGTTTACTATTACTCTCAGTACGGCTGGGCGGAGGCAAAGATATTTAAATTAAATACGATAATTTAATTGCTGCAGCTTTGAAAAAAAAAGGATGATTTGTGAATATATTAAGTGGTAATTTGTCTCCATATCCAGTGCCCATTAGTCTGTTTACACACATGTCAGTGGTTTCTACATAAATCATTGACTTCCAGTCATGAGCACATACAAGTCATGTCCACTGAGTGTGACTGTACATTCGGGAGCAGCCATCCAGAAGGGGAGGCAGGGGCGCTGTCAGCACCTTGCAAAAGGCAATTACATCAACAAACCTACATAGCCTAAAGAAAAATGTTACACCAATCACAACTAGACACCTCTGGAGCCTCTGACCTGTGCAGCCGGACCAACGCTTGCAGATCTAATGAGAGTGACTACATTAACAATACAGCATAACAGCAGTGCACAAAACGGAATGGATCAGGCTTCGATGCATGAACATTGTGTCTAACCCATTTGCTGCATTAAGCCCTGCAGTCGGGGGCTTGATGCTTCCACACAACCCAAACAACTTGACAAACTTCATGCTGCGCCCGAGTACCTTCAGCAGATGTGACACTGGATAATTGCATATTGTTACCTCCTTTCGAAATTTACATTTTTTCCTTCTCCATACTAGCATTTTAAGTCTATTGTGGTAAATGTGAAAATATGTACAAAATATTTGTAGTAGTAGTAGCAGTTGTCATAGCTGTAGTTGTAGAAGTAGTAGAAAAACCCACGGTGTATTCATTATTCGTGTATCTAGACAGGCTGTACCTGTGCTGTTGGTCCATTTGTCACTTACTGTGACTTTGACAAAGACTCATGTGCTGTATATTGTGCTCTGGTTTATTGTTGTTCTGTTTACCGTTCATCCATCATGAGGTTAGCAAACGCACTGAGCTCAATGAGGCGCTGAACAGCAGCAGCTCCAGACACTTAAGGATCAGACTAATGTACTTTGTCTAGTGGCCTCTCAGTGGAAATATTAGAGTCATGACAACAGCTCTAAAACCAGCACATGCAAAAGAGTTAAAGGGTGCACCATGTTAACTTTTCTGGTGGATGGTCCGCCACACTATCGTATCAAACTAATCAATATACAGTGACACAAGCAAATGCCCCCATTCCAAATTGCATGTCAGAGCTGTGGTGAGGAAATCTGGCTCAAGACTGCATGTTTTTTTTTTTCAGCAATAAAAAACAAGTAAAATAGCAAGCTTACTTTAACTTTTTTCCTGTCTTGGTTTTCTTTTGGCTGTACACAGGCCCTGGTGTCGACCAAACTGACTGAAAGGACATATGAGTTTTAAAAAAGTGCAAAGATTGAGAGTGCAAATTCTCTTCATTACTGTAAATGTCATTAATTTACCTGCCCCAAATGAGGATGCAAACAATTTTAAATGAAAGTCCAATGCACCATTTGCTCCCCTGTAGACCCGGGCCTGACTGTACATGTATTATTATCTATTTAAAAAAAGACAACTTATACAACACCTCATATTTAGGCAAGATGTTCTAGGGCAAAACCTTATATGCACTCAGCTGTGTTGGAGGGTGAACTCACAAAGCCACTGCTGCACACCACGTACTAATCTGAACTCCATGTGTGTGTGTTCTTTACAAGCCGATCCTGAAGTAATGCTCTTTGAAAAACTCAGTGCTTTTAATGTCCTGGTGTGATCTTTGAAAACTCCTCATGGCCTGACGCACCTCTGCAGTTACACGGTGAATCACCATCTTCTAAATGAGTTCAAGCTGAGAACCCTATGTGTGGGTCTGTCTCTGCCCTTTTCAGTGAAACAAGTGAGCAGAGAGGGGCCTTTTTAAGCCTCATTCATGAAGTGAAACCTTTGACATTTTAAACATACTTTTCCTTTGGCATTTTGAGCTAATAAAATGCAGAGAACACTTGCATTTAGTTTCATAGTTTACATAGACGAGCACAGGGGGTAAAGGTGACCTCATTATCTGATTTTATTCAAAAAACTCCAACCCTGCAGCCAAGTGTTTGTAATCTGAAACAAATGTCTGTAATCAAGGCAGTCTTTTGTGATGTCACCAACTACTTGAAATTGCAGTCTTACTGGAGGCAGCACACACAGATTTAGATATTTTAGAGCAGATGTATAGTTTGATTCAAAAAAATGATTAGGAACAGGACAATGTCACTTACACCCTACACAGTAGGGGTTGCACAACTACTCAATATTTGTAGTTGACTAGTCGAGGATGTTAGTCGAGTCGACTCCGACTAGTCGATGACATCATCATCAATAAAAAGTCAGCCCAAACAATGCAATAAATTTGCAATTTATGAGACATTTTTAACGTGGAAAGGGAATCCTTCTTTCAGGAAACACAATATTCATTTTAACAACAATAATAATAACAACATTTGAACTTTTCATGTGAACAAAAGGCTACGGGCGCGTTTACGCATGCACGCAAATTCGGCGTATCATTCACTGTCCCATTCTTGCTATGGCTGGGCAATTTTTTTTGTTTTACTGTGAGTGTTATCATGAAGAAAGATGAGCACATCGATGTGAGCAGCGTTCCCCGTGAGAGAAAAGATCCTCTCGCTGCTTGTAGCTGGAATGGCAAGGTAGGCTTTGGAGCGCTTGGCCAAACGGGGAAAGTGCTTCTGATGGCTGGCCCATCATCGCGGAGGGTGATCCATAGTGGGGATGTGGGGCAATAATAAATACTGCTGGACCTTCATCTACGGTGTTACAGAGCGCAGTACTTTCTTTGCTGGAATAAAGAAATCTTGCTCAAGCCGAGCTTTTTTCCTGTGTTCGGAAGGAGTGGGTTCCGGGCTCAGCCCATCACCTACAACAAACATTTTTATACATGAGGTATGTTCAAGACACTAGTAAATAAGTTTAATAGTCTAAAATCTTAATAATCATGCGTAAAATGCGTACTGCGCTTCTCACGTGTACCCACAACAGGCCTATGTTAAATTGCACTTATTACACATTACGCACCTGTTTCTGTGGGTCTCCATTATCCAGGAGCAGCAGCGTCTTCAGGTGGCTGTATACGGCTTCTGTTTTTCCTTCTGGAATAAACTTGAGGTGCTTGAAGCGTGGATCGAGCATACAGACCACAGTGGGGATTGATTCAGTTAAATTCTCAGTTGAGGTTGAAGCACGTTTCCACTCTCCACCGACTGCGTTCTTGAGGGCACACACGGCGGTAAGATCCGACTCCTGGACTCGGAGAATGGTACTGACCATGTTCATTATAACTGGATAAATAAGACAGTCCGACAAGCAATTCACCACACAATATGTTGCTCACCCAGAATCAGCGGGTGTTTTTTCAGATGATTGTACAAGGTGCTAGTACTTTTGTTGTACTTCAGAGACTTGTGTACCAGCCTCATCTTTTGTACAATATCTCCAAACGCTCGATGACAACTGTCTTTCATTGTTTGGCTGCGGAGTGGGGCCCTCGTTGTTTTGCGCCGCCATGTTGATCGTGTCAAAGTCACGTAGGGTCACGTACACACGACTGGTCGACTACACGAGTCGACTAGTTTGTGCAACCCCTACTACACAGTTTAGTAAAAAAAAGTGGATTTACTGTTGAGTTCCACTTTAAACTATAAACTGCAGTTTTTATAATACACTGCATTCCATATTATTATGCAAATGATATTTTTCTCTGATTTTGTCAATATCATAATTGTCAAGTCATCAGCCTTCAAAGAACAATTTGAATGTTATTGAACAAACCTCCCAATGATAACAGTATTTACTAAACAAAACAAAAAAAACTTGCACTGTTCCAAATTATTCTGCACAACAGTTTCAAACCATGTTACAGTTGTAAAGAACTGAAAATGATAATTTGTTTAGTTTTCAATTAGAACCATAAGCATATTACTGAAACCAAAAAAACTATTTCAATCCAAACATCTGTACAGGTCAAGTTACATTTAAACACAGGAGCCCTTATTTGACAGGAGATCCACAATTCTTGCGTGCATTGAACTTGAGTTTGTAGAGACTTTCTGTTTGAATTCCTTTGCAGGATGTCAGAATAGTCTCCCAGAGTTGCTGTTTGGATGTGAACTGCCTCTCGTCCTCATAGATCTTTCGCTTGAGGAGGCTCCAAAGCTTCTCAATAGGGTTGAGGTCAGGGGAGGATGAGGCCACACCATGAGTTTCTCTTTGTTAATGCCCACAGCAGCCGATGATGCACAGTATTCCTCGCAGCATGAGCTGGAGCATTATCCTGCCTGAAGATGATTTTGCTACTGAAAACATGGTTCTTTTAGTACCATGGAAGAATGTGGTCAGTCAGAAACTCCACATACTTCACAGAGGTCATTTTCACACCTTCAGGGACCCTAAAGGGGCCGACCAACTCTCTCCCCCGATTCTGGCCCAAAACATGACTTCACCACCTCCTTGCTGATGGCCGTCCACTAACCATCCACCACTCCATCCATCTGGACCATCCAGGGTTGCACGGCACTCATCAGTGAACAAGACAGTAAAAATTAGTCTTCATGTATTTCTGGAGCCGTTTATGCATAACTGCAGCCTCTGGAGGATCCTGCACCTTACTCTTCACAGGATTCCAGAGGCACCAGCAGCTTCAAATACCTGTGGTGCTCTGCTTAATAATGTGGAACGTCCTTCTTAAGTTGATTTTTCTTTAATTGGACTTAACTGGCAAACTAATTAGCACAGGGATCTGAGATTGATTTTACTGACCCAAAAAGCCCCGAGACACAACACCATCCACACAAAGCATTTTACTTTTATGACTCTTGAACACCATTTGCATAATTTGGAACGAGGTGCATCTCTCTTGTTTGCAGCTGCTCAACTATAAAGCAATCAGGTAGAGCCACTTGTAGCATTCACTACACTTAAATCTCATTACATCTTAATTTTCATCAGAATTGACCTATTCACCTGGAGTTATTTTAGCAATTATCTCACACAAGAATTCTGTTTCAGATTACCTTTGGGCAAAACAACACAAGAAGCTGTGTATCTGAAGTTGTGTTATAAGATTAATCTCCTGTCTGCCCTAAAGCACTGCATCAGAGGCTCCCCCTGTTTGCACAAAATGACGGTCATTTAAAGCAGACCCATTCTGCACAATCACTGTTAACCATGTTATAATAGTTTCCCCTAACCTTTTAGTCATCGTAAGCTGTATTTTGAGTAATTTGTGCATGTTTGAGCAAGCTTTACTTTACTGACTTACTGTTTTCACCACCACCAGCATGCGCACACTGCTCTGTACTCATTTGGTTCTTCAATTTAATTTTCTTAATCAGTGATACATGTAGGATTCGGCAGTGTTGCATAGTCATTTTGATATAAATGAAAACAAATCTGCTCCTCACTAGCTGATCTGCAGCTGTCCATCAGAGGTACCGACTCTGTTGTGACAATGCTTATTCACCTCCCACTGGATACCACAGTTTTCTAAAGCGGAAGTCTGCGGACTTGTTTCTTTAATCGATTTAGATGAATACCGTGAATACTGTAACATAATGATCTATGTCATAGATTACAGTTGTTGCAGACAGAGATCTTCTTTCAAGAAATACGCCACAGGAAAAAAAAAAAAAAAAAACAGGAAAAGGTGCGTGTATGCCTGAAGACATTATTGCTTTTCCTGGAGTGTTTCATATTATGGCATTAACCTACCTATCTCCCTGGAGTCAAGCAGGTGACACAATCAGAGCAGGATATAGGTCAGGCCTGTGGAGAGGTGAGCAGAGGCAGGCAGAACCTACATCCACTGCAGCTTCTGGGGTGACTGTAAGTAAGATGGCCGAAGTTCATTACTCACATTTGTTCTTTCTAGCTGTTTGAACAATGCTGTATGTTAAAAGTCTGACTTTTACCACTGTTGAGGGCAACCGTGGCTTTAAGAGTACCTCACCATTGTAATCTGACCCGTTACAGTGTTTCTGTGATGTCAGTGTTTCTCTGTTTAATGGTTGAAGGGTTTAACCAATAACAGTGAAGTGTGGATTTTCTGCAGAGGGCTTAAAACCATATAAAATATTTGGTGTACCTGAACTTTAAACTGGCGCTTTTTATTTAAATGCACAGTTTGCCTTTAGCATCTCCCCACCAAGCTGGACTATATTCATGAAAACGTCATTTGCATGTTCTCTAGTTGCAAATTTAAAACTGTGGAGCTTTTCAAGTGCACAAGTCGAGGGAACATACACCACACATAGAAGAGGATTTTATATTATTTTATACTGGAATTGTATATTACATTTAGATATTCCATCTCCTGTTGAATTATCGGATATAGACCACAGTGACATGTCTGAAAATATATATGTTTTTGTCTGAACAACCTGTGGAGGATTTGTCAAAAACAGTAGAACGGAATTTGGCCTCAATTTGACCCAAGTTGGAAAATGTTTCCCTGGTGCCGGCTGTTGCAGTCAGTGAATTACTTGAAGCTCTACAGTATCTCTTATGAAGCATTGAAGTCTATAATCCTCTTGGGACATGCAAAAAGCAGTTTGTGCATTGTTTTAGATATTGGGAAATGAGCCTGTTTGTTCCCCCTCTGCATTGTCCTCCTTACAGTTGGCAGCCTTAATCAACAGCAATGACGTTTAAACTTATGGCTACAGCAAGGCACTGGAGCTCCTCATTAATGAGCTACTGATTTTAGAGGAGTCAGGATTTTTTCTGCAAAAGCTGGGGAAAGCACTAAAAGGTACATTGCTTTGTGTTGTTGCTGACAATCTTGGTGCCCACAGCATAGGTGAGTTTGTCAAAAGATATGTGTGCTGAAAGACAAGATTTTCAAACACAATATGTTGCCAGTGGTTGCCTTAAGAATGGAAACTGGGCACAAAAAACAATTCCTTAACCTGTTTTGGTGTTAAGGGGAAGTGTGTACTTTCTGAAAAACATCCCACTTTCAAAGTCACAACATGTTTTCCTCCTGATATTGTACACGTTTTAATTGAGGGTATAGTCCTGGTTGAGATAGCTCTAATGTGGGATGTTCTCATTGGCAAAGAAGTATCTCTTTTGCCTCATTGTCATCACTGAACAAAGCAATTGTTGATTTTCCATATAAGTTGACTGTTAAAACAAAATCTATCATATCATATACCACCAACATATTCAACCAGAAGAACAATGCTCATGAAAATTGGCCATTGCTTAGATTAGGAGAGATTGTACTACTACAAGAACCATTATGGGAACTTCTTGGTAACTTAAAGGACATTGTAGAGTTGCTTATCTCTACTTTTCAAATTGACTGATCCATTGGATATTTGGTGTTTAAGATTTCAGAACTAGTCATAATTTAATGAGGTGTTCCAAGACACTAATCTGCTCCCTAAACATAATTGTACCAAGCATTACCTGACTTTAATACACTTTGGCATTGAAGCTAAACAGTTTTTGTTTTTTTTAAGAGAGTGGGTCGACATTATAGCTGCTTAAGCAACACTGTATATTGATGTCCCTGGTCTCGTGGCCTATCATCTCCATGATGATAGGCCTTGAAGTGTCAAATTTGTCCAACTTTTTTGTTTGTGCTTTATGGGAGGAAATCTCTGTTGTGGTTAAGAAGAAATACCCTGACAAGGATTCTGTTTGTGTCACCAAAAATGAGCTTTTCAATGGACTGAACTACAGAAATGGGATGATTCTAGCATATGGGTCCCTAGCTGGAATGCCATTTTACTATCATTGAAATGATTGTAGTTGAAAACAAGCTGTTTTTTATTGTTCGCAAGCAAGCCGCACAGTATCACGAACACTACGGGTCATACAAACTCTTAAATTGTCCCTCTAAGCAAGTCATGCTGTTTGAAGTTGATGAACTCTCTGATCCATATCCAGAGTACTTTCTTGGCATATATCTCAAAAGATATATGCATGTTTGTATGTACATGTTATTTATTTATTTATTTATTTTTTCCCACAGATAACATGGTGTGCTCAGATCCAGTTCAGCTGCTTGTTATCTTAAATGAAGAAAACAGCATGAGACTAATGCTTGATGATGGTGTTCCTTCAGAAAGTGTTGAAGAGCTTATTCAAGTGCATATTCAGTTGGAGGTTACATACAGTTGCAATACAAAGATGTGGACTTCGGAAGTACATCTGTTAATCTCACGTCTACTCAAGTTGTTAGAGACCTTACCGTGCTTAAAGTCATCGAGGTTCATCCACACAGTTGTGTTGTATCCAGTGGATGTCCCCGTTTTGCCGATGTTACCATCAGGTGCATATGGGGTTAATCCAGTGTCAACAGTGTTGTCAACACATTCAGAAGGTGAGGAGTCTTTTCCATGTAATTCTGATGATAACACTTCAGCACTTGCCATCAACATTGAAAACACAACTGAGCCCCAAACTGTTCCACATCCCTGTCTTCTCATATGACACTAGAATGGAGCTTCAGAAGTGGAATGCAGCCTATGCAAAGGACATGCTCTCAAACAAACACTTGCAGAATAAAGCTCTGAATTCAAAGCTTATCCTGAGGATTCTGACTTTGCTGATGTGGCTAAGGCATTGATAATGAAGCACCTGTATCGCAAACAATTTGAGTGTTCCAATGTAAACTTGTGGTAGAAGCAAAATCTCAAGGTTAAAATGGCAAGCTGTAGGTCAGTCCAGAAGTCACATGGGACATCTGCTGAAGTCAGTGTGAACTCTTTAAAATATAAGCCCCCAACCTCACAAGACCACCCATCTAAGAACATTAAAAAGCCATAAAGGATATAGAAGGCCTATTTGGAAACATGATTACCGGCCTTTAGCTGATTGGATTAGGCATGGTCCTGATTTTTCGTAAAACTCAGAACACCGAGGCAGCTGTTCAGCCCCACCAGGCTGCCTGACTTGATTGAAATGGTGGGCAGAACTGTCAGCACTCAGACTCTGGCATGTGCCAGACCTAGGACCCTAGGGGGGCTTGAGCCCCTGCCCTTTTTGAACCTGGAGCGTTTGTAGTAAAGACGAGTGACTTAACATACTGAACTAAACTCCATGATGAAGGGGAAAGTCTCCTCTCGGCTCTCCACTTGGCTCCAAATGTGGCGCTGCTGCCGAGCATCAGGCAGATGCTCTTCCCTGTTTTATCAGTTGGAGGTGATGAATGCGAATGTACCCGACATCACACGTTCCCTGTTAACATACATTACACATGGGTAAAGGACCGAAAAAAATTGCACACAAGCTGCTCTTTTCTGACTTGGAGTCCCTGCACTCTACAATCATGTGCATGTGCCTGCTCAGACTGTGGCTATAAACCACATTATGGAAAAAACTGTGGCTTTAATCTGCAGTATGGATAACATCATGGAGAAGCTTGCTGCCCCTGCAAAGACAAATGGATCGACATGGAGATCAATATGGATAAAGAGAGTAGTAGTGGGAAGTGAAATGTGGCTACTCGGTCCTAACCTAAACAACGCCAATCTTATCAGCTTTTGGCCTTCCTCATCTAGCACTGACCTCGAGCAAGGCCACTCCTGGAACAACAACTCCTCTCGTAGGACATGACAGTGAGATTCTCTTGCATTCTTTGCCTGAGTTATCGCATGCCTTCATTGTTGTATTGTGTTGCATTTTCACAGACAGGGGACTGAACACTTGCCCAGTGTAGGTCGGAGATAAGATAAAAACACATTTTTTCGTGCATTAAACTTTAACTAAATTCAATTCAATTTTATTTATATAGCCCAGAATCACAACAAGAGTTGCCCCAATGGGCTTCACAGTGAAAAACATGGAAACATAATCTGACATAGACATCAGCAAACACATTGTCCCATCCTCAGTCCCTCAATGAACACATGATCCTTGGTGCCAGAGAGCAAAAAACCCACTGGCGGGTGCATTGTGGGAAAATTCTCTCCAGACACTGTTGCCAACCAGCTGTCGCCATGTGGCACCTTCAGACCTGAGAGCTTTGAGGAACCAGTCACTTTATAAAGAGCAGGGTTCAGACGGACAGGCAAACATGTGGGGGGCTGGCCATCAGCACATTTGGGATGAGGGCTTCAACCAAGGATTGTGGGGGCACAATCCAGGTAGGTGGGGCTCCATCCAGACAGGTGAGTGGAGAGGAGTAGAGCTAAGGTCTGGTCAGCCTCTGCTCACGGGAGGACCTCTAAAACATCTGAAACATCCGAAACAGCTCCACTCCCCATGTGTCTGTTAGGCCCATCACATCTAACAGTATAACAATGAGAAAGTTTTTATATGAATTTTCTTTTCTCCTCTGCAGCCTCCTGGATAAGGACACAACTCACTGCTGGAGCCACAGAGCTGTTGGCTGATGAGATGCTCATGATTAATGAAATGGGTCAAATGTAAATGAGGTATTAGGTATGGGGCATGTGGCATTGAAAACTTCAGTGATAATAAAGTCTGCAAAAGAATCATGCTCATATTGAAATCATTATTGTGAATTGTGAAAATACAATTTTCTCAAGTGTGTGAGTTCTTCTATTCATTCGGTTGTTTCAATTTATATAAACTGCCTTTGGATGTGGATACATGCTCTGTGAACCTAATTTTTCTCTAATAGTTTTGTAGTTTTCTTAATGTCTGTGTCATTACAGGTTTTCACTCTGCAGGACAGGACGTTGAACCAATCAGACATAAGGCCCATTCTGCTCTTCCTCCTCCAGAAGACACATCAGACTGAGTGGCCCAAGTACACTGGGTCATGTCTCCACTGTCCAGGCTGACTGCAGAAGACCTGTGAGGTGTCTGGCTGTCTGCTGCTGTCCCTAATGTGTTCTAATAGTGATGTGTCCATGCAGTTTAGGTTTAACTTCTAATTTCCTGCAGAAGTGAAATTTTCATCTTAGCTGAGGATCACCTAAACAGCTTCATCAGTGAGGAAGTGTTCCCTGATAAATGTGGCTTTATATGACTTGGGCGACAGTAGCTCAGTTGGTAGAGAGTTTGTCTGAAGATTGGCGGTTTGAATCCCGCTCTTGACATAAACATCATTGGTGAGCGGTCAGATCCATTGACCCACAGGTTGGCTGCTGTGATTCCAGCTCCCACAGATGAATGCTGTCGTTCTGTCCTTGGGCAAGACACTTAACCCACCTCGCCCCCAGTGTCTGCGTACACTGGTGTGTAAATGGGTGAGTGGTTCCTTGTTGTAAAGAGCTTTGAGTGCCTTGAAAGGTAGAAAAGTGCTATAAGTGCTATACCGTGACTTTAACAAGTGTGTGAGACAAAACTGAAAACATATATAATTTGCTGATAATAAGTTGAATGTTTTTGACTCTATACTGATCGTTGATTCGTGGTGAAATTTGATGTCTCTTTTCATAGTAACTAATGACATGTACTACAAAAATGTACTATTATACTAGAGTTAAGCAATGGTATTCCACCAAATCATATTTTGCATAGAACATTTGTTCATTTTGTATTGTCACCTGCTTCAGTAAAAAGGGAACAACTATATGAGTGTACACTGATATACAACTCTTTTTTACTAACCTATTACTTAGTGTGTGTGTGTGTCTGTGTGTGTGTGTGTGTGTGTCTGTGTGTGTGTGTGTCTGTGTGTGTGTGTGTGTGTGTCTGTGTGTGTCTGTGTGTGTGTGTGTGTGTGTGTGTGCTGGGCTTAATGTTTGACTATTATGATAACCACAGAACTTTCTTTGATTGTATAATGAACCATCTTTTCCCAAAGGACAGATGTCTTTTATAAACTGACTTAAATGCATTCCCTGTATAATAGGATGGTTCATAAAATTAACTCGCATCAAATTTGGCAGATCACTTTTTGCCTTGTTCCAATTGATATTCTAAGCATCTGTGCCAAACTGTACCCACTTTACAGTGTGGAGTGGATAACACTGTTTTTAGTGGCAGGCTAACAATGGCCGTTAACATCTGCAACACCAAGGACTGGATGGAATAGTAATATACAATATTTATTAATATTTTAAACATAAAAAAGTGTCTGCACACGTCTCCAACACATGTTCAAAATTTCGAGCTGTCCCTTTAATAATTTCAAAATTGTGAAAAAGTGTGCCACCCCTAAATCTGCAGCAATTGACTATTTTTGGTACAGATACTTAGAATATCAATTGGAACAAGCCAAAAGTCGATCTGGCAAAATTTGGTGAAAGTTAATTTTATGAACCACCCTACTGTATAAATGTAATCCCTCATCATTTTAAAAATACTTCATTAATAATGCATATCTCATCACTGTCTTTGAAACTTTAAGGTAATTTAGCCTATTTTAGATGTATAAATATAGCTGTGTTGTTTTGCAAAAGTTAAACATAAGGTTCAGTTTTTAGCCATAAGGTTTGGATGAAAATTATTACAATAACAGTTTCATTTCTCATGAGTAATGTTTTGTTGCTGATCCGTGTGTGTAATCTGTGTGGTGCGTGTTGTTAGCAGTGTTATTAGCATTAGCGTTAGCAGTGTGTCTCTTGCTGGGCAATGGGGGCAGTTCCTTGGGCTAGACTTGCCCCATTTAACCAACAGCCTTGCAGTCTGCAGAGGCTATGTCAGGGCTGCAGCCTTCACAGCTGATGAAGGACACAGCCTTTTACAGGCTGCAGCCCTCAAATTGGGACATGGCTACAGTGTAAGCACTGTACAAACTTGTCTGTGAAACAGTCCGCCAAAACTACAACAGGAAATGTCTGGAATGTCTGCAGGAAACAGGCTTCACTTTTTGCAGACTTCAATGAATGGTGTACTAGATGCGTCTACATAGAAGCAATGTGAACTCAAATTGCTGATGATTTTCCATGGAGACCCTGTTAATGAAATAATAAAAGAACAGAAAAGAACAAATCTGTCATGTCCATAGACCGTATATATGAGTGAACTAAGCTAACCTGTTAGCTGCCGCGTGCCAAACAGGAAGTGCGCCAGGAGGCTCTTCTGTCTCCTTCTCTCCCTTTTTCCCATTGACTTACATTGGGATCTTATCGCCCCTCTCTCTGTACCTGCTGCACTGAGCCTCGTCATTCTGGTCTTAAATTATTCGTATGAACCCGCTCTACATCATCCATTTTTCATTTCACGATCTTGTTCCTAAATCAAGATATGAACATAAATAATGGACCAATCAGACATCTTCATTCCCCGAGGTCACTGCCGCCTAGCGTGAGCAAGAGGTTTGATTGACAGTTAGCTCGTTTCGCTGTCCTTCCCACTTTCCTGCACCAATTGAATATTTTTGAACTAAAATGACAAAATATCTCAAAAAATTACAATAGCTAACATTATTAGAATCTTAACTAGCATAATTTTACTTAGCATAAAGTAAAGTGAATTTCGTTAAATTGCGACTCTATTGTTGGCAGTCTGTAATTAAATGGTTTGTTTGTGTTAAATATGTGAATGAAACAAAGCACAACTCCAGGTATGTGTGTGACGAGGAAATACATAAAACATAACATACATCAGAAAAGAGCATAATATGTGCTTTAAAGCTCCAAAATAAATCCAATATATTCCAATTGAGAATAGATAATTGTAAAGATCATACAATTTGAATTTAGGTGGTTTGCACTTGCACTTCAGTAATGGTAAAGATAAACCATGTACATTTTCTAGAGGAGTTTTTTTTTATTTATTTATTTTTTTATAAAATTGTTATTGCATGTTGATTTGAAGTTCCACAGTGTTATATAAACATATATTTTCATTTATTCTGTTTTTTTTCAAGCTTTTATCTCCCCCCAGAAAACTACCAAATGCATCTTTAGAGTGCTTGTTGGTCTAGTTTAGATCTAGATTTTAACCACCATCACATACTATTCGAGGCTGAACCATTACCCTTGAACTGTGTAACAAACTTGCCTTGAAGCCTGTCCCCTATCCTGAGGGTCTCTGAATAGCAAATACTCTACAGTGACTGTGGCCTCTGCACAGAAGAGCTTTTTGAATGATGACATAACTGATGATTTCACTATGAGAAAAAACAGATGAAAAACATTTTGAGTTATATTTTCCTTTAGTCTTTTGGATACATTTGTGAAATATTAGTTTTTGAAGTCTTAGTGAACTTATTGAATGTTATATTGCTGACAGTTATTTGTGTCTGTTGTGTTTTGATTTATTCATGTATTAAATATAATGAATAAAAGTTTATATTCGAAGGCTGCTTCTGCTCAACTGCTTGCGGTTTGCAGAATTGGCTGGAGGCCCTCCCTCCCAAACAGATTTTTGCTTAGGGCCCCAAACATGTTAGAGCCAGGTCTATGATATAATCTATGCAGGGGTTTCAAAACAGAATATGTCTGAATATGTGAAAGGGTCCTCAGACTGTTGCATATAGAAGGAAGCTGAAATCCGTAATTACTACAGCTCCTATATGTTTCATTAGCACCTTTAATGACGGGATAATCAGCTATAAAACCTGTTGGCAATGACCTATTTCCAACTTTTAACTGCCATGCTAATGGAATTGTGCTCGTGAAATCTTTGAAGTCAAATCTGTTTAGTTAATTACGTGGGTTAATTATGAGATTGTTTGTGCTAAAGTGTGATGTTTATTCATGACGCCTGAGTGAGGCTTTGGGGGGAGAGATTATGTCAGTCTGGGACCTGCTCACCCACACAACACAGACATAAACTCTGCTTTTAAGTCATTATATGTTAATGTGTCTTTAAAGGGTACTGTGTTACTTCTCTAGTGTTTATTTCATTGCGGGAGTTTTTAGTGCTTAAAAATACCTTGAAAAACATACATTCTTATTGTGATTAGTGTAGTCTTTCCACAGATCTGACCCGTAACTGCCTGGATATAGATATGTTTAATTTTTTTTTTTTTTTTTTCTGCATTCCAGGGAAAGCAATAACATCTCCCTGGAGACAAACATGTAGCAGACCCTGCATCAGAAAGGATCCATAGTGCACCTTCAGTACGGGGTGTGTGTTGACAATAGAGCTGACGATAGGCCAAACATGTTACTGACAACATGTGCAAAATGTTCACAGAGCTGCATTGCCAAAACTATATAAAACATGACTCTTTTCTCTGGTTAACAGGGCAACATCCATAACTGGATGAAAGTTTCTAAAGGGAAATTATTATTCTTTCACAAAAGAATAAAAAAAACCTCCATTCTTCAGTCCCAAAGGCGTGACTGTTGTCGTTTAGATGAACTGATTAAAACTTAAAAAATAAGATTGATGTGACAAGTTTGTGGAGCCGATCTCTAACAAATAACTAATAAAGAAACTGCTGTTTTTGAGTTAACAATCTGTCTATCTTTAAGCAGTGCATGCACTAAATGTTTAAGTAGTCTAAGGTCAATTTTAGGCGGCACGGTGGCTGAGTGGCAACACTCAGGCCTCACACAGCAAGAAGGTTAGGGTTCGATCCCGGGTCGCCCGGCCTTTCTGTGTGGAGTTTGCATGTTCCTCCCCGTGTCTGGATGGGTTTCCTCCGGGTACTCCGGTTTCCCCATCAACCCAAAACATGCCCGCACCCCTATGAACTAACATCAAGGACCATGTTGTCCACCCTCCTGTGGGCTCACCACCTGCAGAGGGGTTCATAGGGGGGTCAGGTGCTATGAGTATTGGGCAGCACGCTGCCCCCGCGACCCAGCCGGATTAAGCGGGAGAAGATGGATGGATGGATGGATGGATGGAGGTCAATTTTACAAGTTAACAAACTGTCCATCTTTAAGTAATACACTGCCTGGCTAAAAAAAGTCACCACCTGGATTTACCTAAGCAAATAGGTATGAGGTTGCTGCAGTTGGTCAGGTCGAGGTGAGGTCAGCTGACTACCTGAATATACTGAATGACCAGATTATTTCGTCAGTGGATTTTTTCATTCCTGATGGCACAAGCATATTCCAAGATTACACTACCAGGATTCATTGGGTTCAGATTGTGAAAGAGTGGTTCAGGGAGCAGGAGACTTCATTTTCACACATGGTTTGGCCACCACAGAGTCCAGACCTTAACCCCACTGAGAATCTTTGGGATGTGCTGGAGAAGACTTTGCACAGCGGTCAAACTAAAGTAATTAAAGTACTTTTACTTAAATAGATTTAACCCTTATAATGTATTAGAAAGCTGCACACATCTTTAGTGTTAGCGGGTCAAATTTGACCCATGATTTATCTCAGCCTGAAAATACTTAAAAACACTAGCTGTCATCCAATATTGTTTTTCACCTCATAGCTAACTTAGTATGCATTCATATCCATGGAAACACAGTTTTATTTATTTATTTTTTGGCTCCACAGGCCTTTTATCTTACAATATACTACTCGTTTTCAATTCCAAAAACAGTTTAAATTGACTAATTATATTTCCTATAGTGATAAACATATACATACATATTGTGTGTACTATATTATGTTTGTCACCCCTGCATACACCCCCTTCAGCCGACAAACGAAGGCAGAAAGACTAAGCATCACCACCTGGCCTGACGACTGCAGGTCTGCTTAGCTTTGAACAAAAGCAGTGGGAAGTTTTCCACTATGAAGACCTGGCTACATTCACAGATACAGTACTGTCTTACATCAAGTACTACAATGGTATGGTCACTGCAGAAAAGAGCATCCAGGTGTTTCCAAATCAAAAACCATGGATGAATAACCAGGTCTGCACGCTTCTCTGGGCCCGTGACGCAGCCTTCAGATCGGGTAACCGCGCATTATACAGCACCGCTCATGCCAATCTGAGAAGAGGCATCACGGCCGTCAAAGCAGACCATAACTCAAAAACCCCCGGCGGGTGTGGCAGAGCATACAGTCCATTACTAACTACAGAGGCTGTGCTGCGACACCAAGATACTCAGATGTGGCACTGGCAGAGGAGATGAACTGCTTCTTTGCCCGCTTTGACTCCCAGGCACGGCACTCAGATGCACCAACCCAACCTCCACTACAACCCATACCAATCTCCAGCACCCCCCACTCAATCTTGAGGTGGAGGATGTGAGGCGGGTGCTTCGTGCCGTTAACCCAAGGAGGGCTACAGGCCTGGATATAGTACCAGGGAAAGTGCTCAAGGCATGCCCTGACCAGCTAGCACAGGTCTTCACTGACATTTTGAACCTGTCGTTGAAACAAGCAGTCAGCCTAGGTTGCTTAAAATCTGCCAACATCATTCCGGTCCCCAAAAAATCACCCACAACCATCTCAATGACTTCTACCCTGTAGCACTTAGCCCAGTCATCAGTGGCAGCTGGTGGTTAAATTTTTTTGGGGGGTGCATAAGTCAAAATTATAAATATGTATTATAAATATTTTTAGTAAACATTTTAGTCACTACTGGCTAAACTTTATCTAGAGCACAATGAACAGCCAGGCGCAAAGTTTACGCAGCAACGCAACCTCATGCAACTGCTCAAACCCAACCCCAACAACACAACGTAACACAATGTAACACAACATAACACAACGTAACACACCGCTCACAACCAGCCCCATAAGGTCATGAAAATGCAGCAAAAATGAGGCTCTGGTTATAGGACAGCATCAGCGCCGCTCCTACAGCACACGGCAGAACACCGGAGCGGCCCCGTCGCTCATTCATTTATGCATTTACCTGTGAACACTATAACACTGTTTAATGCGAGATTTGCCCCAAACAAACAAAAACAAGCCTCTTACTTTCTCCAGAGAACTGATGCAGAGTGTGTCCTCTACCCGCTGCCCTGCTCGTTCTGTCTCCAATATGTCCTCGTCCACTCTGGTTCACGAGACAAGGTCCTGGAGCCGAGTGCACGAGCTGGTTCTAAAACTCGTCTTAATCCCAGTCCATATTAGCACCAGGGCACCGGGTGCACTTAAGCTCTCTGCACTATGCCCAGGTCAAACTTTTATGGCCAGAACCAACAGGGCAGCGAGTGACTTCCCCAGCTCCGGCAGCGAGTGCCCCACCGGCGGCGGCGAGTGCCCTAGTCCCGGCAGCGATGACCCCACCAGCAGCGGGCGTCTGTGTCAGTGTGTCCCGTGCTTTAGGTCTCTCCTCCTGCTCTCCTGTGTTTCAGTTTAGGCGAAAGTAACTAGCGGCCATAGCTCACAGCTCTGTAGGTCTCCATCCATTAGCCTGTAGGAGTAGCATTAGACTGTTGGGCTGAGGCGGGACAGAACAGCTGAATCCTCATAGGTCAGACTTGTGGTAATGTTTCTAAAGACCTATCACTTGATTTGAGTGCGCCCCCACCCTGCACAATAGAACGTTTTTCAGGGGCTGCAATGCAAACTAATGGGCAGAAGCAACGTAATGACGTCAATTTGTCTGAATGTTTCAGGCCCCTTCATAGACCTCCATTGGGGCACAGAGACTGTGTGCACTCAAATGCAAAAGACATGACTCAAATACAGTGATATGAGCACATTTAACATGATAAAAATGTCTATGCAAATACACGTTCAATGTTATATATTAAACATATTAAACACATAGCCTAATATAAAATAACTTTATAATTTATTAATTATTATTTTTTTTAATCAAGGTTAAGTTAGGGAGTGCGCCCTCTATTCACCAGCCGCCACTGCCAGTCATCACCAAGTGTGTTACATGTCTCGGAATGATGGGCCAACTCATTCGCTGGTGCAACATATATAATTATTATATTTTATTGCAGGATCTGCAAAAGATATAACAAAAGCTCAATACAGGAGATCACTTAATGCAGGGACGTGCACAGGAATTTTGAGGGGCTGTTGCTCTGACATGAAGAACGGGCACACCACCTGCCAAACTTGAATGAACTGCAATTAAACTTCCTAGTTTTATTTTCCCTGCAATTCTGGCATTTCCCAATAGATGGCGCACTCTAGATACATTGATACATAAAACCAAATTATCCATATGGGCCCATGACTCAGTGCCCAGGGGTAAAATTATATGTTGAACACGTTTTCCTCACTCATGGTCCGAACACCTTCCCATAAAGCGCTGCGGTCAAGTATATATCTAGTGTGCCTCACACTTCTCTTTGTACGGTGGCCGCCGCATCTCGTCTTGTACGGTGTGGACACCGGACGTGAATCGTGTCTTGTCGCGTATGATGCGTGGACTGTGCTTCCTGATGTAGTCAGACCAGACCGTCCATCCATCTGCTCCTGGTCTGGCCCTTCCATTAAATTTTAACCCTTTGTGGCCCTCAAGCCAAAAAGTTTGCCCAACACTGCGTTAGAAGTTTACAAAACTGAACTTTTGGCGTTGGCTACTCCGCAAACCGTGGCTCTCCGCGGGGCTTGTGGGTAATCTCTTTTTACTTTGCACGCACAAGTAAACAGAACTGAGCCCCTCCCTCCAGACTCGCACTCACGCGGTGCCCTAATGTAAGTCAATGAGGCGACTATTTTATTTTCAATTTCAAATCTAGGCATAGGCATTTTCATACATGAAAACCTGTATGCTTCGACCGATAAAAAAAAAAAAAAAAAAAAATATATATATATATATATATATATATATATATATATATATATATATATATATATATATATATATATATATATATATAAATTCCCTGGAAGGGCAACTTCAGTTAAGAAGGCCAGACGAGCAACCCCCCTCTGCGCGTCCCTGACTTGATGCATGCTCTGTGCTGCTCTCACTGACTGTTCTTCTACCCGAAATACAAACCAAGTACTTTAATCCATGTACTACCAGTACTTAAAACTAAAACTAAAACACTGGTTCTGAAAACCAATCACATTGCTATGTAAAAGTTCTGAACAGTTTTACAGCTTGCACAGAAAAAAAAAAAAAAACATTTAAAATTGCTTTAAACCACTGTTTTTACAACATTTTCAATCACTGTCTTAGTACTTATGAATTTTATGAATTGTTCTTACCAACTGTATTTATTCTGTCTTGACCATGAATTAACTGAAAATTACTTATTTAAACCAAAAATACACTCTAGTATCTTACTGCACTACCATTAACACAAGTCCATACATGCCCTTTAACCTCTTGAGACCCTGTGGCCCCATACGAGGACATTACATTTTGCCTCATTTTTGCACCATGATTTTCAATTATTTTAAACTTTCACCTGTAATCAACTAAAAACCTCTACAGCAGCTCCCGAAAGTAAAAAAAAAACTGCATGGTAAAGTTTAGATGCAAAATTTATGAATAAAACCAATGTATTTATGTACAATAATGTCTCTTCATGTGTCTTAATGTCTCTTCATTTGGCATTAAAGCATCAGGAAATGTCATGTCCTCGTTTGAAGACATTGGGACTATGTTATATTATTGATTGTACATGTTGTTAGTTAAACTTGGGAATATTTAGATGAGTTTACAGTTATAAATTGCTGGACGTTTCTGCTGCTATAGGGAAACTGCTGCCTGTCTCCACTTTTTGCACCTCTACTTTTTTTGTAACGATTGAAAACCAGAAAAAATTAAAACTGTGGACCACATTTTCAGGCCTTTTTGTGTGTTTTTAACCTCACTGCTGAACCCCAACCCGCTCACGGTCGACCTACGTCACATTTGGCAGGTTTAGGGCTTGAAATAAACAGCTAATTGCTGTTTTTTTTTTTTGTAATTTATTTATACATTTTAATGTTTTTACATTTTAACCAATGGTGTCATACAGAAGACTTACTTAGTAGGTCCTACTTATCCCAAATAGCAAGAAGAAATGAAAAATGGACACCAGACAAAAGCTCGGGTCTCAGGAGGTTAAGTTAGACTTGACCCACTCGTGTAGTACATATAATTAACACTGAAACTCCATTTTACATGTCTTTCTTCCAGTTAAATATTCATACATTGCTCTTGTTTTTCTTCTCAGCACATAAAACAAGCTCTTTTAGCTCATGCTAACTGAAACTGTACTCTAGTCACCCACCACAGTCACCACTGAGAGACGTCTACCATTTTGAATGCAAAGCATGGTGACGGACTCGTCACAAATTCAGAAACTTAAAAAATCATGTTTTTAGCTTAACAAAAGTTACTCTCAAAGGCACAAAATACATTTTACTACTGTGATATGTCATCTGTGTGTTGATTTTAAACCAGCGTACCTGCAAAAGATATAACAAAAGCTCAATACGGGAGATCTCTCACTGACTGTTCTTCTTTTACCCAGGTGTCATTTACAGCAAAAGCACCAAGTGCCCTCTGCTTGTGATGATAATTACACTTTAAAACACACAGTCCGCAAAATAAAGTAAATTAACATAAACAGTATTTATTTCTTATAGTTTTCAACCTTAGTAAAATAACTTTTATGAGGGGCAACCTTTTTAATGTTTCTAAATTCACATTGTGCCACAAGTGCTTTGAGAAATTGGTTCTAAGTCACAGCAAGAATGTCTCTCCCCCACTCTAGACCCGCACCAGTTTGCATACCGGCCAAACAGATCCACTGAATTAATTAATTAATCATTGCATCTATATAGCGCCATTCAAGAGACTCAAAGCGCTTTACAGTTCATTATTCATTCACTCCACACTCTGTGGCGATACCACCATCATCACTCACACACACACACCATTTTCATACTAGGTGATGTGGGTGAAGTGTCTTGCCTAAGGCAAGACACTTCACACTGGAACCTGGAATTCCCAGTGGTCTCCCATCCAAGTACTAACCAGGCCCGGCCCTGCTTAGCTTCTGAGATCTGATGGGATCAGGCTTTGACGAGCCGGTAAGGCCACACTGAAGATGCAATAGCCACCGCCCTCCACTCTGCTCTGAACTACCTGGAGAAATGAGGGAGCTATATCAGGATGCTCTTCATTGACTACAGCTCAGCTTTTAATACAATAATACCGGACATCCTGATCCCCAAGTTAGCCAAACCGGGGCTCTCACCATCCACCTGCTCCTGGATTAAAGGTAAAAGGTGAAACTGGGTCCCCACCTATCATCCGTCAGCACTCTCAGCACCGGCCACCCCAGGGCTGTTTCTCTACTCGCTCTACAAACAACTGCAGTCCCACCCGGAAAACATCATTGTCAAATTCAATGACGACACCCTGCTGATAACAGGGGGAATGAGGCGCCCTACAGAGATGAGGTCCTGAAACTTAGCGAGTGGTGTGCAACTAACAACTTGGCACTGAACATCAACAAGACTAAGGAACTCATCCTGGACTTCCGGCGGAACAGAGCCTCCCCTGCCCTCCTGTCCATCAACGGAAAAAGTGTGGAGCGAGTGGAGTCCTTCGAATTTCTTGGGGTTCACATCTCTGCAGACCTCAGCACTGGTCAAAAAGGCCCAGCAGCGGCTACACTTCCTGAGGGTGCTCAGGAAGGAGCAACTAAACACAAGCCTTCTACCATTCCACCATTGAGAGCCTGCTGACTTCTCCTGTGTCAGTGTGGCACTCCAGCTGCACAGATGCAGACAGGAAGAGACTGCAGAGGGTGACCAACATGGCACAGAACATTATTGGCTGCCCTCTGCCATCCATATCCACCATCTACAACTCCTGCTGTCTCAGCAGGGCGAGGAACATCATAGAGGACAATACTCATCTTGGCTTCCATCTCTTCAACCTGTTGCCTTCTGGCAAGCGCTTCAGGTCCATTCCAGCCAGAACAAACAGACTCAGGAACAGTTTCTTTCCCAAAGCTGTCACCACACTAAACTCAGGTTTGCACTGAGAACTGATGTTTTAAAGTGTCATCGCCATTCTAATGCTGATAGCCACTTGGACTCAAGTAGACTGTAAACTGTCAATTTGCACTGTCGATGCCTATGTCACCTCTGTCCATGTACTGAAAACTACAGTATTTTCACTGTCAGTGCCAATGTCACCTCTACAACTCTAAAGCTGCTAGACACTTTAATCTCAAGTCTGTTTTACTGTTATTTGTCTGTCTGTCTGTGTACCCCTGGTTGGTTTTGCACAAGTTTTATTGTATACTAGCTTATATGTAGCAGTTAGTAGTCGTACAGTAGTTTTATTATCCTATTATTTTATTATACTGCGCTGTGTGCACTTTGAAGGAGCAGCTTCACATCTCATTATACTATGTATAATGACAATAAAGGCTTTCTATTCTAATCTATTCTTTGTTACTTTCCACCTGTCTTATCAGAACTATGGCCACAGTAATTCTGTAGCCTGGCCTGCTAAGACTGCAAACATCGCATTACTCCCTTTGTTCTTAATAAAAGCTCAGAGCAGTAAACCTTCAGCAGTGGCACAAACTATAATGATTACAACTTCAAATAAATTGTCCACAGCATGTGGAAACAAAAAACAAAACTCAAAATTGTGTATGGTGTGGCTGGGTGATAAAATATACAACCGTGTTAAATCATAATAATAAAAAAAAAACTGCACCAGTGCATGTCTATTCAAGGGAAAGGTCATTCTTTTAAGAGTCTAAGACCCTTGTTCTCGTCTTTCCATCCTCAAGACCGATCACCACTTTCTGAATTAAGTCAAAAGTGTTGGCCAATGCTTTTGGATATTTAAGTGCAATGCATACATCAGTCCAAAAAGTATGATATGCCTATCAGCCAGAGAAGAAATATCGATCACCATGTTGTCCTCAAGGACCACTGCAGTTCTTGAGGGACACAAGATTGGCATGTCTGTTTCACTGGATGTGATTGTGAGGAGGCCCACGGCCAGATCTTGAACATCAGCTTCATCGGTTGACACAACCTAAAACAAAGACCAAACAATGTTATAGCTTAAATTGAACAAACAGGAGAGAGGGAAGGGACAGCCAGGAGAACAAGAGACAGCAGCAGGGGAGAGGAGAGGCACATAAAAGAAGAGGGGAGTGGAGACATGGGAAAAGGAATCAGAAAAGCAGAGACAGAGGAAGGGAGAAGCAAAGGGAGTAGAGAAAAGAAAGAGAAGGGGAGGAAGAGGGGGTGATGAGCATCAGAAGAGCAAGAAGATAAGGGAAAGGCAGCAGAGAAAAGAGGAAAGTAGAAGACAGTAGGGGGAGAAGAGAGGATATAGGAGAAGTGGACAGAGAAAAGAGGGCAAAGGCAGGGGAAAGAAGACAAAAAGGAAAGGCAGAAGAGACAAAAGGAAACAGAGAGAATGAATAAGGGATGAGAAGGGAGATAAGGCACTGGAAAAAGAGGAGAGGGAGAAACAGTGAAAGGAAAGGAGACGGGAGAGACGGAAATGAGGGATAATGAGAAAAGAGAGGCAGGGGAGAAGACAGAAGGACAAGAGAGGAGACTGAAATGAGAGAAGACACTGAACGGACAGGAAAGAAGAGAAGGGAGATAAAGAGATGGAGACAGGAGAGAAGAAGGGAGGAAAAGATGGGAGGGGATCAGTCAGTATCAACAACACTTACATGCCATGTCTTGAAAAATTTGAGTCTTCATCACAGAGGTAGATGGGCAGAGAGCACAGAACCAAGGACCATTTAGCATGGACATCTGCAAAAAAATAAAAAAGGTAGGACAGGGAAGACAGGGATAGACTGAGCAGGAGAGATTGAGGAGAAAGGTGACAAAGGCAGGAAAAAAGAGAAGGGGGTGGAGAAGGAGAGAAAGAGTAGGAAATCAGTTAAAGGGGAGAAGGAGAGGGAATACAGGAGCAGAGACAGGAAAGATGAGAATGATTACACGGTACTTACCAGGCGATCATAAATGCTGAGCAGACAGCCTAAGACATCAGACATTTTACCCAGACCAGATGCTTTTGTCCTCAGAATGCTTAGAAGACGTGCAAGATGTTGGTCAAACTTAGCGTAGAAATGTTTTTTTTAGATTCATATTCGTTATTTTGTGAAATTCTGCACAAAAGACAGAACACGTATTATAGTTATTTATTATACTTGAATATTTTAACATTAATACTCAATGAGATAAATGTACATTTTACCTGCGACTCCATTTTAAGCACAGGCTAGCGCTCCAAGATATTGACTCACTACATTTAAAATCTGAAGCCGCATCTCCTCCAAGGTAGCATTATTTTCACCTTGGGCGAAATTTTGCAGGTAGTTCACCTCTGCTCTTTTGGGTTTTTGATGTTGGTGTGTGGAGGTTGGTGGTTCGGGTTGGCCCTGCTTCTCTAACCAGAGTTAACAGCTTCTTGTAACCCAGCACACCTCAATTTATCACGATAGTTTCCCATCTTATAGGCTTTGCCAGATAACTGTTATGCCATCCATCCCACCCAGCCTTTGCACCTCGCTCTCTGAGGCAGCGGTGTTTGGTAACCAGTGTTTGTGCTACTTTGTCAAACTCTTTGTCAGAAGGATATGCTTTAAAACTATGGATCTCGCTGGCCAAATTCTGTAGTATGTCATGTTTTTGTGCTTTTGTCAGTTTTACTGCATTTTTAGATTTCTCATATGTCACATTTCCTTGAGCAAGTATGAATTCCACCGCATAAAAAAATGCAGGCACTGGGGACATGTTAGGCCATCCCTGAGTGCGTGCGCTTCAGCATTAGAGTATCATCAGATGCTATTGAACTTATATCACTTTCGTAATGTGAAATCTTACCATCCACCTCTGTGATGATGACTGAAACTACTAATTTTGATAGAAGTTCCTCTATATCTACAAGTGAACAAAGGTGTGTGTCAAAGTCTGGATCTTCATATGAAAGACTAAAGTCAAAGTTCATCTTAGAATTTTCTTTTATCATTGTTTTAAACTCTTCTACTGATTGTGGATGAGCAGACAGTGTCATTTTTCTCACGAGATCAGGGGAGGTATGAATGTGTTGAAAACATTTGGTAGCCATTTCCTATGGTAAAAAAAAAAGAAGAGTTTATTATGGTGTATTTAAAGTAATCAATTTATGGAATGTTAATTAAATTAAATTAAATGCAAATTAAAGAACAAAAATGATGGAGGACAGAATTACATAAATGGAAATAAATAAATACTAGAATAAATGTTGGAATGTTTTAAATGAAATGTGAATAATAAGTAAATAATTAAATGTGTAAGTAAATGCACACAAGCATTCAGGGGATTAAGAAGATCAAATATGCTTGATGTTTTTACACCAATTAACCATTTTCTTTACGTTTATTTATTTATATATATTTTTAATTATTTATTTATACATTCTTTTTTACTCATTATTCACTCATTCTTTATTCAGTTATTAATTTCTACTTCTAAAAATACTCCTAATTCTAAGCTTCTTCAGTATGAAGCAAATTGGCATTTTATGAGGAAGTTAAAGGGGCATTCTGGAATTTTGGATATAGGACCTCATTTACTAGTGAGCCAGAGTGTGGAGACAATTTTTATTCAATTCATCCAGTCCTTATATTTGCAATTGACACCGAGTCGAGGTTAGCGGATCTGACTGAAAACACTAAAAACAGTCTTATCCACTCCACAAAGCACCCGAAGCAAATGTGTTATTATGCCAGACTATCGATGTAAATGTCTGCGTTGATAATAATTTAAGTAAAACCAACCTTGCATTTGAAGGATTTAGGTCTCAGCAGCAGCAGCGAGTTACTGATACACCCATCTGCAGGTAAACTCACTCGCCGGAGTCTGTTTACCTGTAGCTGCCGTAGCAGTACGTAGAGCGGAGGACGACGATGAACAAATGCGGTTTACCAGCAAACCTGTACGAAACTGAATACACAGATGAAGTGTTGAGAGAGATGGATACTCAAAGGGCTGAATGAGAGAGAGCGTCTGTAGAGAGTCTCCGCTGAAGCTGCTGCAGAAATCCGCGACAGAAGAACCGGAGATTGGCGGTGCCAGAGTGGAAACTGCATAAAATATAGTGTAAGTCCTCGGATCAGCGCCTCCCGAAAGATGATGTGCATAACGGAGCACCAGGAAATCTTCCCATTTCTCAATCACAGAGTGCTGGAACGCCGGATGGCACCGCAGTCGTTTTCAGAAAAGGCCTTATTTTGGACTCTGTGAAGTCGTCTGAACTGAAATGATCACTACAGACCACCCGGGAACGTAGTCGGTGTGTTCGTGTCCAGCAGCAAGAAGCCAGAGTTTCATTCTTTCAGGATCTTTTACTGGAAAGTGGTGAAAACTTTGTTTTTCATCTTTGGGCTTTATTATCGCAGTTGGTAAATGCACACTGATTTACCCTGTTGCCACGTCGTTGGTTTATAATTCAATGATCGATCGAACTGTATTAGGACGAGCGACAACAAGTGTGTGGCGATTCTCTGTAGAAGTGAGTTGGTTACATCACAAATAAAGAGAGCAAAGTAAAATTCTGCTGCTGCTGAGCAAATAGTCCCTCAACATGCGACGATTCATGTGATTCAAGTTGAGTTTTACTTCAAACATTATTCTATCAACACAGATATTTACATCGATAGTCTGGCATAATAACACATTTGCTTCAGGTGCTTTGTGGAGTGGGTAAGACTGTTTTTAGTGACAGGCTAACAGGCGCCGTTCAGATCCGTTAGCCTTGCCATAGTGACAATTACAAATAAAAGGACTAGATTAATTATTTTAATTTGTCTCCACACATCGGCTACACTCTGGCTCACTAGTAAATGAGGCCCTATGTCCAAAATTCCGGAATGTCCCTTTATGAACGTGCCCTCATTGTTACGCTAGTTTGTTGCCTTGACAGACTCACTACCACAGTGAGATCTCCGCCGAGGGAACACTGATCTGTGCCATTTTTTAGCTTCTGACAGTATTCCACCACCTCGAGCAACAGACTTTAGTTTCAAACATGCTGGAGTTCCCCTTTAAGAGGAACGCAGGGCAGATGCAACAACAGCTCAACTCTAGACTACAGTTTGCATGCACGCATTGAAAAGAAATTCCTGAATGCATTACAACGTATAAAGCAAAAAAGACCACACACAACAACACACATCTTACTGTATATCAAGTTCATTACCAGTTGTGCACTGTGTGCATTATTTAGATTATCCTCCATGTGACTGAGTAACAATGGAAGGCAGCAAAGCGTAGTGTCACCAGACGAGATCTGAACAGACCTGGATCGCCTCAATGCGGAGCTTTGTCCCTCACTTTGGTCTGACAATGGAGATACTCCCTAAGTCCAGGCTAGACTTTAATCCGGAGTGCAGCGACACCTCCGCCGGCACTGCCGGACTGCCAGATTGCACAGCCTGCTCCTCCGGACTGCACGGCCTGCACCGCCCGACTGCATGGCCCGGACTGCACTGCTGGACTGCAGGGCTTGCGGCCTGAGCTTCTCTCACTACTTACTCTGGCTTACCTAACTCCGTGGAAAGCACTGCAGTCAAACTCAAACAATAAATAATTCATTTAAAGCTTAATCCTTTTGCTATGAGTCCACAATGTGCTCAATTCATGTCTATACATTCAATGACATTCCTGTTTATCTGTGGTTTGCTTTGGGTTCGGTTTGACTCAAACAGCCATTACCGGGCATGATTAAACCTGTGGCCCCTCTCGGCTCTGCTTGGCCTATACTAAGCGATGTTCGTCTGTATAAATGTTCCACGATGATAAAATGCACATTTAATGAATGAAAGAAATGTAACGTACTTACCAAATATGAAGCCAAAGTCAAGAACTTTTGGCTGCTCAAAACGTGTGCACTGAAGCCAGTGGTCCAAGATGGCCAATCCAAACTCGTGAAAAGACTGGGGTACATAATTTACGCATGTGACGTCACACGAGGTCCTGTTAAACATTTTGAGTTCAAAGACATTTTGAAATGACTGACCATTGTCACATCAAAACTGGAAATTTGCTCAAATGCCCCAAATATTTAGAGTGCATTCAAAATGTTTCTTTCTGCCCATGTTTCTTTTAATCACATATAAATAAATGCAGTCTTTTGAAGTAACTGTTAAGCAGCATCACGCACATTTATAAAGAACAGAAAGTAAATAAACAAGAAAACTAGATGAAGTCCTTGATAATGTCAGATGTTGCTGAATCAAAGAGCTGAAGGATGGACTTAGTCTAGACAAAGCCCCAATAGACTGAGCGAGGTCATTTAAACAAACACACTCCAGTAACAAGGGGAAGGGAGTGTCTTATACTCTGTCTTACCTTTTATGAACTTAAAAATCCAATCCTTCAGTGAATTTTAATGCTTAAAGGGAAGGGATGGGAAGGACTACTGCTCAGACACCAAGGCTACGTCCCCACATGCTTCTACACAACAATTCTCCATAAATATATTTATAAAAAAATATATACAAAACTGTACACAGCAACTTGACAAACCTGATGTGATGTGCAGTATCTTCATTAACAGGATGAACGCTCTGAAGGGGGAGTGATTTAAGGCAGAGAGCAAAGGGAGGGGAGTCTCAAATGGAGTGTTAAAGACACAAGTGAAACTTAGAAAAGGTGTCAATACAATTTTTGTTTGTTTTTTGGGAGGTCAAGGGGGTTAAAACCAGTAAAGGGTTGGTGATCCAAATATTTAATGTGTTAGCAGTTAATACCACATAGAAGTAAAATACCCCCATTAAAAAACAAAACAAAAACATAATAATAATAAATCTAAAAATAAATAAATAAAAACTTTGCAGAACTTTGTGCAAGTTTATCAGTACCATATAAATGTAATCAATTTTTAAGATAATGTAAGAACTACTGTTTGCCCTCAGGCTTCTTGCTGAATTGGCTAGAAATAGTACTTCTTACAGCAATTTTAGAAAATATCTGCTATTATAACATTTTGATGTAATACAGACTGAGCATAAATATTTCAGGCCTTATTAAAACTGTGGTGCTCTGATCAAACCTCCATCAGTTGAAACACTTGAATGATTTATGAGATCTGTGGCTGTTTTAATATGTGGTCCTCAGTGAAAATAGTTTGGACACTCCTGACTGTTTTAGTGGCTCATTCAAATCAGTTTGTTGGTAGGGCATAGAAACTTCAGTCATAAATACCATAAGGTGCACTGTCGCCATGGAGATGCCTAAAATGTTCCATAGTACGGCATGCTTTATGTTATCGGTCATGCACACCTGGAAAAACATCCCACAGTAGCTTGTCTCATATTTTGTGATTTGTGATAATGGTGTTTCTTCATAAACATATAGTCAGGTCTGTAAGGGAAAAAAACGTTACTTGGCGGACGAAAGCATGATATTTGGACAGTGTTTCATTTGAACATACCTTTTTAGAAAATCTCATGCTCCAAAAATTCTGTCAAATATTTCACTCAAAATGGCTGCCAATTTACTAAAAACCCGGAAAATCATATACCGTCAAGATTGTAAAATCAATTAATTCCACAAATTATTTCACAAAATCTAAATGTTTTGGTGCATAAGAAAGAGAAAAATATCAACTATTTGCAATAAAAATGGTTGAAAAAGGAATAATTCTATGAAAATATTAATAAAAATATGATAAAATTACAGCTGAATTACCAAAACCGAGTGTTTTCTGAACCTTATATTTCTTTTAACATGGATTAATCAAAGTATGGTTAATAAAAATATATTGTCTATTGCCATGCATTAAAAACTTATTAGTAAAGAGAAAACAATACACCAGATAATTTTAATTAGAATAAATCTGTTTATACACTTTTTATGAGGTGCAATTTTTTCAAATAAAGTTTGAATAAAATTGTTATGACACTCCATAATCATAATAAACATGGTTTGGTTTATTGGTAGAGTTTCGTTTTGAAACTTAAAGCATTTACTCCTTTTCAAAATCATATTAGTTTTCGCTGTTATTTACCTAAATGTCTGTAATGTAATTGAAATAGATTTTACTTAAAGTCCCAGAAACTTTTAAAGATAGTTTTTGTGCCTCTCTTATGAAGTCTTCCCCACTATTTGCAGGATGCACTGCATCAACACGTGAAAAGAGCCATTTATCAGACAAGTGTGTGGTCAACATGCTGCCAGGCTCAACCTGTTGTTCCTACACCTGACGAATGGGGCTGGACTCAACACCACTGGGAGCCTGTCTGGATGACCAAGCCAGAAGCAGCTAAAGCAGTGAACTTATTAAATGCAGCTGCAAATCCCAAAGAGGTTGCAGTACTTGTAAATGTGTTAAGGCCGGACTTTCTTGCACTGATCTATGCAGTTGCAGATGTGAAATTTAGAGCTAAATAAAGACATTTTTGGAAATATGTGTTGAGTATTTCTTGAGCCATGAGTAGTAATTGAGCATAATTTAGAAGACAGAAGAACTATAAATTTGTCACATGTTCACTCTGTATAGCATACAAAAACATAACTGATCATTCCTTTGTTCATGAAATCAATGAATGAAATCTTGGTTGTTTTATTACGATAGTGTAAATTGAAATATATATGGCAATTTTGACCATTTTAACATCAATTTGGGCCTTCCATGATTCATCTGATGGACTTAACTACAATGAAATTGTCTTCCCTCAACTATTTTTACATCCCAACACCATTTTTATTTATTTGGTGCTACTTTCTGCACCATGCATGATCACTTGGGTGCATTCTAATGATCATGAGTAAAATTGGGTCATTTGGCGGCCATTTTGAATTTTCAACCCTATAGGGTGAGCAGAATTTTTGGAGCATGAGATTTTTTTTGAAGTACATGCCCCAAGGGTTTCACAAAAAAAGTTTCACACTTTTGTCCAACGTGCAACGGTTTGGTGATTTTTTGCCCCTTACAGACCTGACTAATACATGAAATTGTGTTTTGTTTCATTCACGCATGTTTGACAAACCCTGCAGATTTAGGCTGAGTTCTTCTCTCAAAAAAATAAATAAATAAATAAATAAAATAAAAATAGTAATGATAATAAAACCCTACTCAACTTTGGGATATCATGTGATAATACAGGAAGTGTTCCAGTGTGTTTTACACCTTCACGAGAGTCATTTGGATAATTTCAGTCCTTTAATTGCCCGTCTCTATTGAGCTAAAGGTAAAAAAACTACCACTTGAAAACTACCACTTCATTACATCACGAGGTGAAACAGACCATTTTAATCTTTAGAGATGTAAACAGACCCATAGATTACTCAAACCTGTGTGAATGAAACAAAACACGTTTATTTTTGATGATGTTTTGATGAATATTCTAACATGACTTAACACTCATAAGAGTCAGTTTTGTGTAATATGGGACTTTTAAAGCCAAACTCTGTAACATTCTGGGAAAAAGCAAGTTACACAATTTACCTCTTAATACAATATTAAATAGATGAAGGGGGTGGAGGGAAATGTGGGATTGTTCTTTTTTTAATCACTGTAAAGTGCTTTATGTTTTTTTTGTATGAAAAGTGCGGTACACAATGCAATTTAACACCAATAATATTATTAGAACTTAATATTATACAATACTAAATTGTATAAGAGTTTACCTCCTCCAACACCAACACACGGATAATGTGTCTATTTTTGATTGTCTCTCAAGTAAACCAAAACTTTTAAACCATTTTTACATTTTTAACAAATCATCTGATGAGCCATCAACATGTCAGCGGGAAGAAATCAAGGGAATTCTATCTGTGAGCGCTGTCGGAATTATCAACAATAAATTAATGAGCTACAAACACAGCTATTTGCTTTAGAAATATGTTTTAGAATTAGTGATACTGTGTCTTTTCCAAAACTTCGTACTCTTGGTACTACCAACAGCTTACCAACTTTCTCCAAATGAACAACTCCCTTGATGTTTTCCAGTCAGGTTTTAGAGCCCACCACAGCACTGAGACTGCTCTGATCAAGGTGACAAACGACATTCACCTGAACGCTGATGCAGGAAAAGTCTCAGTGTTGATCCTGCTAGATCTGAGTGCTGCTTTTGACACTGTTGATCATGAGATCCTCTTACAGAGACTAGAGGACTGGGTGGGCATCTCTGGTACTGCACTAAACTAGTTCAAGTCCTATCCAGAAGACAGGTAGTATTTTGTATTTTGAAATTGGAAAGTGTGTCTCAGATCACATGGCCCTGACCTGTGGGGTGCCTTAGGGGTCGATCCTGGGCCCACTTTTGTTCAATCTCTACATGTTAACAATTAATATGCAGCAATAATGTGTCCTACCACAGCTATGAAGGCTACACTCAGATCTATGTCTCACTGGCAGTAGGAGACTATGGACCAGTGGACTCACTCTGCCCCTTCTTCCAACAAATCAGTGTGTGGATGAAAACAGCTTTCTCCAGCTAAACTCATAGAAGACAGAAGTCATAGTCTTTGGCCCACAGAAACAAAGAGACAGTGTCAGCGTCACCTCCAGTGTCTCTCTCTAAAACCTTCAAATCAGGCTAGAAATCTCGGGGTAATAATGGACTCAGACTTGAACTTTAACAGCCACGTCAAATCAATAACATCTGCAGCCTTTTACCATCTAAAAACACAGTAAAAATCAGAGGTCTACTGTCTAAGCAGACTTGGAGAGACTTCTCCATGTGTTTGTCTCCAAGGTTAGATACTGTAACAGCCTCTCACTGGCCTCTCCAAACGAGCTGTGAGAGCTGCAGAACATCCAGAACCCTGCAGCTCGGGTCCTGACTCCAACCAGGAAGTACGAGCACTGGCTCCTGTGGCTCAGAGAATAGACTTTAAAATAGCTCTGCTTGTGTGTATATTAGTGCCGTATGAACCATCTTGCATTCTGAGGATGTCAGGGACTGGCCTCCTGCTGGTGTATTATGGTTTTAAAGTATTTCTTTGTCTGTAAAGCACTGTAAATGTTTTTGTGTACGGATTGTGCTATACAAAATAAATGCCATCTCCTCCTCTACCTTCTCCTCCGTTCATGTGTATCTGCTGTTTGTGAACTCCCTCTGAGGACAGGAACCTCTCAGGACCACTCTCTTTGATGCCTCTGATGCATTGTGGGAAATCTGACCCTAAATTTCTCACTGATTTCTGTTGTGTCTCCTTTGGCTTTCATCAACACAACAGCTCATCTGAACTACCCAGAGCATTTAAGGTCAAAGCATTGCACTGTGATGCCTACATCTACCACTCTTACCTAAGACACATAATCTATTATAGATTTTCATTCATATTGTTATAAATACATTCAATTACAGCACATGAATTAGAAAATTATATTAAAAGCATAGTGTAACAAAGGTTTATCACTGACATTTCAAACCATAATTCACAGCTCTGGCTTTCAGTGGGTCATTTAGCTCTAGCTCTTTTTCAAAACATAATAATACAAAATACAAGCTATGCTATAAAGATTATTATTTGACATATTATGACATTTTTGTTAAAGGGCTTACATTACACAGAATTAACTCTTGTGAACTTTAAATCATGTCATAATGTTTACTCATCAAAAACAGACCTGGAGTTGTGTTTTGTTTGATTCACACGTTTGAATAACCCTTTATTATTAGTATGTCTGCCTCTCCAAAGCTCAAAATGCTCAGTTCTGCCTTGTGATGTCATGAAGTGATAGTTTTCAAGTCAACAGCTTTTGTCTTTAGTTCAGTAGAGATGAGAAATTCCAGGGCTGAAATCCTTCAGATGATTCTACTAAAGATGTGGGGAGTTTAAAAAGACAGTGGAGCACTTATTGTACCACAGGACATCACAAGCTGTAGTATTTTCAGTTTGAGAGAAGAATAATGAATACATTTGTAGGCTGTGTGTTAAAACATATGTGAATGAAACAAAACACCAGGTCCAGGTCTGTTTGTGATGAAGAAACTACATTATAAGATCAGAAAATAGCGTAATATGGGCTGTTTAAGGTTAAATACACTTTATTGTCTTCATAGGGGAATGCGTCCTCTGTTTTTGACCCATAATCCAAGGACCCATCTCCAGATCTTGAGCTAGTCTTGGTCAAGACTAAAAGCAGCTACACACTAAAGGATTTTTCAGTCTTGAAATATTTTTAAACGTGTGACAAAAAGCACACACCACAGACATGAGGAAAACCTTGAGACTAAAAATCTCTGATCGCAAAGACTTCAGCAGGTTCTGTCTGCGGACCACAAGATACAGAGTTGTGAGCGCGATCGCGTAAACTGTTTCCTGTCTACAGTAAAACACGTCGCTTTGAGACTCTTAAGTGTTCAAAGATCAGAGCTCTGCATTTCTAGTTTAGATACAAGTCAAAACTGTGTTATTATTTGTGAAATGTGGTGCAATACTTCAGTTACAGAGTGTTTGAAACATAAAAGATCAGCGATAAAGTCCACAGGAAGTAGAGCCTTGATCGCTAATCTGCAGCTTCACCTCACGCTGTGCGCATGTAAACAAACACATGAGGAAACACTGTGTTTTTACTTTGAAAGAATGCTTCTATTAGATTAATAGCGCGGTTTTGTGGACTGGATGTGATTATTTGCAAAGGGCAATTTCTATGGATAATATAGATGAGATGCTGCAGTTTAAATTTACCACTTTACGAGAGTTAAGTAATAAAGTCTTTATTTTTCCTATATCCTTAGTTTGTATGTTGTGTCTCTGTGTCATTCCTCTGCCCCTGATGCTCTCTTTTATTGGCTGTTATCGTAGCGTTGCTGATGTTTGGTGGTTACGATCTGACAGTGACACCACACACATGAGGAGCAGCGGCTTCAAAATCGCACACAAAGACAAAAAGTCGGGTCATGGGAAGAAGAAATCGCAGCCAAAATCTGGCAAATTCTCCTGTAGTGTGTGGCAGCCCTAACTTAGCTCCAGGATTTGACCTTTTGTTTTGGGTTGATGGCTTTTATGGTTTCCCCACATCATTACCAAATCTGTAGGTTGAATAATTAAAGGAGCACTTTTCTGTTGAAAGGTCTACCTGCTTGTCTTCATTTCGATGCTATTGCTCTGTTCCACAGCATGGCATTAACAGTGTCTGTCTAGTGTTTGTGTCATCAGGTGTTTTGTCTTTTCTCAAAAATACCTCGAAAAGCATGCAGTGTGTCTGTGCTTTGGTCTTGCTCAAAATCCAAATGGACCCAAAGTGAATTCTAAATGTGCCAGAGGATTTCTCCTTGTTTCTCAGCCCAGTCACACATCACAAGGGTAAAGTAAGGTAAGGTTTATTTATATAGCGTTTTACACAGACACATGTCCCCAAAGTACTTTACACAGCATTTTACATTCACTTCATACCCGGTGGTGGTAAACTACTGTTGTAGCCACAGTTGCCCTGGGGCAGACTGACAGAGGCACGGCTGCCGAGCCAAGTGGCGCCAACGGTCCCTCCGACCACCACCAACACTCACTCACACCTACAGTGTGAGTGAATAATGGGTGACCACCACAGGGGAATAATGGGTGACCACCACAGGGGAATAATGGGTGACCACCACAGGGGAATAATGGGTGACCACCACAGACTTGACAATATGTTTACACTCACATCTTTGAGCTTTTGTGGAAGCAGCACAAACAGACAGCTGGGTATGAGTCTTCTGTGTGGCCTTTGTGTGTCGTGTTTGTTAAGTTAAATGGAAAAGTCATGTTTATTGGAGTTTTGAGTCCCATTTGACTGCCCTTATTGATTCTCATGTTGCTGTATGGTCCCTGGGTTCTGTGGTATTTTTTTATTGATTCACTGTAAGAACAAAATCACTTTTATCTGATTTTTGCTGTCATGAAAAACATAACGAGGGCCCATGTTATACAACATTTACTTTTGTGAGCTTTAAGCCAAGTTAAAATGTTAACATAAAAAACAAAACAAAAAAAACATATTCAGTGTTTTCAGTGTTGTTTTGTTTCATTCACACTAGTCTGACTAATCCTTTATTATCAGTCCAAAGCTCCAATGCTGTTTCACCTTCACTGCTGTAGTTTTTAAATTAACAGCAAACTTTTTATCTTTTATTCAACAGAAATGGTCAGTTCCAGGGCTGAAATTATCTTAGTGACTCTACTGAAAGTGTATTGAATTTAAAAACACAGTGGAGCACTTCCTGTATTAACATTGATGATGATGGAACAGAGTGTTTTCTGTTAGAGAGAAAAACTCTATATATGCAGAGATCGTGTGTTAAACATGCATCAGTGGAATGAATAAAACTATGTATATTTTAATAAGAAAGACAAAATTATAATGTAGTGAAATTATAGGCGCATTTTCTTATAGTTTTCACAGGACAAAAAGCATGGTAACAGTTGATTTGCTGGTACATGCCGGATAAATTATTTATGTTCGCATGCATATATTAATAACAAAAACAAGGTCCAATCATTTCTAGATTACTGCCATTTTGTGGTACATTCCAGGCAAAGCAATAACACCACACTGAGGATAACCTGTGGCAGAAAAGTGATGTAGTGCAAATAGACGATATAAAGGAGTGGTCTAAGTGAGTGAGGTGTCATCCATAGTGTTTGGCTTCAGGCAAATGAAACTCATCGAGGCCAGCAGCTATTGGGAATGTGCTGCCTGCACTGGTGATTTAGTAGGGAGTGGGCACGCTGCTGTCAATCAAACCTGCTGCGAACACTACCGGGAACGACCTCTGCAACAGAAGGCACGTCATCTGTCTGCTGTTAATGTTCATACCTTTATTTACAGACAAAATAATTAAATAAACCAGGATCATGTAGAGAGCGTTAATATCATCCTTTAAAGACCAAAATGAGGAGCCTGACAACAGTTGCAGACAGAGGAATGACATCTTTTCATTGTAAAGTGAATTGGAGCTAGAGCCAATGGAGCTGAAAGCGTTTCTACTGGGGCCTGGCTGATATTATCAACTGATACGGGCATTTGGAGACCTAAAATCAGCCTAAATCTTACCGATATAGGCCAGTAATCCACGTGGGCATGTTATACCTCATTATAAAGCTTAGACTCTCTATATTATGTACATTTAATCCAATTATAATCTAATACAGACAGACAAATGTCCTAATATGTGGCACCGCAGCAGTATTTATCTGTGGAGTAATTTGTCTGCATCTGTGCCGCTGTACTGCACCTGAATGCACCCCTAGAGTTGCGCTGTTTTAAATTCTCTTGTGTCTGATCCATGATACTGACAATAAATAAAAGAACTTCAGCACAGTTTGGGTCAGCAACAAAACTACTGCTGTTTTTATCAAAGAGTGAAAGCAGAGCAGAGAGGACTGTCTCCACAGACAGAGGACACGCAGCTGCTGTCAACATGCTGGATTATATTACTTTTACAGATGATCCTTTTGAGTCAGGATTAAAAGGACATTTATTTGTAACTTGTGATGTGAGAGGAGCCTGTATGAGCGCTGAGTGATGCAAATGTGTTGCTTTTGAAGCTTGTTATTTCTGATTAGTTAAGGCTTAGCTGCTGTAGCTCCCACATATACACAGGCTGTTTTCTCTTACAGTGGCCTACCGTAAAGTGACGATAGTGGTTGTACACACATTACTGGACATGCATTGCTATGTTACTGAGCTGTGAATAGAGTTGTGAACCGCAAAAGGCTAATAGCTGTAGTTTACTTACAGTGCTTGCTTTACTAGATAGAATGTCATGCAAAAATGCCATTGGACTGACCTACTGCCTTTACACATGACTGTAAAGAGGCACAATAACAATAAATTTAGTCTAAACAGACCCAATTTAAAATCCAGTAGAGCCAAACTTAAAGATATAGTTTGGGTTTTTTTGACATGAATCTGTATAGCATTCCTAACAATCCATGAAAAAGTCAGACCTCATAATCGCTTGGTACTATTTTCTCTCCCTGCTGCAACACTTTTTTCAGTAGTTTGGGAGTGCTCTCTCACAGACAACAGTCTGAGTACATAAACACTGCCGAAACTGCTGAAAAAAGTGTTGGATTTGTGCGCAGCGGGCACCTGGCGGCAGCGCACAGTGATATGACCGGAGCGAAAATAGTACCAAGGACAATGGTTTTGTGATGCAAATGTGTCACTATTTTGAACACGTATTATTTTGAGAAGAAACACACTTTATTTCCATGACCCCAGCCAACTTGTCGGACTACTTTCTTCAGCACCAAACTCAGCTCACTGGACACTCAGGAGGTAAGTCAAGTGTTGATGTACGACACTGCTGATGGGGACATACAGATTCATGTCAAAAAAACCCAAACTATCCCTTTAAACCTAAGCTTTATAATCAGTTGAACATTTACTGTGAATTTATACATCACTAAATACAGTTGTGCTCATAAGTTTACATACCCTGGCAGAATTTATGAAGTAATTTGTGTGGTTTCTGTCAGTATGATTTAAAAATATTGGTCAGTCACTAGTTTCCATGCACATTCCCTATTTGAAACACAGCGACTAGCAGTTTAGCTATGTCCATTTGTACAGGCTATGGTAGTGCACCTTTTTAAGCCATAAAATCATTACTTCATTGTCAACCCACCTGAAACTCAACATTTTAATTTCCTGCGATTCTATTGTCACAACACAATCAGTCTGTGTTCTCCTTCCATGACAAAGCATCACAGATTAATCCACAGCTATTCTGAGGACCGGAGTTTTGCAGTTTTGCAGGAGCAGAGCGGCAGGTATAAGAACAGCTCTGAGCTTTTGTTGATTTCGATACAAAGATTCTTCGCACAGAGACCAGAGAACCTATATTAACACATTCACTTGTACAGCTGGGAGCCTATTAGCAGTCTTATCTAAAAGCCTCAAATGGACTGGGATTGGATTTGAGCTGCAACGAAGGAGAATAACACGGGGACAAAAGAAACAACTGTTAAAAGCTTTGGAACAATGTCTTATTAGAGCCTGATAAGGAGTTTCTGAAGGTAGCAGTTTAGCAATTTGTTCAGTGTGTTAGAACTTGCATATCGCATAGTTACAGAGCCTGTTAAGTGGATACAATGAAGAGGCAATGCGATTTCTACTGTATTTAAGGCACATTGCATAACTATTTTTGGTGGAGAGTTTTCATCTGCTAACTTATTCAATTTTATTCTTATTCAATTTAGTTTTGTAGCGCCCAAAATCGCAACAACAGTTGCCTCTAAGGGAGTTCCAAGATTTTGATGAGTAAAACATACACATTTTTTTGACATATCAAAACAGGAATTAACAACCTTCATGTAAAGCAGCAAATGAAACATCGTCCAGTCATCCCCTGTCCTTAGACCCTCCTTCTCAGCAAGGAAAAACTCCAAAAAACCCAGGGTCCTGGGAAAAAGAAGAAACCTCGGGGAGAACTACAGTGAAGGAGAGATCCACTCCCATGGACGGACAGGCTATAGATGTCCAGGCCCGTGGGTCAGTTCGGTATGGCCACAGCTACCCAGGTGGGGAAGGAGCCGGGGAGGAGCCAGGCGAGGAGGAGGAGCCAGGCGAGGAGGAGGGGCCAGGTGAGGAGGAGGAGCCAGGCGAGGAGGAGGAGCCAGGCGAGGAGGAGGAGCCAGGCGAGGAGGAGGGGCCAGGTGAGGAGGAGGAGCCAGGCGAGGAGGAGGACTCCATGTGGATATTCAATAATGTTTAATCTGCAATGTTCCACAGTATGACATGAAAAGTATGTGTGACCGAATGAGGGCACAGGGCATAGAGAGAGGCTAAATGTTTTTAATTTGTTGAACAACTCCATCCACAATTTAAGGGAAACAGGAAAAAAAATCACACCACAATTTACAGGCAGCACAAGTTCGTTTCAGTTGACTTGACAGAGACTTACAGTTGAATTTATGCTTTGTTTATTCATAAATAATGGTGCGATAGTTTCCTTTAGTTTAAGCTTTTTATACTCCAGTTCAGTTCACTTTCATATTTCAGATAGCACAGTTCTTTACAGGTATACAGTTGGCAACACTCCAAGCAGGGGGCATAGGCCTCGTAGAACCCAGCGTCCACACAAACCCTGAGACAGGTGTTTTCTCGGTCTGTAGGGGAGGCTCGCCACCAGCAGGAGCCTATAAACGAAAAACATCAACCTACATGTGCAATACAATAAACATAAACATATCATTAGCGAAACATACCGCTTTAGAATGACACACACCTCCAGGCACAGCGACCCAAACACCACTGCACACGAGGGGTCCTGCTCCGAGCCCGGGTCAGCTACAAACATTCACCCATTAGCCTTGACACAGGGTAGAGAAGGTAAAACACACTCTGGCCTACTCACCAGTGAACGCGCCACTACTCTGATCACCGTGCTTGATGCCTGCCATGTGATCTAGTGTGCCTAATCATACTCTGCGACTCCCATGCTCCTCTCGCACCTCAGCTTGCGGCGGCCATGGCAGCCCGGCTCCTCCTGGCGTATGACGTTGAGTGGGACTGAACACCGGCGACAGCGCCCCTTCTATAGGCGGCCTCAAGGCACACTAAAGCTACATGTGAAAAGTATCTATCGTGAGTTTTAATCTTCCATTGTGTTTTTCAAGAGCTCAAATCAGAATTGTCTGGTGTTTTTTTCATGGAGGAGGTACATTAAGGCCATACTGTGGGACATTCCAGGTAAAGCAATAGGATCTCCATGGAGACATGCAGGTCACTAAAAAAGTAACCTCATACCAGCTGAGCTGGCTAGGACTCATGTTTCACAGTAGAAGGCCTTTCTGTGTGGAGTTTGCATGTTATTTATTTATTTATACATTTCAGGGACAGCGCATATTAATAAACATTTCTGTAAATATGCCAGGGTTAGCCCAGAGGCTATTTTTCACCTGCAGTCCCCAGACAGATGGTAACAGGTTCTACCTGTGTTTAGGTTTCCTCAGGACACCCCAGTTTCCTCCAGTCCTGACCAAGCCCAGCACAAGCACTATTGGGGATACAGGTCCCGGAGAACTGCTCTGCGGTGCTCACTGCTCCTGACGAGGTGCCCCAATGGCACTGAAAGATGGAGGTCAAATGCAGAGGACACATTTTCCTACAGGGACAATAAAGTGTATGTTAACCTTAATCTTAAAGTTATATTATGACACATTTACCAGGGTTTATGATAGATAACCCCTTTGACCTGTTAACCCTTTTACTACCACAGGAATCACTGGTGACCCCAAATGACCATAACTCCTCGCTACTTTGTGCAATTAATCATTCGAACTGCCCCTGAAAGCTGTGAAATGGGGCTTGAAATTTGAAGCAAATTCAATTCCTTTTTGACCTTTTCATCTTATAACACACAGTTTTAGGCATTTGATTGCACAAGAATGGTAAATACTTGACAGTTCTACTTCTTCTCAAAAATATTTACACATAGGGCACAGCTATTGACAAAAATATTATTATTCATTCAATACAATCTTAAGAACACATAATATCTGGTTCATAGTAAGCAAGTATGTAAAAAAGAAGAATCATAAATAAAGAAAAACAGACAAAAAAGACCAGGTTTATCAATAAATATAGCTATTATTATAGAGTTAAAATGGTTAAGGCACATTTTAAAACAGAATAAAGTTCACACAGAAAGAAAAGTCACCCCAATTAAAAGCAAAACAGCATAATGAGAAGGATATTTAGAACAAAGAATCACGAATAATTTAAATGCCCCCCATCAGCTCCAGGTTACACTGTGCCAGAATCTATCCAAATATAATCATTAAGAATTCCCCACAGTCTAGTGCAGATGGAACAGGAACTTTTAGAGTCAGTTGTTTCATGTGGGAACACCCATTGACAGAAGGCTGAAACTCTGCTGTCAGGATACATAAACCCTTTATTTGAATGTAGAAGAGCTGCTCTGTCAAGCGCAAACACAGACTTATAGCTGGTATGTTGGACCAAATATACAAACACAGGGACAAAGCGGTCCAGTATTTAGATAAAAGTTCAGGAATGCGAAGCTGAGGTCTACATGCTGTCACAATGATGCTGTGATACTATGTCTGTTAAGGCCGAATAATAACTCGACTTGACTTGATTGTGCCTAAATTATGCAGCAATTCAAGTAAACATTGTATGGTCCTTTATGTTTTCTTATCTATGTATTGGTGTTGTTGTTGCAAATCACCCCATGTTGAATCATCTAAATAGAAACGATTTGGCAAATGTGAGTGTAAATAGCACTATGATGAGAAAATATTGTATTAAAAGATGACAAAGAAGAAGCTGTGTCATTAGTCCGAACTAGCTATGCCTTAAAATCAAGATGAGTCCCGACAATCCAGAATGAAAAATGAGAAATCTTGTGCTCATTATTTATCTGAAAAATGAGCTGCAACAAATTAGCTTGTTGTGGCCCACCTCACACTGGCTGTTTTTCTCGAATTGTGCATACCCAAATATTAAAGCTTATTGTTCGGACACCTTACACTCTAGAGGCTTTGTGGATGCATCATTTGAAAGCTAAGTTCTTCTAGTTTATGTAGATATGTCTTAGATTTGTCTAGAAGACTCACAGCTTGCAGTACACTTGTTCAAACATGCCCAAAAAGTAGGTTTTTTTTGGCCTCGGAAAAAAATAAAATAAATAAAAGGCCTTCCTGAAGACATACTTCATGCTATACATTTCAAACTTACCACAGCAACTGTCCAAATTTCAGACCTCTAGATACAACTATTTTGAAAATGTGGACCTTTTTGTATGAAATAGTACAATTGGCACCGATTTGGCACATCTGTGCCAAATTACTTTACATGCATTTTATCACTCCACTAGCAATATAAAACATATTTTGTCACTTTGGTGACTATAAATATCACTTAGGCATCGAAAAATCGTGCTACACAAATAGAAAAACCCGCAGATTGATGCGTAAAGATATGTGCGCGCAAACTGGCTCTTTACGCACGCTAATAAAAGGCTGATCTGAGTTCAGATCTGACTGTCCGGCCTCTTTTTGGAAAGCTTTACTGATTGGCTACAAGTTTTGTGATTGACAACCTGATTCACCAATGATGCATCAGAAGGTGCGGCTTTTACGCACCATACAGTCTAAGTGACCGGAGCACGAAAAGGAGGCGCTCGTTTCATCCACAGGGGTCTAACTCCGGTACACTTTCATGGAAAACTCCGCAGAATGTCTTGTTTTGAAGCTAAGACTTGGGGGAAAACAAACATACCCTAAGTGAGCTGCCAAAATGGAAGCTATGTTTACAAAGCCATGCGCAAAAATGGATTTATTGTTGTATTAGCTACATTCCAAAGAAGAAAATGAGATTTCGGCTGGATAGCAACTACACGGAGCGTCTTATGAAAAAAAAACAAGTGGATATTTTTATTCTGTGGACTATGAGGAACAGAAAGAGCACAAACACTTCTGGATTGAATGTGATTTGAAACTAGAGTAGCAGTCAAAAGGTAAGAAATGTGAGATTTCTGATTTGCTTATGGGACAGTTTGATTGCGGTCAAAGTTTTGGAAAAGAAATGAACATAATGTGCATTTTGGGGTGAATGTAAGCTTTCGAATGATATATAGGAAGCTCATATTGACTAAAGGGATATTGAATGAATTAAGTTAGAAAGAAAAAAAAAAACGAAACCGATCAAATATATCACCAGTATTTATCCAAACTTATTCTTTACTGAGATCCAGAATGCGCTTTGTTGGTATTGGGTTTTTGGAGGCGCTTGAACAAAAGTTCAGGAGGCATAATGCGGTCCACAGGAAGATCTTTATTCTTGGTTTGAGTAGGTACAGGCCTCGAATCAGCTGGTGCTAAACCCCCGTCTCTGAACCGGCATACTGCAGAAGTCTTCTTATAGCCGGACTCAGACATTACATCACTTGCTGACATGAGCTTACACATGCCATTTTAAAATAGCATACAGGTCTCTGCACAGACAGCCCACTTAAATGTCAAGGTTCACATATTCAGAGGAGAATACAAGTCAACAGTTGTATGCTTCTTTAATTATCAACCCCTTAATATTATTAAGGAAAGGAGAACAACTTTATAATTCACAGCTTCTTCAAAACTTTATTAAGATGAGTCTGGTCACTGCTGAATCTCCCAGAGTTCAGATGGGCTTGACTGATAAACTGATAAAAACCAAGGTGCAAGATGTGTCTTTCTCCATGGCTGTAGGTAGCTGCCATGCAATTCTGTTGCTTTTTTAAACTCCATGCACCTTCGCTACAATCGTTTGGACAATTTCAGTTCTGGAATTGCTAATAATATCTACTGAACTAAAAGTTAAAGTTGTCTGTTAACTGCATGAGCTCACAAGATATAACAGAACATTTTAACTGGTCAGGAACATGTGGTCCATCTGTACCAAAACAATCATGGCTGCTTACAAAAAAGGAAAACAAAAAAGAAAGGCAAAATAATATCACAGGGAACTGAAAAACATACATTTCTGCTAAATCAAAACTTTTTATCCTAATTCCAAATTCTACCCAAAGTTAAATTATTATTTTTTTTACCTTTTAAATCATTTCCCTCATCTCCTTTAATGAGTTTTGTTTATGAAATGTTCTGAAAAAATAGAGTGAATTGGGAAATAACACGTGATCGATAAGATGTATGTAGAATCCCTCATTCGTCCAGGAAGAATCTATGGCAACGGGTAGAGTTCAGTTTGTCAAATGGACAAGAGTTTTTGATAGAAGACGTTTCACGGCTCATCCGAGCTGCTTCTTCAGTTCTGGTCAGACGCTGGAGGACACTGTCTTATATCTGCATGCAAGAGGGAGGAGTTAGATACCCCAATTACTCTGAAACTAACCCTGCTTGTTTACAGTTTCTGTTGCCAGCTAGGACTTTTGAAATAGACTTGAGAGTGGGGTCAAATCAGCATAACCTGGTACACTGGAGGGAGAGGTGACCAGACTGATATGCTGTACTTAGATATAATTCTGCACCTATCAGGTTAACTCACTGTAACACTAACGAAGTGGTCTTACATAAAACACCCATCTCCAGCTCCTCCTCCTGTTTATGTTTCCATATTGCTAATTAGCCAAGGGATAATTAAGCATTCTGACTTTGTGCTTCTTGAACCATATCTTTTGCTGATTACGGCTGTGTGCAGTCAATACACAACAAAGCACAATTAACAGGCTAGAATTGGGCTGTACTTCAGATTTTTATTCATGTTTTTAAATATACATCTCTTTGAAAATGTGATTGGCAACTCCACGTCTTAACCATATCTAATCTTATCTAAATTACTTATCTAAATTACTTTCAGAAGAGGTACCAACAGATAAGTCTAGTGGGCCAGGCTAATTATTGGCCTGAAACATCCTATGAATTTTATAATATTGATGTTGGATAAGACTTAATCGATCTTGTTTGTTGGTGGTGATAAATGGCCATAATTTAATAAAGAAGACAAAAACCTTTTTAAGTCGTAGCACTGTTACCACCTGTTATGCAGAGGCGAGCAAATGTATTTCTATAGCACAATTCAGGTGTATTTGTCCACTGATCCAAAGGTTGGAGGTTTGAATCCCACTCTCAACATAAAACATTATTGGTAGAGCGGTTCAATCCACTGGCCCACAGGTTTGCGGTGAGATTCCAGCTCCCACAGACGGACACTGTCATTGTATCCTTGGGCAAGACACTTAACCCATTTCACCCCCAGTCTGTATGTGTATGTGAATGTGTGAGCGGTTTCTTGATGTAAAGTGCTTTGAGTGCCTAGAAGGTGGAAAGTGCTGTATAAAAATGTCACAATTTATCTTTACACAAAGCAATTCAAAATGCATTATTAAAGTTAAGGTACTGCATACCAGCGGGGCGGTATAAGCACTCACGCTTCGCAGTAAAAAAGGCCTTTCTGTATGGAGTTTGCATGTTCTCCCTGTGTTTGGATGGGTTTCCTCAGGCCACCCCACTTTCCTCCAGTCCTGACCAAGCCAAGCAATATCGGGGAGATAGTCCCTGAGAACTGGTCTGTGGTGCTCAGGTGCCCCAGTGGCACTGAAAGATGGGTCAAATGCAGAGGACACAATTCCCTACAGGGACAATAAAGTGTATATTAACTTTAATCTTAAAGTTATATAGTACCACAAAGTTATATAGCCACACATTTTATGATATATAACCCCTTTCACCAGTTAAACCACCTTTTAATACAGAATAAAGTTCACACAGAAAGAAAAGTCACCACAATTAAAAGCAAAACAGCAACATAATGAGAAGAATATTTAAAAAAAAACATGAATAATTGAAATAATATGAGAATGAAATAATTTGAATGCCTTGAAGGTGGTAAAGTGCTGAAAAAAAGTGACCATTTACCATTTATTTATACACAAAGTAATTCAAAATGCAGTATTAAAGTTAAGGTAGATTTAATTGTCCATGTAGGGAAATGTATCCTCTGCATTTAACCCATCCTTTAATACCACAGGGGCAACCTGTCAGAAACATCACATCTTCAGATTTTGATGTGATCTTGGTCAGGACTATGTCAGATGGAAGTCTGTGGTGCATGTTTTGGGATGATGGGAGAAACCAGAGTGCCCGGATGAAAACCCACTGAGACACAGGGAGAACATCCAAACTCTGAAAGGGACGCTAAGAGTAACGTTGTCCTCGGCAAAATCTACACAGACTGGGCTATGTATAATGGAGCATGCAATGAAGGTCAGTGATAGCAGTTGTTGTAGAAACTCCTGTGCACATCTGAATAAAGAGATAGGATTTTGAACCAAACAAATGAATTCTGTTTTCACATAACAGGCCCCAGCAGTGTGCCTCTGCTTATCAAGGGGTTTGGTGATGACCTTTGTTTGAATGCAAAGGAGAATCTAGTTAGTCCTGACATTTCTGCATCTCAGACAACAGGAACCAAGGTCTATCATAATACCACCATCTGGGGTTTGTGTCTGCACAGGGTTCAGATTTTGTCCAAACCTGTTATGGCTATTGGTGTAAAAGACAGAAATTATCCTGTCTATAGTGATACTTTGCTCCTGATGTCGTCAGCATTCTCTGAGGGTGTGAAGCTAACTGGGGGGCACTGCTCTGTCTGAAACTCTATTACTCAAATTAATCTGAGCTTTGTTTTAAAGGGGAACTCTGGCACGTTTGAAGCTGAAGTCCGTTGCTAGAGGTGGCCGAATACTGTCAGAAGCCAAAAACGGCACAGATCAGTGTTGCCTTGGCGGAGATCTCGCTGTGGCAGTGAGTCTGTCAAGGCAACAAACTAGCATAGTGATCAGGGCAAGTTCTTAACTTCCAAGTAAAACACCAATTTGCTTCACACTGAAGAAGCTTAACACCACTTTCTAACCCATCTTACAACAACCACGAGTCTAACAAACAAAACGGTCTACCTGGCTCACTCATTAGTGTCTGGGAATGTTATAAAACAACTTTATAAGCAGCCACTGTGCATGCAAAAGCCCAAAAGACTCGACACGACTCCAGCGGTGGTGAGAGGCTAGAGCTGCCAGAAGCCACTAGTGAGGATTGACTACTGACTGTGAAGAAGAGAAACTGAAAATTGTTGGAAGAAAATGGCTCGGGAATGTGTTTTTTTTAGCGTTTTTCAAAAAATATAATTCACTCGTATAAATAAATGGGATTAGAAACAACATAAGCAATCGAGTCTTTTGGGCTTTTGCCTGTGCAAAGGGAAATCAACAGAGGTAAGTGTAATGCTGCTTATAAAGTTGTTTTATAATGTTTCCAGACACTAATGAGTGAACCAGGCAGAGTGTTTTGTTTTAGACTCGTGGCTGTTGTAAGAAAGTTAAGAACTTGCCCCCATCACTACACTAGTTTGTTGCCATGACAGACTCACTTCCACAGCGAGATCTCCGCTGAGGCAACACTGATCTGTGCCATTTTTTGGCTTCTGACAGAATTTGACCACCTCCAGCAACGGACTTTAGTTTCAAACATGCCAGAGTTCCCCTTTAACACAATCTAACCAGAAAGAAATTAATATGTCCAATCAATGTCAGCTTCTACAATATTGTCAGTATGTCTTTTTCACCTGCTGTTCTGTGTTTTCTCATGCAGCACCATTTCACTCCACGTGTCACAGCTTTGATTAAACATTGCAAATTGATGGAAACATTTATCAGGCACAACATGAAACCATATACTGTGTAGCACTATTGCCTGATAAGGAAAATAAAGTCCATTTGAATCCCTACCCTTCTGTTTCAACCACATGCTCACCTGGTCACACTATCACATCTTTGCGGTGGAAAAATGGATCTGGGACAGAAGCCACGCAGCAGCCAACAGCCGAACAACCAAGCACCAGAGCCAAGTCAGGAAATGAGCTGGTCCTGTGGAAACAAGAGAGGGAGGGGCCCTGCAAACACTGGGCTGATGTATTTCAAAACAATGGCTCATTTATTTTCTCCTGCGAAAGCTCCAAAACTTCAATAGCTTCAATGAGCTGCTCAGACCTGTGCAGTTCAACCGTATCATCTAAATCAGACCTGGGCGTTACAGCTCCAGGGCCACATACGGCTCTTGGTTGACTCTGACCGGCTGTTTAAACTCACGTGGAATTACAAAATAAACATATTTTATAATTTTACTTTGTGCGTGGAGTAAAGCTGCATTGGTTTTATTTTAGTTTTTGTTTTTTATGACATTTTTTTGTAAGGCAGCCTCACTTTTTCATTGCTTAGTCCTAACATATACTCTTACCAGTCTTACCAGTGCATGAAAACAACACGATTTACTGCTTTTTAGAGATAATCAACTAATATTATGCAGAATTGAGTTAAACATTTTTGCCCGGCCCTCCACAATTTTCTGTTGGTAAAAATGGAAAAAAATAATTGCCCGCCCCTGAGCTAAATGCAACTTTTGTAATGGAGGGTCTGCTACCTGTTTGCTCAACATTAAATATGTAGGGGGGTTATGATACAGCTGATCAGCTACTTTCCCTGGGGGTGTGAAGCGAACTCTTAGAATCTGTTTTCGTCAAGTGAGACTTAACCTAAACTTTATTTGAATTTGACCAGAAAAAGCCACTTGGTTAGAACTACAACAGGAGAGTTTTTGTTAAACAAGTCTGTCTTAAAAAACATTATACTCACAAGATTTCTTTACCTTTTGCTGAAAATCAAACTCCCAAACAGAATCACGAATGCTCCTATTGATCACGGGCTCCTTTGATTTTTTTCTCTTGAGTTTGCTAATGTGTGCGTTGTGTCAGCTGGTAACTACTGAACATTCCACCAATAGAGATACATGCAGAACACCCCCAGTGTGATGTCACTGCAAAGTATCAAACAAGGTTAATGCCATACTGTGTAAAGCCATAACCTCCAGCAGAAAACATACCTAAACATGTGAACCTATACATGTTTTAGCTAACTGGGCAGTGGGCACCTAAATAACTTAGATACATTATAGTTCAGTACAAGAAAGGTGCCTAATAAATAAAAGGTATTATTATTATTATTATTATTATTATTATTATTATTATTATTATTATTATTATTATTATTATTATTATTATAGGTCAATACAAAATCTTATGTTCCATGAGTTCAACTTTGTGTATGTGTTCGTGAGCTATAACAGAAAGTGGAACACACTCAAATACAGAGCTCCAGTACAAAGGGCACTGAAAAAACGTAGATCTTTCGGTTCTTTGGGGAACAGGGAATGTGGGTACAGAGACTTTCAGTACTGCACTTTTTAGGTGATAACACCCATAAGAACATAGTGGTTATTTTTTGTGGAAGTTGTGTTTTCTGCCTCAAAGTGTCACCTATAAAAGGGCACTCCCATTACCTTGTCATTCTCTTATCTCGCACACTTCTCAGGTGCTTCTCCCCTCTGTTGGAGAACGATAATAAAGATAAACCTGCACCTGTCGTCTAATCTCCTGCCCCTTTGTCGTTCAGTCCGTCTCCTCTGTGTTCGGCCTCAGCTCTACGGCGTCACTAAATGTCATGCCCGCTGTGCCCGCTGTTCCCGCTGGTCATGTCTGGTGTTTGGAGCCACGGCTGGAGCACCACCTGCAGTGTAAGACTCACTGCTTTGTCTCCTTTTGTTTATAATGGTTTAATATGTGCCGTGGTGGCCAGCGCCTAATAAAATATAAGAGAAGAGTAATATACACAACCAGTCAAAAGTTTGGAGAAAATATTTCATCTAAGTTTCCTCTTTATTTCCATGATTATTTACATTGTGGATTCTCACTTAAGGCATCAGAACTCATATGGAATTAACAAAAAATAAACTTAAAATAACTCGAAGAAAATTAAATAAGCCACCCTTTGCTTTGAACCCTGGTTTGCAGTTGTGGTTTTCAGGAGACTTCTTCAAACTTCATCAAGGAGTTCATTTAGGGAAGGCCAGGGGTTTACAGTGCTGTCAAAAAAACTAAAGGGTGGCATTTGAACATATTTATTTCATTTATTATTTATGCATTTATTTATTAATATGTATTATTTTACACACATGGACAGGTATAGTTCAGTATTTTTGACATGAATCTGTATGGCATCCCCGTCTGCAGTGTCGTGCATCAACACTGACTTACCTCCTGACAGCATCCGGTGAGCAGAGTTCTTCCCCGGTTTCAGTCCTGATGAAAGTGAAAGTGTGAAAATAAAGTGTTTTTCTTCTCAAAACAAAACACGTGTTCAAAAGAGTGATATATTTGCATCACAAAACAAGAACCACGAAAAAGTCAGACCTCATAATCTCTTGGTACTATTTTCTCCACGCTTCATATCACGCCGCTACTCCCTGTTTCACTGTGTTTCCTGCTTAGAAAGTTCACGACAACATGTGTAACTACGACACCGACGATGAAGCCATTGCCTTTAGCACAGAGCCAAGGGGAGATCTTTATGAACCCGAATATACTGATGCCCAAATTCACCACATGGAGTTAGAACAGGCAGAGAGAGAGAGGAGGGACAAGCTGAAGCTGGATTTTTGTTGTCACAGCCTGGATAATCACAAGTCTGCACCATTTTTATATATCTGTTCTTATTTAGCTTATACATCGTAATATACTTATCACTGTAGCTCCCACGTTAGCTTTCATCGCGGCGGTCATCGGTCTGAGCACGTAAACACTGCTGAACTACTAAAAAAAGTGTTGGATTCGTGTGTGGCTGTCACCTGGCGGCATAGACTGTGATGCAAATATATCACTCTTTTGAACACATATTGTTCTGAGAAGAAAAAAGCTTTATTTTCATGACCCCACCCAACTTGCCGGACACTTTCAGCAGCACCAAAGCCGGGGAAGAACTCGCCTCACCGGATGCTGTCGGGAGGTAAGTCAGTGTTGATGCACAACACTGCTGACGGGGATGACATACAGATTCATGTCAAAAAACCCAAACTATCCCTTTAAACAAATCTGCGTGTCCCTATGTGTAACCGGGTTAAGCCCCACTGACACGGTTGTTTTTTTTTTGTTTGTTTTTTTCACTGAATTGGGTTAAAACCTGATATTTATATAATGCAATCAAATGGATGTACTTTCTTAGTTTTACTTTTTGCTCTCTGCATTGCCAATAGCAGTGAGCTATTTAAATTTGTTCAATAAATAAACCACACATTTCTTTCTGTTGTTCTTGCACAGCACACACAAATAATTTAAGCATGAAAAGACAGAAAAAAATAAGTATCTTTGCTCAAAACTTGCCATAGCCTTGATGAACTTTTGTATTACTCCATTGATGCAGATTGATGGAAATTTCATTCAAAACCTTTTTGTGCTTTGTTCAATGATTTGGCATTAATTTCTGTGTGACTCAAATTTAGTAAAGGCTGAATTCATTATATTTTGGGATTATTAAAGGTCCTATATTACACGGAATGGATTCTTATGAACTTTAAGACATACTATAACATACCCGGAGTTGTGTTTTGTTTTTGTTTGTCTGTTTTTTTCATTCACACGTTTGAGTAATGATTTATTATTAGTCTGTCTACATCCCCAAAGCTGAAAATGCTTTGTTCCACCTAGTGATGTCATGTAGTGGTAGTTTTCAAGTTGTAGTTTTACAGTTATCCTTTGTCTTTTAGTTCTGTGGAGATTTGGAAATGATTCTAGTGAACGTGTATGGGGTTTAAAACCATAGTGGAGCACATGACATCACAAGCTGGAACAGTGTTGTCTGTTTGAGAGAGGACCCTAAATGTGCAGGGTTTGCATGTTAAACATGTGTGGATGAAACAAAACAAAACTCCAGGTCTGTTTCTGATGAGGAAACATAACAAAGATTAGAAAATAGTGTAAAAAAAATCAAGTTTGACCTCTGACAGTAAATTTCAGTGTAGCACATTTTGCTCTCATATAATTTTCGGATCAAGAGTCTTGGCAGTTGAACCTTTTTTGACAGATTGTATTGATTCATCTAATATTCGGTCAATTTTCTTCTTCTCACTCCTCTCTGGCCCCATGGTGACTTCTCCTGACTTCAGTCTGTTCTCCCCGATAACAATCTCCCAAAGGCTCCACGCAACCAATAACACTGCTCATATATAGAGAGACTAGGGCACGCTATGGGTGAAGTCTGAACAAAGTCTGTAGCTTAGAGAGGGGCTACTAACTTTTATGGGGTATTAACTGCTAACACAGAACATATTTAGATCAACATTTATTATTGTTTTGGTAATTCATCAAAAATGTATTCGGCACCTTCAGAGTGTGATAAGACAATCAGCGTGCATCCTGTGAATAAACCTTCTGCACGTCACATCATGTTTGTAAAGTTGCTGCGTACAGTTTTGTATCATGTTTTTTTTGTATGGAGAACTGTTGTGTGGGAGCCATAGACCGTATATGTGACTGGACCATAGCGTTCAGCGGCGCTCAAATGAGGCTCCTGATGTTATTTGGTTATAGGAGTGAATTTGAAGCCAGGCTCCACATTTGGAAATCCGACCACGAGTATCATAGCAACCACAAAAGCCAGTCATGATTGAGGTGGTTAAATGTGCCCACCGGACTCACTGGGTAGTGGTGACACTCTGCATCATTCTGCACGGACCGCTGTATTTCGGTGATTCTTGAGAATAATAAGGAAACTTTTAGCTTTTATGATCAAACTTTAAAGTTTAAGTCATTGATTTCTATTCTATGTTCTGTTAGGAACGACAATTAGCTGTCAATCAAACCTGTTGCTAACGCTAGGCAGCAGCGACCTTGGGGAATGAAGGCGTCTGATTGGTCCGTTATTTATGTTCATATCTTGATTTAGGAACAGGATAGCAAAATGAAAAATTCAGGATCATGTGTCATGGGTTCATAGGAACATTTTAACACCAAAATGATGAGGCTCAGGGCAGCAGTTACAGAGAGAAGAACGATAAGACCCCAATGCAAGTCAATGGGAAAAAGGGAAAGAAGGAGCCAGAAGAGCCTACTGGAGCACTTCCACAACAGTGGAATACGAGAAAGATATTTATTGACGATGGATAGATGTGATGGCTGGGAAGAGACTCTGGATGGAGGCTCTGTCTCAGGTGGTTAGCCCGGCTAATTCAGGAACTCTCTCCTTTGTAGATGAGGTGTTCAGGCTGAACATGAGATGTGAGTGGGAGGGAGAGGGGTCGAGAGAGATGAGACAGAATCAGAATCAGAATGGTTTTTTTTTATTGCCATATGAGTGAACAGGTTCACACCATTAGGAAATTGCTGCGGTACTTGGAGCAGGATGTAGACAAAAACTGACATGCAACAAGAATAGAATAAAATAAAGTAGAAAAAAATAAGCTATAATATAACAACAAAATTTACAAATTTACAGGAATATAATAATATAGAGTATAAGAGTATAAGAGTATAACAGTGCAGGTAATGATCAGTGCAAAACAGGCAGGTGCGAAAACACAGGGTCATGTGACAGAAGCAGAGTGGGGGGTGGGACCAGTCCTAGTGTTATTATTTATGAGTCCAACAGCAGAGGGGAAGAAACTGTTTTTGTGGCGAGATGTTCTATTCCGAATGGACCGTAGCCTCCTGCCTGAGGGGAGTAGGTCAAAAAGTCCGTGTCCAGGGTGAGAAGGGTCAGCTGCATTTCGACCTGCATCTGTCCCTGGTGGTGGCTCCAGCAGACCACACGGTGATGGAGGAGGTGAGGATGGGCTCGATGATGGCAGTGTAGAACTGCACCATTGTCCGTGCTGTCAGGTTGAATTTCTTCAGCTGCCTCAGGAAGTACATCCTCTGCTGGGCCTTCTTTATGATGGAGGTGATGGTGGGCTCCCATTTGAGGTCCCCAGGATGGTGATCCCCAGGAAGCGGAATGAGTCTACAATGGTGATGGGGGTGTCGGTCAGGATGATGGAGGGGAGTGGGGCTGTGTGCTTCCTAAAGACCACAATCATCTCCACTGTCTTCTGGGCATTAAGCACCAGGTTGTTCTGGCTGCACCAGGACACCAGACGATCAACCTCCGTCCTGTAGGCAGACTCATCCCCGTCCGAGATGAGTCTGATGACCGTGGTGTCATCTGCAAACTTGATGAACTTGAGAGACTGATGGGAGGAGGTGCAGCAGTTGGTGTACAGGGAGAAGAGCAGAGGAGAAAGAACACAGCCTTGGGGAGAGCCGGTGCTGATGGTACGGGAGTCCGAGACATTCTTCCCCAGCCTCACGTGCTGCTTCCTGTCCGTCAGGAAGTCAGTAATCCACCTGCAGAGAGGATCAGGCACGTTCATCTGGGACAGCTTGCCTTGGAGGAGGTCTGGGTGGATGGTGTTGAATGGTGTTAACAGACAGAAGGTGTTGTCGTGGCTGGCCTGTGTAAATAGGGCTTCTGGGTACTTGAAGGTATGATTGTGGTTTGCTGGAGATGAGCAAGGAGAGGTTGAATCCTGCTCCTTAATCTCAGTTAATCATATTAACTCCACTTCAGGCATGTTTTTGATGAGGGAATTTTGTTCATTTTAAACCACAATATTGGTCCTAAAAGAGATAATTGAGATCCTGTTAAAAACAAGCCCAGATTGTTCATGATTAAAGCTGATTTTTTATTGTTGAAAAAAATGTTTGTCATCTTTTGGAAACCTCCATGCTCCTTACTACATCACTGTGGAATGGCAGAAACGAGGCTGCAGATCTGCCCCCTGCCCCATCTGCACAACACAACTAACATTCACACACACACACACCACTTTTCAAATCAATCAAATGAGTTATCTATCTATATATATATATATATATATATATATATATATATATATATATATATATATATATATACATATATATATACAGACACACACACACACACACAAATATATATAGATATATATAGATATATACCGAACAGTCGCCGTGACTGCAGAACCCATCAGACCAACCTGTGCGCTGCCTGATGAGGGTGAGAGACCAACCACCGTGGAAGGTGAGAAATGCGTTTTGTTTTTATATATATATATATAAAAATGCATTTCTCACCTTCCACGGTGGTTGGTCTCTCACCCTCATCAGCTCGGGTCCTCTACCAGAGGCCTGGGAGCTTGAGAGTTCAGCGCAGTATCTTTGCTGTTCCCAGTACTGCGCTTTTCTGGACTGAGAGAAGTTTGCAATGAGTTTTCAATGAACGCCCTCAGAGTCCTGTTGATATTGTACAGCTCCAGGCACTCAGTGATCCATGTGTGTGGCATTGAGTCATAGGCTTTCTTGTAATCAATCCAGGCAATTATTAAAACATTTAGAGATTCTATAGAAAGTGATATACAAACCTTAATTTAGCTGTCTCGAATTCCAATGTTATGTTATATTCCATTTAAATTTGTGGCCAGAAAAGGAATCTGTAACTTTTAATCTGTCTCTAAGTGCATTTTGTTTGGAGAATTTAGCTTAAAAGAAAGCCAATGTTTAAGGAGCATCTTATACAATACTTCTATAATGTTATATATTCTGTGCTTTATTCTGGTTTGAATCTCACTCTTGACATAAACATCATGGGTAGAGCAGTCATTTCTACTGACCCGTAGGTTGGCAGTGCGATTCCACCTTCCACAGATGAATGCTGTCTTTGTGTCCTTGGGCAAGACACTTAACCCACCTTGTCCCCAGTGTCTGTGTACACTGGTGTATGAATGTGTGTGCATGTGTGTGTACATAGGGTTTGGTTCTTTTTAGTGCCTTGAAGGTGGAAAAGCACTATACAAAAATGTGACAATTTATCAATTACCAATAAATAAATAAATACATACATACAGTACATACATAAATACATACATACTGTAGCTGGTATATTACGATAGTAACCGGGATACTGTGGCATGTATGCACAGTATCCTGGTTACTGCAACATAAAGTTGAGTGAGCATTCGTCCAAAAGACAAACAAACATACCTGCAGCAAGTTCTCCTTGTTTCTCCTTATCGCTGACCTCTGAGCGCTACTTCATGAGGTCAACTATAAGGGCCAAGGAGCAGTGAGGAGAAGGAGCTATCACTGCTTTAGGTGGATCCGGATCCTCCTAACCAGCAACGGGAACTATAGTCAAAACTACAACTCCCAGAAAACAGACTACAATAAGCACATCATGCTCCACTACAGCATGAGTCTTATGAGAATTACTTACCCCTTTCAGTCTTTTCATCACAACAGGAGCCAACATTAATAAAGTAACTGTACATGAGTGAAATGACTGTTAAATAAAGAGCTGCACAGCACACATACAACCTGCACACGTATGATCTCTGAAAAGTTTAACATGAACCATCTCCACCACAATATACACACAGAACAGACTCACCATCAGCAGAACATCCTCTGTCACAGAAAGAACACTCATATTCCATAGTCGGGTCCTATAGTCTGACAGAAGCTGATGCATCAGGGACCAAGGAACCAGCCGTTTTTTTTTTCAGCACTTATAGTCTCTGCAAATTAGTCATGTGGTTTTAAGTTTTGATACTGTAAAACGTAAACAAACGTGCGCAAAGCTGCATTAAACACATTATATTAGTATGGCTCTTTGTATTTTTCCTGGTTTATTAAACATATATTTTTTGCACATGTGCATTAGTAAGATTATGTCAACAAACCGGCATACTGCATTTGCTCATGTATACATCTGGACTTAATGTAAAGGCACTGACATAACTGTAATGGATGATTAAAGCTAATTACCAACATCTGAGTATATTTAATGCATGTCAAAGTTTCAGAGATGTGTCATGTCCCTCTGTCTTTGCCTCTGTCCTGAGGAAGTCAGTGTAGAGTACAGAGACTTTATTGCTCATGTCAGATTTATGTTACTGTTCAGCTGAATTTCAGCTGTGTTCTTTTCTAGCCCAGACGGTTAAAATTTCAGTGTAGTGAGCACAATCCCAGGTCCAAACCTATTGTTAATGCTTAGAATCCAAGTAGTTCGCGGGCAAACTCGCAACCATCGGGCCGCTTTTTTTTTTTAATATCTGAAAAAACACGCAACAGATTCTAATGAAGAAAACTTTGTTTGGAAGCTTACACTTTGGACGATCTATGATGGGCTCGGGACGAGTATATCCTTTCAAAAACATTTTTACCACCAGCGTAAAGTCCAGCGTTATTTCCGGTTAGGTTGTAATCCATTTTCGCTGCGATAGGTGTGCAGTAACGTGATTATTTTTACATTTTATGATAAAACAAAGAGTAACTCTTCATCGCAGACCTCCATTTTGATTTCTGATGTAAATAATGACGACGTCCTTTGACATGTCCTGTGCCGGTCTCTCGGCCAATCAGATGCGCAAATGACCGTAACATCCCATCAGGACAGCGAGAGCAAAGAGCTACTACAGGTTAGATAGTTACATGTAATGAAAACAACGGTGGGTATAATCAAGGAATAATAATGCCACATAACAAAAATATAAATAAATAAACCTATACACGAAACCTGCACAATGATATATATACACAAACATTACGCACATGCTTTACAAACGATACTATGGTCCGAATTTGGTGCACACTTTGAGAGCGCATTTATGTTGTATTTTTTCATTTGCATTCACTTTGATTTCATGTAAAAATAGACAGATAACAGTGATGGTGGTATTCTGTTTATATCTATTCATAAATATATAAATATATATAAATAGAATACCACCATCACCTTATATATATATATATATATATATAGAGAGAGAGAGAGAGAGAGAGAGAGAGAGAGAGAGAGAGAGAGAGAGAGAGAGAGAGAGAGAGAGAGTCCCCTGACAGCCAGGGCCTGTGAGAATTATATTTGAGAATCAAAAAGTTTATTATTATATTGTTATTATTATTTATCTTTGTGTTTTTTTTAATCTAAATCTGTAAAAAAAAAAAAACATTTTATTTTTTCTTCTGTGTATATAGTTATTAAACAAAATAATTTCTTTCTCTGACATGAACTCATCAATCATTATATGATAGCCCAAGTTGTCCTGAAAAAAAAAAAAAAATTCTTTAACTTTTCTATACTTGAAAGGGTTGAGATTCTATTTGCATTAATACACAGAAAGACCAGGCGGTCAAAAACTAGCAAAAAATGGCTCAGGTATTTAAGGGTTAAACACAAATGCCGAACTGAAGTTAATGAATATAAATAAATACATATTGCCGACGTGATTATTAGAATGAGGGAACATTCTCAGTATCCTGTCAGACCTGAAGAAGCCATTTGAATGAGAAACATATTCACTCTTAAAAACTTGACGGAATTTAATTTCCATTTTAGAAATAGAGAGTGCATTTATATAGCTCTTTGGATTGTTATACTGGGCAACAGAAAACTTTCTTTCCAAATTGGAGTCTGTCTAGGTACATTAGTTTGCTAAACTTTTGTAGCAAGTGGAGCTCATTTGTTAAAGTTGGACTGGAAAATCTGCTCGTTAATCCCATTGCAACTTCATTTTGCTCTCACTGAAGGAAACATGAGCTCAAAAAGGTGTTATAGATCAAAATATGAACTGGCTTTTTCTGCAGAAAACCACTTGAGCTGTTTTCAGAGCAGCCAGAATAGTGCTGGTTCCCGCACCAATTAGACTGGGAACCAAAGTGCTCACCAGTTCAAACCATTTAAGTGAACTCATGATGCATCATCCTCCTGTGGGCTCACCACCCGCAGAGGGGTTCATAGGGGGGTCAGGTGCTATGAGGATTGGGCAGCAAACTGCCCCCGCGACCCAGCCGGATTAAGCGGGAGAAGATGGATGGATGGATGGATGATGCATCATCAACAGAGGGAGTGGATTTGCCACAAATTAAAAATAAGGCCATACGAAATAACAATCATGAATCACATCATTAACTTTTTTTGTACTCATACAAATCATTATTTATCTGCGCCGAACTCTGCTGCAACATCTGCAGCATCGAAGCCGAATCTAAAGATGTAACCTTACCAGCTGAACACGGATATTTGCAAGACAAATGGAATGCAATATTTTGTAGACTTAAAACTTTCATGTCATAGGTCAAGATTGTGCTGGGAGACACATTAAATCTCCTTGCAGTGGCATTTCCGGATGTGCCACCCACTTGATGTTTGTTTATTTTACAGCACGTGACCCGGACGAACGCGCTAACGTCTGCTGTGTTGTCATGGTTTGGTTGTACTTTGTTTCCGTCAGCATTCGGAAACCAAAAACATGGTTCCCGAATCCTCTGATTTTCAATGTGAACAGGTCAGTCAGTTCAAGATTAGATGCGTGAACCGGCACAGTTCTCTAACGCTATTAGAGCCATCCTTCCACATTGAAATTGTTTATTCATTCATTTATTAAAGCTGTACAAAGTCACCTACCAGCTTGTCTTCATAAAGCTGTTCTATGTTTTGCCTAGAATGTTCCAAAGTATATCATTAAACATATCTATGTCTATGGCTAAAAGAATGTGAAGCAACCAGACCAAGTCACAAGTCACTTCTCCCTCCACTCATAGTAAGAAGGTATGTATTAAACAATAAAAATGTCTAATTCAATAAATGCACAATAGATACATTTCCTCCATATGTAAAACAAAGCAAGTATTACAAACATGTGATCCTGTAACATAACTTGGATTGTCTTTCTAAATTAAAAATGGTGAAAATGGATTAAGATGCTGTAGTAGTGGCTACTGTGCTGGGTCATTTTGATGCAATAATCAATGTGAGTGGCTCAAATGTAGCTAAGTGTGGAAGACTAACTCTCTCTAGCACCTGTGGACTTCTCTTAACCCTATAACGCCAAACGTATCATATTTGATACATGCCCTCCACATGAGCAGTGTGACATTTTTTTCCCTGAAAAACCTGATGTATACAATCAGATACATGCAGTGCACAAATAATCCAACAGTGGGTGTGATTCACTGATTAGAGGGTGCTCCAGTGACAATACAAGATTGCCATAAATAATAATATATGGAAAATGATATTTGAATTTTTTTGTTTGTTTGTTTAGAGGGACCAATAAAGGCTCCAAGTTCAAAGAATTGGAATTTTCTGCCAATTATTTAATGGTGTGGGCTTTACAGGGTTAATCTACAGACAACACATGCATCAGTGGGTTCAATACATGCACAAACACTCACATGGGGTTAGTATTAGCAACAGGCTCAATAAACTATTTAATAAACAAAACCATTATGTACACAGTCAGGCCTGTAAGAAGTCAGACTCAGAGCCAGACTCTGTAAACTGCAGACTCACAGTGGAGAAGAAAAATATACTTACATCCATGGTCACTTATTTACAGAAGGAACTTATTTTACAGAAGGTTTTGCCCAGCTGAATGGTATATGTGCATACAGAAGGACATCAGTCTGGTCACCACACCTTTGTCACATCTCCAGCCAGAACCAAACATGTCCGTGCAAGCAGGTGTCTATTTCAAGTTCCCTCCCCTCAGATCAACTGAGTTTAGTGCTTGGCTCATTAAGTCTGTCTCCTGTGATATGTTTTACATTATTTTTTCCTCGTAGAAGCCATATTTATTTTGACATGGGTGATCATAGTGTCCCAAATTGGCTAATCCAATGTCAATTTCACTGGTCAGATTCACTGGTCTTTGTAACGTATTAGATAACTGTGTATTGTGGATCTCAGCGAAAAGTCGAAAAGTATACTTCTGTTCACTCTGCCAATGCATATTTTTTTCTTTCAACACTGCGTTGTGTGCAGACGAACTTCTGCCCAGGTGCAGGCTCAGAATAGGGGAAGGATTGTCAGTTTATCGTTTGGTTATTTGGCTCCATTGTGAATAAATAGGCCAAACAGAGGAGACATTTTACATGTGCGCAGAAGATATCCTGGTAAATGAACAAAACTCTGTAATTTTGTTTAAAGCATCATCAGTTAATTTTTCCATCTGAATAAGTCAGGTGTTATATCACCACTCACAGCACCTATTGTTCTCAGATGCCCTGTGACCCATTAGGCTGTAAGCAGAATGAGTTTTGCCTGAGTTCAGATATATTGTATAAGAAGCTTTCAGGCTCAAAATGACAGCATCAAGTATGAAGTGTTTAGTATATAGATAGTATGTACAGTATGCTATAAATGTTATAAATATTTACTATGTGTTTTTTGATGGGGGTTCACTTTTTACTTGTTTCCATGGTGATGTTATGTTATTGAATGTTCCACAGTGTAACCAGTGTATCTTAGTGTTTATTTCATTGCAGGGCCTGGCTCAGTACCTTGAGTCAGGTCCTTTCCTCCTCCCTGGACTATTGAAAGTGTCAGAAACTCCTTCCTGTCCATAACTTTGTCCACAGACACAGGCTATTGAATTATTGCTCTTGCTTTATGTTTAACTGACTTCAGCTCACACTGGTCCTTAAAAACTTCATGAGCAAACTTGTTATTGTCCTTTCACCAGCGGCAAGGACACAGACAATAAACAGTGACTTTGTGTGATGAAAATTTCCCTAAAGCACGGCCATTATCCCAAATATGATCACTTTTATCGAGGTATAAATCAAGGTAAAACTGCTTTGGGTGTTACCAGCACAATGACGCATAAGTCTATAACTGTAACTGCTCTCACAAAACCATCCAGTGCATACACATGATACTACTGCTGCAATCATAGAACTGAAACAATGACCCTTATCGAGCCAATACATGCTTATACAAAAATATATTTTATAACAGAAACAGTATTATTAAATCTGGAGCGACTCCTCTCTCTCTAGAGTGGCTAATCCCTCTATCTCTGGAGCAGCCCATCTTTCTCTTCAGCAGGGCCAGTGTGGTGTGAACACAGCTGTCCTTAGGCCAACATACACAGCTCGTAGTGATAGTAACAGAATTTGGGTAAAAAAAGATCACATATATGTTTATAGAAGGGGCACTGCAGAGGCTCTGACCAGGCACTTTGGATCAAGTTAATATTGGAAAAATGTGTCCTCCTGCCTTTGTCTCACAGGTGAGTCTGGGTCTATCTGCGCAGGTGAGTCTGGGTCTATCTGCACAGGTGAGTCTGGGTCTATCTGCACAGGTTAGGGCTTTAACGGGGCTTTTACATGTGTGAAAAAAACATAGTTGGATATTGACTATTGATGTCCTTAAATCTTAAGTTAATTGATGTTAAACCGTATCAGCATCATCATCACGTCCCACTTGCTCTATGCCTTATCATTAAAACTTAAGTCTGACAGAAAAATCTATGCACCATGAACAGACTACAGCACAGTGAAGAATAGCTTAAATAAAAATCAATGTTGCAAAATGGCGACAAAACTAATTTCTATTTAAACAACTGCACTTACTGTATGTTAGGTCGAACCTACAGCAGTTTCTGATCCTGATTGATGTAGCCAATAAGTACCTTTGATATAAGCCACTTGAATAAATTGTATCACATGAGAACAATTGATTTCTATAAGTAGTTTTGCAATAGTACACATTTTACACAATGCACAGAAGTGAGTAAACAAGTGGGTGCACAATTACGATAGAGGAGAGCTATTAACTCCCACCCACCAGCCCTTTATCAGCTTTGAAATGTGAAACACAAGTTGACTATGGAGGATACTTGACTCTCAATAGGCTACTTGAGAGAGACCAGGGCTGAATTACAATGGACATTGTGAAAGGTGGGCAGTCCCATGAATGCTTATGTTCATTGAGGAAAATTACAAGTTTTAATGTCTGTCTACATCATAGGCAAAGGTACTGGAAAATGCCAACTCAGTACAGTTGTATAGCGATACTGTTATGTTATGTTTTGCTGTTTTCTTTATAAGCAACATTTGTTCATTGTGGATCCAGACCTTCAGCATACATTACATTATATTGTAATAATGGAAAATAATTAGTATATGTTGTAGTATTTACTGGAATGCCTTCATCGGTATGGAAAAAAATCTGCCTACGCCTTCCATATAAGCTGTTTAACACAATTTGGGACGCAGTAGAAGGCTCCTGCAGCTCGACTCTCATCCAGCTTCCACCAGCACCTAACTGGCTTGGTTTAGCTGGCTCACGTGATCTTGTGACGCGAAGATCCTGCAAGAACACATTGACATTTATGATGATATATGATTTAAATGCAATAGTGAGTGATAGGCACAGATGCATATAAGAGAAAGCAAAGGTTTTACAGGATTTGTCACCTCGGGTACACCACGATAAAACTGCAGTGAATATTAATATCTCAGGCTGTTGTGTCTCTGCCCTAGTTCAACATTAAATTGGCTTCAATTGCTGTAGTGGACAGTACATTTATATGAACAGGTCTAAAGGTGACAGAGCTCTGATTGGCAGCAAAGTAAAGGAACAACGTTTACTTGTGTAAAGTCGAATACAGAATATATTGAGCTTTGCCTGTTGCATTCACAGCACATGTGCTGAAGCTAAATTGACACGAATCAGTACTGGGTTTGTACCAGAACCATTAGTGTGCTAAGGCTTTCCATCTGCAGTCTTGTTGTGTACAGCTTTTAGAACAAGTGCACTTGAACAGCACATGAGAGCTCCATCTGCTGAAGAGGATCTGAGGGGATTACACAGACACATCATGAACACAGGCAGGTTTATTAAAAGATCCTTATAACAGTTCACAGTACTGATACAAAGCAGTTGTCATCAACTTTCCCTTGGGATGCATTGCTAGCTCTAGGCACTGCTCAGTCTGAGAGTTGTTAGACTTTAATTCCAGTTTTGTTTTAACACAATCAGCCCAGAAAGAACTGAAGCTGGATCAACTAAAGGCTGTTAAGTCTCTCATAGCAAGCTAGCATTAGCCAAAGCTTTTTTGTTGAAAATCAAGCACCTTAACAAGGACCATGAGTGCTCCTGAAAATGTGTCCATTTTGTATTTGTATTTCTTGACTTTTCAGGCCATTTAAAAGCTTTTCTGGCAGTGTTTGGTAATGTGTGCTTTGTCAACATGATTAGGACTAAGCCAGGTCTAACTCAACCACACGGCACCTCTAATCCCCAGTCCACCAGAAAATATGGCTCTGCACTTGAGCATGGAAATGTTATTACTTATATCTATCTCCAGGGTGACAAGGAGATGACACCACCAGGCCTATTACAGGTGAGAGCTGTGAAGAGGGGACTCCGCTTACAGTAAAAAAAAAAAAGACGTGTAATTGAACTAATGTTAGATAGATTAGTTATTATCATACTGGAGAATATTGTGAAACATGTTTCAGAGGTAGTCGTATGATTTTGACCATGGAACATTCCTGGATGGATGAAACCAGCCCATACTGTGGAATATTTCAGGCATACATCACCTTGGAGACAAGCAAATGGAGGACACTTCAATAGCAATTTTCATATTGTAGCATTGGATAGTTAGTTGATCCAAACTCAGTCTACTACTACGATTTACCACAAAGAAATACCATTACAAAATGTTTTCTCATGTCAGACCTGTAGGCACATGTTACTGGAGCTAGTTACAGGTCAGATCTGTGAAGAGCCACTCCTGTAAAAATGCATGATTTTCAAGCAATAAAAACGCGAGATGAGTATGTTTAATGTCAGTTGTCCATTGTAAAAGAGAACCACATTATGGAGCAAACGAATCGAAATATGGAAACGTGCCTGCGGGACTATTTACTCTCACACACCTGGGATACTGTCCAGAAGAAGTTGGACTGCAGATGGTGCTGTCGTCCTGCCTCCACTGGTGGGAAGATGATGACAAAAGCTGTATAACTCAGCTGAGCAGCCACGTCACAGCAACAATATGACCTCAGCTTCTACCTGAGGGAACCATGACGCAAAAAGGAAACATTATGAGTTTGGCGGTGAATTCGAAACATTTAATTACAACTAAAACGAAGTCTAAAATATTTAAATTGAATCAGAATAAATGCAATGTTAGAAAACTGGTTACTGGTTAAGACAAGTATGAGGAAAATACATTTATTGGACAAAATCAGACCTTTTCTGAATAGTCACAGAATGGTGTTTTTCCACATGTCCTGGTCATTCTCTCCACACTCTGATGGAAGCGAGGCTGCCAATCTGCACCATTAGCTCCTCTGGCCACCACCAGCACTCATGCACACACCACTTACATACGAGGCAATGTGGGTAAAGAGTCTTGCCTGAAGACACAACAACAGTTTTTTGCAACTGGGCCCCACTGTGGCACCTGGAATTCCCAGTGGTCTCCCATCCAAGTACTAACCAGGACGAACCTTGCTTAGCTTCTGAAATCTGACGAGATCAGGCTTTGACAAGCTGGTATGACCACACATGATAATTTTATTTTATTTTTTTAATGAATGAATTAACAAAAAAGAACTCTAAATCACCCTCCTGTGGGCTCACCACTCACAGAGGGGTTCATGGGGGGGTCAGGTGCTATGAGGATTGGGCTGCAAGCTGCCCCGACAACTCAGCTGGATAAAGCGGGAGAAGATGGATGGATGAAATCTAAATCAATTCAATATTTGGTGTGACCTTTGCCTGACCTTTCAAAAGAGCATCAGTTCTAGGTTTACTTGTAGACAGTTTGTGAAGGAACTGGGCTGGTCAGTGTTCCAAACATATTGAAGAACTAAGCACAGATCTTGTGTGAATGGAGCTTCCTCACATCCTTCTGTCTCTTCATGGAATCCCAGACACACTCCATGATGTTGAGGTCAGGGCTCTGTGAGGGCCAGACCATCACTTGCAGAATGGTCTGGCCCCCAGACCATTCTTTACGCTGAAGATAGTTCTGTGGCTTTTTTTTTTTTTGGAAGTGTTTATTTATATAGCACTTTTCACAGACTCGTGTCCCCAAAGACGCTTTACAGAGCATCATTTACAGAGCATTATTCATTCACTCCTTACCCAGTGGTGTTAAGCTACTATTGTAGTGGCTGCAAGTGTAGTGGCCCTGTAGCTGTTGCAGCTGGGTGGAGACTGACAGAAGTGCAACTGCCAATCCAATCGGCACCATACTTACTTTGTATATTGTTATATTTTCATTTCATTTATTTGTTTATTTGGGTGGGACAATGCATATTCATGAACATACAATTTGTATGAAATCACACATATTATGTAAATACGCTGGATTTAGCACATAAATACACATAAAATAGACATTTGACAGACTCGACAAATATAACTAACAATATGCATAATACATAGTATAGTACAGTACAATAAACATAGCTACCGTGACCTAAAGTGCTGTTGAAGGTGCTTCTTATAGAGTGCATTATAAGGTGCCTACAGTATTACAGTACTATTTCTAAAGTGCTAGTGTCTATGTATGTGTGTGTTTGTATGTGTGTGTGTAGTGGTGTCTAAAGATGGTTACAATTTTGACTGCTTTTCAACCATCTCTTAAGGTGCGTTTTAAACGATGCAAAGGTTGGGCTGGTTCTGACTGAGACAGGTGAGGTGTTCCAGCTGCTGCAGCCTGTGATCGAGAGAACATTTTGAACATTTTGAGCAAAGGTGGTTTTTCGAAATTGTATCTCACATGTATATTTTTGAAAGCATTGCTTGTTTACAGCATTTTTTCACACCTTCCTAAAAACTTTTGCACAGTACTATATATATATATATATATATATATATATATATATATATATATATATATATATATATATATATATATATATATATATATATATATATATATATATTCTCACCTTCCACGGTGGTTGGTCTCTCTCACCCTCATCAGCACGGGTCTTCTACCAGAGGCCTGGGAGCTTGAGAGTTCTGCGCAGTATCTTTGCTGTTCCCAGTACTGCGCTTTTCTGGACTGAGATGTCTGTTGTCCTTCCTGGGATCTGCTGCAACCACTCATCCAGTTCTGGGGGTCACGACCCCAAGTGCTCTGATCACCACAGGCACCACTGATGCCTTTACCTTCCAGGCCCTCTCCAGTTCTTCCTTGAGCCCCTGGTATTTTTCTAGTTTCTCGTGTTCCTTTTTCCTGACATTGCCATCGCTCGGTATTGCAATGTCCACCACCACGGCTTTGTTCTCTCGCTTATCCAGAACCACGATGTCTGGTTGGTTCACCATCACCATTCTGTCAGTCTGTATTTGGAAGTCCCACAGGATCTTGGCCCGCTCATTCTCCACAACCTTCGGAGGTGTTTCCCACCTTGATCCTGGGGTTTCCAGCCCGTACTCTGCACAGATGTTTCTGTACACTATGCCCGCTACTTGGTTATGTCACTCCATGTACGCTTTCCCTGCCAGCATCTTACACCCTGCAGTTATGTGCTGGTACCAGTTTGCTCAATGGCAGCTCTACTACTACAATATAATTAATTAATATTGCTCCAGGTTGTTAAGTGACATAAAGTGTTTTTTGAGTAATGTTTGTTCGTAGTTTAGCAGTTTCCACTCCAAATACTAGCATCTATAACAGGTCAAAACTAAGTCTGCGATAATTTAACCAAGACATAAACGCCCAACAGCAGTACAAATTCAGCCTTTCTGATGACTGATTACCCATAAAACCTAGACCTTTTCATCTATGCATGGTTTTCAGATTCAATCAGAGGACTTTATCACATTCAGAAGTTATGTTTTGCTATAAACTTTTCATCATTCCAAATCTCATGGATACCTTGGGATCCAGTCTGGTTCTCTAAATATTCTGCTCACCGCCTTTTCTGAGCTTCAGGCCAAACTGAGAACGGAAGGAGACGGAGGAGCTCATTGGTCGTCGAACAAACTCAAACTTCACTCATTCAGATGGGAGAGATATGTGATGAAACTGGTTGGAGAGGCACGTATACTTGGCTGGCAGCTTTTTCACCATGACTTAACAAAACTACACTAGCTAAACCAAATGAGGACAAAATTAATATATATAATTATAAAAAAAAAGTAAAATGAATCAGTGAGTACTGCTGAAAACAACCCAGTTCCACCAGTTGAAAACCACCAGAATTCAAGCAATTCAGTTGTCTGTGAAAAAAATCCATATGATAGATTTTAAGGCAATTAAAGGCCATTAAAAGTTAGAGTCTGTGAAAAGAGAGTCACCAATCCCCATCTGGTGCTGCAGCAGACAGAGACCAGAGGAGGGGAGGGAAAGACATCCATTAAACCAGGACTCTTTTAGCTCGGATTCTAATGTCCCCCTGTCACCACAAACTATAGCTCTACAGTCTGGAGTCTGGTGGAAGTCTGATAGCATTTCCATTTCAAGTGTCTCTCTTCAAAGGAGGAGGAACCAAAAGAAAAAGTATGTGAACTGAAACGAAGGTCAAATGATCATGTAGAACTAGGAATTCCTCTGTGAAGGAAATGCTGCTCAGATTAGCAAGATGCTAAAATTATAATTCATTGGACTCAAGATATCAAAGCATACAGTATGGGTTTAGTCATGATTAAATCCTGGCTTAATCCCTGATTGAGTCCTGGTCTAGTCCTGGTCTAATCCTGGTCTAGCCCTTGTTTAGCCCCTAGTTTAGTCCTTACAAGTTCCATGGAAAGAAAATCAGCATACAGTATTGTAACAATACTGAACAGCATTTATCTGGAAGTGATCCCTCTCCAAAACTGCAGAAATTCCAGACTCCAGTGAGTTGGGTTGGGAATGGGATGACAAAACCAAGGTCTGGGTGCCATATTGGACACATCTGGAAGAAGTCAGCGAGGGAAGCTCACTCCTCCTCAGCTGTGGCTGTGTAGTTGCCTGTTAAGGACAACTGTAAGAGCCACTTCACTGTACCACATTGTGCAAGTGTGAGGGAGGCTGTGCTAATAATGATGAAGAGTGAAATTAGTTCAGGAAAGACCCTTTGAATAAATGTATAATGTTTAAGTATGTATTGTTCATTGTGTTTTTTCACTAAAATTTAATATTGATCCTTAACATGATGAAAAGCAAAATAGAATAATGTTTCACTGTGGCTTAGTTCTGAACTAGTATTTATTTAAATCCTCAACAATGGCCCTTTTGGTCACCACATCTGATCTTTGACACTAGAGTTAAAGGTTAAAGAGGTAAACAGGTATTTAGCAGACATTTTTATCCAAAGAGACATGAACTCGCAGCAGGGGGACCACTGCTCCAACACGCCCACATAGGACTAGTGACCTGTCCAATCAACAAAGAGAAGCATACCTTGGAGGTCAAACTATGTGTCTGGGTCCCTGAGTAATGTTTTTTTAAAATTTATTTATTTTTTTTAAATCAGAGATATGACAGTTTATTTTAGTTAAATATGACTATGATAATATATGTCACATAAAAAATGACTAAAAATAAGAATATATCAGAATTGGATTCATTGTGTCAAACAAAGTAGAAAAATTACATTATACAACAATTTAAGACTAAAGGAAGCAAAGATATAACCTTTGCTCTTTTTGGCGGGATCCATTTTGGCTTTTTGCATACCAGTCACTAGGGGCACCCCAACATGTACCCATGGATTTTTGAAAGCCTTAGGCCTATACCTAACACCCTGCCAAAATAAATAAATAAATAAATAAATACAATTTTTCCAGAAGTGCACGATTTTCATGAATTCCCCCCTGGCTATTTAGCCCTGGTCTAGTCCTAATTTAGTCCCTGGTCTAGCTCTATAGCTCAGTCCTGGTCCAGTCCTAGTTTAGTCTTATTCTAGTCCTGGTTTTGCCCTGATCTAGTCTTTCTTTATTCCTGATTTAATCTCTGGTCTAGTCTTTGTTTAGTCCAGGTTAGTCTTTGTTTAGTCCTGGTTTCATCCCTGATCTAATCTTAAATCCTGCTTTAGTTTTCAAGTAAGCAGCTCCTTTTACCTTTGTGCAGTCGAGACTTCCTGGAACAAAATCATCCAGATGATTCTAGTGCAGGTCTATGGAGTTTAAAAGCACAGTGGAGCACTTCCTGTATTACAACATGTCATCACAAGATTGAGCAGAGTGGTTTCTGTTTGAGAGAAAAGCTCAGCCTAAATATACAGGATCTGTGTGTTAAACATGTGTGAATGAAACAAAACACAACTCCAGATATTTGTGATGATGAAACAACATTATAGCACAGATCAGAAAATAGTATAACACGGCTCCTTTACATACAGATTAAGTTCCTGTAGAGAATGAGTGGTGATGAAAAGACCTATGTCCTCTGACTAAACCATAGTATATTCCTCATGATTTCAGTTATTCAGAAGTACCACTGGTGCTGCATCTTCATTGTTTTATGTGTTTTCTTTGTGGCCCACGGGATGAACAATGCAGAAAAGGTCAGATTTGCATTAGCATTAGCATTTACATGTGATTTGAATTTCCCATCTAAATTAAAAAGCACAAACTGCACTTTCTTTGGTCCATTATTGATCACTGACAACACAGCACTGCTTTCCTCTTGGTATATACTTTGTCTTTATGTTAATCGGAAATAATGTTTGGTCCCTGATGTGGCTCATTAATGTAGAGCAGATTCTAGGATTGCACCGGCTTTGTCTCCTGTGAATGTTATTGTCTCTCGAAGTCAACTTTCCTCTGACTATTCACCATCCGTGACTGAAATAAAAACATGTGTGCAACACGTGTTTTTGCTATTATGGGAAGTCAGAGATTCTAATTAAAAAGGTTTAATTAGAAAAAGCTGTTTAAAAAGTCATTATTAGCTTGTCTGGCCATGGACTGGAAAAAAGTTGTTGTTGAGGCTCTTGTTTAGTCTCTAGGGAACAGTAGTGTAAACAGTTAGTGGGCTGGATGTTGACAATCTTTTATATTAAGGTATTTGTGGTATGTGAAGAAACCGGCAGTGTTTGACCTCTTTCAGTGGAGCAGGAGAAGATTTGAGTCAGTCACAGCTGAATAAATTTGTTTGTTCACAAATTTAAAATAGAGGCGCTGAAAGGCGGAAATAAAAAAAAATGACGCTGTATCTAATTTAAAAACATGAAAGTCAGAACTAGTTCCTTTTTAAACTTTTCTTAAACTTTCATAATGCATTTCTAGAGTTTATTTACCGCAGCGCCTTTATAAGTGCTTCTCACAAATTACAGAGCAGATTATTACATACTCCCTGTATTATGTAAAAAAAACAAAAAAAAACGTTTTAGCTTTCTGCCATGTTATGACACTCCCTCATCAAAAACATGTCTGAAGATAATTCACATGTCATCCATGCATATGTGAGAAATGTAATGATCTCTCCAAGATTCTGTCCAATTTTCCGCCCACAAGCCCACTTCACCCATGCTCCCACACGATACTATAAATATACAAAAACATGAGACTAAACAGTACACAACAACTTGATAAATCTGAGCACAGTCGTTTCATTGCGCACTGATTGTGTTGTGATAAGTGCAGGAGGACTGACTTAACCCGGAAAGCAAAAGTAAATTGAGACAGAAAAGAGAAAATGAAACTTATAAAACATGTTAATGTTAATAAATTCTTGGCAATATGATATTTACAAAACAATAATAGCTAATATGGTGATCTAAATATGTTATGTGTTAGCAGTTACTACCCCAATAGAAGTAAAATATGTCGTTGTTGTGTGTTAAGTTGTGTTTAACACACAAATCCTGCATGTTTAGGTTTAGAGTTCCTCTCTCAAACAGAAACACTTTGTTCTACCTTGTGACTTAATTTAATAATACAGGAAATACTCTGCTGTGTTTTTAAACTCCATTCACCTTCACTAGAACGACAGCCCAGGAATTGCCCATTTCTACTAAACAAAAGCTGTTACCTTGAAAACTACCGCTTTATGACATCACAGGGTGGAACAAAGAATTTTGAGCTTTTGAGATGTAGACCAACTAAAAATAAAGGGTTACTCAAGCATGGGTGAATGAAACAAAACACAACTCCAGATATGTATGATGAGGTTGATGAGGCATTCTAACTAGGGGTGGGACATTAAAGCGTTAATTACGATGAATCAATTACAAAGAAATTAATGCATTAAAAATGTTAACACATTTTTTCTCAGTTTGCGCCAAACAACACAGAATGTTCGTCAGTGCACCATGTTGTGCTGTACCAGTTATACTGTTGCACACAATTCTGACAAGAACAATGGAGCATGAAAGTGCTCTGGGTCTGCTGGACAGTAAATGTATGTTAAAAAAAACTACCTGATGGAAGTACTGACAAAAACATAGTTTATCTGTGCAGAAAAGAGTTGGCAAGATGTACGATGCATCCACAGTAGAGGTATTGCTTTAACCGAGAATATAAGTCTTAAAATATCTATTAAAAAGTGAGGCAGATATGAATCCTGCTGCGATAAGCGCTCCTACATGAGTTTATGGATATAAAAACAGCGAGGAGGAGCGAGGACAGGAGGAGCGAGGACAGGAGGAGGAGTGAGGACAGGAGGAGGAGTGAGGACAGGAGGAGACGAGGACAGGAGGAGACGAGGACAGGAGGAGGAGCGAGGACAGGAGGAGACGAGGACAGGAGGAGGAGCGAGGACAGGAGGAGACGAGGACAGGAGGAGGAGCGAGGACAGGAGGAGACGAGGACAGGAGGAGGAGCGAGGACAGGAGGAGACGAGGACAGGAGGAGACGAGGACAGGAGGAGGAGCGAGGACAGGAGGAGACGAGGACAGGAGGAGGAGTGAGGACAGGAGGAGGAGCAAGGACAGGAGGAGACGAGGACAGGAGGAGGAGCAAGGACAGGAGGAGACGAGGACAGGAGGAGACGAGGACAGGAGGAGGAGCGAGGACAGGAGGAGACGAGGACAGGAGGAGGAGCGAGGACAGGAGGAGACGAGGACAGGAGGAGGAGTGAGGACAGAAGGAGGAGTGAGGACAGAAGGAGACGAGGACAGGAGGAGGAGTGAGGACAGAAGGAGGAGTGAGGACAGAAGGAGACGAGGACAGGAGGAGGAGCGAGGACAGGAGGAGACGAGGACAGGAGGAGGAGCGAGGACAGGAGGAGACGAGGACAGGAGGAGACGAGGACAGGAGGAGGAGCGAGGACAGGAGGAGTGAGGACAGGAGGAGACGAGGACAGGAGGAGGAGCGAGGACAGGAGGAGACGAGGACAGGAGGAGGAGTGAGGACAGGAGGAGACGAGGACAGGAGGAGGAGCGAGGACAGGAGGAGGAGTGAGGACAGGAGGAGACGAGGACAGGAGGAGGAGCGAGGACAGGAGGAGGAGTGAGGACAGGAGGAGATGAGGACAGGAGGAGACGAGGACAGGAGGAGCGAGGACAGGAGGAGACGAGGACAGGAGGAGTGAGGACTGGATGTGACGAGGACAGGAGGAGGTGTGAGGACATGCTGAGTCGAGGACTGGAGGAGACGAGGACAGGAGGAGGAGTGAGGACAGGAGGAGACGAGGACAGGAGGAGGAGTGAGGACAGGAGGAGACGAGGACAGGAGGAGACGAGGACAGGAGGAGGAGCGAGGACAGGAGGAGACGAGGACAGGAGGAGGAGCGAGGACAGGAGGAGACAAGGACAGGAGGAGCGAGGATAGGAGGAGGAGTGAGGACAGGAGGAGACGAGGACAGGAGGAGGAGCGAGGACAGGAGGAGACGAGGACAGGAGGAGCGAGGATAGGAGGAGACGAGGGTGCAAAACTTCTGTTGCTGTCTACATTCCTTATTAAAGGTAACCATGTATTCCATGTATATGTATGTTTTGGATCAGACTTTATTCAGTGTTTTCCTCGTATGAGTAACATCAGCGCACACACAGAGCTCATATATTGTGAAGTTGTGTGTGTGCACGTACATGAGCTCCGTGTCGTGCTTTGCTCCAATTCTTCCAACCGAGCCGAAGTCCCAACCAGGGTTCCATTGCACTCACACTGGAAAAACGTACCACGCTTTAGGTGCGATGTGAGCTTGAGCACCGTTCTAGAGTCCTGTGAGTGCACAGTGAAAAAGCTTGAGTTTAAAAGTCATGTCTGTGTGTATTTTTTGATAAAGTTGTTCACTAAAATTCATTTACATAGAATAAATGGTGCTTCCGGGGCAGTTATTGTTATGTGATTAATTGAGATTAATTACAAAGCCTGTAATTAATTAGATTTTTTTTTATAAACTCCCACTCCTAATTCTAACATTCAACATGTGTTATACTTAGATGTCGACAGAACAGTTGTCTTGACCCTAAGAGCTGCTTATATAATATATCTGGACTGGGGCAAGGAAAATGGATGAAATGGATTACTACAAGAAAGAAGAGTTCAAAACCAAATAGTCTGTCACGGTCTGTCATGTGTACAAAACAAAATAACCATTTGGAAAAATAGAAGGAAAACACTTTACAAACCATTCCTGCAATCATTTGAGAGAGGACAACTTTGACAAAAAAATTAAAGGACAGAATTTTGACAGACGCTCCACAGTAATGGGTCTGACTGCTTTTTGCTTTTATGCTTTCTGGGCCTGTGCCATTGAGTGTTTGGAGAAAATTGGAGAAAACCCTGAATCCTTGAGGCCATAGTTTTAAAAAAAAAAAGTACAACTTCTTCCAAAGTTTTTCTCCAAAAACCTCGTTGAGTCTTCCCAAATCAGTCTCACAGCTGCAGGGAATATGATGTCCCTGAAAAAATTACTTCTCACTTTCAAGTAAGATTGAAATAAGATCAATTTGAATAATTTCCATGTAAAAAAAAATGCTAATTATGTTTAGATTTGACTTGTGCCGGTTTTATTCTTGGCCAAAAACCTCAACCAGGAAAAGCATCACATCCAATTTCCAAAACTGCAAAAAGGAACATTGAGTTATAACTTCTTAGTTAAAGTGTGTATGATTGACATAGGATTTATGTCACTGCCTAATTTTGACTTAATTTGGTGGTATTATAAGTGTCAATACAGATGATAGTTTTACATCAATCAAAAAATCATTGAAAGCTGAAAATTCCAGGAAGTAAAATAGCAACTTAAACAATTATTGATATACTGATACACATCTCACACTAGGCAAAATTCCAGTCAAAGTTTGCCAGTATTTACATCAGTCAATCAAACTTTATTTATAGAGTGCTTTTCATACAAAAAAATGCAACGTAACAGGCAAGTAACACATTCTTTCTTATACTTCAAGAGTCAATTCCAACAAAATAAAGGTTTGTATTTGTCAGGTAACACAAATTCTCACCACCTGCAGAGGGGTTCATAGGGGGGGTCAGGTGCTATGAGTATTGGGCAGCAAGATGCCCCCACGACCCAGCTGGATTAAACAGGAGAAGATGGATGGATGGAAGTTAGGAATAACTTTGGACCGCTGCAAATCTTAAAAAAGTTTAAAAAGAACTATTTCTATTTGGATCCAAATTTTTGTTTAATGTTAATGATTCAGTGCTTCATCCTGCTCTGGTAAAATGAATCAATACACCAAATACGAGACATCTGTCTAGAAGGGCCATTAAGGGATATTCAAAAATAAATGTAAAATTCTGAACTAGACCCAAAGGATGGACCATCAAATCTGCAAATGTCTCCTATAAAACAGCAGCATTATAGCCTCCCCTGGTTTCACACACCACATTAGTAATAAAATAACAACTACAGAAGCTATTAGGTCTCCATAACAACCCGTTTTATAGCAGTGTGATTCTCAAATTAATGCTTTGTTGTTTTCCTAATTGTCTAACTTAATTGGCAAACAATTAATTTTGTGTTGTATCATGTTCTTTACAGCTCCTAAAAGCAAAAAGGAGAAATTCACAAAACAATTGCATTTTCAAACTGTCCACCAGTGAGAATGAATTACAAGTTTAAAATGAGACTCAGCTGTTCGGCTTTTAACAATTTGACAACATAAAGGGCCATATCTTACCCCCGATCTTAGCACTAGCACATGTGTGGGGGTGGAGCTCTAAACAAGAGGTTTGAATGCCTGAATATCAGGTGGAGTCGAGCAGACTGAGGCTGTGGTGTGTAGTGATGGGAATTCTGGCTCTTTTTAGAGAACCGGCTTGTTTGGCTCGGCTCACTAAAAAGAGACAGCTCCCGAGCGGCTCTTCAGGTTATTTTGTTGCTTTAATTAAAGCTCAGCAGACATTCCCAGTACTCCGCTCAACATATACATTGAGCAATAATGTGTTTAATGTAGCTTTTGTTTATGTTTTACAGAAACAAGACTTAAAACCACATGGCTCATTTGCATACAGTATAAGGGCTGAAAAAAACAGCTTGTGCGCTGATGCGATCAGATTGTGTCGGACTAACTACCGCCCCTCTGCTCAGCGCAAACACATAATGACCAATCATATGCGGCATGAAGAGAAAAAAGTGAGAGGGAGAGAGGGTGAGAAAAAAAAAAAAAAAAAACACGGCTCCCAATAAGGAGCTGGCTGCTGTCATTCACTTCAAAGAGCCGTCTCTAAGACCGTTTCGTTCACGACTGACCCATCACTAGTGCTGTGGCATCTTCAGGGAATTGCCAGAAATATAAAAAATAAATATCAAACTAGTTCACTGCAAAACAATGTGTAACATGCTCAAGACTTTTTTTTAATTTGGAAATATATTAGGATGTTAAATGCTTAACATTCGTAACATGTTTGTGCACTGCCTGGATGCCCTTCTGCAGCAGAGCACAGGCCTGCGCCTGCTTCCTGTATCGGCTCAGCATTGCTCTATAGTTTAGTTTGATCTGGAACTGTACACAAGCTGCTCATTCAGATGAGGCTGTTTACAGCGCTGTCCTCAAATGTTTTTTCTTACCCTGTTTGTAGTTCTAATGCTGCGATGCCAGATTTCCTCACACCTTCATAGGCTACCCTTTCTGTCATCAGCTCCATTTCATTTTGTGACCGAATTATTCCCATTGTGCTGCTTTGGTTAGTTTATAAAGTTAGTCACCAGTTGGTAGGCGGCCATCAGAACCGTAGATAACCCTGCACGGAGCCGACACCGGACTCAGAGCTCATCACATTCACTGACAGCTCAGGGTCGTGACAGTGGAGCAAATGCACGTCTCATATGGGCAGCTCTTGGCAGCAGTGGTCAGTAGAGCTTTGTTCAGTGGCGAATAGTAGACGTGTAGAGCATGTAGAGACATAGGCTATAGTGCACATGAGCTCTGTACAGACACAAGTGCATCCTGCTCTGTGTGCGCATGGCACATATGAGGTACTTGTGCAGGGCAAATGCTCCTGACAGGTTCCCCCAGCAACATTGGAGGATGGGTCAAATGCAGAGGACAAAATTCACTACAGGGACAATAAAAGTTAACTTCAACCTTTACCTTCTCCATTAGTCCCTGATGCAACTGTGTGCAGTCTGGATACTGAGATTATATTTGTTTTGACAAAGTAAGTGCAGCTCTACTTAAACTAAATTAAAAGTAATTCAGTAGTACTCAGTGCAGTACATTTGCTTGAGTAACTTTATTATTAAATTGTATTTCTTGTAGTAATTTTCTGTCACTGGTACTTTTCTTTCACAGCTACTTGAGTAATATATACAGTGTAACAGAACTCCTCTATGCAGGATCCAGTGCAGTGAAGAAGGATGCAAAGGAAGGAAGGAAGGAAGGATGGATGCTCTTAGATTTGGCTTTGGTTAAAAACAAAATCCTACTTTGAACAGATATGGTGGGCAAAGATACCGTCTGTTTACAACAGTCTGCTTAAGATGAGGTCAAGTGTGAAATTGAGCCAGTCCAATGCTAATCAGAGTCTTAGCTGTGAGGATAAACTGGTAGAGAACAAATAGGCTATCACTGAGGCATAATAAGGGCCAGAGAATTGAATGTTCATTCTAAAAGCATCACGAGGTATTTTATGCCCAATTAAACTATCTGTGTGTCAGGACCGCATATGGACACAACCCCAGATAATAAATGTAGTTATTATGATTCACTTAGGTTCAGGAGCCCTCGCCTCCTCTCCAGTGAGTCACAGCTCATTCTACCACACCTCAATTTCCCAGAAGCCTATTTGTAGCAGCCTATCTCGGCGACCCAGTTTGTCCCTAATAACTTGACCCCACCCTCCCAACCCATATCTGTTCTCTTCCAGGCATATGACGCCTACGACAGGGGGTCCCGTCCTGCTGGGCCATGTGGAGATTGAGACTAAACCCCCACCCTGAGTCTCAACCCAGTAATAAATGCTTTTTGCTTTGCATATGTGTTGTTGGCGTGGTCCTTGCTAATGAAGTCTCTTTACTTCACACCTATTACTATAAAAAAAATACATATATATATTGAAAAATACTTTTGCATGGTATTTTGCATGGTATTTTTCAATATATATATATACTTTTGCATGGCCCCTCCTCGAACCGCCACCTTAACATGGTGGAGGGGTTTGAGTACCGAATGATCCCAGGAGCTATGTTGTCGGGGCTTTATGCCCCTGGTAGGGTCACCCAAGGCAAACAGGTCCGGGGGACGGGTCATACGAAGAGCAGTTCAGAAGCCCCCCATGATGACAATTAAAACGAGGTCAGTGGCGTCGCCCGGAAAGGCGGTACCGGGGCCCCACCCTGGAGCCAGGCCTGGGGTGGGTGCACGTGGGCGAGCGCCTGGTGGCCGGGCCTTTCCCCACGGGGCCCGGCCGGGTACAGCCCGAAGGAGCGACGTGGGACCACCACTCCCTGGACCCACCATCCGCGGGAGGAGCCATAGGGGCCGGGTGCAAAGAGATCTGGGCGGCAGTCGAAGGCGGGGGCCTCGGCGACCAGATCTCCGGACATGGAGACTAGCTCTGGGGACATGGAATGTCACCTCGCTGGGGGGAACGAGCCTGAGCTTGTGCGGGAGGTCGGCGTTACCGGCTAGATATAGTCGGCCTCACCTCCACGCACAGCTTGGGCTCTGGAACCCAACTCCTTGAGAGAGGTTGGACTCTCCATTTCTCTGGCGTTGGCCGCGGGGAGCGGCGGTGAGCTGGCGTGGGCTTGCTTATAACCCCACAGCTCAGCCGCTGCGTGTTGGAGTTTACCCCGGTGAACGAGAGGGTCGCGTCCCTGCGCCTTCGGGTCGAGGGACAGGTCTCTCACTGTGGTGTCGGCCTATGGGCCGAACAGCAGTGCAGAGTATCCGGCCTTCTTGGAGTCTCTGGGAGGGGTACTGGACAGTGCACCGACCGGGGACTCCGTTGTTCTACTGGGGGACTTCAACGCCCATGTGACAGTGACACTTGGAGAGGGGTGATTGGGAGGAACGGCCTCCTGATCTGAACCCGAGCGGTGTTCTGTTATTGGACTTCTGTGCTAGTCACAGTTTGTCCATAACGAACACCATGTTCGAGCACAAGGGGTCCATCGGTGCACGTGGCACCAGGACTCCCTAGGCCGGAGGTCGATGATCGACTTTGTTGTCGTGTCATCTGACCTCCCGGCCGTGTGTCTTGGACACTCGGGTGAAGAGAGGGGCAGAGCTGTCAACTGATCACCACCTGGTGGTGAGTTGTCCGCTGGCGGAGGAGGAAGCCGGAAAGACCTGGCAGGCCCAAGCGTATCGTGAGGGTCTGCTGGGGAACGTCTGGCGGAACCTTCTGTCAGTGTGGCCTTCAACTCACACCTCCGGGAGAGCTTCTCCCAGATCCCGGGGGGAGGCTGGGGACATGGAGCCCGAGTGGGCTTCGTTCTCGGCCTCCATTGTCGATGCGGCCGTTCGTAGCTGTGGCCGTAAGGCCTGCGGTGCCTGTCGCGGCGGCAATCCCCCGAACCCGGTGGTGGACACCGGAAGTAAGGGATGCCGTCAAGCTGAAGAAGGAGTCCCACCGGGCCTTACTGGCCCGGTGGACTCCTGAGGCAGCTGAGCCCAGTACCGTCGGGCCAAGCGTGCTGCAGCCCGGGGCGGTTGCAGAGGCAAAACTCGGGTCTGGGAGGAGTTCGGGGAGGCCATGGAGGAGGACATCGGACGGCCCCAAGGAAATTCTGGCAAACCGTCCGGCGCCTCAGGAGGGGGAAGCGGTCCTTCACCAACACTGTTTACAGTGCGGGGGAGAGCTGCTGACCTCGACTGGGGATGTTGTCGGGCGGTGGAAGGAATACTTTGGGGATCTCCTCAATCCCACCGTCACGTCCTCCGAAGAGGAGGCCGAGGCTGGGGACCCAGAGGCGGACTCATCCATCACCCTGGCCGAAGTCACTGAGGTGGTCAGAAAGCTCCTCGGTGGCAAGGCTCCGGGGGTGGATGAGATCCGTCCTGAGTACCTTAAGTCTCTGGGTGTTGTGGGGCTGTCTTGGCTGACACGTCTCTACAAACATCGCGTGGCGGTCGGGAACAGTACCTCTGGACTGGCAGACCGGGGTGGTGGTCCCTCTGTATAAAAGGGGACCGGAGGGTGTGTTCCGACTACAGGGGAATCACACTCCTCAGCCTCCCGGTAAAGTCTATGCCAGGGTGCTGGAGAGGAGAGTTCGGCCGATAGTCGAGACCTCGGATTCAAGAGGAGCAGTGTGGTTTCGGCCTGGTCGTGGAACACTGGACCAGCTCTACACCCTCCATCGGGTGCTCGAGGGTTCATGGGAGTTTGCCCAACCAGTCCACATGTGTTTTGTGGACTTGGAGAAGGCATTCGACCGTGTCCTCGTGGTGCCCTGTGGGGGGTGCTCGGGAGTATGGGGTCCGGGGCCCTTTGCTAAGGGCTGTCCGGTCCCTGTATGACCGGAGCAGGAGCTGTGTTCGCATGGCCGGCAGTAAGAAGTCAGACCTGTTCCCAGTGCATGTTGGACTCCGCCAGGGCTGCCCTTTGTCACCGGTTCTGTTCATTGTTGTATTTATGGACAGAATTTCTAGGCACAGCCAGGGGCCGGAGGGGGTCCAGTTCGGGGACCACAGGATTTCATCGCTGCTTGCGGATGATGTTGTCCTGTTGGCTCCATCAAACCAGGACCTGCAGCGTGCACTGGGGCGGTTTGCAGCCGAGTGTGAAGCGGCCGGGATGAGAATCAGCTGTTCCAAATCCGAGGCCATGGTTCTCGACCGGAAAAAGGTGGATTGCCCTCTCCGGGTGGGTGGGGAGTCTCTGCCTCAAGTGGAGGAGGTTCAAGTATCTCGGGGTCTTGTTCACGAGTGAGGGGAGGATGGAGCGCGAGATTGACAGGCGGATCGGTGCAGCGTCGGCAGTGATGCGGTCACTGTATCGGACCGTTGTGGTGAAGAGGAGCTGAGCCGAAAGGCGAAGCTCTCGGTCAATCTACGTTCCTACCCTCACCAGTGGTCATGAGCTCTGGGTAATGACCGAAAGAACGAGATCGCGGATACAAGCGGCCGAAATGAGTTTCCTCCGCAGAGTGGCCGGGCGCTCCCTTAGAGATAGGGTGAGGAGCTCGGTCACACGGGAGGAGCTCGGAGTAGAGCCGCTGCTCCTCCACGTCGAGAGGAGCCAGCTGAGGTGGTTCGGGCATCTGGTCCGGATGCCTCCTGGACGCCTCCCTCGGGAGGTGTTCCGGGCATGTCCCACCGGTAGGAGGCCCGGGGAAGACCCAGGACACGCTGGAGGGACTATGTCGCTCGGCTGGCCTGGGAACGCCTCGGGGTCCATCCGGAGGAGCTGGAGGAAGTGGCTGGGGAGAAGGAAGCTTGGGAGCCCCTGCTTAGACTGCTGCCCCGCGACCCGGCCCCGGATAAGCGGAAGAAGATGGATGGACTTTTGCATGGTGGCACATGGATTAGAAAGTTTTCTAATTCAATTCAAAATTTGTATGAGTTCTTGAGCAGAATTTTACAGTCGCAACACGGCAGCTGGACGTGGATGTTGCCTACTGTAGGTCACCATAGCAACGATCGCTCTAGCTCTAATTAATATCCCATTGTGTTAGGAAGATTCAGCAGGCAGGCATGTTAACAGCTGTGAGGGGGAACGATTTTGCTAAGGTTTCTAGGTAAACATGAAATGTAATAACGTTAACTACATTCGGGGAAATGTGTTATTCAATCTGCCTTTAAAATATTTGCAGATAATGTGTTTGAGATAGACATTTTCATCAATTACACGATGTAATCTAGCTCAAAGGTACCACAGCTTGTTTGTCTCTGTAGATGACTGACAGACACTAGATTCATCAGTCACGACCCTAATCATGGCTCATCTGTGTCTTTCGCTCATATTCAGGCCTGTTACATTTGACGTGACATAATTGCGCTGCTTTATTTGTCAGTCTTCTACCTCGAAAGCTTCAGAATTGAACAAGAGTACTTACATAACAGCAGCGCTACAGTCAGTCGAGTAATGAGTACTTCAGTACATCAGAAAAGTCCACTGAAAACACTAAACTTTTGAAGATGTTTATAGTTTTGTGTTTATTTTTTTTTGTTTTAGGAGGTGGTTGTCAAAGCATACATTAATTAAATAAAAGTACTGAAGTATAGCAAGAAATGTGGTGAAGTTAAATGATGTTGGCAGTTACATCACATTGGTTTGAACGATTACAATGAAGGCAATGAGCATAAACTACTTTAGTTGTAAATGTTGCAATCCATCAACTTCATATGAAACAGCTACGGCAGAGTCATTTCTCTTCACTTCTGCTTTGCGAAAATAAAATTGAGTTTGGGCCAAATGTTTGAATTTTGACAGACAATTAGACCAGTGCGATCGAGTACAGGGAGGAAAGTCTGACAAATGTGTCTTTGGCACTAAAATGAATATCAAACTTTTTTAGATGTTAAAAGTCACCAGAATCACAAAAGTTCTGCTTGTTCACAAATCGGTGTTATACTGACGGAAGCTGCAGAGAAGACGATGTCCCAGCAAAGTAATTCCAGTGCAATCGGAGTTATAAAAAGTTGTTCAGTACTGGAAAACATAAACAGAAAAAAATCAGGGCAGGAAATGAGTGTGTGAGCAGTGAGACCGAGCTAAGATTTTGTGTTTGCTTCTCTATAAAGTGGTTCTATGTGATAATGGTGCACTGTAACTTTTGCTGGTGGGGGGTTCTTCTACTGACCTGTCTCCATGGAGATGCTATTGCTTTGCCTGGACTATTCTAAAGCATGTAATTAAAGGTCCTATATATATATGTATTGATCCACAGGGGATTGCCTGGATTCACACATCATAATATACTATAACAAAGAGAACTGGTGTCAAATAAGGCTTAATTATATAAATGTACATCTACAAGTAAAGATAAAATAAGTAATATCTCAGCTATATACAGGCAGTCATAAGGAAAACTGTGCAAAGATGATATGATGATTGAAAGGACACAGGGTTATCTGTTACATAAGGATGAGTTGTACAGTTGTAGGGAGTATTATCTGTTACATAAGGATGAGTTGTACAGTTGTAGGGAGTATTATCTGTTACATAAGGGTGAATTGTACAGTTGTAGGGAGTATTATCTGTTACATAAGGGTGAATTGTACAGTTGTAGGGAGTATTATCTGTTACATAAGGATGAGTTGTACAGTTGTAGGGAGTATTATCTGTTACATAAGGATGAGTTGTACAGTTGTAGGGAGTATTATCTGTTACATAAGGATGAGTTGTACAGTTGTAGGGAGTATTATCTGTTACTTAAGGGTGAGTTGTACAGTTGTAGGGAGTATTATCTGTTACATAAGGATGAGTTGTACAGTTGTAGGGAGTATTATCTGTTACATAATGATGAGTTGTACTGTTGTAGGGAGTATTATCTGTTACATAAGGGTGAGTTGTACAGTTGTAGGGAGTATTATCTGTTACATAAGGGTGAGTTGTACAGTTGTAGGGAGTATTATGTGTTACATCAGGGTCTCTTGTACAGTTGTAGGGAATATTATGTGTTACATAAGGATGAGTTGTACAGTTGTAGGGAGTATTATGTGTTACATAAGGGTGAGTTGTACAGTTGTAGGGAGTATTATGTGTTATATAAGGGTGAGTTGTACAGTTGTAGGGAGTATTATGTGTTACATAAGGATGAGTTGTACAGTTGTAGGGAGTATTATGTGTTACATTAGGATGAGTTGTACAGTTGTAGGGAGTATTATCTGTTACATAAGGATGAGTTGTACAGTTGTAGGGAGTATTATCTGTTACATAAGGATGAGTTGTACAGTTGTAGGGAGTATTATCTGTTACATAAGGATGAGTTGTACAGTTGTAGGGAGTATTATCTGTTACATAAGGATGAGTTGTACAGTTGTAGGGAGTATTATCTGTTACATAAGGATGAGTTGTACAGTTGTAGGGAGTATTATCTGTTACATAAGGATGAGTTGTACAGTTGTAGGGAGTATTATCTGTTACATAAGGGTGAATTGTACAGTTGTAGGGAGTATTATAATAATAATAATAATGCATCAGTTTTATACAGCGCTTTTCAGGACACTCAAAGACGCTTTACAGAGCATTATTCATTCACTCCAGACCCGGTGGTGGTAAACTACTATTGTAGCCACAGCTGCCCTGGGGCAGACTGACGGAAGCGAGGCTGCCAATCTGCGCCATCGGCCCCTCCGACCACCACCACCACTCACGCACACACCACTTTCATACTAGGCAATGTGGGTGATGTGCCTTGCCTAAGGACACTACGACAGTTTTTGCCACTGGCGCCCCACTGTGGCACCTGGAATTCCCAGTGGTCTCCCATCCAAGTACTAACCAGGCCCGGCCCTGCTTAGCTTCTGAGATCTGACGGGATCAGGCTTTGACGAGCCGGTATGGCCACATTATCTGTTACATAAGGGTGAATTGTACAGTTGTAGGGAGTATTATCTGTTACATAAGGATGAGTTGTACAGTTGTAGGGAGTATGGTATGTAGTCCTGTACCTGTCACTGAGCGGAGTTATAGGGGCCTGTTGGAGAATGAGCTCCTGTGTCCCTCTACAGTCTGGTGCAGTGGGTGAGTTGTTGTACACTTGTAGGGAGTATTATTTGTCGCTCTATAGTCTGGTGCAGTGGGTGAGCAGGAGTGTCCATGATGGAGAGCAGTTTGTCCAGTGTCCTCCTGTACCTCACTGTCACAAATGTCTCCAGCTCACAGCCAATCACATGACTACCTTAACCAATCAGTTTGTCCATCTGCCCAGAGTCCCTATTACTGGTGCTGCTCCCCAGCCGGCCACCACAGTCTAGTAGAAGATCTCCAGTAACTTGCTGCACACACTGAAAGATCTGAGCAGAAGTCTTTACATCTTAGGATGTAAAGACTACTTGTGCCCTTCTTATACACAGCATTATTGTTGGCCATCCAGTTCACAAAACATCAAAACAATTCTCAAAGTGGTGTTTTTATTCATTCACACAGGTTTGAGTAATTCTGGATTATTAGTTTGTCTCCATCTCCAAAGTTCAAAATGCTCTGTTCCAGCTTGTGATGTCCTGAAGCAGTAGTTTTTTTCTAGTTAACGGCTACCTTTATTATTACTGTAGAATAGATTGGCAATTCCAGGGATGAAATAATCCAAATTATTCTAGTGCATGTGTATGAAGTTTAAAACCACTTCCTGCATGAGCACATGACATCACAAGGTGGAACAGAGTATTATCAGCTTGAGAGAAGAACTCAGCCTAAATCTTCAGGGTTTGTGTGTTATACATGTGTGAATGAAATGAAACACAACTCCAGAAAACAACACTGCAACATAAATCAGGAAAAGTAACATGAGCCTCTTAAACTTGAATTATTTGAGGTGTTTTTAATAGGTAAATTGCCTCCTGGTCTCCATGGAGATGACGAACTGTAGAACATTTCAGAAAAAAAGCAGTAACATCATATAAAAAAGCAAACAATGGTGGACTCTCTATTAGAAAAGTGCAGTCACTGGACCCTTTCCCCAGTTAAATGTATTTCCAGACAAGATGGAAGATGTCAATCATAAGCCAGATATCATGAAAAATTTAGATGAGGTTGACAAGGTTGACAAGGTGAAAGTGGTGTGTGCATGGCAGGACTCCCTTGAAAATGAGATTAGTAATCTCAATGGGACTTTCCTGGGTAAATAAAGGTAAAAAAAAAAAAAAAGTTTGCATGAATCTTAACACTTCCAAATGCTTGGGCTAAGATCCAACATGGTCACCAGTGAAACCCATGGGCAGATCTTGGATGCGCAGGGCAGTGTAAAACTTGATCTCTTCTATTCCTTGCTGACATATGAAGCCCGAGCTGAACAATAGTTGTATTTTCAATTGTTGGAAAGTTGGACTGGAAAACCCTACACGAACGATACTGTGCATTATAAATGTTTGAAGACGTTGCATAATACTTTGGACATTTAAACGTCAAGTTGATTGACTTTTGATTAATTCTGGGAGATATAATGAATAATAACTACAAAATGGAGTTTTGATGTTGCTACGTAGCCACAAATGTTACCCGATGATTTGATTAATATGATTTATTGCAATTTTCACTGGAAGCAGTTTAAAATGTCTTCAGAAATTGAAAATAATAGCTGTTTAATGTCATCTGTCACTGACTGAGGAGCTTTCCATCAAACTGATTTGGGACATTTCAAATCTCTAAATATGGTCATGTCATTTTGTGGCACTAAAACTTCTTTGGAACTGATGTCGACTGTGGAGCAAATGGGATTGGAAAGCGGTGGTTCTGTCTTGCCGAGAGCTGGATTTGTGTAGAGAGATAGTGATTGTTGAGATTGTGAGATTGGTTACTCCACCTGTCAATCACTTTCATCTGAACTGACCCCATGGGGGATTGACGTCACAGAAAGGTCTGAGTTTGATTGCTGGGAGTGTTTGGCCTTTCTGTGGGTTTGTGTTTTTCTCACTGTGCCTGGATGGATATTGCCCATTAACATGCACAAAAGGCCCCACTGCTCCTGACATGTGGAATATTGAACTATGGGTCAAATGCAAAGGACATATTTCTCTATGGCAGGGTATCACACTCAAATTCACAGAGAAAATTATAAACAGGGACTAAGTCATGGGCCAAAATAAATATTTATTGAAATATTTCAACAACATCTGCATGTTTTCTCTTCTTTCAAGATATATAATGTTAAATCTTTTCTTATTAAAAATAAATGTTTAATAATAGTTTTGCTTAAACTTTAAATTCGGAACAAGCATAATATAAAATAATAACAAAACTTTAAATAAATAATCTGTATAACTCTCTCTATGACCTGTATAATATGTAGCTTTTGAACTCCTTTTAAATGTTTTTTTTTTTTTTCCACAAGCCAACAGTTGGTCAAAAATAACAACTTGCTTCAATGAAAATCCAATTTTTCAACTATGAACAGTCAAATCAGAAAGAAAACATTCATCCAAGCTCAATTTTGCTATGGTTTACCCTGATGCACATGGGCTCAAAGCAGATACTTGGCATCTCTTCTTAGAAGCAAATTCATCAAAGTCTGGGGTCTGGCCCTGAGCTGAGGAAATCCTCAGGACTGAATGAAGGTGTTCGTCTGTAAGACAACTCCTGTGTGGTGTTTTGTTCTTCATCAAAAAGAAGAGTTGTTCACATACATATGTGCTGCCGAACATAAAGAGCATTTGATCAGCTTGTGCACGGACTTGTGGCAGTGTGTCGGGAATGAACTGTGAGAACTGTGCAGCACCGACAGTGTCATATTTTTACTTTTTTGTCACTACATTGGAGCTCATTCAGTTCCATTTGGAAGTTGGTTGGTGTGCTTGTCACGTCAACTGCAAATGGATTGCTGAGTAGTTCAAATCTGCATTTCTGGGCTCTAAAGTTGGCAAATCATCGGGAAAACTCTGCACTAAGTACGCTTAGTTTTTCAGCAAACTCTGAAATGGGCAATGAGCTTTCATAATTTGTCAGCATAGAAAATGAGAAAAGTTTCCTTGCAGCATCTGAGTTTCCCACAAGCACAACTTGGTTGTAAAAGCCCTCACTGCACTGTACATGTGTGTAATGACATGTCCCTGCCCCTGGAGCTGCAGGTTTAGCCCATCGAGATGGCTCATGATGTCACACAGGAATTCAGCTCACACTGAAACTTTTTATCCCTGTGCTCTGGTGTGTCTTTGCCTTTACTCTCCATAAACAGACAGATTTCCTCACGCAGCTCAGTGTCGCTTGAGTACTTTTTCTCGGCTAAGCCATCACACATCTGTGTCTCTGTATTCTGAACCTAACTATTTCAGATTGAACTGGCGCTGATTCAGCCCTTTTGCTCTTATGAAGTTAACTACATGAGTTATGGTGCTCATAATATGATCCATTGTCAAGGCTTTGCCACATAAGACCTCCTAGTGGATTATGCAGTGATAAACTGTAAACTCACCTGCATGGTTCTCCCACATCTTCTCCCGAATCCTGCCAAGCAATCCACTCTTTTGACCGCACGTTGTGGCCGCACCATCTGTCATCAGTCCCGCAAGTTTATCCCGAGGCTGCCTCATTTCATTAAGACATTTAGACATCTCGTAGATTTCTTTTCCTGTGGTTGTACCATGCATGGATTTTAATCCTAAAAGTTGCTCTGTAACGGAAAGTTTTGAGTCCAGTCCACGGATCAAGATTGATAACTGGGCAGTGTCAGATGTGTCGCTGCTCTCATCTACAGTAAGTGAGTAGTATGCCATCAAATCTTTCCCCTTCTCCTTCAGCTGTTGTTGTAGATTGGTGGCAAGCTCACAAGCACACTCAGACATGGTGTTTATGCTCAGACACACATTTAAAAAATGCTTGCCTTTTATCTGGGCAAACAACATTGCAAACTTTGACTTTCTCCCTCCCACCCCTCTTTAAAGTCCTGTTTTCTCTTTCATTTGGCCATTTTTCAGAAGGGGTAGATTCAATTTGAGTGAGACAGGTAGCAGGTGCTAATGAGTGTCAACAGGAATGGTGGGGGCTATTAGGGGACTGACGGGCATTTGCAAAGCATTCTGGGATTCGTAGAATTAGTGGCGCATGCACCATACTGGTGTGGCAGCCGGTGGGCCAGCTGATAACAACAAAGCATACCTTAACCTGAAAGGTGTTGCACCTGATTTTTACTGTTTTCAAAATATGACGAACAGAACTAGTTCCTTTTAACACTTTGCAATGGTAGAAAGTTAACTGTCACTTTCCTAACACATTTTTGAACCCTCATTGTGCTCTGCAATGTCTTTATATGTGCGTTTCACAACTTTCAGAGCCCAGGCCAGTGTTTTGCTTATAATAAACATTAGCATGCTAAGCCGCACTTCCTGATTGTAAGAGGAGAAAACACGGTATGATTAGATGCAGAAAACGGCCTCATTTCCATCATGAGAGCTGATTATACATACAGTATGTCTGTGCTGAGGGAAAACAGGCTTAGCTCAGTTACATGGAAACAAATGCGGCTTTAACAGTAAATCACCAATAAGTTTAAACTCCATTTGAAATAAGGACAGCCGATTATTCAACACAGCCTATTCTTAATGACTGCTACAACCCCTATGAGCAGGGGATGTTATACATACACATACATTTACTCATTCAGTGTTGCCAGGAACTGTCACAGGATGAGGTGCTTCCACACACAGACACATGTGAACTCTGTTTGCTCTGGAAATCCTCTTGTCATTCCTCTATGGTCCTATTCTTCTCTCAAAAACAAAACACAACAATGGGACCATGAAAAACACATTCTCTTTCTAATGCAAATTTGAATTATTAGTGCGTGGTGATGTGGAAGCTGTCAAAGTGTATGCTGCTTGTACAACAATAGACAATGACTTTCAAGCTTTTCTTGGAGACAAATTCCAATCTTAGTATCACAACTTGTCTAACCTTACTAAACCCTAACCTGAACCTTTTTATCCAAATCTTAACTTAAAATCATTGTTGATATAATAATAAAGGTCTAGACGACCAGTGAAAGGTTTGGACATTCTTTTTCAAGGCTATTTGCATTCTCACTGAAGGCATCAAAACGTTAAATGGACACACAGGGAATGTAGTAAACAAAAAATAAATACATAAATAAAAAAACATTGAGAGATAGAATATCAAAAAGAAAATCACATTATAGAAAAGTATTAATAGATTTGCATTTCATTGTGTGAAATAAGTATTTGATCCCCTACCAACTGTTAAGAGTTCTAGTTCCAACAGATCAGTTAGACACTCCTAATTAAACTTGTTACTCCTGTTTTAACCTGTATAAAAGACACTGTATAAAAGTCCTGCACAAGGCTGGAATAAGCTACAAACCATAAGCAAGAAGTTGGTGTTAAGGAGACAACTGTTGGTGCAATTGTTGGAAAATTTAAGAAATCCAAAATGACCATCAATCGACCTCAGTCTGAGGCTCCACACAAGATCTCACCTTGTGGGGTTTTGGTGATCATGAGAGCAGTGAGAATCAGCCTACAACTACACAGGAAACATTGGGAACACTTTACACCACAATGGATTCAAATCCTGCAAAGCTCCCAGGTCCTCCTGCTTAAGAAGACACATGTGCAGGCCCGCCTGACGTTTGCCAATGAACACCTGAATGATTTAGAGAGGGATTGGGAGAAGGTGCTGTTGTCAGATGAGACCAAAATTGAGCTCTTTGGCATTTACTCAACTCACTGTATTTGGAGGAAGATAAATGCTGCCTATGACCCCAAGAACACCATCCCCACCGTCAACCGCCAAGCATGGAGGTGGAAACATTCGGCTTTGGGGGTGTTTTCCTGCCAAGGTCACAGCACAATTTCACTACGTCACCGGGAGGATGGACGGAGCCATGTACTGTTAAAATCCTGAGCGATAACCTCCTTCCCTCCGCCAGGAAAATGAAAATGGGTCATGGATGGGTCTTCCAACTTGACAATGACCCAAAACATACAGCCAAGGCAACAAAGTAGTGGCTTAAAAATAAGCACTTGAAGGTCCTGGAGTGGCCCAGCCAGTCTCCGGAACTTAGTTAATCATTTCATTTATATAGCGCCTTTCACGACACCCAAAGCTCTTTACAGTTCATTGTTCATTCACTCCACACTCGGTGATGGTAAGCTACAACTGTAGCCACAGCTGCCCTTGGGCAGACTGACAAAAGTGAGGCTGCCAATCTGCACCATCGGCCCCTCCGACCACCACATCACTCACGCACACACCACTTCCATACTAGCCAATGTGTGTGAAGTGTCTTGCAGCAACAGCAACAGTTTTTGTGACTGGCGCCCCACCTTAACCCTGTAGAAAACCTATGGAAGGAGCTGACGCTCCGTGTTGACAAGCGACAGCCACGAAATCTGATTTGGAGATGATCTGCAAGAAGAGTGGACCAAAATTCCTTTTGATATGTGCGCAAACCTGGTGATCAACTACATTAAAAAGTCTTATTTCACTCAATGAAATGCAAAGCATTTCATATATCTTCTTTAAAGTTATTTTCTGGATTGTCTTTTTGATATTCTATCTCTCAACGTTAAAATACAGTATACCTACCATTAAAATTATAGACTGTACATTTCTTTATCGGTTGGCAAACCTACAAAATCACCAAACAAACAAATACTTATTTTCTCCACTGTAGACACCCTTTGCTTTAATCACTCATTTCTGGACCCTGACGTGGCACACCTTTATCATGAAGATCGTCAGGAGAAGGGAAGGGTTTTACCATATCATTCCACATCGTATCTTGCATGTAGTGTGTAGAAAGTAGTAACATAAAGAAAAAAAAGAGACTGAATTCAATTCAATTCAATTTAATTTTGTAGCGCCCCAAATCCCAGCAACAGTTGCCTCTAAGGGCGTTCCAAGATTTTGATGAGTAAAACATACACACAGACATATCAAAACAGGAATAAACAACATTCATGTAAAGCAGCAAATGAAACATGGTCCAGTCATCCCCTGTCCTTAGACCCTCCTTCTCAGCAAGGAAAAACTCCAAAAAACCCAGGGTCCTGAATGAGATGGTGTGACCAAACTTCTGACTGGTAATGTCCTTCATGGGGTGTTAATTCTTGTCTTCATAAGTAAAGCAGGTCCCTGAGAGTGTACATATTTAAATCCCCATAATGTAATAAGTACCCACACACATATTGCTTACTCACTAGTCGACTGTAACATTCTGCAATATTCTGCAATGTTGACCCTAAAATGAACAAACCATAGAACCAAGTGAAGTTTTACTCAACTCCAAACTCAAGTAATCATTTGTTTGAACTGCGCTGGCGTCAACAAATGATCTGTGTGCAGGGATTTGTAATGACTTGGCATTCAGCTTTTTTAATTAGACTTGGGTGGATAAATACTGCACTAAACATTTCCTCAAATTCTAACTGGACTAAACACTTTTTGCTGTAACTACCAAAATGCTCAGTTTTGAAACTTAAATTATTAATAACCTAAATTATTAGATTTGTATTATCTATTATGACACATAGTAATTAGGGGTGGGACAAGACAGAATTTTCAGATGAGATAAGGTCCACGAGGTCGAGATGAGATGAAATTTTGAGCCAATTAAGAATAATCTGATCCATTCACAATTTTGGTCTCATGATTTTTTATTCTTTTAATTTCTTTATATTGTGTTGTGAATGTATTTTATGTGTTGGTAGTCATTTTCATCATATACTTTTGATGCATTAAACATTTATGCTTTAAATACAAAGTCTCCACATGCATCATACTCATTATTACAATATACTCAATATAGGCCTATATGTTGTTAAACTTATTTTTATCCTTTAAGTCACATGTGTCAAACATGCGGCCCGGGGGCCAGATCCGGCCCTCCAAGACCTTTAATCTGGCCCTCAGCTGATTTTTCTATTAAAATACTTAAAATTTTCAGATTTTTCTGCACCGTTTAGCATAGCAGCGTCTCCGGCGTTTCTGTATGTTGCGACTCCCACCAGAGCAGCACAAATGAAGACTCTTTCCAAACGCTCTTAAAGGACGATCGTTTTGACTGTCGACCGTGACCCTCATCAGCAAAATGTCAAAAAATGAGAAAAGCAGATGCTGAGTTCAGGATTTCCCAAGAAAAATAGTCTAATTCTTATTTGTTGACAGAGGTGAATGGGAAATCTGTGCTCAGTGGGTTTGGAACAAGTGGCGTTGCTCGAGGAAAATAATCTTAAACACCACTACGAGACACAGGGAAAAATACAATAACTTGAAGAGAGAACTGAGTTTTCTGATCCGGCCCTTTTGGGATCAAAGTAGGTTGCGTATGGCGTAATGAGTTTGACACCCCTGATTTAAATGATTAGACATTTAAATGATCTGATCCTCTGTTGTGTTGCTCCAGCTCTCCCCCCTCTCCTCCACTGCTGCCTGTGTTCTCGCTCCTTTTTCACTTTAAACTTAGTTATTATGGATGTAGAAGGCCTAAATATCTCTCTGTAGATCTTTTTCAAACTATGTTTAAGTGTGGGAAACACTGCATGTTCTGTGCTGTCTGCGTATGAAATGGACACGTGTATATTTGATCATATTATTTCTTTAATCAATTTTACCACTGATTATTTGCCTCAGTTTTGGTCCTATTACCATGAACTTAAACCTGGGACAGAGTTTAAAATGTTCTCTGTCTGAATATGTGAGCACATGTCTCTGTGTGTGTTACAGCTGCTCAAAGACAGCAACTTTCCACAGCTTGAGCGAGGTGCATAACCCTTTCATGCCCATTCCAAATATAAAGACGGAGGATCAAATCTAGCGAGACAGACTGTATACAAAGTATTATTGCAGTTTGATCTCGTGGTAATAAGATCTCATCCCATCTCTAATATTAATTGAATAGAAAGTAGTCCACTGTTAAATGTTTTAAGGTGAGGAAATGAATTGCTTGGTTAAATTAATGAATTTATTTAAAACATGCAAACAATAAAACCGAAGTGAATTATAGTTATGGGCACTTTTGATACCTCATTCTTTGGTAAAGGTTAATTCTTCTTCAGTTTCAAACTTTTGTCAGACAGGAGATTTAGTTTATGTTTCAGCTCTTTCCTGTAGCCTCCTGTAGCGTCACAATGGTGTGGTGACGAGTCTTTTAGGCTGTGCTTATATGGTCTGCTTATATGGTCTGCTCCTTTGGACCTGGTTTGCAGATCTCACTGGCCTCTCTGATCCAGCACTGGTGTTTCTTGATTTCAGTGTGGATGATGTCTTTTTTAGACAATATAATGTACGTTTCAATACAAAATATTGATAGCTTGACTGATCTTCAATACTGACACATGATCTTATCCATGAGTTTAAAAATGATAAAAATAAGACAAAATATTATGTATTTTGAATAAAGTCCTCAAAACAGGAAGCCATGAAGACTAGTTCTTGGCCTGATGACTTTCTAAGAATAATTTTCGATGTGACACTCGAACCAAATATATCTTTTCATAATCTGTTTATCACTAGTGTGTATTGGGCCCAAGGCTTCAGAAAACATGGACTGTAGTCTACTGTTATCTCTTGTTTCCATTAGATTTCATTATGTCCCTTTAATATTACATAGATACACTTAAGCTGTGCTATCAGTCACAGCAAACAGAGATGCAGCCTCAGGGAGGTGGCAGAAAATACTCAGCCCCCGCCCCCCACAAACAATACAAGGCAATTTAAAGTCCGGGCTTTGATAATGTGTTTGGAAATAACTATTACTCATGGGAGATAGGGAGCCAATGAATTGATGTCACTGGAACTGTGAAATCACTTTGCAGTTTAGATGTAGTACATGCAGTATTTAATTAACAACTGAAAGAACTCTTCATTTGTTGCCAGCTACAATTAAATTGATCTCCTTTAGGATTAAATTGATCTCATTTAGGATTTATAAGCAGTTTTATAGCACATTATAATAACTGCATTTTTAATAGCCTTAAAAAGACTTTAATCATAATGAGCAAAAAGCTGAGTAAAAATGATTAGTGCTAAGTAACTACTTAATTAAAACGCTGAGCTTCTAAATCAGGGGTGTCCAAACTATGGCTCGGGGGCCAGATGCGGCAATTTATGTTGGTCCTCAGGTCCCTTGCTGAATTACATATTATGTGCAGTACTTTTTACAGCAAATGTTAAGTATTTCAACAACTTTAACCTAAATTGGATTGAGTATCAGTTCCATAACTTTGGTTAAACTGAAATCCTAGTCTCTCTCTTGTCCTTATAGACCCTTTTAGGACGTAAGTGATAAAAAAACAAAAAAAACAAAAAGTTGTGTGTGCATTTTGGCAACAGAAGTGGCATTGTAGCCCCATTCATTCTGTTTCATTCAGACTGAACATGACAGAAGAAGACAGGGATAAAAACATTTCCAGCACCAAAATATCTGGTTATTATGTGTGTGGTTGTCAGAATCAACGGACTAAACAAAACACTAAAAGGGTCTATTCAGCTTGGGAGCTTGAGGGTTCTGGGCAGTATCTTCTCAGTTCCTCGTACTGCATTTTTCTGGACTGAAATATCGGATGTTTTTTTCTGGGACCTGCGGTAGTCACTCTTTCAGTTTGGGAGTTACTGCCCCCAGTGCTCCGATGACCACAGACACCACTGATGCCTTCACCTTCCAGGCCTTCTCCAGCTCTGCTTTGAGCCCCTGGTATTTTTCTAGTTTCATCCTGGACAGTGGTTCTCACTACTCCTTGGCCTCCTTCATTTTGGCTTAGGGTGCTGGATTTTGGATGGAACACTCCATGCATGGTCAGAAGCTTTCGTGTCTTAACATCTGTGATCTGTATCTCCTCCTTGGGAGGGTATTTGATCACTGGCAGGGCGTAGCTGTTGATTTGTTCTTGTTCTTGCCATTGAGCTGACTTCTTATCATTCATTTATATAGCGGCTTTCAAGACACTCAAAGCACTTTACAGTTCATTATTCATTCACTCCACAGTCAATGGTGGTAAACTACTATTGTAGCCACAGCTGCCCTGGGACAGACTAATGGAAATGAGGTTGTCAGTCTTCATCATCAGCCCCTCCAACCACCACCAACACTCACGCATGCACCACTTTCATACTAGGCAATGTGGATGAAGTGTCTTGCCTAAGGACACAATGACAGTTTTTGTGACTGGGCCTCCCACTGTGGCACCTGGAATTCCCAGTGGTCTCCCATCCAAATACTTTGACAAGGAGGTTTGGCCAAGTGTTATAGGTATTTGGTCATTTCCTTGTTGCCTATTTGAGGTTGCCATTTGCCTGTACCAAGGTACTTGTAACTGTCCTCAATGTCTGCTATTGTCCCCTCTGGGAGTGAGACCCCCTCTGTGTGGACTACCTTTCCTCTCTTTGTCACCATCCTATTACACTTCTCAAACCAGATTAACATTCCAGTGTCTGTGCTGTAGATCCTGGTGGTTTGGATCAGTGAGTTGATGCCTCGCTAACTCTTAGCGTACAGCTTGATGTCATCCATGTAGTCCTGAGTCAGAATCCACAGCCAGTGCTGGTGATGTGATTTGGGTGAGGGGTTCAGACCTATGTAGAACAGAAGAGGGGACGGTGCATCTCCACTGTACTCTTATAGCTCCAGTCATCTTTGATAACGTTCTTGTAATCAATCCAGGCAGTGTACAGGTCTGACGGGTTCTACAGTCATGGACGGCTGCCAGGAGTTGGGGTTTGGCTCCACTGGTGTCTTCGTCTTGCCCATGATGACATGGGTCCACCCTTCTGTGGGCAGAGGGGTTCATAGGGGCCAAGTGCGCAGAGGACTGGATGATGAACTGCTGCCCCCATGACCCAGCCGGATAAAGAAAAGAAGATGGATGATATCTTTGCTGTTCTGTGCTTTGCTCATGTATTGCTCCATGTGCCCACTTATCTTAGCCGGAATGAGCCGACATGAGTTTCTATGTTATGGAGTGACAGGTCATTGGCCGGTAGTTGGATGGGATTTTGTTCTTTGAGGGATCCTTCAGGATCATGATAGTATGGCCTTTGGGTAGCCATTCAGAGTGAGTCCCATCCCTTAGCAGTTGGTTCATTTGTGCTGCCAGGCACTCATGGAGTGCAGTGAGTTGTTGTTCAAGCTTTATTAAGGCTAATCATGGTGTAGTTTATGCAATGTGGTACCTGTAGTTTTATTCTTATTTGAGTCTTCTTTTAAATGGGCTTAGTCCTGGGTTGGACATGGTTTAGTTTACATTATTTGAGTTTATAGAACGACATTTGGGATGCTTTTTCACATTATGCAGGTGGTTATTTGCAGATTGAAATATTTCCAGCAGACAGTAGTTTAAATTGTTGTCAAACTCTTAACATTAGAATATGAAGTGGCCTCTTTACACAGAAAGAAGAGGATATGGTTTGGTGTCTAAAGTTGGCACAAAACAGCACCACAACAAACTGGTATTTACAGTGTCCAAAGGCCAGAGATGAGTTTGACTCACAATTGAGCTCATAATGGAGTGTCCTTATCATAGAGGGATACAGTCTTTTGTCAGTCTTAATTAATTGTCACTGTACTGCGCCCCGTAGTTAATTTACATATTTTTATACATTATTTTAAGTGGACTAAGTGAGTGTGATGTCACCCATAGCATTTGGCTCCAGTCAAATTAAGCTAATCGAGACTGGCAGTTGTAAGGGCAAATTTGGAGCCAAGTTTCATATTTGGAATTCTGACCATCAGTATCATAGCAACCAAAGACTATAGCATAAGACCAATCTGGAGCAAGGTTATAACTCAGACCTTTTGATCGATCTCTGAGAAAGAAGGCACATGATTTGTCTGTTTATTTACTTATAGACAAAATAGTAAAATAAAAACACCCAGATCATGCGGGTTAAGTCTCACAGCAGCAGTTACACAGAGAGGGGTGACAGTTTTTGCAGTATAACGTGAATTAGAGCATTGCTGATGGAGCTGGATGCGCGCCCATGTTCTTTTTCTATTTGGAACGCAATGACTAGCAGGTTACATTTATACATTGTATACATGTCTGTGCATTAAACATTTCCATGGAGATAAGCAAATGACTCCACCAGGCCACGTTACAGATGAGAGTGATTGGTGACCTCACAGTTATAAGGCATGTTTATTTTTAGAAAAAAGTATGTTTGTTGACACACTTCAGAATGTTTTTCATGGTCCATTTAACCACATATTGTGACACATGACAGTATTGTGCTTTGCGCAGAGACACAAAAACAGCAGCTGATATAAAACTGTAATTAAACCTCACAGGATAACAGTGTTGAGTAAAACAACTTTCATATCATTTTTCAGTCAATTTGACCATTATACATTTCATATATTGCATTCACCAGTCTGTGTTTTCTCAACTTACTTTAATATAAAAATGGACTCAGGCTTAAACTTTAACATTCACATCAAATCAATAACATCTGCAGCCTTTTACCATCTAAAAAACCGCAAAAATCAGAGGTCTACTGTCTTAAGCAGACTTGGAGAGACTTATCCATGCGTTTGTCTCCAGTAGGTTAGATACTGTAACAGTCTTTCACTGGCCTCTCCAAACGAGCTGTGAGAGCAACAGAACATCCAGAACGCTGCAGCTCGGGTCTTGACTTCAACCAAGATGTACGAGCACTTAAGTCCTGTGCTCAGGTCTCTGCACTGCCCCCTGTGGCTCAGAGAATAAACTTTAAAGCAGCTCTGCTTGTGCACAAGTCTCTCCATGGCCAAGCACCAAAGTACATCTATGACATATTAGTGCCACATGAACCATCTGCACTCTGAGGAGCTCAGGGACTGGCCTCCTGCTGGTGCCCAGAGTCAGGACTAAACTCGGGGAGTCAGAGTTTCAGATTCATGCAGCTAAAACCTGGAACTGTCATGGTACACTCCTGGTGCTATCCTTCCCTGCTTCACCCTCCCCCTCACTTACCTCCTTCCTCTCCAGATCTGCTGGGCGTGTCCAACTCCTCCTCCTGCTCCTGGGCTGGCCTGTGCACCTGTTTGCCATCTCCAGTCATCCCTGCCCTGTATATCAACCTGGTTTCTCCTCACCATCTCCGCCAGATCATCAGCTAACCTCCGTGGTGAACGCCTGCTCCGGCTCTTTATGAATTATTTGCCCAGTTTGTCATGTTTTTTGCTCACCCGTCTGTTTTTCTGCTCCAGCTCCCAGCCATTCTGCCCGGCCCAGCTCCATCCTCAGCTCGAGCCTGTCCTACCCTGTCTGCTTTCTCTACCCGCTGCCCTCCTGACCTGCCTGCCATATTCATCAATCTTTGTAATAAATCTTTGTAAACTCTCTTGGATTCCTGTCTGCCTTTGGTTCCTACCTTTATTCGATCGTGACAGTACAATGATCTGGCCAACATGGACCCAGCAGACTCTAATGCAATCAATCATGCCTTATCCAACCATGGCATTCTTCTAGGAGAGCACCACCAGTCACTCCAAATTCTTACTGATGGACAACAGGCTTTATCCGACAAGGTAACCAAAATTGGTCAACTCATGGAAAGTATTGCTAAACACCTGTCTCTCTCCTTAGCTCCCACTCAAAGTCAGTCTGTCCCAAATACAACTCAATCTTCCAGACCAGCCTCCTGTTCAAGCCCCAGAACCTTATTGTGAGGATTTGCAGAAGTGCAAAGGCTTTTGCTCCAATGCTCCCTAGTATTTGATCGCCAACATGAGACCTTCACATCAGACTGTTCAAAGGTATCTTACATGACTGGCTTATTAAGAGGAAGAGCCTTAGACTGGGCAGAAGCTTTTCTAAGCAGCACTGAGGCTAGCCCTAATAAGCTACCGTTGTTTTGTGGACGAATTTAAGAAAGTGTTTCCCATCCTAATGTAGCTACAGATGCTGCTAAGCGGGTGCTCAATCTCCATCAAGGCCAACGTAGTGTTGCAGATTACTCTGTGGAGTTCAGGATTTTGGCAGCCAAATCTGGCTGGGATGACAGAGCCCTAAAAGGAGTCTTTTTGCATGGCCTATCTGAATCCATGAAAGATGAGTTGGCAGTACGTGATGAATCTGATTCTCTGGATGCCTTAATATCTCTGTCCATTTGCCTAGATAGCTGCATGAGAGAAAGGCGGTGTGAGAGAGACTCCAAGGTATCATGCTACCTCCCAAGGTCTGTTCCTCCATCTGTCGGAACTCCTGAATCCTCCACTTGGTCTGTGCCTGCTCTTCCAGCGCCACCCCAGGAGGAACCCATGCAACAGGGTCGTACTCACTTGTCTGCAGCAGAACATCAGGGGAGAATTTTTGCAGGAGTATGTATGTATTGCGGTCAGCCAGGTCACTTCCCTAAGATCTTGTCCCACTCGCACAAAAGGGTCCAGCTCATCAGTAGCAGTGGGAGTACTGGTGAGTGAGTCTTCTGAATTGCATGTCCCAAGCTCTGATTGACTCTGGGGCAGAACAGAACTTCCTGGACACTAATCTTATCCGTCAAGCAGGGATTTCCACTGAACCAGTGCCAGAAAAGAGCCGGGTGAGTGCCCTCAACGGGAAACATTTGGCTTATGTCAGTCATCAAACGGAACCTATTGACTTAATCATCTCAGGAAATCACCATGAGTCTATTCGTTTTTATGTGTTTGATTCCGCAATGTCCACTAGTCCTGGGGTTTCCCTGGTTGAAGTTGCACAACCCTGTAATTGATTGGTCTGCTAACAAAGTTGTGAGCTGGAGTACATCTTGTCATGCTTCTTGCCTTCTTTCTGCCATACTACCTACAGGGGGAGCCAAAAGCACTAAATCTAAACCTCTTGATTTGTCCACTGTCCCCCACAGAGTACCATGATTTGGCCGAAGTCTTCAGTAAAGAAAAGTGCTCTCTCTCTGCCACCTCACCGTCCTTACGATTGCGCCATTGATCTGTTACCAGGAGCACCACTTCCAACTGGATGTCTGTACAATCTCTCCCGACCTGAAAGGGAAGCGATGGAGACTTACCTCAAAGACTCTCTTGCTGCAGGTATCATACGTCCATCATCTTCTCCGGTTGGTGCAGGGTTCTTTTTTGTGGACAAGAAGGATAAGACATTAAGGCCATGTATTGACTACTGGGGTCTGAACAATATTACCGTTAAGAACAAGTATCCTCTTCCTCTGATTTCCTCCACTTTCGAACCTCTTCAGGGGGCCACCATATTTACAAAACTAGATTTGCGGAATGCCTATCACCTGGTCCGCATCAGAAAGGGAGATGAATGGAAGACAGCGTTTAATACTCCCTTGGGTCATTTTGAATACCTGGTCATGTCTTTTGGATTAACTAATGCTCCAGCTGTCTTTCAAGCCCTGATTAATGATATTCTCAGAGACTTTCTAAATCGCTTTGTTTTTGTCTATCTGGATGACATTCTTGTGTTTTCTCGTCACCAGGAGGAGCATCAGATCCATGTCCGGCAGGTGTTGCAGCGACTACTGAAACAAGTTGTTTGTGAAAGCGGAAAAATGTGAATTCCACTCCTCCTCTGTCTCTTTCCTTGGCTACATCATTGAAGCTGGTCAGGTTAAGGCAGACCCTGGCAAGATCCAAGCTGTTACACACTGGCCAGAACCCACTACTCTTAAGCAGTTGCAAAGGTTTCTGGGCTTAATCTTGTTGTTAAATTGGACCTGCCCCAATCTCTTCGCATCCACCCATCATTCCATGTCTCCCAAATCAAGCCAGTGACTTTGAGTGAACTGTTCCCTCCTACCAAACCCCCTCCTCCTGCCCGGCTCATTGACTATCACCCCGCTTTTACTGTTAGTCGGCTCCTGGATGTTCGCCACCATAGCCAGGGTCTACAATACCTGGGGGACTGGGCGGGGTATGGGCCAGAGGAACGGGGTTCCCCGCACGCTGATCCTGGACCCGGCGCTGATCAGGGATTTCCATCGCACTTATCCAGACAAGCCTGGCGGGCCGCCTGGAGGTGTCCGTTAGGGAGGGGGTACTGTCATAGTACACTCCTTCTGCTGTCTCTCCATGCTTCACCCTCCCCCTCACCTATCTCCTTCTCTCCCGGATCTGCTGGCGTGTCCGACTCACCATCTCCGCCAGATGATCAGTTAACCCCCGTGGTGAACGCCTGCTCCGGCTCTTTATGAATTATTTGCCCAGTTTGTCGTGTTTTTTGCTCACCCGTCTGTTTTTCTGCTCCAGCTCCCAGACATTCTGCCCGGCCCAGCTCCGTCCTCAGCTCGAGCCTGTCCTACCCTGCCTGCTTTCTCTACCCGCTGCCCTCCTGACTTGCCTGCCATATTCATCAATCTTTGTAATAAATCTTTGTAAACTCTCTTGGATTCCTGTCTGCCTTTGGGTCCTACCTTTATTCGATCGTGACAGGAACAGTCTGAACATGTGAGACAGACTCTACTGACTCTGTTAAAATCCAGGCTCAAAACATTTCTGTTTAGCTGTGCATATGACTTTCATTCAGCCCTCCTCTCTCTCATTTAATATCTCTTTCTCTTTTTAATTTTATGATGATTATTTATGTTTTGATTTGTTTATATTGTGATTTTAATGTATTTCTTATTCTGTAAAGCACTTTGAATTACTTGTGTATGAATTGTGCTTTATAAACAAACTTGCTTTATCTTGCAATAGCCTACAGTACATTTTAAAACAACTTAACAACTGGATCCATTGAATGTGCCTGTATTTCATGTTGGGGCAATTAAATTTGGTTGGCTGTTAAAACGGGTGTGAATGAGTTCGAGAAATGGCGTTAGAATAATCACTACAGCCATTTGTTTCACTTGGTCTACGTGTGAATCAGACAGTCACAGGGCCAATTTTATTTCACATTTGATCTCCTCTGGCCTGTTTTTCTGCTCCTGTGGGTACAGAGACATAAGCTGGGTGCATACTGATGAGGCTGACCAGTGTGTAATGCTCAGTGCTGTCGCGGTGTACATCATGAACTATCTGATGGGAAAAACACAATTCAGTGACATTTGAAAAGAGCCAAATGTCAAAACTGCTACAATAAGCTGCTGTTTGTGTGTATCACAGGTTCTCATATGTTTCTAATTCTGACTTGGTTGGTGGAATAGTACCTGTGGTCATTATTTATCATAGCTTTATATCAGTCAAATGTCCTATATTACACAAAAATGACTTTTTTGAGCTTTCAACTGTGTTATAATGTTGTTACCACGTAAAAAAACAAAAAACAAACATACCTGAAGTTGTGTTTTGTTTCATTCACACAGGTTTGAGTAACACTACTGTGATTAGATGAGGACGCACAACATATGGAGAGGCTAAATATTTTTAATTTATTGAGCACTGTCATCCCCAATTTAAGGGAAACAGAAAATTCACACAAATTAAAAGGCTGTACAAGTTTAATTCTGTTGACTTGACAGAGACTTACCGTTGAATTTACACTTTGCTTATTCATAAATAATAAGATTGTTTCCGTTAAGCATTTTATACCACATTTCAGTTCAGTTCACTTTTACATTCAGATAGTACAGTTCTGTACAGGTGTGCAGTTGGTAACACTCCAGGCAGGGGGGCCTAGGCCTTCGTAGAAACCAGCGTCCACACAAACCCTGAGACAGGCATCTTCTCGGTATGTAGGGGAGGCTCGCCGCTGGCAGGAGCCTATTAACAATAAACATCAACCTACATGTACAATACAATAAAAATAATCATACCAATAGCGAAACATACCAGGCGGCTATAGAATGATGCACATCTCCAGGCATCTCGACCCAAACGCCACTGCACGCGAGGGGTCCTGCTCCGAGCCCGGGTCAGCTACAAACATTCGCCCATTAGCCTTGACAGAGAATCGAGAGGGTAAAACACACTCTGGTCTACTCACCGATGACTGCACCGCTACTCTGATTCCCGTGCTTGATGCCTACCATGTGATTTAGTGTGCCTAATCGTACTCTGCGCACATCGCTACACTATGATTAGTCTGATTACATTACCAAAGCTCAAAATGTTAGATGTCACGTAGTGGAAGTTTTCAAGTTAACAGCTACATTTTACCTTTTGTTTAGTAGAGTTTGGCAATTCCAGGGCTCAAATGATCACACACATACACTACATATATTTTCTAGTGAAAGTGTATGTAATATAAATTATCAGTGGAAGTTTGTTTATTTTATTATTTATTTATTTATTTTTAGAAAAGAAAAGTTTAAATATGCAGGCTTTGTGTGAATGAAACAAAACACAACTTCAGGTATGTTTTTGATGAGGAAACAACATTATAACAAATCAGAAAAAGTATCTGTATCTGGTAGTTTGAAGAAAAAGTGGAAAAGGAAAGTGCAGATTTCATGAAGTAGTGCTGAGTTGTGAATTTTAAATCCCTCTGCCTGTCATCAATACAGAAAATTCCATCTTTAATGCAGGAACACTTTACGCACAAGGAAGACATTTTCCTGGCAGTTTAAATTATAAAGGACAAGACCCATCCCGACTTCCATCTCTTCAACCTGTTGCTTTCTGACAGGCGCTTCAGGTCCATTCCAGCCAGAACAAACAGATTCAGGGACTAAGTTTCCCAAAGCTGTCACCATACTAAACTCAAGCTCGCACTGAGAACTTCTGCTGCGAGCCACTTGGTCCCTCTGTTATGTGTCTGTCTGCCTGTAACACTGGTGGGTTTTGCACAAGTTTTATTGTAGACTAGTTTATGTATTAGCTTGTAGTTTTATAAATTTTTGTGTGCACTTTGGAGGAGCAGCTTCTCATCTATTCTCATCTATTCTATTCTATTCTCAATGTGCATTTAACAAAAATGTATTGTCATTCATTTTTATTAGTCTGATCATAACTATAGTGGTACATTTTGGTATTTGTTAGCAACATGTAACACTTGGGTCACATGGAATTACTTCTATGTATGTCATATCTGACCGTGCCCAAACAGGAAGTAAATTTATACTCACCAATTATGAATGAAGTCTCGGTTCATGTTTTACTTAAAGTGGTACCAGTCTTTTTATACTTATTTGAGTCTTTCTTTTGTGTTTTTTTTGTGTGTGATTTTGTGTCCAGGTGTAGATAGCATTATCCAAGTTTATTGATACTTTGCAGCTGATGCCATCGACATTTCCTGTGTGGAGTGTGAAGCTGACTGAAAGCACTGCTCTGTTGGCTTAATGAGAGCTTTATTTTAACACAGTCTGATTAGAAAGAGCTTAGTTGGAACTACAACAGTCAACTGATTTGATGAGTTAAACAAGTCCCTCTTGAACAACATTACAGTCACCAGCTAGCTATCACTAGCCAACACTCTCACCTTTTTGTTGAAAATAAAATACTTAAACAGGACCGTGAGCACTCATATTGATCACAGGCTCCTGAAAAGGTGCTGTTTAAATTGATTTAGTATTTTTCTTTCTTGTTCAGACAATCTTAAAACTTTTGTTCTGTTGGCTAATGCATTGTGTCACTTTGGAAACTAATAAAAATTTCTCCAAAAGTATGGGGTGGTTTTGCACATCATGTAAGGGGGTTATTTGCAGAGTGAAAATTTTCCAGCAATAGTGGAGCCAAGAAATTGTTGGCAAAATCTCCGAATTAGACTCTGAAGTGGCCTTTTTATACAGAAAGAAGAGAGAATGGTTAAGTGGCACAAAACAGCATCACATTTGGGCTCATAATGGAGTGTGCTTATCATAGAAGAATGCAGAAAGTCTTTTGTCACTTTTAGTTCACTGACACTGCACTGCACCTCTGAGGTAATTTGCATCTATATATGTCATATCTGTCTGTGCACAACCAGGAAGTAAAATTATACTCTCCAATTATGAAACAAGTCACTGTTCATGCTTTACAAAGGTGTAGTTCATATTAAGTGGTACAGGTATATATACTGCTCATAAAAATTGAACACTTTGAAAACACATGTCAATATGAACAAAAATAGTGGATATCTATACAAATGTGGACAGGGCAATGTCTTAGGAACACCAGGATGCCATCTCATGTAATACAAATAGCATTTTCAACCTACAGACGGCTTAAATGTACAGTATAGATACTCTCAATATCACAGTGAAATACTGATGTGACAGGCCAGTCCATTTAGCCAAAATTTTATTTCCGTAACCCAAAATGCTTCTGACACCTATTTAACAACGTTGTGGCATGCTCCTAATGAGACGATGGATGACGTCTTGTGGGATATTGTGGGAAATTCATATTCATATTCATTCAAATTCATATTTCAGGCAGCATACAATACATAAATCAGTACATAATATAATACAGAACATCAATTTATACATATTTATCAAATTATAGTGAAGCATTGAATAGCCGTATGGCATGTGTTACAAATGACTTCCAGAGTCTGTCTGTGGAACAAGGCACAGCCTGTTCCAAAGGTGCTCTCCTGCCCGGTGATAGTGCTGTGCAGGGGGCACTGGGTTTCCTGGATCCTGGATGGACAGGAGCCTAGGGCCACAGCCACAGATGTCAAACTCTGCAGCCATTACAGATCCTGCCTTTCTCGCCAGCTTATCCAACCACACTACGTCCTTCTTCTTGAGGCTTCCTCCCTAGCAGACCACATTGAAGAGGACACTGGAGATAAGTGTCTGGTAGAATATCAGAGGAGCTTCTGTTAGATGTTAAATCACTTCAGCTGTCTGAGAATGTAAAGCCTGCTCTGTCTCTTTCTGTAGAGCAGGTCTGTATTCTCTGACCAGTCAAGTCTGTGGTTGAGAAGCCCAAATACTTATAACTTTTAACAACCTTCACAATGTCCCCTTCAATAGTCACAGGTTACAAGCGGTGGCCTGCTCCTCCTAAAGTCCACCACCATCTCTTTGGTCTTTGCAGTGTTCAGCTGAAGGTGATGTCCTCCCAGATCTGTGTAAGGGCATCAGTGAGCTCCTGCAGAGTCTGAGGAGCAGCCTGGCAGCAATTGATGGACCTAAACATAATGTCACAGAAGTGTTCTAGTGGGTCAGGTAATCGTGAAAGCCATTCACTTATATCCATCTCTTCATCCTCCAGGTACTTTCTGCAGACTCTTGTCACATGAGACTGGGCATTGTTGTGCATCTGGAGGAACCCTGGACCTTCTCCACCAGAATAGTGTGTGGAAATAGGTTCACTGCCCTTTTCTAGCTAGTAGAGGTTCAATTTTCAATTCAACTCAATTTTATTTATATAGCCCAGAATCACAAGAGTTGCCCCAATGGGCTTCACAGTGAAAAACACGGAAACATAATCTGACATAGACATCAGCAAACACATTGTCCCATCCTCAGTCTCTCGATGAACACACCATCCTTGGTGCCAGAGACCAAAAAACCCACTGGTAGGTGCAGTATGGGAAACTTATCTCCAGACACTGTTGCCAACCAGCTGTCGCCATGCGGCACCTTCAATTCAATTCAATGTATTTTTGTAGCGCCCAAAATCACAACAACAGTTGCCTCTAAGGGCGTTCCAAGATTTTGATGAGTAAAACATACACACAGACATATCAAAACAGGAATAAACAACATTCATGTAAAGCAGCAAATGAAACATCGTCCAGTCTTCCCCTGTCCTTAGACCCTCCTTCTCAGCAAGGAAAAACTCCAAAAAAAACAGGGTCCTGGGAAAAAGAAGAAACCTTGGGGAGAACTACAGTGAAGGAGGGATCCACTCCCATGGACGAACAGGCTATAGATGTCCAGGCCCGTGGGCTAGTTCGGTATGGCCACAGCTACCCAGGTGGGGAAGGAGCCGGGGAGGAGCCAGGCGAGGAGGAGGAGGTCGGGTGAGAAGGAGGAAGCCGGGCGAGGAGGAGGAGCCGGGCGAGGACCTGAGAGGTTAGAGGAACCAATCAGTTTATAGAGAGCAGGGTTCAGACGGACAGGCAGACGTGTGGGGGACTGGACATCGGGTTGAGTGCTTCAACCAGGCAGGAGAGATCCAGGCATGTGGGGCTCCATTGAGGCAGGTGGGGGCTCCATCCAGACAGGTGAGTGGAGAGGGGTAGAGGTCTGGCCAGCGTCTGCTCATGAGAGGACATCTGCAACCTCTGAAACAGCTCCACTCCCCAAGGGGAGCGGAAGACAAGAAGAGAGAGAGACACTGGTGAACAGCAGTGAACTGATTTATCTGTGTAAGACATGAGGTTATGGGACAGAGATGAAGGAGAAGGAGCAGTTTGAATAAGAGGACAGAGGCTCAGGGTACCATACTTCCCCAAGAATCTAATTCCTAGAACAGCCTGACTTCAGCTGTGCAGTTAACCCTGCTCCTAGCTAACCTGGCCATAAGCTTTCTCATAGAAGACTATTTTAAGCCTAACCTTAAATGTAGAGACTGTGTCTGCCTCTCTGACATGAGGTGGAAGCTGATTCCATAAAACAGGAGATTGGTAACTAAAGGTTCTATCTCCCACTGTAAGTGTATTAAATCTGGGGACCACTAGTAGCCCTACATTTTGTGAGCGCAGTGCTGTTTGGTTTGTAAGGTGCTATCAGGTCAGTAATATAGGATGGGGCCATCCCATTTACAGCTTTATAGGTGAGAAGAAGGATTTTAAACTTAATTCCCAATGTTCCATGTTCCCACATTTCTAAGAAAAAAATCTAATTCAGGCCCTATGTTCCACAACTAACCCTAACCCTAACCCTAAAGCCGTGGGACCAATGAGCTGTGGGACCATTGGGCCGTGGGAACATAGGGCTGACCCCCAGAGGGGGACCTGTTCACCTGCACGTTCACCTGCACAGATAAAAACACACCACCGGCTGATGATGTCATTACAAAGCGCTGTACGTGACGAGATGATGTCCAAATGCTCAAGTGGAGAAATTACGTTCAAAAAGTGACGCCGATACGAGTCCTGTTGTGAGCAGTGGGGCTCACCTCAACACCTAACCCCGACCGGTATCGTACACTAAAGTACGTGTGCGTGTAAACAAGCTAACGTGTCGTAACTAACTCACCCCAACCGGGTCAAAACGGAACCGTTCTGCGCCTGGATATTGATCCTTTGCACTCACACTAGACACACGGACCGCGCTGGGCTTTCGGTGCTTTGGCACGATTCTATTGGGCTTATTCTGTGCTCACCTTAAGAAACCTCCGGTCATGGTCCACCTCTGCTCACAGTCCAGATTTAATCAAACTGTGCTCTGCACAATAACTACTTCTTAGTAAAACAATGCAAAGTTCTATTTCCCATTATAATTTCAGGTCACGCCCATTATTACACATAGCAACACGTAACAAGCAAAGACATTTTACCATGATATAGACGGAGCCAGGGTGTTCACGTATCATCCGTCTAATTCCTGATCACCGTCAGTATTGAAATGAATTGAATAAAGAATAAATGCTTATTTTTGATGGTGATGCTTGAAAATTACTCTTTCAGTGTGAATCCTAAAATCTAATTATCCATTTGGACCATTTTCGAGTGTCCGTTTTTTCTCTCCCAAAACTAGTGAGCGCGCCCGATTTAAATGCTTAATATGTCTTATCACAAGCGTATAGCTATGCCATGCCCAGCCATTCTGGCACATTTATACTTCAAAATGTAGCTGAAATCGCCAAAGTACTACTTACTTGAGATGATGGATAGATCCATGGTAGTAGGCTGTAAGCATAGGCCGTATATAGGAGTGGACTAACTGAGTGTGACGTCACCCATAGCGTTGAGCGACGCTCAAATGAGGCTCACGATGCTAACGGTTATAGGGGCGAATTTCGAGCCAGGCTCCATATTTGGAAATCCGACCACGAGTATCATAGCAACCACAAGAGCCAATTAAGCTAATTAAACCTGAAATAGACCTGATATAGTCCTAGTTTAGTCCTGATTTAGACTTGAAATAGACCTGATATAGTCATAGTTTAATCCTGGTTTAGACCTTGAGTCAATGTCCTTCCACACTGGTCAGAACTGCAGCTTTTCTTTTCACTCTGGAACATTTGAACATGTTTCAGACGGTTCCTCACAGACCCGAAAGCCTTCCCTCTTTCTGCAGTTGTTTGGTTCATCTCCTATGTGCATTTGAAATGGGTTCTCATGTGTTCATCCAAGTTGGATGATGTGGAGTAAGCTTTTCCACACTGATCACATTCAAATGGTTTCTCTCCATTGTGGACTCTCATATGTGATACTAGGGAGCCTGACTGTGAAAATCTCTTCTCACAAACATCACAACTGTATGGTTTGTCCCCTGTGTGGATTCTCATATGTTTATGGAGGTCACTGGAGTGTCCAAATCCCATCCCACACTGGTCACATTCAAATAGTTTCTCTCCAGTGTGGACTCTCATATGTGATACTAGGAGGCCTGAATGTGAAGACCCCTTCTCACAAACATCACAACTGTATGGCCATACTCCTGTGTGGACTCTCATGTGTAATTTTAGGGCACTTGACACTGCAAATCTCTTCTCACAAACATCACAACAGTATGGTTTGTCCCCTGTATGGATTCTCATATGTTCAAATCCCTTCCCACACTGGTCACATTCAAATGGGTTCTCTCCTGTATGGACTCTGTAATGTGATACTAGGGAGCCTGACTGTGAAAACGTCTTCTCACAAATATCACAACTGTATGGGTTGTCCCCTGTGTGGATTCTCATATGTTTATGGAGGTCACTGGAGTGTCCAAATCCTGTCCCACACTGGTCACATTCAAATGGTTTCTCTCCTGTGTGGATTCTCATATGTTTATGGAGGCCACCAAACTGTGTAAATTGTTTCCCACACAGGTCACATTGAAATTCACAGCTGTATGGTCTTTCTCCAGTGTGGATTCTTTCTTTTCAGTACAGAAGGATGTGGGCACACCGTTCCACACTGGTCACATGTGAAGGTCATTCTGTTGATGGATCTTCTAGCTCTGCATGAGAACAAAGGAACAAAGCAAAGGAAGTTTCAAGTAAAATAACAGTAAACTGATCAAAAAAGTAGCTAACTAAATACACATAAAATCACACATAATAAATCATATGTAAGAATGTTTCAGTGTGTGTTTTATCAAGCAAGTTACATCCATCCATCCATCCATCTTCTTCCGCTTATCCGGGGCCGGGTCGCGGGGGCAGCAGTCTAAGCAGGGGCTCCCAAGCTTCCTTCTCCCCAGCCACTTCCTCCAGCTCCTCCGGACGGACCCCGAGGCGTTCCCAGGCCAGCCGAGAGACATAGTCCCTCCAGCGTGTCCTGGGTCTTCCCCGGGGCCTCCTACCGGTGGGACAAGCAAGTTACATTTGGCTGAAATGTAAACAGTGGCATGTGCATCGGGTCCCGGAGGCGTGCGCAGCAGGTCCGAATCGCGCAGCTTGGTGGGAACATACGGCCATACCGGCTCGTAAAAGCCTGATCCCGTGAGATCTCAGAAGCTAAGCAGGGCCGGGCCTGGTTAGTACTTGGATGGGAGACCACTGGGAATTCCAGGTGGCACAAGGGGGCGCCAGTTGCAAAAACTGTCACTGTGTCCTTAGGCAAAGCACATCACCCACATTGCCTAGTTTGAAAGTGGTGTATGCGTGAGTGATGGTGGTGGTCAGTGGGACTGATGGCACAAATTGTCAGTCTTGCTTCCATCAGTCTGCCCCAGGGCAGCTGTGGCTACAATAGTAGTTTACCACCACCAGGTATGAAGTGAATGAATAATGCTCTGTAAAGCGCTTTGGGTGTCATGAAAGGCGCTATATAAATGCAATGATTACTTAATAATAATGATAATAATAATAATATTAATAATCATAATAATAATAATGCATCTTGGGAGACATTTTTGCCTTCTTTTAGGTTTTTATCTTGAGAAAACATGCCTAAAGCTCAGAAGAAGACTACACATTACATCCTATTACATCCTATTACAGTTTGGAACATTTGGTACATATTTGGTACACTTGTGCTGAATTGTCTTTTTTTTTTTTTACAAAAAGGGTGACAGAATCCAAACTTTTAGTCCTAGAGAGCTGGAATTTTACACAGTTATTTCCAAGAACTTCAGCAGTGAGTGTAGTGAGCCACAAATTCCTAGGATGAAGTATGCCCAAGTTAGAGACTTTAATTTTATTTTATTTTTTACAAGGCAAATAATAATATTTTTTTTTTACTTTTTGAATGTCTGTACTGTAAGTTAGCCTGCACTCACAGTCTTCATATGCATATCTATAGAAACTATAAGGTCTAAGATTTAAAATTATGCATCATACAAGCACGTGGGGCCTAAGATTTTCTTTTAATAAGCTATAACACTTAGGTAAGTGTTACTGTTGTGCACAGACAAAATTAAGTGGGTGGCAACAGGTTAACAATAAACCACGTCGAAACCAAAACTAAACGGGTTTACTGTCTTTTATAAAGAAATATGATTAATATTTTGCAGAATTGAGTTAAGCATTTTGGCCCTCCACATTACTTTCTGTTCCTCATGTGGCCCCATGGATAAAATAATTGCCCATCCCTGCACTACATCCGAGTTGTGATTGTGTGAAGTTGTGAATTTCAATGCAAATGCTTGTGTGTATTTAGTAGGAAGTGGAAGTATATTTAGGCTTCTAACAACATCATAAACAGATACAGGGCAGGTCCGGAGCAGATAACTCGCCGAGAATACGTGTTGTTATCTGGGTAAGTGCTATTTAGCATAATAACATAAATACGAGCGCTAATCACAAGAATACTTTACAGATTGCTGCTCAACAACTCATCACGGAGGAAGAGGCAGTGTGGAATCCGAAAAATCCACAAATCCACAGGTTTGTCCTTCACGCTGAGCAGGGGGCACAGTGAGGAGGAGGAAGCAGAAGAGACAGAGAAGACTGCACTGCACATGCGCGTAATGACGTATCAGGAAGAGGAAATTTTTTTTATTGTATTTTAAAGCAGAAACATGAATTACTACTACTACTACTACTAATAATAATAATAATGACATAGATTATACATTAAATTAATCACTGTCCATGTTTTTTTTCCCCCTTTCTGCTTTTCTCTCCTTTTTAGTTACATTTAGAGCATTTCAACAGTAGTATGGCTCGTACAAACAGTAGCAGTAAACTTGAAATAGACCTCATAATTACTGTCAAGATGTCTTAACTTTATTGGCTCACCAGTGTTATTACATTAATGGCCGGTTATAACCTTATAGGCCTGTTATTACATTTTGGGCTTACTACATTTAAACTTCCAAAATCTTTATGTTATTGGCCTGTTATTACATTATTAACATGTTATTACATCATGGGCATGTCACATTTAAACTTGGCAAAACTTATTATGTCATTGGGCGTTATTGTGTGACCATTTAATCACAAAAGTGCAGAGATATCACTTAATACCCTTGTTTGGGAGATTGCACTAGATGTCTGTCACTTTTATTTGTCACATGATATCTCCAAAACAATATATTTTCTGATATGTCTCTCATCCTAGTTTTAATGTAGACAAATTTTGGCATTTGGAGCTGGAATACCCGAATACCCTGTGACGGTGAACAGGGAAGCCTCTTGTTTTAGAAGTGTTATGTGTGAGATAGATTCACTCTGGTGCAGAGGAGGCCTGTTTCAAAGTTCACAGCAGAAGACAATTAAAAGCTGCAATTACATAACATCACTTAATAGCTCTGAGAAACATTCCTGCATTTAGAACCACTTTTATATGAACTGAGTCAAGATAATGCCCTTGCTACTGTGTGAATGTGGCAGAATTGTTAGCCTGCGTCCTCTCAGTAAGGAGGTTGTGGGTTTGATTCCCTATCTCTCTGAGTGCACAGTGCACTTGAGTTACTGTGGCAGAGTGGTCAGCCTCTTTCCTTAGTTGTTGAAACAGTCAGTAATGAAAATGATTGATAATACAGTATTGTTAAATCTTATACCAGTCAATTTGAATGGTGAGCTTCAAATTAAAGTGGTTCTAAGTTGAAACGTGGAGTGTTTTGTCAATACTATAGATTTTGCAGCTCATTCCTGTTCGAAGGTTTGACGTTGAATTTATGTTTGTTTTTTAAAGGCGAACTCAGGCATGTTTGATGCTAAAGTCCATTGCTAGAGGTGGTCGAATACTGTCAGAAGCCAAAAATCAGCACAGATCAGTGTTGCCTCAGCGGAGATCTCGCTGTGGTAGTGAGTCTGTCAAGGCAACAAACTAGTGGAGTGATTTGAGCAAGTTCTTAGCTTCCATGTAAAACGCCAATTTGCGCTGAAGAGGTTTAACACCACTTTCTAACCCATCTTACAACAGCCACGAGTCCAACAAACAAAATGTTCTGCCTGGTTCACTCATTAGTGTCTGGAAATGTTAGAAAACAACTTTATAAGCAGCCTTAGCATTAGCTTGTTGATTTCCCACTGTGCACGCGAAAGTCCAAAATACTCTCCCAAAAGACTCAAAACACTTTACATGAAGGAACCACTCACCCACTCACGCACCCACTCACACACACACTCACACACACACTCACACACACACTCACACTCATGCACCAGTGTATGCAGAAGCTGGGGGCGAGTGGAGTTATGTGTCTTGCTCAAGAACACAATAACACTATTCAGTTCTACCATTTCTACTATGTCGAGAGTGGGTTTCTGACCAATGGACTCACACTTTACCAACTAAACCACCACCAACCCCACCCCCACCCCTAAACAACGGCCACTCCTAAACCACCGCCACCCCTAAACCACCCACAAACCACCAGCACCCCTAAACCAACACCACCCCTGAAGCACCACCAACGCCACCCCTACACCACTGCCATCCCTAAACCACCCCAAACCACCGCCATCCCTAAACCACCTCTAAACCACCGCCACCTCCACCCCCAAACCACCAACAATGCCACCCCTAAACTACTGCCATCCGTAAACCACCTCTACACCACCGCCATCCCTAAACCACGCCCAAACCACCACCATCCCTAAACCACCCCCAAACCACCGCCATCCCTAAACCACGCCCAAACCACCGTCATCCCTAAACCACCCCCACACCACCGCCACCCCTAAACCACCCACAAACCACCAGCACCCCTAAACCAACACCACCCCTGAAGCACCACCAACGCCACCCCTACACCACTGCCATCCCTAAACCACCCCCCAAACCACCGCCATCCCTAAACCACCTCTAAACCACCGCCATCCCTAAACCACGCCCAAACCACCACCATCCCTAAACCACGCCCAAACCACCGTCATCCCTAAACCACCCCCACACCACCGCCATCCCTAAACCACCCCCCAAACCACCGCCATCCCTAAACCACCTCTAAACCACCGCCCCCTCCCCCCCCACACCACCAACCATGCCACCCCTAAACTACTGCCATCCGTAAACCACCTCTACACCACCGCCACCCCCACCCCACCCCCAAATCACCAACATTGCCACCCCTAAACCATTGCCACCCCCACACCCCTAAACCACTGTCACTCTCACCCCATCCCCAAACCACCCCCACCCCTAAACCACTGCCACCGCCACACCTCCCCTAAACCACCGCCACCCCCACCCCTAAACCACCACCACCCCCAAACCACTGCTACCCCCAAATCACTACCCCTAAACTGCCACCACCCCCACCCTTAACCCACCGCCATCCTGACACCACCGCCACTCTCACCCCCAAACCACCACCATCTCTAAACCACTGCCACACCACCCCTAAACCACTGCCACACCACCTCTAAACCACTGCCACCCTCAACGCCACCCCTAAACCACCGCCACCCCCACCCCTAAACTACCGCCGCCCCCACCTCTAAACCACTTCCACCCTCAAACCACCGCCACCCTCAACACCACCTCTAAACCACCCCTACCCCCACCCCTAAACCACCTCCACCCCCAAACCACTGCCACCCCCACACCACTGCCATCCTAGAGAGAAAGGTTGAGTCGAGAAACATAGAGGAGAGAGAGCTGACCGAGGGGTTATTATGAAGTGTATTGTGACAGAATATTTGCCAAGAGCGACTGACTCATCGTCTTTTGTATTGGGCTGACGGAGGACAGGACAGACCTCTTCATTATTCAGGTCTATTGGCTCTCATCTCATCCAGGGCTGTGTCACTTTATTAGGGAGGATTTCATACCACTTTATTTTGACTTCAACTTATATATACTTCTATATAAAATGTACCTTCTAATTAGGTGTCAGCTCCACTATGGGATCTGTCTGTCTGATGCTTTCTATAATGTGCTGAAAAAAGTTTGGCACTTTTCATTGTACTGAAGTAAACTTTAATAAGCAATCACTAAGTAAACTGGACACAATACTGTGGAACATAACAGGCAACAATAGGATTTCTGTAGACCAGCAGCTAAACTACTGCACCTTTAAATATACTGAATACTTTGTTTGGTTACTTCAAAAATTATCTTGATTAATTATCTTGAAAAAAAAAAAAAAAAAAAAAAAAACTTGCACTTGCAAAGGTGCACTGTGTAACCTTTCTGGTTGTTGGGCAGCTTCCCTCTTGTCTCAATAGAGATGTTACTGCCTTTAACCTGGAATGTTCCACAGTATGGCATTAAACATTTATAAAATTACTGGTGTTTTTATTGTTTTTATTACCTAGAAACACAAGTAACTTTACACCAAAACAGACATTTATTACACTCTAAGAAATTAAACACTGAGGCTTTTCAAAACTACATCACATGTTTGTTTTGGATTTATTTAAAAATATTAATATTCAAGTTTAATTAAATATGTTTAATTGTATGTAAGTAATAGAGAAATGTTTTAAAGCAATGTGACACTATAATATAAATGTAATTAAACGTGTTGTGTTGCTAATTAAAAGTGTTGTGTTGGTTTCATTCAAAGAGCTGACGCACATTTCCTGTATGTCAACATCACGTTCAGCGACGAGTCCAGCAGCGACCACTCTTACAAAACGTAAGTAATCCGTCAAAATATTAGTAAGTACACAGTTTTTTAGGATATGCTATTAAATCAAAGCTTTTGACAAGAAATTGGCTGTATTTGTGGTGTTTTATAAGAGAGAAATGTTTTGTCTGAAAACGTTTCAGTTAGCATCTCGTTTTGCATGCGTCCAATTTCAAACTGTTGAAATGTGGCAACCTGAGCACTGTCCTCTGTTTCCTCCTATTTTCTCATCAGCATCACTTACTATGTTCTCATCTGTAGCTCGTTCATTGCTATTCACATGTTGTCCCCTGTCCCACTCCTCCTGTGGAGTGTAACTCTTTCAGACGCCTGATGGCAGCTGGGCCCCTCTCCTCCTCTTCGCCCGGCCTCCCCTCCTCGCCCGGCCTCCCCTCCTCGCCCAGCTCCTCCTCTTCGCCCGGCCTCCCCTCCTCACCCGGCTCCTTCCCCACCTGGGTAGCTGTGGCCATACCGAATTGGCCCACGGGCCTGGACATCTATAGCCTGTCCGTCCATGGGAGTGGATCCCTCCTTCACTGTAGTTCTCCCCGAGGTTTCTTCTTTTTCCCAGGACCCTGGGTTTTTTGGAGTTTTTCCTTGCTGTGAAGGAGGGTCTAAGGACAGGGGATGACTGGACGATGTTTCATTTGCTGCCTTACATGAATGATGTTTATTCCTGTTTTGATATGTCTGAGTGTATGTTTTACTCATCCAAATCATGGAACGCCCTTAGAGGCAACTGTTGTTGGGATTTTGGGTGCTACAAAAATAAATTGAATTGAATTGAACTCAATCCCTTTTCAAACCATAGTAGTTTTCGGCCTTACATCAATAACCAAGTGTAACGAGAACCAATAATTGCCCCGTCATTCACATATTGTTTAACGTAAAACTGCTACTCCTCTACAAAAGGCGAAGTACTTGGCTTATGTCGCTTTCCTCTCAGGGAAGAACTAAATCACAAATTCAACTTTGGCAATTCTAAAGGCTGAGAACATATCCATTGGGAGACTGCTGAATAATCCCCCAGAACTAAAGCAGTGGTGGAGTTTGGGAGATGGAGTGGGCACGTACACGATGCAGGTATCAGTGTGGGTGCGCGGCTGTGTCTCCGGTGCAGGCATTTTATTCCGTCTTTGCTCGGGTCATGCAGCTCAGCTCAAAAGTACAGCGTCTTCTTGTCAATAGATCTACATGAGTTTGTGAACAATAATCTTATTGTACTCTGTGACATACTTAATGCTGCTACACCTAAAGTGCAAAATGTTCTGTTCAGTAACTTTAAATGATGCAAACTACAGCTGTAGCCTTGACAGTGAATGGTGCTCTGTTTCTAAGACATAAACTGTATTCTGGGATTTTCTCAGGCTATCAGATAAAACATAAAATTAGAATATACAAAGGTTTTGTTAGACACCTGGACCCTCAGACTCGCTCAGACCATCAGAAACCTCGGTTAGATTCTTTAGACTGCCTTTGTCACCCTGATGCCTTGAATCCTGCTGTAACATCATTAAAGATACTGTAAGGACGATCTCCGTGCCTCTGCGCTGTTTTTTTCATTTTTGCTAAGATTTAATAGAAGTCAGCAAGTTACAGAAAAGTAATCAGACCTTTTCTGCCCATTTTGAGTAACCCATTTACTATTGTTAATGGCATCAATGCTGCACGTCTTTACGCAAACGTATCAATGCACACAATGAATCGGGTAAACTTTTAAGTTGTATATATTTGTGATGATCTAAACTACTAAACTGCTGGTGCAACATCTACAACTGTTGCACCAGCTGTAGATGATGGTTCTGTGTCTTTGACACGGACATCCTCTCCTCACATTACCGTCAGTGCTAGACAAAGCAGACATTTCAATGTTTGCTGATGATACAACGATCTACCTGTCAGGCAAATCAATTAGTGAAATAAAAACAAATTTGGAAGACGAACTTAACAAAATAGTTAGCTGGGTTGAAAGTAACAAACTAATTTTGAATGTTGAAAAGACGACAAGTATTGTTATTGGTACTAATCATTCTTTAAAAGCCAAACCTCAGCTTAATCTATCTATTAAAAAAATATCAGTGAAACAAGTAGCAGAGGTAAAGCTTTTAGGTGTCTGGATAGACAGTCATCTGTCTTGGGATCATCAGGTGAACAGTGTGGTCTCAAAAATGGGTCGGAGTCTAGCAATGATAAAAAGATGTTCCAAATACTTGTCTAAACAGCTCATCCCATATGTTATTCAAAGCCTCGTTCTGTCTCATTTGGATTATTGTGCGGTTGTTTGGTCAAATACTTCAGTGAATAATATGAGGAAACTACAGCTAGTGCAAAACAAAGCTGCGCGTGTTGCTTTAAAATGTGCGTTAAGAACAAGTGTTAGAAAAATGCATAAGCAACTCTCGTGGTTTTGGGTGAAAGATCGATGGTTGTCTGCAAAAAATAAGCTTTGTAAGAAATATTAGGACAACTCAGACACCATCTATGTTCTACCAAAACCTGCCCTTCAGTAAACATACTCACAGCTACTCTACAAGGCATTCAGAAGGACAATGTTTCACTCCACATTGTCACACTGCCAAAATGTAAAACGAGTCAGAGCCAGCGAACAGTGATGTTTGGAGCCATTTACCTCAGAACATTAAAGAACAAACCACTGATTTTAGCTTCAAAAGGAAACTTAAAATGCATTATCTTAAACAAATGAATGATGTGATGTGAAATAGTCTGTATGAACTGTTTGAATTTAAATCTGTGATTAATATGTTTTATATGTTTTTGGGATTGTATTTAATCTATAGTTAATGACAAATGTTGTAAATTATGTTTATGTGTATAGGTTTTGCTGCAAATTTAAATGGACCCCAGGAAGAGTAGCTGACGCAGTACGCTGCTGAAGCTAATGGGGATCTAATAAACAATAAACAATAAACATTCAAGCACTTCATGTTCACCACCACCATCCCTAAACCACCTCTAAATTCACAGAAATGGCCCTCCACCTTTCAGATACCAGAGTTTAGTTATGATGTACAGTTTCAGCTAGACATGGCTCAGCAAGAATTAATCAGCAATGGGACTCTTCTGAATCCAAGCACAAAATTAATAGGGGACATTTTACATGCTCTAGTAAGTAAAAAAGCAAAGTACATAGTTTATTCCACAAAGGATGACCTTGCAGAAGTGTCAGAGGCTTTAGTCAAGAAATATCCCTTTCTAAAAGAGAGGGATCAGTTTGTGGTGTTTTTGTCTGGAGACACAGTCTTAAGTGCAACATGGCAAATTATCCAACAAATTATACAAATTATTTGTATCATTATACAAATCTTAGAAACATAGGATGTCCAGAAGTGGCCATTAACTCTGTAAAAAACAAGAGAGGTGAAAAGTCCCACACTAATAAAGTAAAGAAGCCCCATAAAACAGAGGTGAACTTTTGCCCGGATTTCCCTGTTGGAGAAACCAAAGAGTCTTGAGGAAGAAAGGAAATAAAGAAAAGGGACAATGAACAAGCAATAAAGCAAAAAATGAAGCAAACCTTCTCATATACAGTAGAAGACAAGAGATCATTGAAGAGAGTTCATTTAACGCAGAGTTCAAGTGTCGATGGCCGGCTTTTTTTACTTTGTCTGAGGTGAGATTCTGTGCATAGATTTAATTACATTTCCTCTGCTCTCCACATTCATGAGTGGTCTTGATGAGCACTCCAGCCAGCTCATGAAGGCTTTCAAAAGAAAAGGTGACAAATATAGGACAGAGCATCAAAACTTGCCTGGTTATTAACTGTCTGTATTTTTTTTGTTAATTACTCTGACCAGTCCAGAAACCCAGACGAGACCTTGTCTGAACAACTTGTCTGGTACCAAAGATTGATACTTTATACTGTAGTTATTATATGAAAAAGTGAAGTGAAAGCACTGACCCTCTACCTAAATGTCTGATTAAGGAGTATTTGGTAAATTTAAGTTACTGTTTAAACTACTGTTTAAACATACATTTGGTCCCTTTTTTTTTTTTTTTTGAATAGCGCTTTTCTACCTTCAAGGCACTCAAAGCGCTTTACAACAAGGAACCACTCACCCATTCACACACACATTCATACACTAGTGTACGCAGACACTTTGTTTTCGTATCTGACAGTTTGGACTGAACACTAGCGGCCTTCCTCAGAGTGGTCACATGATGTTGTTGAGTGGATACATCACAGCCAAAAAAAAAAAGAACCTAATAACATGAAATATCGGACGACCAAATGAACCTCATTGGACCAAATAGACATTCTAGACCTAGATGAGCGCTGGCCTCTTTTTCTCCCTCAAATCCCCGCCTGCACAAAACAATGTAAATGTACAGGCACAGTGCAACTTATGCGCCGAGCACCCTCTTCGCCTAATGTCACCCACACGCCAGTTCTCTGGGAGCAGCGATGACAGCTCTATAAAACAAGTACACACAGTCAATAAGCAGTCTGTGTCTATGTCTATCTCTGGCTGTGTCTATATGTCTGACCTGTCACTCTTCTCAGTCAGTGCATTTAGAACTGTCAGGATGTGCACCCTGCACCACATAATCACATGTTTACACAAAATGAAAAGATGAAAAGGTGAAAAAGATGTAAATATATTCAGTAACCCACAAGACTGAACAACGGGTCTTTGGGAAACTAGATGAAACACTTTGGACATGAGATGAGAGTGAGAGAAAAGAGAGATACAGACCTCCACAGCCCCATGCATCAGGTGTAAAATGGACTGAACAGACTGAGTGAAACTGACTGGAGGGAGAGCATGAAGGAAACAGGCTCTGAGGAAGGGGAATGGAACAGTGGGACCACTAGGGAAAATGTTAAAATAAGCTTATGTAACCAGTTAACGCACGTAGCATGGAGCGTGTCTGATGGTCTGTCTGCACTGATCTCCACAGTGACCTGCTCAAATGGCTCCAGAACAGTGCTGCCTCCTGTCTCATTCCTCTTGGCTCAGGGTCGGCCGGTGCATTGCTAACTGCCAGGGCAGAAATGCCCACATCCTTGGACACCAGAATCTGTTTTAGCATATGAAAGGTGGAGTTCCACCTTGTGATACATTCTTGCTGGAGCTTCAGCTCAGGTTTGCCCATCTGTAGTTGGTTAGATTTGAGCTTGTATCTGGCTGTTGTGCTCCTGTGTAAAAACTCCACTATTTCACACATTGTGGTGACAAAAAGCAATTGCTCTCAGGTCTTGTCAAAACAATAACATACAGATTTTAACAAATTAATATTACATTTCTCCTCTTTTTTAGTGACATCTAGATAAGATTTTAGGAGCAAGTTAAAATGGAAATGTAGGTTTAAAAAAGCCAAATAAACCCACTTGTTTTCATTTTAACTTGTGTATAAAATGTATTACTTTGTTACAAGTAGTTACTTACCCTATGTCCCCTTATCTCCCTCTCATTCTGCAGGTGTTTGGAAAGTTCAGCAGAGTAGCCAGTAGAAATCTTCAATCGGACTTTTATAAAGCTTTGGATGCTCACTCGCAACAGCTGCTACTGTTCACACCTCTGCACCTCTTCACACCTTTGCTCCAGTGCAGAGACACTCCACTACTGCAGAGGGAGGCACCCCTCCCCCCAGCACATCACCCCCCTGCCCAGCTCTGTCCTTCACTACAGCCCAGGCGAGGGGAGAGCTGAAGAAGATCAAGGCGAGGAAGCAGCTGGACCAGACAACATTAGCTCCAGGCTCCTGAGATCCTGTGCAGATGAGCTGTGTGGAGTCATGGGGCATGTCTTCAATATGAGCCTAAGGCTGAGGACGGTACCACAGCTGTGAAAGACCTCCTGTGTGGTACCGGTGCCAAAGACACTGCACGCCAAGGACCTCAGCAGCTTCAGGCCGGTGGCTCTCACATCACATCTGATGAAGACATTGGAGAGACTGGTCCTGGGCCACGTCCACCGTGAGCTCAGCAATGGACCCACTGCAGTTTGCGTACTGGCCTGGCATCGGAGTGGAGGATGCCATCATCTTCCTGCTGCACTGCTCCCTCTCTCCCGAGACTGTGTGTCTGATGTTTGGACCTGCAGTGTAGGGGCGCCCCAGGGCACTGTCCTGGCACCCTTCCTCTTCACCCTCTACACTGCAGACTTCAGGCACCACACAACACAGAGAGGGACAAGAAGAGACTGGACAAAGTCATCAAGAAGTCCAGCTCCGTCCTGGGCTGTGCCTTGGACTCAGTGCAGGAGATGGGGACAGAAGGGTCCTGGCCAGATTCACTTCTATGCTGGACCTGGAGTCTCACCCTCTTCAGGGCGCCCTGTCTGCTCTGGAGAGCAGCTTCAGTGATAGACTGATCCACCCTCGCTGTGTGAAGGAGAGGTTCCACAGGTCTTTCCTTCCTGCTGCTGTCAGACTTTACAACGAACACTGCTAATTCTGCTGCCTGTGCAATACTGGGACCATGTGCAATACATGCAATACATAAGATGTCCAGCAGTCACTTTACGCATGAAAGATCTGCAGCAAGATGCCAAGGCAAAAGCAACTGAAGCATGTCAATAAGTGAACAGACAGTTCACTTATTGTTTCCTACTGGCCTGTACACTTAGGATCTGTTGCTTAGGCCTTGGCATCTTGGATCCTTTTAGAATTTTTTTCTTTGCCAATTTCACTTTAATTTTGAATGTTGAATTTGAGATCTTAAAGTTGCTGTTTTTTTTGTTTTTTTTTATGTATACTTAAAAATTCAGCTATTGAAAATGCAAATGAAAATTCAACCTGATGAAACAAATCATACACATGGGCCATGCCTGTATCGATCACAGGCTCCTGAAGATGTGCTGCTTAAATGCACTTTGTATGTTTTCTTTAGTTTTCAGACCACTTTAAAACCGCTGTTTGCTCATGTGTGCATTGTGTCACCATGTTAACTCCTGAACATTCCACCTTAGACATGAGTGTTGACCATTAGAAATGACTGAATCTCCACTGTATTTTGATTAACTGCCCAGCCTGTTTTCAGTTGCACTTCTTTTGTACTTGCACATTGTAAAGAGTTTTATCTCCTTTTGCACTGCTCTATATACTGTTCTATACTGTGTGACTGAAAGTGACTGTTCACTGACTAAAATCCTCTCGGTTTCAAAACACAATAAACACTGCATTTGTGTTGTGCTGTGTGTTGTCATTGGTAGCATGTTGTCTTTACATGTTTATGGAAGTTGTTATGGAATAATCACAACTGAGGGTTTGCTTGAGGACTTTCAAAATTCAACAGACCACTTAATAATATATCTCCATTAATTATGTCTTTCCATCTTTGTTGAATTCAAGTTGCTTCCATATGTTATTTTATTTTGACTTCTAATGACCCAGTGTTGTGTGTCGTCCTTGACGCTGTTTGGGATAAGCTCCTGTCTGTACATTTCTTGGGCCGGTATACAGTGATCCCTCACTATAACGCGGTTCATCTTTCACAGCTTTGCTGTTTCGCAGATATTTTTATGCTTTTTTTTTTTTTAACAGTGCATTGTGTTCTGAATCCTGATTGGCCAAGGGACTGTCGTCTAGAAGTGATAAAAGTTGACTGGTCTTTCACTTAGACCAGGGGTCGGCAACCTTAAACACTCAAGAAAACACTCGCGGAGCCACAAAACCCTAAATGAAGAACACACTGCATATGATTTTTTTTACCTGTCTGCTCTGTATAAAAGACAACAGTGTGTTGCATTTATGAAATCAATGAAAATACAACACAAATAATCCACAGAGTCGTGTCCATTAGTCTGAAAGACGCTGAAGCGTCAGCACCGAGCTGTTTTCAGCGCAGTGGATGCAGATTAGCCCTGCTGTTTTAAGTTTAGTTTCTCCTTTTAGTCCTGGTTTTAGATCTGGTTTATACCTGCTTTAGACCTGGCTTAGTCCTGGTTTTGGTCCCGGTGTAAGTTCTGGGCACGCGCCGTGCCCACGGCATACAGGAGGAGATGCTGGTGTGCAGCGTACGGGAGGAGATGCGGTCTGCCATAAAGAAGGAGGAAAATAACATAAGGACCATGGGAAAAGACACCTGCACCACAGCCTTCAGTAGAAAAAGACACTACAGCAGAATCAGGACGAAGAGGCGCAGTCAGAGGGTCTGTGAAATACATGTGAGTCACAATGTCCAACCTCATGTTCGCATTCATTAAAATTATTATTTTACAGTATAAAAAAAAAAAAAAAAATCATAGTTATTTGTAAGAAAACATTTATATTTTTAAATGCTTGAGCCTGAAAACAGGATTTGATCTTTGGTTTCATTCTATTATACAGTATAGTATTGTATAATAATTGTAAAAAATAAAGCTGATACTTCATGGATTTCGCCTATCGCGGGTTCTTTTTGGAACGTAACCCCCGCGATAAACGAGGGATGGCTGTATATGTATATGTATATACGCTCTGCATGGTTATTGTAAACACAAGAGGAGAGACGGCTTTGTTAGGGACAGTCAGGGCTGTGATTGTGGCACAATTGCTGGAATAAATCAGACTCTTTGATTTGAGACAACTTCTCAGTTTTCTTCTTTATACTTTAGAAATTCCACAACAAAGTCACGACTGAATTATTACAACAAGTACAGAGCAGAACTTGAGGAGTCATAGTTAAGTGTCAAAAGTTAGCAGAACAAGCAATTAGTGTTGAATGTAATAAGTAAGCAGAACTTGCCAAGTCATTATGAATAGTGTCAAATATTATACATTACCAGAACTTGCAAAATCCAAGGTATTTGTGTTAAATATCAGTTTAAATGACAAAGTAAATACCATTTAGTGTGAATTGGCTATAGCGAGTACACTATACTTGGAGTTTATCTGAAGTAAAGTACTTAATGGATTTACTTGAGTGCTGTGGATGTACATTTTGTTTCCTCACTTTTTTCAAGTAAACCTTACTTGTCACAGTGTGGAGACAAATCCTCCACCAGAAAACTTCCACAGTTTTGGACGACTTTTTTCCCTAAGTACTCAGCACATTTTGCTTATGCTTATAGGCAAAAAAAAAAGATTATATAAGACCAGCAGCGGGAAAAGTGTCCATATTTTCCAGTTCCAAATGACTGAGCCATAAAACTAACTCAAAACCAAGTAAGTTTATCACATCCATTCACTGCATTTGGTCTTCTTCTGTTGTGTGGTGAGATTCAGTCTCTCTCTGGAACAAGACAAATGAGTTTTTAACCACCACTGTTTGGCAACTTCACAAGCACGTCGACAAATGACCTAGAAAACACACTGTGGTTTGAGCCTCAGGCAGGTCTCACAGAATGTATGTGAGGAGCAGCTTCATTGTTTATGTTAAATTACGTGGATTTGCATTGGATTTTACAAATTACACATGCTCCCCAAAGTGCTCCAATCACCTCTAATCACTCAGCACAAGTTTCGCGATATGTCTTGCCTAGGGACACATAGGAAATAAACGACTATATTGGATTCGCTCTGCCAACTTTCCTATTATACTGTCCCCTGAGGCACACTAAGATGCTCACCCACTAAATTAAAGGTTGGCAGTTTGATCCCCACCACTGTAATAACTGCAGCGGTTTCCTGAGGCCAGCTTTTTACCCGCTTAAAGGTTAAAGGTCTATGTCCAAGGAGGGTCCAACTGGTTGTTAGTTTTCCTAGAATGATTCACATTATGGCATTAAACATACCTATATATCAAGCAGGCAAGCAGACGACACAAGGCCAATTTACCAGTCACATCTGTGGAGAGGCAACCTGGCTCACAGTAAGAATCAAGCTTTTTATCATTAAACTGGATAGATGTAAGGTAGTTCAAGGTCCTACATTATGAAAACATTTACTCTTTAAATTGAACTTTAAGCCATATTATAATATTATAATTCACAAACCACCAAATGCTCTCTTCCTCCTTGTGACGTCATGATGCTGGAGTTTTAAAGTTGACAGTGGCTTTTTACCTTTACTTTAGTAGAGCTTGGAAATTCCAGGGCTGAAATTGTCTAAATGATTCTTTTGAAGATGTATGAAGTCCAATATTCCTCACAGCAAGAAGGTTCGGGGTTTGATCCCGGGGTCACCCTGTGGAGATGGATGGGTTTCTTCCAGACACTCTGGTTTCATCAACCCACAACAGCCAGCACCCTTTCGAACTGTATAAAATTGAGAACCATGACGTTGCCTATTGCCCGGCCAGGGTCAGCCCAAAAGGACGACATGGCTCCACCCTCATGTGGGCTCACCACGCACAGAGGGGTTCATAGGGGTCAGGTGCACAGAAGACTGGGTGGCAAACTGCTGCCCTGTGACCCAGCCGGATAAATAGAAGAAGATGGATGGAGTAGAGCACTTCCTGTATTACCACATCACGAGGTGGAATAAGTGTTTTCTGTTTGACAGCAGAGCCTAAATATGCAGGGCTTGTGTGTTAAACATGCCTGAATTAAACAAAACACAACTCCATGTATGTTTTTGATGAGGATCAACATTATAACAATTCAGAAAATAATACGCTTTAAAGGGGCACTGTGCAACTTTTCTGGTGGGGCTCTGCCAGCTTGTCTCCATTGCAGCAAGAGTAATTACAGATCAGATCTGTGTAGAGGCAACCCTGCCCATGGTAAAAATGCGTGCTTTTCAAGGTATTCTGAACAATAAAACATGTGTAATTCAATAAATGCAAAATCCCAACGTTTTTTGTTTGTTTTTTCACCGTGGAACTTTCCAGGCAAAGTAACAACCACTACATGGAGACAAGCAGATAGCAGATCAGAAAACTACACCAGAAAAGTTACATAGTGCAAAATAGTCAGGATTGCAGTGTCATGTCTCCACTTGATACTGAAATCCTCCAGTGATAATCTCTGCACAGATCCAGCCCTTGGCCTCTCCTTGCTCAGAGCTCAGAGCGTCTGTCTACCTTTAAGCCCCTCCTGATGTGATTGGCAGCACAGAACAAGTGTGCCACGATACTAAAGTTTGAAGTGAAGGTAAATATAGACTTTAAATTATAATACTCAAAGTACTTTATGCCACTGACACAATAACACAATAAACCCAATAACTTCATGATGAGTCACATAAGTTCTCCAGGTTTATCGTTTTGCCAAAGAACAACAAAACATTTTGCACTAGTGCAAAGAAAAGTACACATGGAAAAATAGTGACTTCCAAAAATTATTGTTCCATCTGTCACACTTTGCAAATAAAATAAATACAAATACAAACTGTTTTTAGTTAGTCACTCTCACCTTTTTGGTCAAAATCATAGACCGTACATATGAATGGAATAAGTGAGTGTGACCCATAGTGTTCAGCGCCGCTCAAATGAGGCTCTCCAGGTTAACAGTTACAGGAGCGAATTTGGAGCCAGGCTCCACATTTGGAAATCTGACTGTGAGTATCATACCAACCACAAGAGCCAATTATGACTGAGGTCATTAAATATGCCCGCCCTACTCATAGTAGGGTGGTGATACTCTGCACCATTCTGCAGGGACCGTAGTATTACGGTCATTCTTGAGAATAATAAGGAAACTTTTAGCTTTTATCATCAAACTTTAAATAGTAAGTTTAAGTCATTGATTTATGTTATGTGTTCTGTTATGTACGAACAACAATAGAGTCGCAATTTAACAAAATTCACTTTACTTTCCGCGAGTTAAATTATGCTAGTTAAGATTCTAGTAATGTCAGCTATTGTAATTGTTTGATATATTTTGTCATTTTACTTAAAAAATCGGGGCAGGAATGCGGGAAGGGAACTTAGCAACGAAACGCACTAGCTGTCAATCAAACCTGTTGCTAACGCTCGGCGGCAGCAACCCTGGGGAATGAAGGCGTCTGATTGGTCCGTTATTTGTGTTCATATCTTGATTTAAGAACAAAACAGCAAAATGAAAAATTCAGGATGATGTGTCACGGGTTCATAGGAACATTTTAAGACCAGAATGACAAGGCTCAGTTCAGCAGGTACAGAGATAGAGGCAATAAGATCTCAATGGGAAAAAGGGAGAGAAGATGCCGGAAGAACCTCCTGGAGCACTTCCTATTTAGCACACGGCAGCTAACAGGTTAGCTCTGTCCATTCATATATACGGTCTATGGTCAAAATCAAACTCCTAAAGAGGACAGTGAACGCTCATATTGATCACAGTCTGAATATTAGTTGTTTAAATCCTTTTTTTTTTTCTTGACTTTTCAGACTACAAAATGTTTTGATGCCATTTGCTAATGTGTGCATTGCATCGCCATGGTAACTCCTAAACCTTCCACCAGGGAGATACGTGTAGAACACCCTCAGCACGATGTCACTGCAAAGTATCAATATTAAACTATAAATGAATTGTGTTGACAGGCCTATTTTCAACCAGTGTGCCAGGTTGCCTTGAGCTATCCTAGATGTGCATTGAAAACAGATTCACATGAGGATTTAATAGAATTCTTAACCAAGGCAAAAACAACTACCAATATCAAATTTAATGAGCAATGTTCCACACATCATAAGAACTAACCTGCTTGTGTTGAACTTCCTGTTTATCATTAAAAAAAAAACAAAAAAAACACTATAATTAGGTGCAGACAGTACTTGTTTTGACCGTAATAAATGTGTACTGGGGCTAAACAGATTTGATTTAATAACAAGAAAAAATCAAGTACAGGTCCTTGAATGAAAGATCAATTTGAGAATGGGCCTGTAGAGGAGAGAGATTATTTTGGTTTCTGTCCAAAATCATCTAAGCCATCTGGCCAATATGGCCCAGAACGCTCTGGAAGAAAGTTTGTAACAATAGATTTGGTAGCAGTTATTGTAACATGGGACCTTTTGTAATACAAGAGAGATGACAGATCCAAAAGGAGACCTGCCAAGGGAGGAACAGTGTGGGTGGAGATAAGACTTGTTCAGAAAAAAGATAAATTACACATTGTTTCAGAGGGGGGTGGGTCAAAGTTTCATTTTCAGTCTTTGGTGCAAAAATAGTTTCCATCTCTTCATGGCATCTGCAAACACAAACTCTATTCTATGTCCTGTGTTTGTGATTAGAGATAGAATGGAGCCCAGGCTGTGGGGGCCGGTAACAATTGTAATTTTGTTCTTGGCGCTTTTAATATTCTGTCAATTAATGATGGTTAGTTTGATATATCGTCACTGACTCAGACTTAGTTCTGGCTATCGACTCCCAAGCAAAAATATATTCATGTAAAATTTCTCCAAAATGTTTTTCAATCAAGTTTAAATCACTTTTTTTTTTGGTTAGTGTTCCGTCAACTGCTTGTTTCTATGGATAGGTCACAGCTCTGTCTGGAATGTTCCACAGTGTTCTGAGCTGCTTTGAACCTCGTGCCATTTGGTGTAATCCACTGCACCAGAGCATCACTTCACTACTGCCTTTAAAGTCATCCGCAGATGCTCTCAATTTCAAAACCGCTTTACTCTCAGCTTTTTAATCCATACATGATCACAAGACTTAGTTGTGTTTGTGTTAGAAATTTGAGGGTTGGCATGTGTTTTGTGGATGAAAAGAATACTGGAGGTGAACTTTATAGAAATAATTTATTATGTAAAATGTACTTTTTTGAGCTTCTGTTATAATGTTATTCCCTCATGAAACATCAGAAACAGTCTTGCTTCAATCACGCTTGTTACATTTAGGCTTTGCTGTTGATTAGTTGTTTCACTTATTTATGGGTCTTTGTTGACCACATTCTTTTATTATTTGTATTTGCATTGAGGATTCATGTAGCCAGCCTGGCACCGCCTAGTGCCTCCGCTCAGTTCCATTCCTCTCCAGCGACTAGGTCAGGAATAGGAATACACTAGGTGGTTTGCCAGAACCCCCCTGACCAGAATGACCCTGGTGTAATTCTGGACTAGGCAAGAAATTACCCCGAGCGTAAAGCTAGCTTTATTGATTTGTTTGGCAAAATAACATTAAATGTTCACATTACTAGTTTTAGTACTTTTAGTACTTTAGTACTTTTAGTACTTTAGTACTTTTCTATTTATTAGGACTTCTACTTAGCTACAATGTAAAAAAAAATTAAAATCTGGTCAACAAAGACCCATAAATAAGTGAAACAACTAATCAACAGCAAAGCCTAAATGTAACAAGCTCAAAAAATACATTTTACATAATAAATTATTTCTATAAAGTTCACCTCCAGTATATATATATATATATATATATATATATATATATATATATATATATATATATATATATATATATATATATATATATATCCAGCACAAATTCTGTATGATAGGCGTACATGACTCAGTTGTATATCTTACTTTGCACTAGGGATGTTCCGATCACGTTTTTTTGCCTTTGAGTAGTTTGATTTTGAGTATTTGCCAATACTGAGTCCCGATCTGATACTTCTATAAAACATTATGAAAAGAACTAGGAGCAAAGAACGAGATCCAGGATGTCCCTTATTTTTACTTTTTCACCAATGGCTCTGATATTATTAACATGTAACAAACTGAAATAGTTTCAAAAAAGTATAACAGAGTTTATTATATTAAAAAAAATACAAACTAACAGCCTAATTAGAAGTGCAACTTTTCATATCAAAGTAAAGGAACAAAGGCATGTTGAGCATGTTAGTACTGGTTTTAGTTCTGGTTTTATTCTGGTTTAGTCTTGGTTTTAGACTTGGTTTAGATCTGGTTTCGACCTGGTCTTAGTCTTGATTTTAGTCATGGTTTAGTCCTGGTTTAGTCCTGGTGTACAGGAGGAGATGGGGCATGCGGGAGCTCAAGAATCTTCTAATCTTATGTTAACTTCTTGATTCTTCTTAGGGGTGAAGTTTGGTCTAAAGAGTGCTAAAGAACTTTATAAGCAGCTTTAGCATTAGCTTGTTGATTTCCCACTGTGCATGCAAAACCCCAAAATACTCGATCGCCAATGTTGTTTCTAATCCCATTTATTTACAAGTGAATTATATTTTTTGAAAATGCTAAAAAAAGGACATTCCTGAACCATTATCTTTCAACAACTTTCAGTTTCTCTTGTTCTTCACCGTCAGTAGTCGATCCTTTGCAATGCGCACTGGGAAATCAACAAGCTAATGCTAAGACTGCTTATAAAGTTATTTTATAATGTTTCCAGACACTAATGAGTGAGCCAGGCAGAGCGTTTTGTTTGACTCGTGGCTGTTGTAAAATGGGTTAAAAATTGGGATTAAGCCTCTTCTGTGCAAATTGGCATTTTACGTGGAAGCTAAGAACTTACCCAATTCACTACACTAGTTTGTTGCCATGACAGACTCACTGCCACAGCGAGATCTCCGCTGAGGCAACACTGATCTGTGCCGTTTTTTGGCTTCTGACAGTATTCGACCACCTCTAGCAATGGACTTCAAACGTGCCAGAGTTTCCCTTTAAGAAAACATTAGGGTTAGCCAGGTCAGGCCCAGAGGTGTGAAAGCTTCATTATTGCCCTGAATGACTCTGCTAATATGACCCCACACTCAGGGCAATTTCAATACACATAACAGAAACTGTAACAAGTAGGTGTGTTAGTTTCAGAGTAGTTTCAGTATAGTTAGCTCCTCCCTTCAGGCAGATACAAGGCAGTGTCCTCCAGCATTCTCACCAGAACTGAGGAAGCAGCTTGTATGAGCTGTGAAACATATTCAACCAAAATAAAGTTTTCTCCAGTAGACAAATTGATTTTCTCCTTTTGAAATGCATGAATAGTAGTTTTTGCATGAACTACCCCCTGCAGATGTGGTCTTGTGAGTGCAGTTTGGGTCAGATACATAGAAGTTTTAGTCACACCTTCTGTTTGCTTCTAAAAAACTAATATTGTAGTCACAGCTGCCCTGGGAAAGACTGATGAAAGTGAGGCTGCCAACGGCCCACCTGACTACCACCAACACTCACACACACAAATCGATCCTCTGACCTTCAGGTTGGGGGAACACAGCTCTTACCAATGAGCCACTGTTGACTAATCAATTGGCAGGACATGTCTTTAGAAGACCAATCATTCATTCAGTCGCCTACAGCCCTAGTTTCATTAATCCAAGCAAAATCATCTTCTTTGAGTGCTCAAAAATGCTTTGTTTGAATTTGTTATGTCGTAGTTAAAAATACAGATGTCTCCTACGCAGTTCTAAAACCAATAAACCCTTACTGGAATCATTCTGCAGTCAATTTGTCTTCACAACGAACACATAACTATTAGTATAGCATTCACTATTAGCATAGCATTCACAGGGCATAAGGACTATCTGTTTACTTTCTGATGTTTCTGCTGCTGACAGCAGAGCACGCTCCAACACCTATAATACCTTTTTGGAAAAAGAGGCAGACTTTATAAATACATATTTTCCAAATGGTGCCATTATTTTAAGTTAGAAAATGTGAGCAAAAACATTTAAAAGAAAAGCCATACAGAATGCAGAATAGGGGCTCTTTAAATGCTGACGCAAGTAATTATTTCCTGGTTGACTGGCTTTGCTATGTGTAGTGAGTTCATCAGATTGTTATTTGTTTGTTTATTTAAAGATTTAACAGCCACTTAAGGAACGCAGCTTCATCTAAGCTAACTAACAGCAATAATGGGAAACCAAGTTTAAAATGCACTCAAGAATACCGTTACTTTGAAAGGGACACTTATCCAGGTTATAGCAGGTTGTCTCATTTACACCTGTTTCATTAATCCTTTTTACAAAGTCCTTTCATTAATCCCATTTACAAACTTGTGCACACAAAGCAGAAATGTTCCCAGATTGTTAAGAAATAGATAACTGAATCCATAAATCTCCATATCCAAATCTGTAGTCCATAAACCGTGTCTGGAGGTTTTCTTAGTATACCTGTTCTGAAAATATAGTCTTATTTTGAATGGTTCAGTGCTGTCAGCGGAAGGGGCTCTGATGCACCTCAAACAGTTTTGAAATAGTAGCTTTGCTTTAAGAGTATTACATCATATAGGCATTTTTTAGAGGCCACTGGTTCCTCCTCAGATGACGTGATGGTGGGATTGAGGAGATCCTCAAAGTATTCCTTCCTTTGTCCCATGACATCCCCAGTCGAGGTCAACCCCTCTCCACCCGCACTGTAAACAGTGTTGGTGAAGCACTGCTTTCCCCGCCTGAAGGTCCGCCTGACAGAGGGCTCAGCCAGTCGTTCCCAACAGACCGTCACTATATGCTTGGGTCTGCCTGGTGTTTCCGGCTGTTCGGCCCGTAGGCCGACACAACAGTGAGAGATCTGTCCTTGACCTGAAGGCGTAGGGACATGACCCTGTCATTCACTGCGGTGAACACGGCAGCTGAGCTGTGGGGACTGAGCAAGGCCCACACCAGCTCACGGCCGCTCCCCGCAGGTGTAGTGATATACTGACTATTTTGATCAAGGAAACAAGGTATTTTCCATGACGCAAAAGAGACAAAGCTTGATCTTTGGAAGGAACCTTACCCTCCCCCCTTGAATTTCTTACTAACCCCCACTATAGCCTGCCGTTTCTGCTTAATTAAGCTTTACTGACTTGTGTTCTGCAGTGACAGCTATTCAGATGTCGGTGTCGGTGTTTTCTAACCTGTCCTCTCCGTCGCCTTCTCTCGATGGCGCCGTGGTGGAAATGCCGGGGAGCCGAGCCGGTGTTCTGGATTTTTTTCCTACCCATCCAAATATCCTACCGACCCACACTGCGCATGCGTACAGCACATTACGTCATGTGTTGGAACTTGGCACGAGTTTTATCCTACTCAACGGGGCTGACAGAAAATCCATCCGTACAATCTTTGGAGAAACTGGTGAGTATTCAGTATTTCCCTTTTAATACAACTAAATGTGCTGTTTAGCCTTTGTATGAGTGTTGTTTTAGCCTTTGGTTGACTCAAATAGTTTGTGCTGACTCCTTTTGATATCGTAAAGTTATGCTAACCTTGACATGTGCGTTGTTTGAGTCGTTGGTCGACTCAGATCATTTCGAGCTGATTTCTTTTGCAAATTTTGCAAAGTTATATGATATACAAAAGTTACGTTTGGAACACGTCGGGCTACCTCCATACACTATACACTATGCCTAAAGACACTTAATATAGGTGCACAACTGTTTTGTCTTTGCAGATATGGAAGAGAAATATAATATCGTGTACGCGCTGCTGTCTGTGGGGTCATACCCCACAGACTACGATAAGGCCAAAAGGCAGAACCTGCGGAGATATGCCTCCAAATTCTCATTAAGAAGTCAGAATTGTCCTTCAAATTGTAATGAGTATATGTCATGTAATGCATTAGTAAGTAATGTCAGTGCAAGCCTTGTAATTATAATTATACTTATTGCAATATAGATGGCGAGCTCTTTGTGGGTGCAAGGAGGGCAATCCAAACCAGAGGAAAGCAGGAGAATTTTCAATGAATTTCACTCAGCCCCAATAGGGGGGCACATGGGCATGCAGAAGACCAAATCGGCCATTAGTGCACGGTTTTACTGGTATGGCATGTCAGTGGACATCGATAAATGGGTATGGATCACTGTTAAATACTTAAATTCATGGCATGCAGTAATGAGGAATGATGGTTCACCGGTGATGCTTATTCTTCTGTGAACTGTCCCTGTATGTGTTATTTACTGTAATGAACTGTCAAATGAATATATATATATATATATATATATACACACACACACACACTTCTGTGACATAGAAGAAGCTCATCCCCACAACCACAGTGATGGCAGATGTAGGCCATAATCACAGCTAAAGACAGTCTAACAAAATAGAAATAAGAGTGTGTGAGTTTTTTTATTGGCTTGGCAGTGTATATATTATATGACTTTTGCAATGTGTATATTGCGATAATGAGTGTACCATATCATATCCATATCAGGTGTCTGCTGTTTGGGAGCTGGTGGGGATTGACCTCACTGGTCCCCTGCCAAAAACACAAAATGGATTCCAGTATATCCTAACGGCAACTGATTATTTTTCAAAATGGGTGGAGGCCTACCCGCTGACCTCAAAATCAGCTGCAGAGGTTGCAGAGAACCTATGCAAAATAATTTGCAGACATGGCTGCCCAAAAAAGAATCATGTCTGACCAAGGGAGAGAATTTGTCAATGAAGTAAGCCCACAAATCAGAAAAAGGTCTTGTTTGGGATAGTCAAGCATATTTTTGTCTGGGTGTTACTTACTAATTGTTTGTCTTGAAGCTCAACACAAGGCTTTGCAAGGTTCCAAGGTTTATTTTGTCATAAACAATTAAAGATCAAAATAAGACATTACATTTAGTACTTCTAGTACTGCAGCTTACTATTTACAATTTTGGGACCACAATAGCCAAATTCTGTCATTTGAATTTTGTCAAATCATATACAGTCCACCGTTCATTTGTGCGTAAAATATTAGGGTTTTACACATTTTAGATGTGAATTTGGACATGAAAATTTACTTTAAAATTGATATTAATATCCATTAACACTTAAGTGAAAAGATTAAAAAGTGATCATCATTACCAGCTAAGTATTTTTTTCCATTGTTTTACTTAAAATGTATTTCTTGTTCATCAGTTATTCATCACTGTGGTTTTGATTTGTAATATTCCAGAGATGTAATCCAATTCTGGAGTCTTCAGACGAAGACTATGTCCCTAAGTTGAGGAGGACCAAAAGCATACTGGTAATAAAAACACTACTGATGATAGATATATTATAGTTTGGTCATTTATATAAACTTAAGTTGAAAATGTTAAGTATACTATACCAAGTATACTGTTTTGATTTAAGTGTATCCTTTTCCCCCTCAAAGATTAACAGAGAAATGGATTTTGATTCCTCTGAGCTTTTTGACACAACATCAGATGAGGGTGAAGAATATATTCCTGCTACAAGTGAGGATTCTTCTGATGAAACAGACACAAGTGATGTTTGTGAAATGTTCAGTGAAAAGAAAATTATCCCAAGGGGACGCTCACCAATATGAAAGGGGAACAGCAGTGCTTTGATACGGAAAAGACAGCGTTCCAGAAGTTTATCCCATTGCAAAACACAATCTTTTGGTGGACGATCAAAACAAAATGAAACGTCACATTCTGAAGACCTTCATGGAACCTCGACACTGGTTTGTTCTGACAGTACTACGTCTCTTAGTGCAGATGTAGCTGATGACTCACTCACCATACCTGCTGTCTGTACAAAAAAGGATGGATCACGACAATACAACAAAAAGCAGTATTGTTTATACTGTAAGCAGGGATTCATAAAAATGGCCAGGCATTTGGAGCGTGCTCATAAAAGCGAGACAGAAGTTGCACAGGCTGTGTGTTTTCCAAAAGGTTCTAAACAAAGAAAACTACATCTAGAACATTTGAGAAATAGAGGCAACTTTGCCAACAATGTTGAGGTGTTAAATACCGGTGTTGGAAAGCTTGTTCCTCGGAAACAACCAAAGGAGGATTCTGAATCTCGAGATTTTCTTCATTGTGTATATTGCCAAGGCCTTTTCACAAAGAAAGTTATGTGGCGCCACATGATGATATGCAAGTTTAAGCCTAGTGTCCCTCAGAAGCCTGGCAAAACGCGAGTGCAAGCTCTTTGTGCCTTTTCTGTACCACCACCTGGAGTCAAAGCAGAATTTTGGAAGGTCTTAAACCATATGATTCAAGATGATATTTACTCTGCAGTTAAATCTGATGTCTGTATCATGGAGTATGGTGAGCATGTATGTAACCGGCTTGGATATGATGTCAGTAAACACGAATATATCCGTCAAAAAATGAGAGAACTTGGAAGGCTTTTGATATTCTCAAGGTAAACCACCCCCTTGGAGACTATTGAAGCTCACATAAGACCTGAAAATGTCATGTATGTTGTGCAAGCAGTGCAACTTGTGGCTGGCTTTGTCTCCGAATCCAACACTTACAAGCGTCCAAGTCTTGCACTAAAAATTGGACACAGTTTGGTGAAGATATCGCAGCTTCTTGAAAGCCATGCAAGTGTGCAGAACAACCCTACAGCAGCAAAATGTGCTCGTTCATTCCGCAGAGTATACGAAACCAGATGGAGTGAACTGATTTCAGCTGCATCACTGAGAACACTGCATGAATAAAAGTGGAATGTTCCTCAGTTGATTCCATTCACCAAAGATGTTCAGACACTCCACTCCTACTTGGACGTGCAGCGAGAACAGTTTTGCAACAGACTGTCCTCAGAGCCATCTAAAATGACTTGGGCAAATTTGACAAAGATCACTTTGACACAAGTAATGATGTTCAATCGACGTAGAACAGGAGAAGTTTCAAAAATCCCCCTCTCTGCCTATTTTGCTCCAAATCCATTAGATCTGCAGGAAGATGTGGGTATGGCCCTTTCGGACCTAGAGAAAAAGCTCTGTCAGCATTTCAGGAGGTTGGAAATAAGAGGGAAAAGGGGAAGAAAGGTTCCTGTCCTCCTAACTCCAGAAATGCAGAAAACGTTGGACCTTCTTGTTGCCAAACGTCATGAATGTGGGGTTCTTAATTTCCTTAAGATAGCTACCTATTTGCCAGGCCATCTGTATTGTCCTGCTACCGTGGATCTGATTGCATCAGAGAATTTGCCAAGGTCTGTGGTATTAAAAACTATACAAGTATCACTTCTACAAAACTGCGCAAACAAACTGGAACACTCTCTCAAGTTCTTAACCTTAGTAATACAGAGCTGGACCAGCCGATTTCCTTGGCCATGATGTCAGAGTCCATCACCAGTTTTACAGACTGCCTGAAGGTACCCTTCAACTGGCTAAAATTAGCAAAGTCCTCTTGGCTCTTGAACAGGGACGTTTGGCAGAATTCAAAGGGAAATGCCTGGATGAGATCGCAATTGATCCTGAAGGTACTTTTGATGTCTTTCTTCACATATTTCTGGGTAAAAGGTTGACTAAACCTAGATAAATTACCAGGTCAAAATTATGTTTTATCAAATCAAGCTTACTTTTGACTTTGCTTTTTCCATCCCCTTGCTTATCTCAGAGCCTGTGAACCTTGACAGTGACACTGAGGTACAGGGGGAGTCTCATACACAAGGTATGTATTTTCATATTCTACTGATGTCTGTCTTCACACATTTCTGTCTAAAAGGTAGACTTCAAATAGAAAAATTAGCAGGCCAAAACCATGTATTAACTGCAGTTGTTGCAGTCAATCAAATTAATTGCTACCTTATGACTTGCCATTTCCATCTCCTTGCTTATCTCAGAGAATCTAAACCTTGACAGTGACTCTGAGGTACAGGGTGGGACACAAGGTAAGTTTTTCACATGGCCTCAAATATTTGTATGTATGCATGTGATTTTAGTATGTATGCAGGACCTGTAACTATGTATGCGGGACCTAGAAGTATGTGTGTATACAGAGATAAACAGAAATGTCATAGTTGTCATTTTTCCATGAGTTTCAATGAGTTGTGTTGAACCCAATGAGATGGCAAATGAAATGACTGATGAGACAATGAAATCAGATGTTAGCGTGGAGTGCCATGAAACCGGGTCCTCTACACAGACCTCCAAAGGGAAGTCCTCAAAGAAGGTAAAATGTACAATGTGCTCCAAGTTGATACAGATAGTGTCTTTGAATTAAAGCAACTGGAATTCCACATTACACACACCTTTCTACCTCTCTTCTTCATCCATCCATTCATTCCTCCTTTTCCCTTCCCCTATATACATATCTCTCACACAGGTCGCCCACCAGTGATGAGGAGGATGTGGCAAAAGTATGAGATTAATGCGGTTGAGAAGCACATGATGTCTTTCATAACTTCATGTCGTGTTCCTGGTAAAAGTGACTGCGAAAGGTGCCTTGCACAAGAAAAGGTAGCACTTAAACAAAGAAATTGGTTAGCTGTGAAATTCTACATCAAGAATCGGATCACAGCTCTGAAACGCAAAGTATAAAAGTTTTTTGTTGAGTTTTATTGGTTACAGTACAGATTTTGGCAGGATTTTTTGTTTGCACACTGAAAGTTTTCTATTGTAAAATGGGCAAGTGTTAAAGTTCCAGAATGGTCTTAATGGCAAAGTTTTTCCAGATTTAAGTCATCCAAAAAGTAACCATTACAGTTAGACATGTTTAATGTTTTAAACTGCATAATTTCCATTTAGACAATCTTCTGTTAAATACTAGTAAAGTGATGTCACATTTGACTGCAATATAATGGCATGCAATTAAAACAGTTTTTGTTTGCATTTGCATGATGCAGATTTGTGTTTTGCTTTTATATAGATAGTGCACAGAAGTGCATATATGTAAAACATTATTGGGTCACTGCATTAATGGTGATATAACTTTAGTTGGTTTTATAGTAAGTAGTGTTTGTACTGTCCTCTCTGGGCATTTCACATCCAATGCATAGTGTTGTTTAACACAAAGCCAAACTCTGATTCACCTCAGAGAGCACAGAGTCAGAAAGCACACACCTTGCTCCTTTTAAACTTTACAGTATAAATCATGAGTGAAAACTATAAATAAAAGTCCTTAAATGTAGAAGTCTTTATTGTCACTATACAAAGTATAGAGAGATATTGTTCGGAGCAGCCAACAGATGGTCTTGGACAGAATGGGTCATTAGACTCTCATTGCATTGCAACCAACTAACTAATGCTAAATAATAGCCCTAGAAGCTACTGAAATAATACATATTTTATACATATTTCAAATAATATATAAACAATTCGTAATATTAACATTAACATATAAGGACAATTATATGCTAATATTTAAGTCAATTAAAATATCAATACCCTCCTGTGGTCTCACCACCTGCAGAGGGGTTCATGGGGGGGTCAGGTGCTATGAGGATTGGGCAGCAAACTGCCCCCGCGACCCAGCCGGATTAAGCGGGAGAAGATGGATGGATGGATGAAAATATCAATATGAAAATTCACTTTCGTGGGCTTAAAAAGGACTCGTGACTCTTGATACAATGTTGCTTATCTAACAGTGCACTGTAATTTGACCTGAATGTAATTGCAATGGTTCTGGATGAACAAATCTACTGCATCAAAACAAACATCCCATTCTAATGTAACTCACATGCCACTCACATCACACATCCGAACCAGAGATGCAATACAATAGTCTGATGTCATTTTCATGTAAATTTTCCACTGAATGGTACCTAATGAACTCATTTTTCCATATGACTAATTTTTCATTGCAAGTAAGCTGAGGCAGTACTAACGACATACTGTTGGTATGTGTTGAAGAGTATGTACAGTTGGTTCAATTTTAAAGATATAAACAACATGAGAGATTCAACCAGTGCACGTTTACATAGAAGTACTGGGACAGTGCAATGCAATAATGTTTTAATGTGGTTTTCAGCATGTCAGGCTTAAGAAAGAAGCTCTATTTGTACCTGGTGTTGGAGCAGAGGCTCCGACATATCCTGCCAGTTGGGAGAGAAGAGTCTGAGTGCGAAAGGTCCATGACAATGCTTTCTGCCCTGTTCAGGCAGTGCTGATGAATGTGCATTTTTATGTCATTAATGTAAATGAATATCATGCTATAATATTTTTTACTGATTTCAATTTGGCAGTCATGATTGTTAAGCAGCTCTCTGACGTTAAACCCAAATGCATATTAAGTGCAAGAATGTGTGAAAAACCTGATGGTGTGTATATGTTACATATCACTAAAAACCTGATGGTGTGTAAATATTGGTACCACATATCACTAAATACCTGACAGGTCTCCAGGAGGGAGGTTTTTGTCAGGTCAAAACCACTACTTTGTCTGATTAATAATTTGAAGTGACATATCTGTTCACATCCCCCCAAGGCTGCTGCCTGATTTTTTTCAGTGCTGTATGTCGTTTAGAAAGGGTGGTTCCCAAAATGCATGGTCTGGTCAGGTGACCCTACAAGGGCATAAAGACAAGTATGTGTGTGTTTGTGTGTGTGTGTGTGTGTGTGCGTGTGTTTCTAACAGATACCCGTGTTCCAGTTGGATACAGTGGTTGGTTCATCATTATTTTCGGGGCGGTACCGTAGCCTCAGTAAGGTAATGAATGTATTAAAAATCTAGTGTTGCATATATTGTAAAGTTAAGTGTAGTAAATAACCTGCTGTAAAACATCCTACAGATGAAGTTTCCACACGAGAATTGTTGGCTGTGCCCACTGAATGTGTCAGCACATTGGATTATTGTGGTATGTGTTTATGCTACATATTGTTAGGCAAACCTTTGTTTTTTACATACTGTTTTGTTTATGTGACTTACAATGATATATTTTTAAGATTGTCAACATCGCCACAAGGACCCTGGTGCTTATTGACCCAATGGGCAATGAGGCCATGTATGATCGGAAAATTCTCCACAACTGGAGGTATTTCTGATTATTATAGAAGTAATGATTCAAGTACACCGTGCTCTCCCGTGGTGCGTCTCCAGTGAATGATCAGTATAAAAATAAAGATGGATCGCACTCTTTAATTTCTTCTCTGGATTACATATAGTTACAGCGATTCATGAACAACAAAAAGAGACAGACGTCTCTACTTCCTGAATTTGTAAGTTTCTCCCTTGAATAACACCTGTTTCTTGAGATTGCGACATTTCCATAACCAGGAACTTTCTGAACATGATGGGGAGGCCAGGGGAGTCCTGGGAGATGAAGACACTGCCGCACAATAAACAGAAAGACTCTTGCAGCTGTGGCGTTTTGGTGTTGAAGGTATTGGTTTTGGAAAGATGACAATTAACACAGAATCCTTGTCATTTTCAACCTTATGTGTAAAAAGATGTATTTTAGTTTGCAGAGAGCTTCATTTTGACAGAGGTCATAAGGGACGTGCTCACCACAGCTGAGGCTGTGAGTGCATATAGATGGGAGATAGCCTGTGCCCTGCTAGAAAAAAGCAGTAAGTGTTATCATGCTTGTGTTGTTGGTACCCCATTTTTGTTACAGTTACAGTGGTAAACTACAACAACTTATGAGATGTCAGAGGGGTGCCCAAACTTGCATACCACTGCATATAAAGTTGATGAAATGCCTTTTTCCCATGGGTATTATATATGATCCATACATCATTGATATATTTTGGACACTAATTGTGTATTTGGTATTTTGGATGAGATATTTTTGAGGATGTATATCAATGAATAAACAGAAATGATACATAACTGAATTAACCAATGGCACCAACATTCATGTCAATAGACACAAAAAATGCTCCTACTTTCTTCCTAGACAATGCAGAGGACTACTGTTTGGTGTGCACCATGCTGGACACTGATGCGGAGGGCAGTGTAACTGAAATGGTAAAGATGATCTTATACAAGTAATTTCAAATGCAGAAGTAGTTGAGTGTGCTAAATAAATGTTTGTTTTTAGAAGAAGTTCAAATTGTGTTGTTTATACATGTATACTGCTTTTGTCTGTATAGGTGCAGTGTGGGACATGCATGAGCTGGGCCCATTTCAGCTGTGCCAACTACAACTACACTGATCTTCAGGCAGAATTCTACTGTTTGAAATGCCAAAATAATTAATAAATCCATAAAATAAACAAGCAATTGTTTTTGTAATTGTTCACTTATTAGGGAGGTGGCAAAGGCTTGTTATTGGGACCAACTAGCATCATACAGAAATGTCTAACTTTCTCCAGAAAGAAAAGGAATGAAATGAACTATTATATGAATTATTGCCAATGTGTTCTAATACTGATATGTAAATGTGAATCTCTTTGGTTTGTGTAAAACTGTTAATTTCATTTGTTTTAATGTAGCGTTAGTGGAATTTTCCAGACTCCATCTGGGTTTTTCACCAAGACTTAATGGGTGGTCACAAAGGACTCTTATCTTTTGCAACCTCCACCAGTTCAGCAGTTCGCAGGAAGACACAGAGGAGAGAAAGAGAAACCAGCAATATTTGCTCCTTTAACATTTCCCAAGGGACAAAGCCCAAGAAGTTCTCTCTGAACCCCGTGCCCTTCTCTTTTGACGTGTTTTATAGGTAGCTCATCTGACCGAAAGCGAATTGTTCACAGTTTTTCCAAATTTAAATATTTACATTTTAAAGCCCCTGACAACATAGCTCCCTGGATCATTCGGGCACTCAAACCCCTCCACCACATTAAGGTGGCAGTTTAAGGAGGGGTCCTAGCATCATAATTATTCAAAATTATACTCTTTTTACAACTCTCAGAGACCACAGTGGAGTTTTACCATCACGGTAATGCTAACAACTGACACGCCAACAGCATTATTACTGGTTTTTGGATGAAACACTTCACAGTTGTCTTAGTTATATCCTGAGAGATTATTTTTGAATATATCTGGACTGAGGCAAGACACATTTTGCTGAAATACATGGATAAATCTTGGGTATAGCCCCTTTAAGTCCTAAAACATTCAATAGAAATGCTAAGGTGACCAAACATTGCAGATAGATGGGGCACCTAACATAACAGCTAAAATGCTGACATCTATTATAATATAGCGAGTCATTTGGTCGAGTCCAGAGATGTCCAAACTTTTCTCACAGAGGGCCACATAGTGAGACTTATGGAAAGCAGAGCGGCACAGTCTGTTGGTCACAGCAGTGGATCATTCTGATGGTGCATTTTACAATAAAGCCGCATTACTTTTAATACATTGTGGAAGATTAATTTTAGGTTTGCACACAATACAATGTGACATTTAGTGGTCAAATTACTCAAATGTACAGTAAAAATGAATGCTCAGGATAGTTTGGACCATTTCAGCAGAAGGGCCAATAAAAAATGATCTGAGGGTCACGTTTGTCCCCCAGGCTACAGTTTGGACACCCCTGGTCTAGTTACTCATAGAAATGATCAGATTTAACATTTGTGCATTTACCTTTGGGATATTTCCTGACAAAGAACAATGTAACCAAAAAGAGAAATGTGTCTTTTGCCCCTATCTGGGAGTATCACATTCTAGAACCTGAAAAGCACCTATAGAATATAATATACAGTTTCAAACACGGCAAGAGATTTGTTGTTATTGGATCCCAAACAAAGCCCATAAGTTAAAATGGGCTTTGTAAACTTTGCCAGAGTGAATCAATAGTTTTCGGCCAGTGTGGTGACAGCTCCTCTAATTCCATCTCTCCATCGTGAGTTGGACAAATAGTGTTAAGCCTGCTTTTATCAGCTTGTTATCCATCTCACTGCAGCTGTGGAGGAGTCCCTGTGCTGATTTATGCTGCTACTTTGACACATTACTTCCTGTTTAAAAAAACACAAGTAGATTGAGAAAGTGCACCAGAAGTGTGTGCCAGATAGATCCTTCCAGACTTGTTTAGAATGCGCTGACAGCCTGGTACTGATATTAACATATCATTAGCCTAATAGCATAATTGCCTAAGTCATTTTTTTGGCCAAATTGTGATATCTGCCTAACTTTACTCTCCTACCACTGCTGCATCACTCTGTCAACTGTCAACTGTTTGCAGTGGTCCAAAGTTATTCCTCATTTACCTTATGTACTGATGAGTTTATAAATGGAGTGACGGTAAAGTTAACAACAACCAGCACACTTCCTGGTTACTAGACTATAACACATTTATACTATTACCTCTTCACAATAGAATCAACACTGCACCACACACACATTGTTTCACAAAAGACCAGAGTTGTAAAAGTTGATTCCACATCCATGTAGTGACAGTGGGACTGGACTGGTTCTCATTTGTCCAACACAAACAGGAGACATCAGTGACAGGCACAGTCATGTTGTGTACAGTCGTCAGTTTTCCTGGCGCTACACTGTGGTACAAAGAGGTTTTACATGTTACAGATGATTCACTCTAATTGGGAATCCTATGGTCAACAAAAATGACAACTAGTCTTTGATCTTTAGAAAGAGTTTGAGGATCTGTACTAATGTGGGTTTTTTTGTTTTGTTTTTTTTTTTTTTTATTCAGCATAAGTTGCAGAAAGAACAAACAGAGCACTTGCATAGCTGCTACTTTGAGGAAAACAATAAGTGCAAATCAAACCAGGAATAAACTGTTTTGGCACTGTTTGATCATTTATGTCTTTGCTCAAAATGTGTCTGTAATTCCATTCTTCTAAAGGAGGATCCACCAGCTGCTTGCTGTCTTCAGAAGACCCATTGTGGTTGTGTCTGCTACATAGTAATAATCTGACACGTGTGGCTCATTTTATAATTTGTATATTTTAAATTGCAATGTTCAACTAAAATGACTTCATGAAAGAAGCAACTGACCACTGACTTCCATGTTCAAAATCTGTGGTGGCCAATGGGAGCTGACCTTGCCTCCTCCTGTGTATAACTGCACATCACACTACTGAGCAGAGGGGTTTCTTTTTTCACTTGCAACAAAATGACTACAGAGCACTGCCAAAACCTACATGTATCATTGATTCAGAAAATAAAATTGGAGAATGAAGTACAGTGTAGTGGACATGTACCGTGTTGGTGAAAGTTATTAAATATTGCTCAAACACAAACAAATCATTACAAATAGAACTTTGGGTGAGTAAATTAAAATATTTACATGATTAATCTAAAGAGTATGGCTTAGTATCAAACTGGAAAACAACAAAACCCCATAATCCCTGCCGACACTGGATCAGAAATACAGTCACTCAATGTACAATATCACATACATGTGGTCAGGCATAGAGGAGGAGCTGTCCCCTGGCCAGAGGTGCTGACCGCTCCATCTGTCTGCACTCTGTGTATGTCCATAAAAAGACTTGTGGGACATTGTTCTTCTCATGTGCTCTGTTTGCTTGAGCAGCCAGTCCCTTCTACATTCAGTTTGAATCCAGAAGGGTCTGGAACTGAACAATAAAGGTTGAAAAACTTCTGCCCTAACTTGAGACGTTCCCACCACAGCTGCTAATTTGTACTACATGTCTCTCAAATGAAGAAGAAATCTCTCAAAATATCTCAAAATCTTATTTTAGAATGGAATTTTAAACTTCTTTGAAGATAAATAAGGGTTTACTGCTTCAGTGGTTGATCCTGCAGATCCTGTGTTGTTTCTCAGTCTTTTATGTTGTTTTCACCTTTTTTAACATGTAAGCAGCCATGTGCATGTATTTTTAATGCGAATAGACCATGATACAGCTCCAGATCCACTCGTCTTTGTAAAGTTTTGTTAAAGCATTTTTTAAAGTTTCCATGAGAGATGTTGCACTCACCTAATGCTATCTGTACTAAAATCAAAGTCAAAGTTTTCCCTTTTCTATCTTTGTGGAGACAAGCACCAAGGGCCATTTCCAGAAAAGTGACACTGTTCACCTTTAATGTCTGTATCTTGATATGATATGTGACAATGTGACATGGATTAGAAGTGAATAAATCCATTGGAAGACCACAGAATCTTTATGTAGTCTCCTTGTGTTTCATCAGTAGCAGTGCCCAAGATATTAAACCCAGAGGTGGATGTATTTGCTTGTGTTAAATGTTGCTTGGCCTGGATACATACAGATACTGAATGCACTGTTCTGTTTATCAAGACCACACACAGAGAGGCTAATCCCTGCTGTGTCTGTATAAAACATGAGGCTGAGCACACATGGTTAGTGAAATAAAGTCCATGTGAAATTCTGCAATGTACCACAGGGAACTGTCCTGGACCCTATAGAACAATGATTTCACTTAAAGTCAGCACACAATTTGCCTGATTTTGGCAGCGGTTTCGGGGAGCCGTGACCCAACTTTTTGTCTTTGTGTGTGATTTTGAAGTCACTGAGTTTGTCATGTGTGGTGTCAGTGTCAGATCGTAACCACCAAACATCAGCAACGCGATGGAAACAGCTGATAAAACAGAGCGTCAGAGGCAGAGGAATGACAAACAGAGAGGCTGAAGTTTTCGTCATTGTTCACTGGGTGAAGTAGAAGTAGAAGAAGAAGAAGAAGAATATAGCCGCAAGCTGCAATGATCGGCCCTCGTGTGCGCCTACGCCGCACCCCACAAACACCGTGCCCCGCAAACGACATGCACAGCACATCGTGCTGTGCAAACGCCACGCCCCACACTAACCCTAATTACCGTAACCACACTTTTCATATGATTTACAGCAGGCATGTCCAAACTATGGCCCGGGGGCCAAATGTGGCCCTCAGACCAGTTGTTTTTGGCCCACAGGCTTCCAGGTGAATTGGCCCATACTACCACAAGTCGTACTTTTTACTGCATGTTTTTGAAATCTACCTTGATCAAGCAAATGTAGTTTGTCCTTTTGAGGGTCTAAGCCTGAACAAAGGTCTGGAGGGTCATTTAAACCTGTTATAAATGCACAGTTTTTAATTACTCACTGTTTTGACCACCAGTCTATGACCCTCGATCGGCCCTCACGCTGCTCTGTGTTTTAATATATGGCCCTAGATGAAAAAAGTTTGGGCACCCCTGATTTACAGTGTATTATATTCAGGCTGGGATCACGTATTAGTGATTTAAATTTCCCAGGCCAACACATCCTCCATCAGAAAAATTACATAGTGCACCTTTAAATGATTTTTGAGGAGTTTTTGCGCCCCTGGTGGCAACAGTGAAAAATTCACCATGTCCGTAATGTTTTTTTTTTTTTGCTCGTACTCATGCATAGAATTTAATTCCCAAATTTGGTACAAATCCGATAATGTTGGCATTTCATTATACTAGGGGGCGCTATAGTGTAATTTTCCATATGCTTTATAGTGTATTATATTCAGGCCGAGATCAGCATCAGTGATTCAAATTTCAGCACGATTGGACAAAGCCTGTGCCAATGGGAGCAAATCTTGACGTTGAATATTGTCTAAATTTTGATTGAATTTTGTGGCTTCGCCGCACGTAAACCGTGACAGTTTTCAAAAAAAATGGGAGCAAACTTTTGAAGCCGCACTTCTCTAGATGATGTACGGTGATTTTCAGCCCTGTGGGTGAAGCGCCTTCAGAGGAGTGCGTTCAAACGCAATATGAACCAAAATGCGAACTCTGCATTTTGAAGATTTCAATCCAAGATTCTGCTTTGTCAGGGGGCATGGCCATAATAATATTTTATGTTAGTCTTCACTTGACGAATGCGTGTACCGAATTTTGTGGCTCTATGAAAAAGAAGAAAGAAAGAAGAAGAATATTCTGATACGAGAACAATGTTCTGCTTTTTTTTGGCCGACAAATTATAAATTTTCGGAAACCTCTGGTGCATTGCTACATTATGGCGAGGGTCCCTGGTCACTATGGGCGAGTCACGTCGCGTCATTTTAGTTCCTGCCCCCTGTGAGCATCGCTATGCGATACTAATAGGCCCGTCGCCAGCCTCTGGCACTCGGGCCTAATAATAATAATAATACATTTTATTTATAGTGCACTTTTCATTCCACAGAATCTCAGAGTGCTACAATAAAACAAGAACTTTAAAAACAATACTAGCTGCTAAATACTAAAAGCATCAACAGTAAGCTTTTCTCAATAAAAAAAAGTCTTTAGATTCACTTTAAAAGAGTCCAGGCTCTGTGTGGCTCTCAGCTGGACAGGGAGGCCATTCCAGAGTCGTGGTGCAGTTGAACAGAAGGCTTGGCCCCCCATTGTACAGAGCCTAGTGGAGGGGACCTGAAGGAGCATGCTGCCTGATCATCTGAGAGTGCGGGTGGGAGATTGTAGAGTGATCTCTTCTGGATTCAAACAGAACATAGAAGGAACTGGTTTCTCAGGAAAGAAGGGGTCTGGATTTAACAAATGATTGATTCTCTGCTTGCTTTTCATTTGTGATGCTTCGTCCACTCAGCTTTAAGTATATCTGAACCCTTCTCAGCACCTTCAACAACAGCATTCCCAAATCTGTAGAACTCAATGAACACATACTTTTGTGTTCTGTGCTAATGAATCCACTTTACCATTCCACACTGTCCAGTTGACTCCTGTGGTCCCTCATTTGGCTCAGAGGAAAAAGAGCATCTCCAGCATGTCACTTCCCCATGGTATAAAACATAAATGTCAGGTTATAAAAACATACACCTTCTAGATATTTTCTGCCAATATTCAACAATACCTGACTTACTGAAGCCCATAGAAAACATGCACGGTTTTCAGTATTTTCTTTTATGGACCCACTACGCTTCTACATGAATCGGAATTGTCAGTACAGGTTTTGATATAGATCAGATGGAGCTTGTTATTGTGGAGCAGAGCTGGAGGTCAAATCACATCCACTGTTACAGGCTCTAAATGAGATCCTGTGATGGATAGGCTCCTGTGAGAAACACCGAGTAATTAGCCTGTACCAAAGAGTGAACCCACCACAGACCACAGTGTGACCAGACTTAACAAGGCTACATGTGGAAGTAAAGGTGAGACAGGTGAAAAAGGGGAGAGAAACATGGTGGTTTAGACATACATTCACACGTACAGTTTCCATTTGCACCTCACATACATTCACACTTCACATAAACATGTTTTCAAATAAAATAAATAAATAAATAAAGCATTGTGTTTATAAAATGTAAAAGTGCACTTATTTTGAGCACATAAACCAGGTGTAAACTCATTTTGCTGATATAAGTTACAAAGAGGCGGCACGGTGGCTGAGTGGCTGAGTGGCAACACTCAGGCCTCACAGCAAGAAGGTTGCGGGTTCGATCCCCGGGCCGCCCGGGCCTTTCTGTGTGGAGTTTGCATGTTCCTCCCCGTGTCTGGATGGGTTTCCTCCGGGTGCTCCGGTTTCTCCCATCAACCTAAAACATGCCCGCACCCCTATGAACTAACAGCAAGGACCATGTTGTTCACCCTCCTGTGGGCTCACCACCTGCAGAGGGGTTCATAGGGGGGTCAGATGCTATGAGTATTGGGCAGCAAGCTGCCCCGCGACCCAGCCGGATTAAGCGGGAGAAGATGGATGGATGAATGGAAGTTACAAAGAAAAAATTCTACAGGACTTTTGGATATCTAATTTGGTATTTGAGAAAATTCTTTCTTTCTTTGATTTCGAGCAAATTTACCAACAATTCAAAAACTGAAAAACAAATTGAAGGTATTTCTAAGCAATAAAAGCTCCTGCAATTCAATAAATGCAGGATAGTACTGTGGGACATCCCAGGGAAAGCAATAGAGGTCCATGGAGATAAGCAGGTGGCAGACCCCGCACCAGAAATATCCACATATGCACCATTTTTTCATAGAAATTTGTTCCAATCTTTGACCCAATCTGGTATTTGCAACTTTAAAGATCTAATATTATACAAAATTGTCTCTGATGAGCTTTTAATCATGTTGTAATATTACCTCTTCCAAAACTTACCTGGAGTTGTGTTTTGTTTCATTTACACATGTCTGAGTTACATCACTAGTCTGTCTACAAAGCTCAAAATGCTCTGTTCCACCTTGTGATGTCATGTAGTGGCAGTTTTCAGATTAAAAGTTATCTTTCCGGGGCTGAAATCTTTCTAATGGTGTATGGAGTTTTAAAACACAATGGAGCACTTTCTATACTACCACAAAATATCACAAGGGGGAACAAAGTGTTTCCTGTTTGAGAGAAGAACTCAGCCTAAGTCTATGTTTCCACTGATAGAAATCACTGTATCACTGTACTGGAAACAATTTCTGTCCAGACACGATCGCATGAAACATCACGTGACTTGGCTGGCGTCACTTTGTCAAGACGTCGCGACACCACGTGGGCGGTAACAACAAGGAAGTGGAGCTCCATGTCTGAAGTAGCAGCAGCTGATTTTGAGCCGAATAAGTCTTTTCGTGGACTGGCGCTGTTTCGCGTTTGTTTAACCTGTTTTCCATAATAAAGTTGCATGCCCAATGTCACAAACCCAGCAAATCAGGAAGGTGCAAGTCACAGTGACGTGATCCAATAAAGATAGCAACTAGATCTCCTACGTCAGCGTATCGACATTTTCACTCGTCCACACAGCGCCGAATCAGATCTGTGCTCAGTTGAATACGTGGCAGCTGGTGTCTCCAGATCATTCCGTCTCCGGAGCTGTTTTCCATTGGATTAGTGTGGACAAACACTGCATCCGCAACGAAAATGACTTGAATACGTACTAGTGTGGATGGGCTGAAATATGCAGATTTTTTTTGTTTTAAATATGTGGAAATTAAACAAAATATAACTCCAGGTCGGTGTGTGATGAGGAAACATTAACAGCTCAGAAACTAGTGCATTATGAGCAAAGTAACAAAGTAAAACGCATCTATGTACTTACTGCCTATTGCACTGTACTTTACTGCTAAGAGGCAAAGACATCTGCTTCACATTTGCCTAAAGTTTGTATGTTGTAAAATCTGCGTATTCCTTTGGGCTAAACTCTCATTTAGTGCACAGCAGCAGAACAAAACGAGAGCAATTCTGAGCCAAATGTATGTCAATGTCTCAGCTCCCAATGTTCCCTCACATACATCACTGATAGAACAAACCCCATAACCCACAACAACCAGGTCCCCCGCCAGGCCCTATCTCCCTCACAGATGGATTCTGGGTAGTGTAGCGTGTAGAAGGAGCACATTCACACCTTGTAAATGAGTGTTCTGCTATTTGTCTATGGGGCCTGAAAGAGAATACAGCAGGAGATGTAGAGATATTCGAGGTGGTGATGTGTGAGCAGCTGAGGGCCCATAGATGTAGTTTGGTGAAGACTTAACAGTTTTAGAGAGAGAGAAAAAAAAATTGTAAATATATTCAAGGATTTGTTCATTCCAACTCACAATGCTGTTCCTTCATGTCCACAGTGGGGGGTGATATGTTGTATTTTGGTTAGAGCGCTAACTGAGGACAACACCAAACAGAACAAAGTGATACAACACAGTTGCAGCAGACTGACTGTATTGTAGGGCTGTCAAAAGTATTGAAAGTCAGATACATCTCAATACTAAAACCAGTACTGAAATGATTTATACTTAAAAACAAAATGCAATGCCAAACCTGGACCTTTCCAGTTTTAGAGTTTAGGTCCTATAATATGCAAGACTGATGTAATGTCTGGAGTTGTGTTTTGTTTCATTCACACATGTTTGAGTAATCCTTTAAAATGAGTCTCATTCTCCAAAGCTGAAAATGCTCTGTTCCCCATTGTGATGCCCCATCATGAAGTTGTAGTTTTCAAATTAACAGCCCCCCTACAGACAAATATAGCACTGAAATTATCCAAATGATTCTACTGAAGGTGTATGGAGTTTAAAAACACACTGGAGCACTTCCTGTATAATCGCATGACATTACAAGGCGGAGTGTTTTCAGTTTGAGAGAAGAACTCAGCCTAAATATGCAGGGTTTTTGTGTTAAAGCAGAACTAAGTAACTTCAGCGGTAGAGCTCCCCCTACAGGTCTCTTGTGAGAAGCCCGGGGCTTCCGTAGCGCCGGGGGCTACCGGAGCACCGTGGCTCACGGGGCACCACGGCTCATGGAACACTACAGCCCGTACCGCCCGGGGCTCCCGGAGCACCGTGGCTCTTAGCGCCCAGAGCTCGTCAGTACAGGTGTGTTGCTAGCTCGGTTAGCTGTGTGTAGTTGAAGTGTCATAGAGCAGTTTGGCTCTCGTGAGAACGAGAACAGACCCTGTGAGCTTGATTGTAGGAGCCAAGTTTCATGTGCTTTTTTCCGCCCAGAGGCAGAGGGAGGGACCAGTTTACCCTTTCAGAGACATTTAATTAGGTACAAATGTTACTTAGTTCTGCTTTGAATTTGTTTTGATAAGTTAACAAATGGAGTATATACAAATATCCATCCATCCATCCATCTTCTCCCGCTTAATCCGGCTGGGTCGCGGGGGCAGTTTACTGCCCAATACTCATAGCACCTGACCCCCCCTATGAACCCCTCTGCGGGTGGTGAGCTTATATTTATATATAAATATAAGCCATATAAAGAAAGCACTATTATTTTGTCTTGTCAAGTCAAGTGCTTTTTAGGCCCGAGCGCCAGAGGCCGGCGAAGGGCCTATTAGTATCGCATAGCGATGCTCATAGGGAGCGGGAACTAAAATGACGTGACGTGACTTGCCTGTAGTGACCAGGGACCCTCGCCATGACGTAGCAATGCACCAGTGGTTTCCGAAAATGTATAGTTTGTCAGCCAGAAAAAAGTGGAACATTGTTCTCGTATCAGAATATTCTCTTCTTATTATTATTTTTCTCCTAACGCACTCACCCATTTTTCACCCAGTGAACAATGATGAAAACTCACGAAATTTGGCCACCTGTTAAAGTCTCCGGATCTCTAACTTTTAGCCATTTCCAGTTTTAAGAAATAAATAAAATGGCTCGTCAGCGCCCCCTAAAGGGGCAAAAATGCATTAGGGAATACGAATGACACAAAAAAAAAATGCACATAGAACCATGAAATTTAATACAGACATTGATCATGACAAGACAAGTAAAAAATATTATTATGGCCACATCCTCTGATACACCAGAAGGCGGCCATCTTGGATTAAAGTTTGTGAAGCTGAAACGCACTCCTCCGCGGGCATCACCCAAATAGCCTCAAATTTGGTCCACATTATCTCCAGGGGCGGAACGTCAAAAAATATCCACAGATCCCAAATCCGTCTGATGGACTCTGAGCAGTGAAGCCACAAATAATGAACACAAGCTTTGAATTTTTAGAAATTCCTCCTATTTGCTCAAACAAACTCTGATTTCAATTAAATTTGACAAATTTAACCTCTCTGCTCTAAAGGGACTGAATGTGAAAAAATATATATATTTGGTGCATTAGCGCCCCCTACAGTTGAAATAAAACGTGACACCCCAAACAGGTTCAAAAACTCACCAAACTTTGCCAAAACTTCAGAAATTATGAGACATTCAAGAAAATATAGGTTTCATGCGTGAGGATCAAAAAATGGAGATAATACGCCACCTCGAATATTAGGCTCCGCCCACTCCTATGGGAGTCGTCCCAGCTCAACTTTGTCGTAAAGGCACGAAATTCGGTACACGCATTCGTCACGTGAAGACAAACAAAAAATATTATTATGGCCATGTCCCCCGACAAAGCAGAAGGCGGCCATCTTGGATTGAATTCTCTCATGGCTCATGTTGTGTTTGAACACACTCCTCTGAAGGCGCTTCACCTACAGGGCTGAAAATCACCGTACATCATCTAGAGACGTGCAGCTTCAAACATTACCTCCATTTTTTTAAAAACTGTCACGGTTTACGTGCGGCGAAGCTCAATCAAAATTTAGACAATATTCAATGTGAAGATTTGCTCCCGTTGGAACAGGCTTAGTCCGATCGTGCTGAAATTTGCATCACTGATGCTGATCTCGACCTGAATATAATACACTATAAAGCATATGGAAAATTACACTATAGCGCCCCCTAGACATGAAACATCAACATTATTGGATTTGTGCCAAATTTGGGAATTAAATTCCATGTATGACTACGAGCAAAAAAAAATACATTATGGACATGTTGAATTTTTCACTGTTAAGAGGCACAAAGACTCCTCAAAAATCATTTAAAAGGTGCACTATGTAATTTTTCTGATGGAGGGAAATTTGGCCTGGGAAATTGGAATCTTTAATACGTGATCTCAGCCTGAATATAATACACTGTAAAGCATATGAAAAGTGTGGTTGGGGTTTATGGTTATTAGGGTTAGTGTGGGGCGCAGCGTTTGCACAGCGTGATGTGCAGGGCACGTCATTTGTAGGGCAATTCGTTTTGTGGGGCACGGTGTTTGCGGCGAATGTTGTTTGCGGGGTGCAGTGTAGGCACACTCGAGGGCCAATCATCGCCGCTTGCGGCTCTATTTGGTTTTTGTTTTTCATTTTTGTGGTATCAAAATTAATATCGAGTATCAAGCTTTTTTCTTAATATCAAAATTGATTTGGAAAGTATCATAACAACACTACTTTATAGCACTTTCCACTCACAGCATGAAGGTCCTCCTTTTAACCCCAGGTGCGGCGGGGTCTGAGCTGAGTGTATAGTGTCCTTATTTTCTCCTTGTCTGAGGTGTTACAGCCACTCCACTTACAAAAGACATACTTGTCCCTGTAGCTGCAACTGCTTGTCTCCATGGTGAGGGAGTTTTATCCCATATTGTGGAACATTTGAGGTAAAGCAATAACATCTCCATGGAGACAAACATAAGGTGGGCCATCTGTGGCAGGGTCATGGTGTAATATGCAGGGTGACCTGATTGGGTTATCAAAAAAGAGGACACCTAGTTCTGGGATGAAAACACTGGTGATGTTTGCACTTAGTAACTATCGATTTTTGTTGGTATTTAATTTACTATAGTAAATGTGTGATATTATGTGTATCATGAGGTCTGGGGGCCTCATTTGGGGGATTTTATCTCCACTAATATGAGGTTAATTTTCATTAAATAAAAAGCGATAGAGTTTGAGACCTGAAGAACTGTGTTAGGACATCTAGCTTTGCGTTTGCAATACGTTTAATAAATGTAGGTGCAGTTTCACCCCTATGACCTAACATCAAGGACCATGACGTCCACCCTCCTGTGGGCTCTCCACCTGCAGAGAGGTTCATGGGGGAGTCAGGTGCTATGAGGATTGTGCAGCAAACTGCCCCCGCGAACCAGCTGGATTAAGCAGGAGAAGATGGATGGATGGATGGATGGTGCAGTTTCATAGGAGCTGAGAGTTTAGACGTACAGTGCTGAAGAAGCACCAGTGACTGTGTTCATGGAAGTATAATAAGATCTCATAGATCAGTGATTATATCTGATTAGATGAGCCAAGACTAAGAAGTGTCCCATTCAAAGCTGTCTCCTGACAGTCAAAATCCTTAAACTCATCCAGGCCAGTTCAGTTCATTTGTGCTGTTAAAGTTCCTCTCAACTAATATTACAGTTACAAGCAGGCATTAGTTTTTCACCCTCACATTTAAATGGGACGATGAACATTTATTTTTTCTTCAGTCAACATTTATGTAGATAGTGTTCTATAAAATCTATTTTGTCACCATAACTAACCTGCAGTAAATAAAGTCACTGAACGCAACTTCAATAGAGCAGAAACCCAGTCCAAACTCTAAATGTCTCAGTTCTGTTCTGTACGGTTCAAAGCTCTTGTTATGCCTCACACAAGTTCCGTCCTGTCACTGTGCTTCTTGAATTAGGTGTGATTAGTACAGGTAGGTGCATAGTGGCACAGCAATTAAATGTACAAAAAGCTTGTGTGTCAAAGACTGAGTACGCTTTTAGCAGCAGGAAGAGGCTATGATTTAGTATTACTACACACTGAATCCATTTCCTTTAGATTTGATTCCACTTTATTTCTGTTAAATCTGACTTTTGACCTTGTAATAAGAATGAGGTGATGAGTTTAGCTGTCCTGGGGTGGACTGAAATGTACATAATTTTGTTTCAACTGCAATCAACATTAAAACCCACTTAGCAAAAGGAATCCAGCTAAGAGCACATATAGGCACTTAGCGGTTACAATTGTGAAACTTTAATCTTGCATTTGCTGTTCTTTAAATGTCTGTGTTACAGTATATGAGCAGTAAAGTGGTCAGACAATGGAGCCTGCAACTCAACGCTTTGTGCAAGAAATATACAGGAAATGTATCACTGTGAGGGACAGAACTGTACGGACAGGAAGGAGAAAAGTCAATGGTATATCTGGTTCAAATCCCACACAAAGAGAGGCTCAAGTGCCCAGCAGCAGAGATATGTAACAACCATCATACCTTATGATGCACTTAAGGTCAGATAATATTAGATTTTTACTGTTTTAAAAACCATCCAAAACAATAGTTCATTTTAAGACATTTGCAGTGGTCCAAAGTGATCACCAGTCACATGTTTCCGAACACATTCCTTAATATTCACCAGCAATTAGTTTATATTTTTGCTGTTACAGTAATGCAACAACAAGTGCTTCTGAGTGTGTAACTGAAGTGTAACTGAAGAGTGTATATGTTATTCTTGAGCTGATTGTAAACTGGTCTTATCTTCATGATTTTATATTGTATGTGTGTCAGTGCCTTTTGGCCAGGTCTCCATCGAAAAAGAGATTTTATTTCAAGGGACTTCCTGGTAAAATAAAGGTTAAATGAAAACAATGATTCTAATAATAACAAGTGCAGCACTTTGAATTCATCCATCCATCCATCCATCCATCCATCTTCTCCCGCTTAATCCAGCTGGGTCGCGGGGGCAGTTTTACTGCCCAATACTCATAGCACCTGACCCCCCCTATGAACCCCTCTGCAGGAGGTGAGCCCACAGGAGGGGACTTTGAATTCCTGGTTTGCAAACTTTTAAAACTCTATAACATTAGACGGTGTGATTCATTCTCAAGTTAATACTTTTTTCTTTTTTTTTTTTTTATCAAAACCACATGATATGATGTTACAAATATGTAATATAAGGGAGACTGTGTATCCTGAGCTCTTAATGGTTTAAAGAAGGCACTACAGTCACACCTGAACCTGTTCCCACCGTTTTCACCTGCAGATGGAGGACACATACACGTGTGTCTCCTTCTCAGCATATGGACAGGGGGGTTTAGGTAGTGACCATTCAGAACAGAGAGGCATTTTAGTTTTTTTCTAACTGGATTTAGGAAGTGGCAAAATAAATGAGAGACTCAAGTGAGGCTCATTCTGCATTCTGATTGGATAATTATCTTGAGAATAAAAACAAAAACAAAAAAACAAATGACAACATGATCAAGTTGGCCATGATGCCCATTGTTTTTTGTACTCAAGAGTAAACCAACATTCCAAGTGTAATTGCACTGTTGTAAAAGCTGTCTTTGATTTAGACATTTGGACATCTCATCTCTTATTTTTTGTGAAATCTGAGCTACAGTTTCTACAATCTCTCCCAGTGAAATGTTCAATATTTGCTGTAGTTACTCACACTGGTAGAGGAAGGCAGTAGGCAGTATTTCACCTCTGTTAGCGGAACATCATTAAATCAGTGCTGCCAATTGGAACCACAGAAACGGCCCATCGTGTGTGTGTGGACAACAGTTTTATTTCTACTTTTTTTTGCCACAGCAATCTCAATTTGGAGCACAAACCAACTTGTGACTCCCGGCAGCTCACAGTGTGCAATGACATCCTCCCGACTAGAACAGCAACAGAGCAGCCACCTGAATGCAGACTCTACAGGATAGAGACCGAGACTAACACAAACTCAAAATAGGAGGTTTTAAATTCAACACTGTTTAGTCAAAATCTGGTGTTGAATAGCATTGTAGATACTTTAATTGTCTGTGCAAAAGTGAAAATGGGCTTATTTTTAAAAGTTTGCAGTGGTCCAATGTTATTCCTCACTAACTTTATATCTGTACTGGGGGAAAAAAAAATAATGGCAACAATGGTCATCTTTAATCACTTTGACCGAATGGATACTGGTCAGATCTGTGAAGAAGCAACCCCCAGTCACTATAAGAATGCATGTTTTCAATGGTGTGTTTGAATTCATGCTGGATAAGTTGAATGTGACACTGTGGAACATTCAAAACAATAGGAATATAATAATAGAGGTGAGCAGGTTGCGTACCCCCCAGCAGAAAAGTGACATAGTGCAGTTTTAATGAATGAGGAGGGAAATGGCTGAGGGTTTGCAGTTTAGGTCTTGCTCCTGGTTTTTAATGGTCACTTCGTCATTAATAGTTTAATCCAAAAGTTACAATGGGAGAGAAGGTGAAATTAGAACTTTTATTGTTATCTCTAATGGTGTTTTTATCTGTTTAGCAAACAACACGGCTGCCTCGAAACAGAAGGTCTGACCTTTATGAATCATGAGTCCATTTTATTCCTCTATTCCACAAGACATTAGCAAAACCTGTGGGAAAAGCAATTCTTCAAAATAGACATATTTTAGCATAAAATTGTCATGAGGTGAGTGCATTATTCACTCGCCTCTAAAATATGTGCAAAATTGTCTGGTAAAGTTAATTTGAAACTTGATATAGAGAGTTGTACATTTTTACTGTGAAATGTTACTTGAATTACCTTCACACATGATAATTTTACACCTGAGTAATATACATGACAGTGGAACAGTACTATTACATCAGTACATGTTTTAGGTACTCCCACTGTGAGCACGTTTATAGTGACAATATGAATATGAATTCAACATTTCTTGCACTTTACCTCAAAGGTGCTTGAAGGGGAACGCCAGCATGTCTGAAGCTAAAGTCCGTTGCTAGAGGTGGTGGAATTCTGTCAGAAGCCGAAAATTAGCACAGATCAGTGTTGCCTTGGTGGAGATCTCACTGTGGTAGTGAATCTGTCAAGGCCACAAACTAGCATAGTGATGGGGGCGAGTTCTTAACTTCCACGTAAAACGCCAATTTTCACAGAAGAGGCTTAACACCACTTTCTAACCTCTTACAACAGCCACGAGTCTAACAAACAAAACGCTCTGCCAGGTTCACTCATTAGTGTCTGGAAATGTTATAAAAGAACTTTATTAGCAGCCTTAGCCTTTTACGTGGAAGTTAAGAACTTGCCCCATCACTACACTTGTTTGCCCCATCACTGCATTAGCTTGCTCACTGCCACAGCGAGATCTCCGCTGAGGCAACACTGATCTGTGCCATTTTTTTGGCTTCTGACAGAATTCGACCACCTCTAGCAATGGACTTTAGCTTCAAATGTGCCGGAGTTCCCCGTAAAAAAAAAAAAAAAAAGAAAACTAAACTAAACGAGTTCAGGTTTGCAGTAGTCCAAAATTATTCCTAAATATTCCTAATCCCAATTATTCTGAAAAGAAAGTGCTTTAAAATTAGATGCAGACATCACACAACAATCGGCTATTATAATATATATCTGTACTATAGCAAAACAAATTTCACTTTTTTGTGAAATTTGATGTGGTAACCCCCTTTAAAATATAATTAAAGGCCCACTATGTAAAGTAATAGCATCATCATGGAGACAAACAGGTGCAGGAGTGGCACATTGAATTTTCAAAGAAGTGCATTATTTATTATCTTCTAAATCTAATTTTGGTTGTCTGAAGGAATGGTTCTCGCTCCACAAAGAGGAAGCTCCTGGTTTGTGTCACCAGACTGAGAAAAGTGAGCACATTTTTACCTTTATAGGTCCTATATTGTCAGGGTTTGGTGTTTGTTATGTGTCTGTCTGCTCCTCTCTGGGGCTGTGGCTGGCCTCATGCTGCAGTGTGGTTCACCTGCAGCTCATTGTCCAATCAGCCCCAGTACTTAGTCCTGTCCTTGTTCTTTGTTCCTTGTCAGTTCATTCCTTGCTCATCCCTTGTCTATATCCTTGTCCTGCTTGTCCATGTCGTCCTGCCTGACCTTGTAGTCCATTCTGTCTACCCATGAGTCTACCCCAGTGTCTTCCCTCCAGCTCCCATCACCACATCCTGCAATCCCAGCAATAAACCTGTTTAACCCCTACCTGCGCCTCTCTCTCTGCTTTGGGGTCCTCTACCACACAAACCATGACATATATTACACAATTCTTGATTGTGATTCTTGAAAGCCAGATTAGAACATCGTTACCTCATTAAAAACAGACCTAGAGATGTTTGAGTGACCAATTATTATTAGCCTATTTACATCTACAAAACTCAAAATGCTCTGTACCACCTTGTGATGTCATGAAGCTGTTGTTTTCAAGTGAACATCTTATTTTACCTTTTTAGTATGAGTCTTTTGAACATATATGGAGTTTAAAAACACAGTGGAGCACCTGTAATAGCATAGGACATCACAAGTGTTTTCAGTTTGAGAGAAGAATTCAGCCTAAATATGCAGGGTTTGCATGTTAAACTTGAGTGAACGAAACAAAACACAACTCCAGGTATGTTTGTGATGAGGAAACAATATAGCATAGATCAGCAAAGTAGTGTAACACGGGCAATTTCAGATACATTATTTTGAACAAATCATAGAAATGGTGTCTTGTGTCCCCTCTCTATAAACAGGTGTCTTTCATTCAGTGTCGGAGCCCGGGGCAGGTGCCAGGTGCGCAGTGAATCGACTGCTTCATCCTCTGCTGAGTTCACAGGTGTCTTGCGGTGCGTTTGTTGACAGTGGGTATTTTCACACCGCACTGGAAGCACCTGCACGGATAACAGGTGAACGGATGTGTGGTTTGTGCTTGGAAGAGGGGAGAGAGGAAACAAAGGAGGTGAGAGAAGGAAGGGGAGGGAGGACTGAGTAAGAAAGAGGACAAAAAGAGGCAGTGAGCAATGGAGTGAGGAGAGGGGAGAGAGAAATGTGTATGGAGATAATTAATTTAACGGAACAGAAAGGGAGAAAATCCAACAGTGAAACAGACACTGGGCAATAACAGACAGGTTAACCAACATTCATAGAAAACAAGCCGCCCTCCTTCTGCAGGACAAACTAAAAAAAGAGAAACCTGGAGGAGAATCAGAGTAAAGGAGAGATTTCCCATGAACTGAATGAGGACTAAACCGGGACTAAACCAGGACTATACTAGGGCTAAACCGGGACTATACTAGGACTAAACCAGGACTATACTAGGACTAAACCAGGACTATACTAGGACTAAACCAGGACTATACTAGGACTATACTAGGGCTAAACCAGGACTATACTAGGACTAAACCAGGACTATACTAGGGCTAAACCAGGACTATACTAGGACTAAACCAGGACTATACTAGGACTAAACCAGGACTATACTAGGACTAAACCAGGACTATACTAGGACTAAACCAGGACTATACTAGGACTATACTAGGGCTAAACCAGGACTATACTAGGGCTAAACCAGGACTATACTAGGACTAAACCAGGACTATACTAGGGCTAAACCAGGACTATACCAGGACTATACTAGGGCTAAACCAGGACTATACTAGGGCTAAACCAGGACTATACTAGGACTAAACCAGGACTATACTAGGTCTAAACCAGGACTAAACCAGGACTATACTAGGACTAAACCAGGACTATACTAGGGCTAAACCAGGACTATACTAGGACTAAACCAGGACTATACTAGGGCTAAACCAGGACTATACCAGGACTATACTAGGACTAAACCAGGACTAAACCAGGACTATACTAGGGCTAAACCAGGACTATACTAGGGCTAAACCAGGACTATACTAGGACTATACTAGGGCTAAACCAGGACTAAACCAGGACTAAACCAGGACTATACTAGGGCTAAACCAGGACTATACTAGGACTAAACCAGGACTATACTAGGACTAAACCAGGACTATACTAGGGCTAAACCAGGACTATACTAGGACTAAACCAGGACTATACTAGGGCTAAACCAGGACTATACTAGGGCTAAACCAGGACTAAACCAGGACTATACTAGGACTAAACCAGGACTATACAAATAAATAAAATGCATTATTATTAGCATCTTACAGATAGGATGGGGTCATGCCGTTTATGGCTTTACATGTCAGGAAGAGGACTCAAGTAAACTTTAAGCCAGTGAAGGGCTTCTCTTCTTTTAGTTCTTGCTAAGAGTTTGGCTGCTGCATTTTAAACCAGCTGAAAGCTTTTTCTAGAGCTTTTAGAGAGTTAGAGTAATAAATGCAGCCTTGATGTACCAAAAGCATGGATATGTATTTCAGCCTCACTTTTAGGCAGAATTATTCTGATTTGGGTGATTTTATGCAGGATTTGTTTTTATGTGAAAGAGAGCTCTTGGTCAAAGACACATTGTCCAGTGTGTCTGTCTGCTCAGACAGTGTCTTGCCTTTGGGGCCCAGAACAAAGAGCTCTGTTTTTTCAGGGCTCAGAAACAGATCATTAAGTGTCATCCAGGTTTATTGTCCATGGAGAGAGACAGGAGTAAGAGAGTGTAAGAGTATAAGGGAGGGTGAAGCTACATACTATATACTGTACAGTAGTATTACAAACTGCTTTATTTTGCAGCCCTGTTTGTTATGCATTTAACTTATGTCTTATTCGAGAAGGAATTTACATATGGATGCTTTCTTTATTTCTCAGTAATACCGTGCAGTACAAATAAATAAATAAAAATTACATGATAAAGTGCTGCCATGTATTCCTTTCAGTTTAGGAAAAGTGCAGTATTCTGAATACCACCAAATAAAAATGTAACTGCACAAGAATACCACGACTCAGAATTAGTTTTCAGAATACATATTTTCAGTACATGTATTCAGTTCGTTCCAACACTGAGTGAGAGACAGAGGAAGACAACAGAAAGAAGAGAGGCAGACAGAGGAGAGTGGACAGAGAATGACAGATGCCAGATATTTTCACTGCAGTACAGTAGAATGAGACCTGACTATGGAGCGGTGGATTTCTATAGCACACACAGTTCCAACATTCTAATGAGACGGAGACTTTTTATTTGACTTTTCCTCTTGGCCACACATGACTGCAGCTGTTATGGCAGGGTAAGGGCCTCTGCAATAAAGCCTCATAAATGACCGTGGTGTCAGCACTAGCACCATAAGGGCATTCGCTGCAGTATGGCATATTCAGGAAGAAGTGAACTTAGGGAGTGTGACGTCACCCATAGTGTTTGGCTCCAGCCAAGTAAAGCTTGTTGTGACTAGCAGTCATAGGGGTGAATTTGGACCTGACTTCCATATTTGGAATTCCAACTGTGAGTATCATAGCAACCAAAGAGCCAATCAGGAAACAGGCTGTTGAAGATAACACCCCTGTCTGTGTCTGAATGTCCACACTGTTCTCTACTTAGGACACTATTTAGGGGTCACATAATTTTTAGAGGTCTGTGAAGTCCAGTCAAAAAGTAGTGCACTACGGAAAACTGAAACTTAATGGGCATCGGTGGTCACTAGAATGGTCAATATAGACCACAATGCACTGAACAGAGTTCAGCGAAAGGTGTTTAAATGGACACAGCACGATTGAACAAAAGTGCTAGTTTATAGCGCTGGTGTTATATAATATGGTGTTATAAAAGAATCCAGTCCCTTTGTGTGAAATCCAGCGTGACAAAAACTCGTATGATTATTATTGCTCCATAAAAAAAAATTGTGTACCAGTCTGATTTGATCATTATTTATGACAGAAATCATGTTTTATTGGGGTTCAATTGACTTTTTTTACCCAGTCTCCAGAGTCATGTGACCTGAATGTAGTGATCTGTATGTCCAAATCTTTCTGGGAATGAGTGCACTGTATAGTGTGCTACAGAGTGCAGGATTATGTAGTGGATACTAACACTAGAGGGAGTGACCTAAGTAAAAAACAAGCACCTGATTGGTCTATTATTACTGTTCATGTTTTCATTTCTGGACAACATAGCAAAATAAAAACTTCACGATCATATAAAGAGGTTTAATACCGACCTAACCCCTTTTTTCAATAGAAATTGAAATGGAGCCAGAGTCAATGGAGTTAGAAGCGTGCAAATGCTTACTTCAGATTTGGAGGCAATCGGCTGTTTTCATTTATATATACAGTCTATGGGTTAAATGCAAAGTCTACATTTTACATCTGAACAGGGACCACTTGTGTTTAAATGCCAGTCAGCAACAATGTTTGTGTTAATTACACAGAAATTGCTGCTTCCTATCAAATGATGTTCTAGCTAATGTTTTTATAGCAGTGTTTAAAAATGCTGCTCATATTGCATGCTAGATTACAGCTCCAAAAGTCTAATCAGTTAATTCTCAACAGAGTCCACCCTCTGCACAACTTTTGGTGTGGAACAGAAAATGTGTTTTGCCCAAACATAACATTCTATTAAAGGGCCCGTATTACATATTATTATACGTTCTAATGTACTAATATGTTCTATTATAGTTTCAGACATACCTGGAGTTGTGTTTTGTTTCATTCACACATGTTTAACACACAAATCCTGCATATTTAGGCTGAGTTCTTCCCTCCTATTTAAAACACTCTGCTCCACCTTGTGATGTCATGTGGTAGCAGGAAATGCTCCACTGTGTTTTTAAACTCCATATACCTTCACTAGAATCATTTGGATGATTTTTGAATTGACGTGGGATTGAAGTGGCTGTTAAAATGAAAACTACAACTACATGACATCACAAGGTGGAACAGAGCTATAGACAGGATGAGTAGAGCGGCGGGGCTGCAGTGAGTTGACAACAATGAGACGTGGATAAGCGTGGTCCATTTCTTTTCTTTTCCCATTTCCCAAAAAATAAAGTGACCAAGTTGCAAAAAAACAAGCTGTGCAATAAAGTGCAAAGAGGACTGGAGCAGCAGGTCTTCTCCAGCAGCAGAACAATGAATAGGAAAAACATGCTCCTTATATACTACAGGGTAAAACCATTGAAAATCCCAGGGATGTAAAATGAAAATCGCCCAATATAATAAGCATAACCAAATAAAAATAACCACATAAAACCCAAATATGAAAGATAAATCCCTAAAACCAAACGTCTAATAAAATATGACATGAATATATTCAGTCTTGAGCTGGCCCAGAACTCATATATGGTGTCTGGTCCTCCAGGGAAATCTCCAGACACCTAGACACAAGATACAGGTAAGCAAAAGCATGGACACATTTAACACGTATACACACACTTTCACTTGACTTTAAAAACATCTACACTACACACACAAGACAAGGTAAGAGAGACAAGTTACACAAAGCACTTTTAAAGCAATACAAACATGTGCAATCATGATTATGTGCACATTAGCATCTGTCATAAGTGCTGTGGGCTATCAAAGTGAAATGAACCTATTATATAAAGTGCGAAGTGAATGAAGGTGCATGTGTGAGTACTTTTTTTATGAGTAACAAATGCCCTGTTTGTTACAAGAGCATTTTGAGCTGTGGAGATGTAGATAATCAGTCAATCAAACTTTATTTCTGGAGTGCTTTTCATACAAAAATGCAAAACAAAACACTTAGCAGTAATTAAAAAAAGAACAATTCGACATCCCCCACACAAAGCTAAGATAAACAGGTGAATCTTGAAATTACTATCTATGACTTGGATGTCTTTTGGACGAATGTGGAATGTTAACTTTTTTAACTTTTAAACTTTTATATTTATTGATTTATTTTCTTATTTATTTATTGGAACAGGTCACCCTTTTGGAATGTTTTCTTTTGCATTTTTTTTTTTTATATATATATCCCCTTCCTTTAACTCTGGTCTTGTATGTCTGTATGTCTTGTATGTATGTCAATTGCTCATGTTGTTTGTGGAGTGTATGTTGCTGTTGCTGCTGCGACACATGAATTTCCCCATTGTGGGATAATAAAGGGCATACTTACTTACTTTTTTTATTTCTAACTGAATCTGACACTAACTATCTGGGACACTAACTATCTAGAACCATTGCACAGAGAAACAAAGAAAACAGAGGAAGCACATAACAACAAAACACAGTACACATGGTGACAAGATGACAATGAAGGCATGGGATACAGAGCTGGTTTTGGGACTCGCTCCGCCTGGCACTCAATTCTAACTGCCATGAGACAACCTTGGTCAGGCCTCAGACAGAGTCAACATCCCAAAGAAAGTTCTACTAGGGGGAGGAGCGCAAGAGCATCTCTGCCATGTTCATCCGGGGGAGGCTGTTTGTTTCAGTAGCAGCCGTGAGCCTGGTGTTCGATGGGGAGGCCAATAAGATAAGATTTGTGTTGTTTGGGTTTAGAGCGAGCAGCTGCTTTCCAGTTTCCACAACTACTCTTTTGTCCATATGGGTCTCAAATCAATCTTTGCAAAGGTTTGAGATGTCATCTATTATTGTGATTTAGAGCCACCATGTCCATCCAACGAGCAATTAATGACAGCAATCCCAGCTGATAGTCACAAGTCCAAGTGCTTGCAGCTATGCCTGTGATCCCAGTCCTTCCGGGCAGAGGCTTTGAACAGCTGCCTCAGCATCCGAATTTTCAGAAATCCGAAATGGCTAAAAGCTCACAATAGTCAATTTTGACTTGTATAGGACCTTTAATAGTTACTAATCACTTATAATGGTAAATAACGATTTTATTGTAATTTTGTAGTATTTTTAGCTCATTAGTTTATTGGTTAAAATCTGTCTCTGCTGTGGGGATGGAGGTGTCTCTTCAGGTAAGTTTATGGACAAACCTTTGTCTTGTCAAGTATATATAGCTTTCATTGCTGCTTCCTGTCAAATTGTTTTCTTTCAAATCCTTCCATAGCAGTTTTTAATAAGGATACTTTCTAATCCCTTCAAATGATACGCAGTTGATTCTCCACTGAGTCCCCTCTCCCTTCAGCTCTCTTTCTCTCTTTTTTCATCCGTCTCCAGCTCTGAACAGCAGTGTGATGCTCCTTACATGCTGCACCTTGAATGGAGCAGCAGGGGTCGTATGTGTGTGTGTGTGTGTGTGTGTGTGCGTGTGTGTGTGTGTGTGTGTGTGCGTGTGTGTGTGTGTGTGTGTGTGCGTGTGTGTGTGTGCGCCTTGTGTAATAACAGAACTCTTCTAAGTCTCTAAGTACAGGCAGATTTAGCTCCAAAGTGTCTGAGAGCCGCTAATCACATAATGAGTATAATATGTGGGGAAAATCACATGAATATATGAAACTGTGCATTTTCTTTTATGCAGCTAACACACAAAATGTTTGGGTTTTTTTTCAAATGTAAAATAAGCTAATGTAAGCCATGACAACCCGAGTATCTATCTACACAAATACAGTTTATTACACTTATATACTAAACTAGGCTTGAAGCTGTACCAAACATTTGACTAAATCTATTACACAAAATCAAGAATAAACCAGGACACACAAAACCATGTCATAAATGTGATTAAATAAAGTCTGAACCAGGAACCTAGCTTGAAAAAGGAAAAATATAGTGCAGCATACAAAGTAGAAAGTTATAAATAAGCCTAAAATAAGAAATAATAATAATAATTAATAACCCATCCTTGAACAGCCATGTTAATGTGGTGGAGGGTTTGAGTGCCCAAATGATCCTTGTACAATATGTTGTTGGGAGCTTTATGCTCCTGATAGGGCAAACAGATTTGTCGGTTTACCCCTTATGACGAGTTCTACAATAAAGCCAGTTATGTCGCCAGATTGGCGTCACCGGGATCCCACTCTGGGGCCAGATCTGGGGTGGGTGCTCGACAGCAAGCATCTGGTGGCCGGACCTCCCCCCACAGGATCCAGCCGGGCACAGCCCAAATGAGTGACATGGGGCCCTCCTCCCATGGACCCACCACCTGTAGGAGGATCCATAAGGGGCCAGTGCAAAGACATCTGGGGACAATGTCAACTTTAATATCACCTTGCTGGGGGAAAAGGAGCCTGGGCTTGTGCGGGTGGTTGAGCAATACCAACTAGATATAGTCAGTCTCACCTCCACATGCATCTTGGGCCCTGGAACCCAACTCCTTGAGAGGTGCTGGACACTCCAGTTCTCTGGTGTTGCCCAGCAGAGCAGCAGCAGCCTGGTGTGGGCGTGCTCATTTCCCCAAAACTAGGCTGGCATGCATTGGAGTTCACCCCTGTGAATGAGAGGACAGATCTCTCACCGTGGTGTCGTCCTTCTGGCACGAACCGGGGAGTTTGTTGTTCTACAGGGGGACTTCAACGCCCATGTGGGCAATGACAGTGACACATTCAGAGGGGTGATTGGGAGGAACGGCCTCTCTGATCTGAACCCGAGCGGTGTTCTGTTATTGGACTTCTGTGCTAGTCACGGTTTGTCCATAACGAACACCATGTTCAAGCACAAGGGGGTCCATCAGTGCAAATGGCACCAGGACTCCCTAAGCCGGAGGTCGATTATTGATTTTGTCGTCATGTCATCTGACCTCTGGGTGAAGAGAGGGGCAGAGCTGTCAACTGATCACCACCTGGTGGGGAGTTGGGTCCGCTGGTGGAGGAGGAAGCTGGAAAGACCTGGCAGACACAAGCGTATCATGAGAATCTGTTGGGAACATCTGACAGAGCCCTCTGGCAGCACGACTGTCAACTCACACCTACGGGAGAGCTTCTTCCAGATTCTGATGGAGGCTGGGGACATGGAGTTCAAGTGGGCTATGTTCTCAGCCTCTATTGTCGATGCAGCCACTCGTAGCTGTGATTGTAAGGTTTGTGGGGCCGTGACGGCAGCAGTCCCTAAATCCAGTGGTGAATGCCAGAAGTAAGGGATGCTGTCAGGCTGAAGGAGTCCTATGGCCCTTTTTGGCTCGTGGGACTCCTGAGGCAGCTGACAGGTACAGGCAGGCTAAGCATGCTGCAGACCATTGGTCATCCTCAAAGAAATTCTGTCAAACCGTTCGGCGCCTCAGGAGGGGAAAGCAGTACTTCACCAACACTGTTTAAAATGCGGGTGGAGAGCTGTTGTCTTGGCTGACATGTCTCTGCAACATCTCATGGTGGTCCCTCTGTTTATAGTAATTATTCTCCTATAACAACCCAACAACCCCCATTTTCACCAATCCCGCCCATTCCTCTGATCGTTCTCCAGTAAAATTTTAAAACCTATTTTGCACCCATGGATCATTATGCTATAATTTGGACATTTTAAATCACAATATCCATATAAAATGACTTATAAAATGGGAGCTGACAGTGCTTATCATCACAAAAAAGAGTCAGCATTCCCCAGGGGATAGTTGCAGATCACATTAGCGAGCAACAGATTTTTTTTTACATTTGTGACAAAATGACTACCCGACACAGCTGTATACTACATGCATCACGGATTAAGAAAATCAATAATAATAATAATAATAATAATAATAATAATAATAATAATAATAATAATAATAATAATGCATCAGTTTTATATAACGTAAGCTACTATTGTAGCCACAGCTGCCCTGGGGCAGACTGACAGAAGCGTGGCTGCCAATCTGCACCATCGGCCCCTCCGGCCACCACCATCACTCACGCACACACCACTTTCATACTAGGCAATGTGGGTGATGTGCCTTGCCTAAGGACACTACGATAGTTTTTGCGACTGGCGCCCCACTGTGGCACCTGGAATTCCCAGTGGTCTCCCATCCAAGTACTAACCAGGCCCAGCCCTGCTTAATTTCTGAGATCTGACGGGATCAAGCTTTGACAAGCCCGTATGGCCATGAAAATCAAATTGGAGAACAAAGTATGTACAAAGCAGTGGCTCTGTATCGATTGTGGTGAAGATGGGAGTTGATCGGCAATATGGTGTCTTGAAAATAAGTGAAAAAACTGTTCAAACATGCACAAGTCATTCCAAACACAACTTTGGCTGAGTAAATCGTGAGTTGAAACAGCTATAACATGGATAATAGTTCTGAAAAGTTCATTTGGTTAAGTTTGATTAAATCTGTGATACACTTAGTATTCATCAATGTCGCCTAGCCAGTTTGGCACTTTTAAAAAAATGTGCACTTCACTATTGTGATCTGCAGCTGTCCAGCGGAGGTGCAGCCAGCCTCAGTGCTTTGGTGAGATAGCGTTTACAGTGACATAACATAAAAGGCCTTGTTGCTTTTATTAAATCACTTTAGATGAATGACATGATTGTAAATGTTGAAATTCAACATAATGATCCTCTGTTGTGATAGAGCAGCCTGTACCTATACAGCAGACAAAAGCATAATGTCTTCTGAGTAGTATGAAAACCTTCATGATAAACAGTCCATAATCTCACACAACGACTGCTTTGAGAAACGCAACAATATGAAACAGCAGCTCCTCTCTTTGTATATCCAGTGATTGGTATTCAGCCCTCACAACCTCAGCTGCACTTTTAGGAGCACTTTGAGCTTTGGAAGTCTCAGTGCGATACATGGAAAATGATCTCATTGCTCTGCTTCACCATTATCAGTTACAGAGCCGTCTATCATGACTCAACACAATCGTATTCCTTTGTTTTCAGTGCATACATTTCAATTCTGTGTGTGTTTAATGCTACACTTTGGAACATAAAGCAAAATATCTCCATGGAGACAATGAAATGGCATATCCTCTTGTTACATAACTCGCATTTAAAGCGGCTTGAAAAAATAAAATATAGTGGAGCATAAGATTAAGCAGAAAGTTTCTTCAAAATATGAATTCATTAAATAAATTATTAAAAATAATTTTAAAGGGCCTGTACCCAATTTCTTTCCATGTATTTGCACAGGGCCGGCCCCCCCATTAGGCAACATAGGCAAATGCTAAGGGCGCCGCTCCACTAGGGGGCGCCGAGCGCAAAAATCGGCGATAGGGGATAAAATCCTCCACTGTCTAAAACAGGGGTGGGCAAACTACAGCCCAGGGGCCACATACAGCCCGTTAACCTTTTTAATCCGGCCCACCAAACATGAATGAACTGCAATAAAATTTATTGCTTTTATTTTCCCTGCAATTCTGGCGTTTCCCAATAGATGACGCACTCTAGATACAGTGAAACATAAAACCAAATTATCCACATGCACCAGGTGTACAGTGGCCGGGGGTAGAACTATATCTTGAACACGACTTCCTCACTCATGGTCCGAAAACCTTCCCATAAAGCACTGCGGCCAAGTATATATCTAGTGTGCCGCGCACACTGCACCTGCTCCCGCACGGCGCGTGCCACATTTCCTCTTGTTCGGTGTGGACACCGCGCGTGGACTGTGTCTTGTTGCATACGCTGCGTGGACTTCGCATTCTCCTGTGCATCTCTAAACCAGAACTAACACCAGGACTAAGCCAGGTCTAAAGCAGGTCTACACCATGTGTAAACAAGCATTAAATCAGGACTAAAACCAGGTCTAAACCAGGATTAAAACCAGGTCTAAACCAGGACTAAAACCAGATCTAAACCAGGTCTAAACAAGGTCTAAAACCAGGTCTAAACCAGGACTAAAACCAGATCTAAACCAGGTCTAATCAAGGTCTAAAACCAGGTCTAAAACCAAACAAGAATTTGCAGGAGGTGGTTGCTACATTCATGTAGTTTTAAAAAAACATGACAATATCAAGTAATCCAGTTACTTATTTAAGTAATTTAATGGATTACATTACAAACTACATTTTGGGGTATGTAATCTGTAATCTGTAGGGAATACAGTTTAAAGTAACCTTCCCAACACTGTCAACAGAATTATCAAATGTGTCACAATCAAACGGAAGTCAAAACTTCTGAAACGAAAAATGTTAATTTTTGAAGTGGAAAATCATCGGCCCGATATATGGTGCACATGTTGAATTGAGATGTTTGAATATGTCACATGTAAATTGTTGGATCCTGCAAGTTATTTTCGTCTTATTTGCTGGGTTGACGTAGTCAGACTACAACACTCCATCCATCTGCTCCTGGTCCGGCCCTTCCATCAAATTTTAGAACCCTTTGTGGCCCTCGATCCAAAAAGTTTGCCCACCCCTGGTCTAAAACATCGTCACTATGAACTGTTTGATTTCTTGTGAGTATCTGTACTCTGGCAGTATTATTATTTTTTTTTTTGCAATCCAAGGGGCGCCACCTGAAATCTTGCCTAGGGTGTCAAAATGGTTAGGGCCGGGCCTGTATTTGCGCTAGTACATTTTTATTGTATAAGCAGCTCTTGGGGTCAAAATAAGTTCTGTATAGTCTAATAGTCTGCATCTAATTATAAAGCAGTTGATGTTTGATAGCGTTGGGCAGCAGTAGCTCAGTTGGTCGAGCATTTATCGACTGATCCGAAGGTTAGCGGTTCAAATCCTGCTCTCGATATAAAAAAAAATATATATTTAGTTGAGTTGGTGGTGTGATTGCAACTCCCACAAATGAATGCTATCATTGTGTCTTTAGGCAAGACACTTAACCCACCTCGCCCCTAGTGTCTGTGTGAATGGGTGAGTGGTTCCTTCTTATAAAGCGTTTTGAGTGCCCTGAAGGTGGAAAAGCGCTGTATAAAAATATGACCGTTTACCACGATCATCAGAAAGCACACTGTTAGCATGCTGGTTGTTAACCATGATGTGAAAAGTCCACTCTGGTCTTTGAGAGTTGTGGAAAGTGAAAGTGAAAAATAACTTTGGACCATTGCAAAAATTAACTAGATATTTTTGTTAGTTTGTTTTTAAGGTGCATTGCTCAGCTTTTATGGTTAAGGGTCCGCCACCTGCTTGTCTCCATGGTGATGTTATTGTTTTGCCCGGAATGTTCCATGGTATGACTTTAAACATCTAGAATTCATTGATTACACTTGTTCCTATTGCTCAAAAATACAATAATTCCTTCTGTGAATAGGAGCCACTCTCCACAGTTCTGACTTGTAATGTAGCTTAGTGCTGTAACCTGTTTGTCTTCCTTGTGATAAAGAAGTTTAATCTATACTGTGGAACATTCTAGACACATTAAGTCACTAAAAACAATAATTAAAGTTTTAGCTTACCAACTATATATGTTTTACTGTACTTTTGTCAGAGATTTCCATATATAGTATTTACTTATGTGTTATTTTACAGTCTATTCTCAGACAGCAGTCAGTTCCAGAGCCGTCTCCAGTTCAGGGTTGTAGACCAGTGTTAGACGCTCTCCTGGAGACACTGGGGCTGACAGTAATTGGTGAGAGGACAGGATCAGGTCACACTGAACCACACTAGAGCAGATGAGCAGCACTACTTACTTCTGCTGCCTCCAATGACCAAAAGTTGCTGCAAAACTTACACTTGTATTCACTTGTATTACAGTTGGGCTCTTGCTCAAACTTTGGGCTCCTGAAGATGTGGTTCAGTGGTTGGAGTATGTGTCAACCAACCTGATGGTCAAGTATAGTATAGTAGTGTGGCTGCTGTGTGTGGTTATGAGCTTGTGTATGAACAGTCCTATGTTCAGACTTTTCTGCAGTGTTTTTGGATGCCATTTGTAAAGGTCTCAAGTGTATTGGATTATGAATGTCTTATATCTGAATTCCCTTTTTTTTTTTTCCCTCATTAAGTTTAAAGGTGCACTGCGTACCATTTCTACCACCTGTATGTCTCCATGGAAATGTTATTGCTTCGTCTAGAATGTTCCACAGTACTGATAACTGACTTTGTACTTCTTAACCTGCTGTAGTGTACACATAAACTTACACATGCACAAATACACAGACACCCACACATTAAGTTGTATTGATGCAATAGGTCTTCTGCCACCAAGAGTTTGGGGGTGGAATTGCATCAGTGATCATTGAAGTCTCCAGTTCTTCTTCTTCAGGGGCACTTCAGGGCAATTGGATTAGAGGTGGGTCCCTGTGGCCTCTGCCCTAGAACCGCCCCTGCCTGTAAACATTAGTGAACATTAGAAACTGGATCTGGTAGTTAGACATTGACTTTTATTACTCATTATCAGCTTAGCAAACATAAACAACAACCATTTATCTCCACTGTCTACAAATGATAACATATTGTGTTTTTGTTTTGCTGTGCTATTAACATGAATAGGATAGATGTTTATATCAGTACCAGTGCATTCTCAACACATGACTCCTAGAAGGGTGTATAAGATGAATAGATGACTTTGAAATTACCAAAGTGTGTGTTTCTTCAGAGAGTCAAAGGGAGGCAGAAAAATCCGAAGCACACACTTTTTTGTATGCTGTTTTGCAGGTTGAAGAACTTTGTATTATTTTATACAAATACTTTTGCATTATAAATAAAGATAAACAAAACAGTGTTTATTTTATGTCAAGCCTACTACTTGCATGATAATACCTGAACAATGTTTTGTTTTTTTATCAGTGTTTCTTTAATCAATGCTGCATCTTTGGGCTTCATGCACCGTGTATTCTAATAAGGCAGGGCTAGCCAAAATGCCATTTGCACTTCAGGGACTGACCCCAATTAGTCCCCATTTGGGTGTAGAAACTTCCCAAAGGTGCTTTTTATCTCAATATTATTAATGCTAATGGTATGAATAAACTGTCTCGTTTGTCTCTATTAAAGTGAATGGGATAGAATGTTAATATCTGTACCTTTGTGCTGTGTGCACTCTAAACACATTACTCCTAGAAGGGACTATAAGATGGACAGCTCACTTTGAAATGACCAAAAGTGTGTGTTTGTCAAAGAGGAGCAAAAAGAGGGTGAAAAATCCAAAGCACAAAGTCCAAGTTCTTTATTTTTTTAGATGGAAAAGTCAACTTCAGAGTGGCTCAGATGCTCTTTTACAAAAAAGTAATCCAAACGCTGTTTATTCTAAGGGTCATCTCCAAACTCCTCTACCACCTCTTTATAGTCTAAAGTGTGGGGAGTTCTGCATATTTGCATCCTCTGGACAAATATGAAAAATTTTCCATCCATCTTCTGCCGCTTTATCCAGCTGGGTCGCGGCAGTTCGTTGCCCAGTCCTCTGTGCACCTGACCACTATGTACCCCTGTGCGGGTGGTGAGCCCACAGGAGGGTGGACCCACGTCATCCTTTTGGGCTGAGCCCGACTGTGCACCAGGCGTTATCACGGTCCTCGATTTTATATGGTCCGTAAGGGTGCTAGCAAGTTTTGGGTTGATGGGCAAAACTGGAGTGCCTGGAGGAAACCCATCCAGACACGGGGAGAACATGCAAAGGCGACCCGGGGATCAAACCCGGAACCTTCTTGCTGTGAGGCATGAGTGCTAGCCTAGAATTTTGACATCTAATAATCACCCTGCTGTGGGGTGACAGAAGTGAGAATGCCCCCTGCTGTTCAAGTGTGTAACTAACTCAGATTTGTCCCAAAATGTGATATCTACAAATGATAAAATGTATGTTTTTTATTCTGTTGTCCTATTAAAATGAATGGGATAGATTATTAATACCAGTACCAGGCTGTGTGTGTCACATGCCACTCCCAGAAGGGTCAGGTATAGGGTATAAGGTGATCATATGGAAGTGGTGTGCATGCGTGATGGTGGTGGAGGGAGGGGCCGATGCCACAGATTGGCAGCCTCGCTTCAGTCAGTTCACCCCAGGTCAGCTGTGGCTATAGTAGTACCACCACCGAGTGTGGAGTGAATGAATATGCTCTGTAAAGCATCTTTGAGTGTCCAGAAAAAGCGCTATATCAAATCAAATCAAAGTTTATTTATAAAGTGCTTTTCATATATAAAAAAAAAAAAAAGTAACACAAAGTGCTTTACAGTGATTACAAACAATCCCACATTTCCTTTCACCCTCCCACCCAACCCCAAAGCTGCCCAACCTGACACAACCAAACAACCCAGGCACACACATACATACATACACACATGCACACTCACAAGTATGAACATTCTAAAATAGTAAAACATGAGGCATGAGGCTGGGTATATAAAACTGATGCATTATTATTATTATTATTACACAACTTTGGACTGATCAAAAGTTTGTGTTTTTGTAAAAGAGGAGCAAAAGGAGGCAGAGCAATCCGAGACACAAAATTAAAGTCCTTTACTTGTGGAGGGACGCAAATGTCAGCATGTCTTGAGTGTGTGTGTGTGCTGTTTGAACCTGGTGACGTGACAGATGTGAGAGCGCCCCCTGTAGCTCTAGTGTCCAACTAAATCAAGTCTGTCCCACAGCAGTTCAGCTCAGACTTTTGGAGACAGGGCCCTGGTTCTTTTCACAGTGTTTAAAGGGCATTCTGTCCATGTCATTATATCACACCTTAGGGACTTGTATGATGTAACTTGAGCAGAACAAGAACAAATCAGAGCAAACCCAAGATGTAACCAGTTCTAAACCAAGACAAACCAAACCAGGCCTAAACCAGGGATATCCTATAGGTCCAAGGCATTTTACATTTCAGCTCTGTTTGAGAGTGCCTTGTCTAAAACAGGACTCAGCCAGCACTGACCCAGCACTGAACCAGGACTGAAACAGAACTGTACAAGGACTGAACCAGGACTTAAAGTTGTGTGATATGCAACTTTTGGTGGGAGGTCTGTCACGTGCTTGTCTCCATGGAGTTGTATAGCTTTATCTGGAATGTTCCACACATTAAAGTGATCTACATTGTATTTGATTAGGTATTTTTACCGTTTTAAAACAATATTATGAGTTGTCTCTCTACAATTCTGTCTTGTAATTAGGTCTCTTGGTCTCACCTACTAGTCCCCATGGAGACCAGACTCGTTTAATGCCATACCATAAATAATTCCAGGTAAAAAATATAACGACAGTAGCTGCCATGGACCACTCCTGGATGAATGAGGGATTACATTACACATTACAACTTATTTGAGGCATTAACATCTTCATGAAAACAAGCAGGTGATGGACCCACTGCCAGAGCAGTTACCCAGACAGCATACTTTTAAGTACAGGCCAACACTATTCTGCATTTGTTTACATTGCACCACCATGTGTAGTCTTATAATCTCAATCTGTATTGTTTAATTGCACTTGGGTCACCTTGTGTTTTAAATCACTTTATCGAGATTACAATTCTAAACCTGAATAAAAAGGTGTCATACCAGATCCCTTAAACACTATTCTGTCTAGAAGGGTTTGGAACCAGACCATAGAAGGTAAATTCCTCTGCCCTAACCATCGACTGTATAAAGAAGTGACCTAAGTGAGTGTGAAGGTTACCCATAGAGTTCAGCTCTAGTCAATGAAACTTGTCGAGGCCTGCAGTTACAGGGGCGAGTTTGGAGGAGGGTTCCGGAATTAGAATCATAATTGGAATTATCATCAACATCATAGCAACCAAAGAGTGGGGAGTGATGCTAATGGTAAGGTAACATCACTTCCCGGCCTCACTGTACTGCACTGTGCACGTGCTCCTCACATGTGGCTAGTGAAGAACATGTTTACTGTAGACACAGACACTGCTAGTTAGCTGTGTCTGTGGTTCTAACTTGGAATGGTGCAATCACAGCCATTCATTTGTATCACATGTCTCTCAAATGCAGAAAATATCCTTTGGACAATTCTTGTATCATTCTCATATAACTTCTTTTACCTGGGATAACTAATAGTTCGGTACTTTAATTGTTGTTTCGGCAAAAATTCCCCTTTTTTTTACATGTAAGCAGCCATGTTTGTTTATATTTTGTCAAATGGATCATTCGTCTCTGATTGGTTAATCCACCTGTCAATCATGCCCTCTCAAATGGAGACGGAATATAGGTCCAGATCTACTCATCTTTGTTATGTTAAAGTGTAGTGTTTGTGTGCCGCATTTTTAACCAAAAATGTTGTTTGTTTATTTTCCTTTAGGGCCGCTCAGCGTGACATTGTACAGTGCCACATAGTTTCACTTTTGCCATCTTAAATCCTCTAAGAACTCTGGATTGAAGTCTCCTCCCTGTTATTTCCGCTCCATTTCATATTGCATTGTCAGTGTGTCATTCTGTCCACCCCTCCTCCATAGGAACTTGTATAGGGATGAAGTGGTACAAACACAGAGCCTAGACAGACAGGAGCTGAAGGCATGTGAAGGTAAAGCGTGTGGAAAAGGGCCCATTATGCACAGGGCTTTGACGAGCTGTTCAGAGATCTCAGAAGGTGTCTGTGGTTCACTACATACCTGTAGGAGGGAGCGCAGTGAAGGGGAAAGTCTGACATCTGGAGTAGAGGTGCAGTTTATGTGTGCTATTTTAAACATGAACTCTGCTTATTTAAAGCTAATCTCTGCAAAGGATTCTGTTACAGCTACAAATTACTCAGTTAAAAAGTACAATTCTTTTCTAAAACAATTAAATGAACCAACTTTGTGCTGACAGCCTAACAAAGTCTTCATTTTGACTTTGAAAATGAAATGAACTCTCACTGCACTCCAAGGTCCATGGAATAGACACCAAGGCCAAGTGATAAGACTTGAATACTAGTACACTAGTAAAAATAATAATGAATTTGTTTTATACAGTGCTTTTCCCGATTCTCAAAGTTGCTTTACAATTTGGTGCATTATTCATTCACTCCACACTCATGATGGTAAGATTCTATTGTAGCCACAGCTGCCCTGGGGCAGACGGACAGAAGTGAGGCTCCAATCTGCACCTCCAACCACCAACAGTCACCAATTTCATTCTAGGCAATGTGGGCGATCATATGATTATTTCTCAGGATTTTCTTGATTTAATTCCTCACCTGGAGCCCTTTTGTGGCTTATGACTCAACTAATCACCAATGGAAAAAAAATGTATATATATATTTGAGTGATTTCTCAACACAAATTCATAAATCAAATAAAAAAAATACTGCTAAGTTACTCCTAAGAGAGAAGTTTAAGTATGTGATCTGTGTGCTTGCCTCTCCGTGTGTCATCAGACAGTGCAAAGAAAAAGAAATCACAAAAGGTTGTGGGGGTTCAGTAAATGCTTGCAGAAGGGAGACAACTGACAGGGAAAAGTTTGTGCTGAAGTGGTACCAAATGAGATGTCAGGATGTTATGATTATTCTATTTCAAATGTATTGTCTTTTTTTTTCCTCAAAGTGTTTTATTGAGCATTCCATTAATAATGTTTGTTATTAACGGAATGGGATCAACATCTTTGATCATACTCAACCACTTGCCAAGTACTGTAAAACTTATCGACACAGCCTAGAAAATCTGATTTTCTTTCTAATATAATGTATAAGATCAGCAAGCCACAATCTAAAGGCTGAGCTTGTTTGTCTTTCCACTTGAGTAATATTAGTCTTCTAGCCAGGATAGTGACAAAGGCAATTATATTTTTATATTTCTTATGGGAATCTACAGATTGTTACAATAGTCCAAATATTGCAATTGTGGCCTCAGGTTTAATATTGGCCCCTAATGCACCTGAAAGAAAATTAAAAATTGATTGCCAAACGTTTGTACAAAATACAAATAGTGCAACAACTTTTTGTATATTTCCCTCTCCACTGTTTTGGTTTCATATGGGTGTTAAATGTGAGGCCAGTGGAGGAGCCAAATGAGGAGGAGCCAACAGGAAACAGGGCAGACTAATTAACTTTAGTGGTAATATTGAGGGATTATTTGATTGGCAACACAGTGGATGCGCGCGCAGCCTGAGTGAAGAAAGCACTGCTGTCTGTGTGGTTAACATGAAGTTGCAACATTAACCAGCAATTTTGTCAGTGCACTAAAACACTTTATCACTGTGTGATAAAATAAGTTATGATGCTACAGAGGCTGGGCAATGAAACTGAAACACTGGCCAATTTAGTGTTACAGGTTTCATGGCTAAATTTGACCAGGCTGGTGGCCAGTCTTCATTGATTGCACATTGCATCATTAAGAGCAGAGTGTGAAGGTTCAATTAGCAAAGGAATAGTACAGTTTTTCTTAAAATATCACAATCCACACAACACTATGGGTGACATATCAATCCAAAAGTGGACAAATTGTTGATGTATGTCTTGCTGGTGCATCTGTGACCAAGACAGCAAATCATTGTGACGTATCAAAAGCCATGGTATCCAGAGTAATGTCAGGATACCACCAAGAAGGATGCACCTTTGGCCACTCGTGCCAATGTTTGAATTGTGCCAGCAGTGAAAATATTGGGCTGTGGACAATGTGAAACATGCATTATTCTGTGATGAGTCCATGTCCGGGAGAGTTATGGTGTGGAGAAGCCCCAGGTGTACCACTCAGACATGCCCAGAGTGAAGCATGGGTGTGGATCAGTGATGGTTTGGGCTGGAATATCATGGCATTCCCTTGGCCCAATACTTCTGCTAGATGTGCAAAGACTACCAAACCATTCTGGAGGACCATGTGCACCCAATGGTTCAAACATTGTATCCTGAAGGCGGTGCTGTGTAACATGATAATAATGCACCAATACACACAACAAGACTGGTGACAGAGTGGTTTGATGAACATGAAAGTGATGTTGAACATCTCCCATGGCCTGCACAGTCACCCAATCTAAATATTATTGAGCACCTGTGGGGTGTTTCATTTTCCTCCACCAGCATCACGTAGTGACCTGGCTTCTATTCTGCAAGAAGAAATCAAAAATCCCCTCAAAATCCCTCTGGTCACTGTGCAGGACTTGTATCTGTCATTCCCAAGACAAACTGATGCTGTATTGGCTGCCACACCATACTAATGTATTATTGTGGTCTAAAATCAGATGATTCAGTTTTATTGTCCAACCTCTGTAAATTAACATTAGTGAGTGGGATATGTCTAAATAACCCATATGCATTAAATGCAGGTGAGTGAGTAAATGACAAGAAGAAATGTCTCAAACTTCAGCAGGCAGACATCCACTTACACCTGATCGACACAACTCACCCTGCTCCCCGGGAGAGCCTGAAATCTGCTGAAGTCCTACAAGACACTACATGAGAAAAGATAGAACAGCTGTTCTTTCTGTAGGAGACATGTGCAGTAAAGCGCAAAGTGATGTAGTCTGATAAGCCTTTTGAGCCTTTGTGATGCTTTACAACATAAAAGAATAGCATGTATGTTTTTGTGGTACATTATATAATGCCCTTCTCTATGGCCAATCACAACCTGCCATCTTTTTCACTCAATTTTTCATTCTTCAATTTCACCCTGGCTCCATGCACCGGAGCAGCAGACCCATCAGACTCCTCAGGCTCTCCATCGCCTCCTCTTCATCAGCACCAGTGTCGAGTCTGTCAGGATAATATGTTTTTATAAGAAAATTTAACCATTTCCGTTCTCTAGTAATGAAACTTTTCATAACACATGTTTGTTTAAATATGTGCAAAGATCAATAAGTAAAAAATATATATATATATAAAAAAAAAATCATTTCTGGTGATTTAAAGTTAGTGCAAATTAGACTGGAATAAATTAGAATGAATACTGATGAAACATGGGTTTGACTGTAGTGCTCTCACAAACACGTGTCATACTTTACAACACCTGTATTGATGTCCACATTAACTTAATTATGGATTAACAATTAGCAACCGTAACTAGGCACGTATGGAAATGTGGAACTACAACGTCGGTTCCTCCCCAGTCTTTCTAAGATGTGAAGATGTGTACACTAGTGATGTAAAGTCTGTGAATGAGTCGGCTCTTCGGAAGGCTTCCTTGATTTGATTGGAGAAAGAACCAAATCTTTTTCTGATTTGTATGTATTTATATACTGATTAACCCTGAACCAGCACAACAATCAGCACAGAAAAAGAGTAGGTAACAGGAGTGAGAGATGTGTGTACAAAAATATATTTGGCTTAATGACAGTAGTTTTTTTCATTATTATTATTGTAGATCAATGTTTTATTTAGATGCATCTTTTCAAAAGGTTAAGCTCACTCCCACTCTCAGTTTGGACCATTTTCAGCAAATCTTATCCTTGGTGATTTCTCCCTGGGATGAGTTTGTAGATATAGTGAGAGTGAATATAATAAAGAGCCAGTCTTTGAACAGCTCTTTGAAATGAACTGATCCAAAAGATTCCGATTCCTTAAAAGAGCTGAAAGTTCCATCCCTAGACTACATGTTACTAAATGCTACTACAGCTTGTTTTTGCAACACACAAAATCACAAAATCCTACTTTGAAATGTGAAAAAAAAAGTCTGGACATACTTTTTCATATTTGTTTCATGACTATTTACTCCATGGATTCTCACTGAAGCATCAAAACTCTGAATGAACACATGAGGAATCTACTGAACAAAGTATAAACTCTGTATAGCTTTTCTGATACAGAGTCTGCTATTGGCTTGAGTCCATAGAAATTATTGTTTTTTTCCCCCCAGAATGTTAAACAGGATGGCCTTTAATGTGACTTCCATGGAGACAAGCAGGCCAATGGCATTACAATGCCAAGTTACAGGTCAGATTTGTGGAGAAGAGGGCCCGTTCACAGTAATAATGCAGGTTTTAACTGCAGTTTTGAGAAATAAAAACACCTGTAACTGAAAAAAACCTGCCATATTGTGGAACATGACTGGGTTTTGGCGAAGGCAGACACGTTTTCTCTCCTCTCCTGCAACTTATCTCCACTGCTTTGTCTCGTCTAGTCTAGTGTCCTATACCAGGGTGGCCGCGGGGTCTTAAAAGTCTTAAAAAGGTCTTAAATTTCATGTTCCTTAATTAAGGCCTTAAAAAGTCATTGTCCGAGTCTTATTTTTTCACAAATGTCTTACATTTCATTAGCCTATTTTTGGGTCTTCTCAACCGGGCTGCAGTGCAAGACAAGACAATGTGAAAGCTTAGTTTGTCTTGTTAGAATGTTATAAATTATTTTTTGCCATTTTACGACCAATGCATACTACTATCAGTGAGTTTTGAATGACATTTTGTACTAAGTGAATAATGGTCATTATTAGAATTGGATCTGGTATTTTTCACCCACATAATTGGGGCAATGTTGGTCTTAATTTTCATTTAAGTCTTAAAAAGGTCTTTAAAAAGTCTTAAATTTGGGGTAGTCAAACGTGGGGATATTCTGTATACTTTTCAAAGACTCACCGCTCTGATCTCCAAAACCTAAATTGACTATGGATTTGATAAGTTGATCTCTCAACACAATTGACACCATTTTTTCATTTTTTCAATAAGAAACTCCGCTCGGGTTAGGTGGTGTGCCGTGTGTCTGGTGGCTCTTTCCATGGAGGACATAGAAGACATTTACCAATTTGAAACCATGATTACAGGCCTTTTGCTGATTCGATTAGGCAGGCCCTGATATTTTGAAAAGTTCAGATTACAAAGGCGGCGAGTGTGGCCTTGAATCGCAGTATTGATAACATCTTAGAGAGAACTGATGCTTGGCAAAGAGGAGTGTGTAGATCTTGAGATCCACAGAGACAGAGTAGTTGTGGAAATGGGACTGCAGCCGTTCACCCCAAACCCAAACAACCCAAATCTTATCTTATTGGCCTTCTCCAGCCAGCACCAGTCTTGGCCAAGGTCGTGTGGAATCAACTGGGAGATTGGAGCAGAGAGGGGCTTTCTTCCCCACTCTTCCTCTACGCCTTCACTGCTTTGCCCCACCCAGCATGGCAGGTGCGTCTGTTGTATCCAGCACCACGTGGATGCAAGATCTGGATGGTTGCATTCCTATGTTGGGCCAACTCCACCCCCCTATCCTCCCCGGTTGCAAGTCTAGTCATAATGTTTGTACTGTGTTTTTATTAGGTGTTGATGTTGCACAGATGTTTGTGTGTGTGTGTGTATGTGTGTATATGCCGGTTTCATACTATGCCCCCATTAAGGGGCACGGTCTGGAGGTATTCTCTTTTTTTTCTCCTCCACCTATCCTCATGTTATGCTGCATTGCTCCTTCCTCTGCTACCTGTTTTCTGGTTGGGTCCATGTTTAGCACTCCCATGTCATGTATTATGTGTTTAAATGTACGGATGGGTAGACAGTGCCCATTTTGATTACTTTGTATCTCTAGTACATGTGAAGGCATTCATTCATTCAATAGCATCTCCATGGAGCGGATGGCAGACCGAAAGTTGCGCTTACAGCACCTAGTATTCCCAGGCAGTCTCTCATCCAGGTACTAACCAGGCCTGAACTTGTTTGGCATCAGACGAGATCTCATCTTATGACAAAAATGCAAATCTACAACTCATACAATATAAGGTACTCCACAGAACTCACTACACCGGTCAAAAAATGCTGAAAATGGGATTCATGTCAGAAACGCACTGTACAAATTGTACACAAAACTGTCCCGACACTTACATTCACACCATCTGGCACTGCACACCCATCAGACACTTCTGGAAAGAAATCACAGACTCACTATGGGCTGTCGCATCCCCCTGCCCCCCTCACTCTGCCTTCTAGGTGACCTAGGTGATCACAATGGATAACACAAACCATAAACTTCTCCTTGTGGCTCTAACTATCGCTAAGAAAACTACCCTCATGAACTGGAAATCAAGGCTAGCATACATTTGGCACATTGGAAAAACCTTCTCACTGACTACATCTCTCTGGAATACACATCTACCGCCCCCAACGACATAACAGCACTTCAGTCACCCTGGTCCACCATCCTCAATTTCCTGTAATTTTTATGATTTAATATATTTTATTATTATTCAACTGCCTGTTCCTTAACTCTTTCTTTGTCTGGTAGCAAACCACTTTCTCCTCAAAATTTAAAAGACATGAAGAGTACATACACACACACACATACACACACACACATACACACACACACACACACACTCATGCACCTCTACAAACACCCGCAATGTAATACACTCATGCAGTTCACCAAATGATGAGGATGGACTCTGAACCAGAGGAAAAGAGGGAAAAAATGGTGGGGATGGGATGAGGAATATTAATGAACCTATAAAACTTCACAATCACAAATAATCAAAGTCAGTTAATCAACAAATAAAAACAAATCAATTAAAAATAAAATTTAATCCAAAACCAAATTGGCAAAACAAGGACCTGTCCAACTTCTCATGCGCCATAATCTCCCCCTTTTTTAATGCATCACACTATCTTTTAATTTATCACACCGTTTTTAATGCACCTCACAAAGCTAAATACATACAAAATGAACACTGGGGAAAAAAAAAAAAAAAAAAAACAGTCATTAAAAGTCAGGCTTTTTGGGAACATGAATAAATGGGAGACTTTAACACCAACTCAAAAAACTCATAATTTTCAACATTGAGTTTATTCCTCCAATAAATTGTTTAAAAATCTCTACATAACCATTCACAATTCATTTACATTTAATGCCGATCACTTATACTTATACATACACACATTTATACGCACATACACAAGCACACACACACTTTACACCTCGTCTGTTGTAGTGATGTATTTATTTAATTTTATTAAGGAAAAGACCCTTGAGGTGAGTCACCTCGTTTTCGAGGGGGATCCTTTGCATCCTAAGGATACAACACATCACAGAAGAAAACAAGCAGAACAAAAACAATACAAAAGAACAAAACAACAGATTTAACAAACATAAACATAAACACAAAACAATAAGACAAGATACAGAGACTCAGATTGACATTAAAAATACATATAGAGAACTATCTTAGTTATAACCAAACAGATTCCTCACTACAAGCAAACACATTGTGTTTTGAGATAGGTAAATAAGTCTTTCTTGAATATATGGAATGAAGATGTGCAGCGCAGGGATTTTGGCAAATTCTTCCAGTCTGATGGTGCTTTGAATTTAAATGCTCTTTGTCCAATGACTCTGGAAGTCCTGGGTACAACAAAGGAAGGGTGTTCTAATTGTCTAAGTGAATATGGTGATGAGAACGGAACAAAGTATTGTTGGAGGTAGGATGGACAGAAAAGAAAAATGCATTTAAAGATGAATTGTAACCAATGAAATCACATTCTTGCATTAGGGAGTAGAGTGTTCAGTGTTTCATACAGAGTACAGTGATGTGTGAGATATGGACATTGCAAGATGAATCTACACAAGCTGTTGAAGGTGACATACAGAGGACATAGGTGAGTATCGGAGGTGTTTTGATAAATGAAATCAGCATAATAAATTATGGGTATTATTTGTTGTGTAATAATTTTCTTACAGGTAGGGTGAAACAGTTAGGTGAACTGTATAATTGACCTAAATTACAATTAACTTTTTTGATAACAGAATCAATGTGTGTTTTACATAAAAGTTCATTGTCCAGCCACACACCAAGGTATTTGTAAGAGTCCACGTTTGCCAGTGATACTCTATCCAGACAGTTAATAATTAGGTTATTGTATGTTTTAAGTGTATATCTGCTGCCAAACACCATACTACAGGATTTATTTTTGTTTAATTGAAATTTGTTATTGTAAAACCAGTCGGGCAAACTCTAATTGCAGTGAGTTTTGTAGATGGAGTATATCAGAGTGGCATGTATAAATGACTGTATCATCAGCATATAGGTGAATATGACAGTGGGACAGAATTTGTGGCAGATCATTTATAAATATTGAAAAAAGTAGTGGACCCAATGAAGACCCTTGTGGAACCCCTTTTTCCACAACTAAGTCGTCTGACTGAATACCATTGAACCAAATGAATTAATTAAAAAAAGAAAGAAACGCTGTGTAGCACACCTTTACCTTTAACTCATAAATCCATACATTGCTCCATATATTGTTTAAAATGTATGATGTAATGTAAAATGTATGTGGTGAACATAAAGAAATAATTAAAGCCGCAAGCAGCATCGAACGGCCATCGTGGGCCGCGATTGGCACTTGGCTGACCCGACGCTCACCCGGGTGGTGCTCATACTCCCCCGGGTGGCGCTGATGAGCCTCTTGTCTCTGTGTGTTTGTGGCTTTGGGCTGAACTTGTCACTAAACACAAAGTCCACACACACTGGAGATGCTGATGTGCTAACATAGACAAACATGGGCAATTTGGGATGCATCACCATGGCAACACGGTTAAAAATACCATATGGTTTACATTGGCTTTTTTGATTGAGATGACTTAAAGTAATTTCGGGCAAAATTTGGTACATTTTAGAAAAACTAAAATTTTGACCCTCCATACAAAATTTGATTGTGTCCTGCTGGGGGCGCTATCACACCATTTTTGCTCGTGTCACAATTAGTATGTTTTGGCTAGAAAGTTTTACAAGTGATTAAAATTTGAGGGCAGTCGGACCTTGTATGGCCGAACGGGAGCAAATTTAGACACTGGAAAATTTCAAAAGATCTAAACAAATTTTGTGGCATCGCCCCACGTAAACCGTGACAGTTATCAAAAAAATTCAGCTATACTTTGATGCCGCATTTCTCTAGTTGATGTACGGCGATTTTCATCCCTGTGGGCAAAGTGCCTTCAGAGGATTCACCATCTCGTCGGAGTCGGCCATTGACGCTCATTGTTTTCCATTCATTTTAGCAGCTGTAAATAGTTCACTTTTTATGGGGGCTTGGATACAGCTTCATGTATGGAGTGTGTTTGGGGGACAGGAGCGCTTTGCGCTACGGTGACTTGTTAGCAACAACAAATATGCATGTCCCATGCCTTTGGCATGGGTTGCTAGGATACTGCTGTTCACGCAGGGTGCGTTTGAGAGACGAAGTTGATCGTGAAGTGCTCAACTTCGTAAGACAGTTGATCATCGTTGCGAAAGCCCTACGCCCTGTAGGGGCTCAGGCCTAATAAAAGAAATAATACTATTTTTAGCAAAAACAATATATCCTTTAACATAGGAAATGCATATTATAAATGTTTTTGAACGCTTTCGAGATTCCCCACGTCACCGTGGGGTCATTGGTGAATCATTCACCATCTCATTGGGGTTGGCCATTGTCTCCCATTGATTTCCATTCATTTTAGCAGCTATAAATATGGGCCATGCCTTCAGCATGGGGGCTTGGATACAGCTTCATGTCAGGAGTGCGAGCTACTTTTTTCAACATTGAGTGAATGGGCATCGTTGCGAAAGCAATAGACCCTACACCCTGTAGGGGCTCGGGGTTAATAATAAACATGGAAGGAGAGAGTGTATGCAAAAATGTCCAATAAAGGTGATGTCGACAAAAATGAAACAATTATGGATAACAGTTTTGAAATCCATCAGAAATGTGATAAAATGTGCCTGTAATTGTTTGGGTGAAGGTTTAAGTATGGCCTGTGAGTGTTTAATTAAACTCAACATCACAGCAGTGTCAAAACAGCCCTGTGTGCTGTTGTTTGCATGTTTTAAAGGTGCACTGTGGAATTTTTGTGTTTGAGGCTTATACATGTCTGAGACCTCATATATAAATGTATAGTAGTTAGTGTAGTTGTCATGATACAAAAATTCAAACTTGATTACAAGACTAGGGAATAGACTCGATTCTCTCAATAACGATTGTGATACAATGATTTTGATCTTGAATGAAATTCAAGTTTTGTTGCTGCAGTATTTACACTGCACTTCTCAATATATGAGTTCTCTCAAACAGAAAATAATCTGTTCAACATTGTGATGTAATGTGGTAATACAAGTGCTCCACTATGTTTTTAAACTCCATACATCTTCACTAGAATCAATTGGATAATTTCAGCCCAGGAATTGACAATCGTTTTTGAATAATTTACCTACCTGAATAGGTAGCTGTTAACTTGAGAACTATTCAACATGACATCACAAGGTGAAAGAGAGCATTTTGATCTTTGGAGATGTAGACAGACTAATAATAAAGGGCTACTCAAAACACAACTCCAGGTACATTTCTGATTGAGGCAACAACATTCAAGCATGGCCTAAAGCTTACAAGAGTCAATTTTGTGTAATATAGGATCTTTAAATGATCATGCTTTCTTTTATATTCCCATGTGCACTTATGTCCAGGTAGGTCCATAGTGGTCCCTGGGCATATACTAGTCTATGTGCTCTGATACAGCTGAAGATCATTCTAAAGCTATTCAGGAAAGGTCCATTTCTCTCCTGTCAATGTGACTTGTTCAGTATCAATACCTGCTCAAATGAGTATTGACACTAGTTTTAGAATCAACGAGTTTCTGATTTTAAATACTTTTGACATCCCAAATAGCAGTACAGTTTTTCTTTTTTATTCATTAGTAACAAACATCAGCCCCCTTCTGTGTTTCTGTTGGTTGTCTAATCACTTTGGGGAGTTGTCAGTCCCTCTCCAAGTGTATTGATTTGGGCTGCGAAATAGAAAGCAATTAAACTTTCTCTGCAATTCTGTTAACTTGTAACTAGTGTTTAGTTTTTCGAGATAATCTGAGTCTTGGTGAAAGTCACTGATTCAGAACTGTGCAATTTCGCAGATTGTAGGTTTGAAACTTAGAGGGAGTGAGCCTGAAGTGAACTGAACTTTATTTTCTACAACGCTTGTTTGACTCTTTCCTTCAGGCAGTGCTCCAGCAATATTGGTGCCCTGTGGTTGTGGTCATCAGTTAAGCTGGTAAACAACCAGTGTGTTTGACCATTGGCTGAAAAGCTGCACGATTAACTGTTAGTGGTCGTGGGGTTACGGGTCAGGGAGGCTGCCAAAATTTTCAAAACTTCAACAGTGAGCACACAATAAGAGTACAATAAGTAACACACACACACATTCTTTTTTTGAATGTGTCAAAGCTCGCAGTTCAGTTCTGTACTAAATATATAGACTCCATACTGATTGTGATACCCAAATGAGAAGTTGAAATGATAGTATTTAATTAATATGCCATGTGCTCTTAAACTCATTCACATAAAACTCTAGATCAAATTCTATACATGTGATTTTCAAATTTTTATCTGTATATTTTTTCAGTATCAATGCCTGCTTAAATGAGTATTAGTTTTTGATGGAGTGGTGGAGTTCAAGTATCTCGGGGTCTTGTTCACAAGTAAGGGGAGGAGGGAGCGTGAGATTGACAGGTGGATCAGGGCAGCATCGGCAATGATGCGGCCCCTGTATCGAACCGCTGTGTCCAGTCTACGTTCCTCCCCTCACCTATGGTCATGAGGTTTGGGTAATGACCGAAAGGATGAGATTGCAGATACAAGCGGTCGAAATGAGTTTCCTCCACAGAGTGGCCGGGCGATTCCTTAAAGATAGGGTGAGGACACGGGTGGAGCTCAGAGTAGAGCCGCTGCTCCTCCATGTCGAGAGGAGCCAGCTGAGGTAGCTCAGGCATCTGTTCCGGATGCCTCCTGGAGGTCTCAGGAGATGTTCCGAGCACCGTGCTGCTGCACGTAAGCTCGGCGTCAATTTCAGCGGAGAAGATTAAAGTGACTTGTGGTTTCACTGCACAGGAGAAATGAAGGTAAATCAATTACCGGTTCTTTTCTGTTTTTGACCTTGTTTTAATCAGCACAGTTGCTGCCATGTTAAAAGCACTGTTCGGAAAGAATCTGTTCAGGTACATAAATGTACATTTACAGTACAAAATCGTTCTGTATATGCAGTAAATTTTTCAACATAGATATCAGCGGCTTATAGCCCGGTTGCAGCTTGTATATCTTTTTTCTTAGTTTTTTCAAAAAATAGAGTGGATGCGGCTTATACACCGGTGCGCTCAATAGTCCGGAAAATACGGTATGTCTTGAATGAGATCCAGATGAAACACGAGTGCAATGGATTGATATGGTTTAATTAAAAAGACCACTTCAGACATATTTAGTTTAATTACACGGGTATTGTGTGGTTGTATTCGCATGATGGAAACACAGCTGGATTCTTTTGATGAAAAAAAGTGGATAACTGGATGTTTTCCTGAAAATGTTTCTTTTGAATGAGGATCTTGCTTGAGATATCACTTTGGATCAAAGCTTAGAGAACAGATAAACCTCTGGGAACTTTTAATTGAGAGAAAGTGGACACTCTGAGCACTGAAGACAACACTGCTAAGTAAATGATGCCCATTGAGACTGAGACTTCAGACGGATGTAGAATTGTAATGCATGGCTATAGGCGTCTTGTGGTGCTGCGGTGGTTAGGTCTCTCCATGCATTGTATATTAAAATGCATATGACAGGTTTTCATGTTTTTCTAATTATGACTTGGTTTTAATGGGGTATAAAAGTAAATGTTCATCATAGTTTCCCATCATTTAAGTGGCAGCTTGTGGAATAAAAAATTGAGAAGAAAAGTACAACAAAAATACAGAAAGTAACACCCAATCAGAATCTCTCTACCCAGGTCATTAATATTGAAAGTTCCATCCAAAATGGATGCACAAATATGCGCATCAGCATTTATTTAACAATTAAATTTTGTTTATTTTTATCAGTCTAATCATATCTTTTCTGCAATTTAAACATGTTTTGGCCCTTAATATCATGGTTGCTAAGGTAATAGTCATGTGATTACCTTGTGTGACAAAATAAAAAAAAAATAAAATAAAAAAAAATAGAAACTAGGCAATATGAAATGTGTTGTCTAGCATCTCACATGTCATATATTTAAATTTCACAAAACTAACTCTTGGGCCTTGAGTGAATTTTAAGCCATGTCGTAATGTTGTAACCTCATCATAGTTTTAGGATAATCTGAATAATCAAGAAGAAATACAAAATGTATTTAAACAGGAAATTTTCAGGAACCTGTGATCAATACAAGTGTTCATGGTCCTGCTTGTGACTGTAATGTTTAAGAGTACAAATCATCTCGCCTGTTGAAGTTCCAACTAAGTCAGCTCTTTTTGGTCAGATTGTGTTAAAATAGCAGTGTAAAATAAAGCTCAGAATCAAGTCTAATTTGAGTGTTTAACAGAATAGTGCTTTCAGTTTTATATATATATATATATATATATATATATATATATATATATATATATATATATATATATATATATATATATATATATATATATAAAACGGGAGTTCTGCGCAGTATGTTTGCTGTTCCCAGTACTGCACTTTTCTGGACTGAGATGTCTGTTGTCCTTCTTGGGATCTGCTGCAGCCACTCATCCAGTTTGGGGGTCACGGCCCCGAGTGCTCCGATCACCACAGGCACCACCGATGCTTTCACCTTCCAGGCCCTCTCTAGTGCTCCTTGCATTAACTTTGTTTTCTTTTTTCTTGTTTATTTGGTGAAGGTGAGATCCTAATTAAAGCCTTATTCCATTACTATTATTATCTCTGCTGCACAACACAGAGCACATTAACCACTGTGCTGTGTACAAGGCGTTATCGGCCTCTGCAATTGGTTAAGGGTTTGTGTTTGCTGTGAATTCACCTCATTATACTCAGAATCATTGGATGATGTGAACAATGATGTATTTATAAGTATAGTCAGTGTTTACAGCGGTGAAGTGTGCATGTCCTCCCTGTGCCATTGTGGGTTCTTTCCTTGAACCCACTATGAACAAATCTGTTCTCACTGCCAATATAAGCTTGCAGAGAGGGGTCTACAGCAAGTCCTCTGTCAGAAAAAGTATGTGGTTCAGTATGTGGGGCAGAGTTCAGACTTTGGTGAAGAAAAATGTGTTAGATAAAACTGAAAAGTCTGTCATGTTCATGCAATAAAGATTAGATGCTTTATTTGTTTCTAAAATAAATACAATTGAAATAAATGTTGTGACTAACACAAGGGCTAATCTTATTTTTTTGGCATATCACCAAGTCCTTATGGAGCTCAACAGTACTGGTTGCTGAAGTAAATTTCCCATTCATTTTTCCCATAGACTTTTTGAAAAACTCAAATATTGAGAGAGGATAACCAGCTATGAGCTAGCAAATATCCTTACTGTTTTAAAGTCAATAAGCACATTTAAGATTTTTTTTTTTATTATTTTACTTTCTCTGAAAAAGAATGAATGAGAATTTTCCAGAACCAGGGAGTGGGCTGTCACTGCTGAGCTTAATTTAGACTTGTTTTAGACATAGCAAATGAATACGAGGGTGGCAGGGCATTTGTCAGACTATATCTTCATGTTATCCACACTGTACACTCCATAAAGCTGCATTACTCAAAGACTAATTTTTTTTTTTTCACATTGACTTTGTATAAATGGACTTAGCTAACCTACTAGCTACTGCATTAAAAATTGGACATGAGTATGGGTGCTCCTTCAGCTCCATCGACTCCGGGTCCAATTCACTTTGTAGTGAAAAAACGTTGCCCCTCTTGGTGTAACTGCTGCTGTCAGGCTCCTCATTTATTTATGTATTTATTTATTTATTTAAATGGAACAGTGCATATTGATGAACATACAATGTAAATATGCCAGAATTAGCCCATTGGCTACTTTCCATCTGTAGTCCTTGGCATATTAGGACAAGAAATAACATAAAACACAAACGTACACACATTCAATATAGAGGACAACATTAGCCAACATTAGACTTAAACAACACTTCAATGATAACAATGATCACAGACCTGGATACTCTTGTGCCAACATTTCAGGTTTTTGGTATTAAAATGTTCATATTAACCCATTCTATGTGATCCTGTTGTTTTTATTTCACTATTTTGTCTGTAAATCCTAATATGGAAACCTGCTCCAAATTCACCCCATAACTGCTACCTTTGGTGAGCTTCATTTGACAAATGCTGTGGTGTCACACTTCCTTAGTCTACTTCTTTATGTTCTGTAGTCCATGTTTTGTTTTTGTTTTTTTTCCCCCAAGCGTATTGTAAAAACAGTGACAAAATCAGACTATTATCTGCATAACTGTACACAATTTTATTGACTTCATGCTTGAAAAAGAATCGTGTGTGGTACTATATCTATATGTCTATCAATCTATAAATCAATATCATTGGACTTCTTTCTGAGGGGCAATTCAGACAATAAGCAGTTCAAATACCAACATACTGGGAAAAATAGGTTATAGAGCAGCTGTGTGATGTCTGGAGATAAGTTGTCATTGGAGAATGTAGTAAGTACAGAGAAGTGAACTTGTACTGGTGGAGGTGAAAATAGGGGTTGATCGGCAACATGGTAGTAGGTTAGTACATCGTGAGGGGAAACAACTTGTTATATGGTTAAACACTTAAGTCCATTTTAAACAGCAGATCTGCTTTAGACTTTATTGTCCCCAAGGGGAAATCCATTTTCACTCACACAGAGCTCATTTGACACATACAGTGACAACACAGCACAACAGACAGACACATTACAATAGGCATTACAGTGCACTCATCGGAGTCTATTGTTCAAAAACGTAACAGCCGAGGGGATCAGGCTCCTGCTCAAACCTCCTGCACCTGAGCGCCCTGTATCGCCGTCCTGAGGGCAGAGGGGTGAAATGATCCTGCAGTGGGTGAGTGGGGTCCTGTTCTATGGAAAGTGCGATGCATCCGATGGCCCTGTTATTAAGATCTGCAGGTTTGGTGTGGGGAGTCCTATGATTTTAGCAGCTGTGTGTGTTACCTTTGAGAGTTTAGAGTGTTTTTAAACAGGGAGCATAAAAAAAACAGGTGAAACTATACAACATGATGGTTTGGATGATAGATTTGTACAGCACTAATAGCAAATGTGGAGAAACATAGAGTCCTTGAGTTTTCTGATTATTGACAGTTGTTGATGGCTTCTTTTGTTAATGTCCGTAATATGCTGATCAAATGTAAGTCCCTTGTCTCTTGTGACTCCCGAAATATTTGAAAGTGTCCACGGTCTCTAATGTCTGGTTGCTGATGATGATTGGTGGTTGTGGTGAGGGAGGGTTGAAAATAATCCTTCGTTTTACCCACATTGAGGTGGAGATGGTTGTCCTTACACCACTTAGTGAATTTTATGATTGTGTAAAATCTACTTTAAATTAATGTTTAGACTGCAAGAAAAATGTCAGTTTCATGTAAATTGTTTTTATATATCAGATGGAATTTTTGGTATTCCGGTATTTATGCACTTTTCTTCACAACTTTTTTTTCCTCAAACCTCCAAGCTACTACTATCCCATCAAACCAAGTCAGAAAACCATGGAAACCTGTCACATGCAGTTTAACACTCGAATACCTACGACATTGTATATGATTCCGAGGAATATGTTTTATATAACCATGCATAACTTCATAACCGTAAAAGATAAAAACTTACTTTTACTAGACATAGCAGTTTCCGTACATATCTGTGGCATTATCCTACATCACACACAGGCTGCCTGATGACATGCGCAAAACGAGTGTCTAATAGGAAGTTTATTTTCTGCCACGTATGCGCTCGGTCCATTTTGATTGGCCAAAACTTTGCCAAAGAGTGAAGTGAGTCAAGATGGTTGACTCCTCTCGACTGTGTATGTTTATAGCAATTGAAGAAGACGCTCTAAGTGCAAATTATTCTCAAATAAATAATCACATCTTGGTGTGCGTAATCACATCTCAGTGTGCGTAATTGCCTTGCTGTTTTTATTTGAAAGGTTTATTTCACTCAAAATTAACAAATACAACTTTAATAAACGCCATAGAACTGCAGGAAGTGATGTGGCTCTGGTCCTGGGCCTGACAGGAGCTGTTTCCATAACTGGCACCAGAAAAGTAATGGGGTGATTGCACTTTTTTACTTACAGACTTGATATTTTGCATTTTTGTAGTTAAGGCCATATATTAAGCATTTTTTTATGTCCAAAATGTTACACATGTTTGCTGTGCGTTTAGTATAAAAGAGTGTGAATTTTATTTTCTGTTTTATATTTTTTTCATTTCTCTATTTCTGGTCCTATAGCTTTTATTACAGCCATATGACACAGCTACAGCAGCGGATTGTGAACTAACAGGTTGTACTGAACAAAAGGATGTATAACACTTCATTATAGGGTAAAAGCAAAATTAAGACAAAAATCCAGGCGAGGAGAAATGTACTAAAATTGCCCTTAGGTCTTCAGGGGTTAAGGCTTTGTTCCTCAGAATCCAAAGTAGGCATAATGACTTTCCAAAACTCCAAGTGTCTTCTAAACGTCAACAGTGCAATGTTAAAAATGCTAAACAAATTGTCCTCCATTGTTCATAAATTAAACTCTGACTTCACTCTTTCCTGTATATTTTCTCTCTGTGGTTCTGTGGTATTTACCCTCCTCTGGTTCTGTCTCTTATCAAACACAGGCAGCCTTGCCACAGACGTGATGCGGCTTTGAACCCCATAATAGCACACAGCACAACAGGATTCTGTTCACCCAACCTGACCTCAAGCCTGAAAGACCACATCCACATGACTGATTCACCCTCTTTGTTGTATATATCCAGAGCTCATTTGCATCGCAGTGTTATGCAGAGTCACTCCCTGTGTCGTAGTTTTGTGGTAAATCTTAAAATTTATGTGAGATAAATAATGTAGTATTACCTTGTATGGTATGATGGACCTTGACGAAACTGTCACTTTGGGCCAGTTTCGCTGCATACATATTCAGCAGACGTAGGAAGAGGCATTCAAACCTAATCAAATGCCTTTTTATGCTCGGCTGCTGTGATAAACTAATTTGTGTTTACTGTTGTGGTGATGTTTGGTCCATAAATTGCGTAAATGTTCGATAAGAGAAGTAAGGTTGAAGAAAGAAATGCATGTTCCCATCTGTCTTTTGAAATGGTTTTAATTAGGGCATGGTTTAAAGCTGATTTACAAGCAAGGACCACAATATAGTATAAATGTGTGAACTTAACATTCTAAGGGGCTCGTGCGTGGGCCCTTGTTTTTTTAATTAATTTCTGTGTGTCCAGCTTATGATAAAAGGGAACTATCAATCTCATGGACATGTAATGGAAATCTGTAAAAAGAGAAGAATCTTGACTAGTTTGTGCTCCAAACCCACAAATAAAAAAAAACAAAAAACATAAAACTTAATAGGACTTATATATTAAGTGTGCCTGGACTTTGTTGTCTAATTATAAGTCCCTAAATCTCATGACCTAGTGAAATCTGCTTCAGCTTTGAAATGAGAATTGTCAAGACCCAACAAATGCTCAGTCTGGTGTCTCTCAGACCCTCCCCAGGGACACCAGCGCTATCTATTCTTATATTTAACCCAAAGAATCAGGCGCAATTTGAAATCTGATGTTCTTCTGTTTAGAGCTTGTTCCCACTTCACTTCACAAAGAGTCTGTGTCTGTGCTCTCAAGGGTTCAGAAACAGACTGATGGTAAAAGAATGAAGACAGTGATGATGGTGAACATAAGTAATAAGGTTTGGGTTTCGGGGGAACATTCCACTATAGAGGTACGTGTAGAACACCCCAGTATGATGTCACTGCAAAGTATCAATACAGGTCGCAATATGCCTGATAGCCGATATTTCCCAATACTAATATTTGAAATCTAATAGATGTCTCTTGTCTTAAGGACCATTATACCATAGTCAGTGAGAATTCTACGAATTCCACGAATTCGCACCAAGCGCCTCTACAGTAGTTGAACTATTTTCAGTTGTTATGTATTAAATTCAGCTCTTCTAAGAGGGAATGAACTATTTCTATGAACTAAATATGCGCTCCATTAAGGTGCTATGAGGACATCAGCATCCAATAAACATCCAAAAACACAGTTCACTCAAGTCCTGTAGCAATGATCCATTAAGTTGGAAATACTCTGACCTGCTTAATTTTTTTATTTATTTTTTAATCCAAACAAACATGCCTATGAGTCCGGTTTAAGGTACTTTAAGGCCAACACACCAAAGCGTTGAATTCAACCCACTGCACTGAGGCTGCTGATTCTTACCAGGTGCCACAGGTAAGCGCCAGACACAAAAACTGTCATTGTTGTGTCCTTAGGCAAGACACTTCACCACATTGTCTAGTATGAAAGTGGTGTGTGTGTGAGTGATGGTGGTGGTCAGAGGGGCCATCGGGGCAGATTGGCAGCCACTCTTCTGTCAGTCTGCCCCAGGGCAGCTGTGGCTACAAGGTATGGAGTAAATGAATAATGAACTGTAAATAATGCATCTTTGTGACATATGTCTGAGAATAGCGCTATATAAATACATATTTACTGTTTTTGTACTGTGTACTGTATTTACATGTTTTGATGCTGTACCTCATTTTTATTGTCATAAAAATATGAAAAAACATTTTAAAGTCCATTTTAAATAATTTGCAGTAGTCCAAAGTTATTCCTTTTTACCTACCTATAGATCACAAGCGTTATAATTATTCACCACAAGCGTTATAATTATTCACCACATTGAGTTGATAGAGTTCAGTGTTTTACATTCACAGTAATACTCTGGCTAAACTACAAGGCTAACAGCATACTTTCTAACTCAGGCAAAAAACCCGCATAATTAGAGGCAGACAGAACACAGTGGACTTATCATGACCTCAAGAGCTGCTTATACAATATATCTTTACTGGGCTAAAACACATTTTTTCTCAAACACATTAAGAAATGTCATATACTGTAGAGTTATGCTACAGGTGGTGGTAGTGTATTATACCTGTAATAGGATAAATGCAAGTTTAATGCCATTGTGTTGTCATTTGTCCAGTGGTGGTTCATGGTAAATATTTGTTTCAGAGGCAGTCATGTGGAATGTTTTTAATAGGCTCTGTTTGCACAACAGCCGCCGGCAACATCCCTGTTAGCATCACTACTTCCTGTCTCATTTTAGCTCTGTGTTTTTTTGCCAAGTTATGCTCAAATGAATCAATATTTAAAGACAGGCCCACATCTGCAGGATTTGTGTGTTAAACATGTGTGAATGAAGCAAAACACACAACTCCAGGTCTGTTTGGGATGAGAAACAACATTATAACAAAGATCAGAAAATAGTGTAATATCTCTCAACCTTCAATGTTTTATTTTTTTCAATTTGCTATTGTCCTTGCAGACAAAGTGGCTATTTGGACCCTTTTTCATTCATATGGTAAGTATTTCTGCCCTCTTTCTGTGAGTTTTCTATATACTTTTGCTCTATAATCAAAGCATCAATTCAAACTTAATGCATATTCTAAAGCAGGAGACAAGGCTGTAAATTGCATATCTGCTCCTGAGTAGTACTTACAGAGACCATATATTACTCGTATTACTAGAATCAGCCATGTTGTTCTTGTACAAGTACCTTTTCTCAGAAACACAAGTACCTTTTTTCCAGATAAAGGGACTAAAAGCTCTAAAGTGTGACTAGCCATTTTCACCCTCTTCTGTGCGTGTAGGGACCTGTTAATTGTACATCCCTTTTGCACAGAGGAGATTTCCTCTCTGACTACGGTATTATTTTGGGATTTGAAAGAGCTGACCTTCTGGGACACTTTAATCTCACCAAAGCTTGTCATGATTAATTAGACCGATGAAAGTTAAGTGGCTCATTCTCATTCCACGCTTGTACACACATCAAATTAAAATGCCTAATGTCAGACTGGACTTAAAGGGGCAATGTGCAACTGTGTGATTTTGGTGGAGGGGCCCCCACCTGCCTCTTAGTTTTTATTGCTCAAGAATCTCTCTACAGATGGAACTAGTAACTTGGAGGAATAACCTTTGCTGTAACTTTTGTTTGTTCCAATGGTGATAAATTAATTTAATGCCATACTGTGGGACATTCTAAGCAAAGTATTAAAATCTCCAGGGAGACAAATATGGAAAGTCATCAGGACTAAACAGGAAGTAAACCAGGACACCTGCACCTGACAACTGCACCTTCACATGTCTGCAGCAGGGAAGAGGAAGAAGACCTCCGGTTTGGCTGAGTGAATGCTGGAGCGTAATGCAGCCGCTGCTCGCCAAAATCCCCAAAAAATGTCGTGAGTTGCTAATCCTATGATTAAATCTCAAAGATACATATCTGATCTTTGCCAGTTGTACGACATCTACATGGACTCTGTCGACTAGCGGTTAGGTTTGTCTTACCTTTCCGTATCATCCACCTGGTCCCCTGCTTCCACTTCGTAGCTGCGGCCCAACTTCTCTGGCAATATGTAATGAGGAAACACCAACAGCATTCCATCATCTTCATCCAGATATCATCTATCAACCCCGTCGGAGATATTTCCATCAGGGGTCCCAACATGGCCTGTACCTGGATAAAGCCACGCAGATAAACTCCATCTGGTCCTCGTCTCGACGTCCCCAGTGGAGGTCCGACCGCCTGGTTAACCACGGCGTCTTACCCCCCTTGGCTATGTCTGCTAGCGGCAAACAGACTGTCAAGCAGGACCGCTGCAGCACTGCCTTCGCCCTCCTGAATATCCGCTCACTTACCGGTAAGGGCCATCTAATCCACAATATCATCCTCGACCACAAGTTAGACTTCATATGTCTGATGGAAACGTGGCAACAGCCAAACGACTTTTACCAGCTGAATGACACTTGTCCACCTGGTTATGTTTACATCTGCCAGCCCTGAGTATCAGGCCGTGGAGGCGGTCTCGCGATATTACTCTGGGACAGTTGGAAAGTCTTGTCTGTGCCAGCGCCAGCTTCCTCATCATTTGAATCTATGGTAATGCAGAATTCTGGTCCTACACCAACCATCATTGCTGCTATCTACCGCCCACCTAAGCCAAACCCGGACTTTATGTTTGATTTTGCCACCTTTTTAACTCATCTGTCCTCTCTTTCTCCCAACATTCTTTTAATGGGAGATTTTAATATTCACAGTGATAACCCTAACAGCACAAACACAAAAGACTTTTTATCCTGTCTGGACAGTTTTGGCATGAATCAATGTATTAACTTCCCCACTCACTCGAAAGGCCATATCATAGATTTGGTCTGTTATTCAGGTCTTACACCATTTACGTGTAGTAAAGCTGCTGATCTCCCCATCACTGACCATATGCTAATTTCCTCACTCGGTCGGAAACAAATACACCTCGAACAATGTCCTTCAGAAATATCAAATACATTGATCTATCCTCACTTAATACTGCAATCACTAACCTACCTGCTATAGATGGTCTACACTCCCTGGATGAACTGATTCATTTCTATAATACCAACCTTCAAAGTGTGTTAAATGCCTTGGCTCCTCTCAAATCCAGATCTGTTTCCTTTACACATTCTGCTCCAGCATTGCATCATCTGAAAGCCAGAGGGCACCAGCTTGAGTGCTTATACACACAAATCACACCCTTCTCTACAAGGACTCCATAAATTTGGCAAAACTCACCTATTTCTCAAATCAAATCAGTAACAGCAAAGGCAACTCCAAAATTCTTTTCTCCATTGTTAACACCTGCACTAAACACCAAAACTCATTCCCTCCTCACCTTCTCTCCAATGCATTTTTCAACTCCATAATGTTGTTCTTCAATGATAAAATTAATCATATTCATAACCAAATTCAACAGAACTCCATGCCCAGTGCCACCACTCCAACTCCCTCACCCCTCCCACCTCGCCTACTGTCACAATTTACTCTTCCCTCCCCTGCTGATATTTCTGACCTAATCACTAAATCCAAACCATCCACTTGTAAACTTGACCCCCTTTCCACCTTTCTGGTTAAAGCCTGTCTCCCATCTCTGATCTCAACTATCACCACCATTATACACTCATCCCTGACCACTGGTATTGTTCCCTTATTGTTCCAACTGGCAGCCATTACCCCGTCATAAAAAAAAAAAAAAAACAGTTCTGATCCAACTGACTTCAGTAACCTACATCCTATTTCAAATCTGCCATTTCTCTCTGAAATTGTCAAAACAATGGTTGCTTCCCATTTACATGACCATCTCTCAGCAAACAATCTCCACGAACAATTCCAGTCTGGTTTCAGGCCCCTCCACAGCACAGAGACAGTCTTAATCAAAATCACAAACAACCTCCTACTTGCAGCTGACAAAGGACTTTTCTCCATCCTCATCCTACTGGACCTCACCTCTGCATTCGACACCATCTCTCACACAATCTTCATTGACAGACTGATCTCCATTAGAATATCTCACACACCCCTACTCTGGTTTAAATCACATCTCTCCAACCATTTTCAGTATGTTCAGATTGGTCCCTTTCCTTCTCAACATTCCCCTGTTTCCTCTGGTGTTCCACAAGGCTCTGTTCTTGGCCCCCTGTTATTTATCATTACCTACTTCCCCTTGGCCACATTTTCAGAAAATACAATATCAATTCCCATTGCTATGCAGACGATACCCAGTTATACATCTACTCCAAAACATGCAATACTCTCTCCCCTGCCTCCCTCCAGCAATGTATTCCCGAATTCAAGTCCCGGTTGTCATCTAATCTTCTAAAGCTCAATAGCAATAAAACTGAAGTCCTGCTAATAGGCACCAAGTCCACCATCAACAAAACTCCCAGTCTCCACATTTCTATTGACAATTCCTCCATTTGTCCCTCCCCTCTAGTAAAGAGCCTTGGCGTCATTCTGGACACTTCACTCTCATTTCAATCCCATATCAACAATATCACCAAGTCTGCCTATTTTCACCTGAGAAACATCAACCATCTCCGCCCATCCCTCACCCCTCACACTGCTGCCATCCTTGTCAATAGCCTGGTCACCTCTAGATTCAACTACTGCAACTCCCATTTCCGTGGACTTCCTCACAAATCTCTTCACAAGCTACAACTCTTACATAACTCAGCTTCCCGGATCATAACCAGAACTCTCTCCATCAACCACATCACCCCAGTCCTCCAGCAGCTCCATTGGCTTCCATTCATGTACGAATTCAATGCAAGATTTTGTTACTCACCTTTAAATCCATTCACTATCTGGCCCCTACCTATCTCCGAGATCTTCTCCATATCACCACACAGTCCCGCTCCCTCTGCTCCTCCTCCTCTCTCCAGCTCTCCGTCCCCTCTGCTCGCCTCGTCACCATGGGGGGCAGAGAGTTCAGTCACTCTGCTCCTCAGCTCTGGAACTCACTCCCGCCCAACCTCAGTAATGTTGATTCATTCCCAACATTCAAATCCAGACTCAAAACACATTTATTTAAATTAGTCTACCCCAATTAATGTCCTGATGGTTTTTTTTTTTTTATTATGTCTTAATTGTTGTTTGTACGGTGTCCTTGAGTGCCCAGAAAGGCGCCTTTCAATAAAATGCATTATTATTATTATTTTTGATTTCCATTACTTTTTTTGTCTCTTCAGGGCTTCAGTTCAAACCAATGCACACTGCTGTTGTATCTTTTGGCAACACATTTAACTTGCGACATATTGTCCTGTCTATCGTCATATCATGTTTGCACTGCTGTCCTTATGATCTCTTGTATAGAGCTGAGATATAATTGTATTACTATATCTCTATCTTTTACTTATACATATACAGTTATATAATTATGCCTTATTTGACACCTGTCTCTTGCTATTTCTGCGATTTATTTAGCATTTATTATTAGCATTTATATTTGTTATGCTAATATGATGTGAGCTACTGTGTCCAGATAATTTCCCTTGAATCAATAAAGTTTATCTAAGTCTAAGTATGTCCAATGTGAGGTCTGCAGCTCCACCGGTTACCCATTCAACAATGCATTCAATATAAAATCAATCTTCTGTTGTGGATTTCTAAAACTGAGAAAAAAAAGAAAAAAAAAAACTGGAGAAGAGTTGTCTTCAATCAAAGAGTCTGGATTTATTGAAGCAACCATGCACACAATCACAGGAAAATGAAAAAAAAACAAAAAAACCTTCTGTCCCTCAAGCAAGGTCTGTCACTCCCTAATCTGAATGACAGACAAAAACACAGGTTTCTTATACAGTTGACAAACGTCATCAAACCAACATGAGGTAGAACATACAATAGAAATGATCTAACCACACCCCAAACGGAGACAACTTGTCTAGTTCAGCTGGGCATCGATCAGATTGCTCCCAAGGATACCACTATTCTAAATACTGAGAATGAACAAAGCAACAGCTTGTCTGAACAATGACAGATAAAGACAGAGCATGGTGACCTGCCTTGAGATACCCGGGAAAATCAGATCACATGTGGGCAGGAAAACAGAAATTCTGTAAATGTTGTTAATTAGCAGTTCTCACTAAATACATTCTTTAGCTTAAACAGATAGTTCAGGATTTTTGACATGAATCTGTATGTCCCCGTCAGCAGTGTTGTGATCAACACTGACTTGCCTCCCGACAGCGTCTGGTGAGCCGAGTTCTTCCCCGGTTTTGGTGCTGATTAAAGTGTCCGGCAAGTTGGCTGGGCTAATGAAAATAAAGCGTTTTTCTTCTCAAAACAATATGTGATATATTTGCGCCACAAAACGTGAACAGAAAGAAAGTCAGACCTCATAATTGCTACTTGGAACTATTTTCTGTTCGGTCATATTACTTCGCACTGCTGCCAGGTGAAGCCGCGTCTGTTTCACTGCGTTTGCTGCTCAGAAGTTTAACCACGTGACTGACGATGAAGACATCGCCTTTAGCACAGAGCCAAGGGGAGATCTTTAGGAAGCCGAATATACTGATGCCCAAATTCGCCAGATGGAGTTAGAATGATCAGAGAGAGAGAGAGGAAGGACAAGCTGAAGCTGGATTTTTGTTGTTACAGCCTGGATAATCACACGTCCGCACCATTTTATATATATTCTTATATAGCTTATGCAAGCATATATACTTATCGCTTTACCTCTCACAATATCCCTCTCGCCTCGAGGCAGTCAACAGTCTGAGCACGTAAACACTGCCAAACTACTGAAAAAAGTGTTGGATTCATGCGCGGCTTCACCTGGCAGCAGTGTGATATGAACCATAGAGAAAATAGTACCAAGCGATTATGAGGTCTGACTTTTTTCCGTTTATGTTTTGTGACGCAAATGTATCACTCTTTTGAACACATATTGTTTTGAGAAGAAAAACACTTTATTTTCGTGACCCCAGCCAACTTGCCAGACACTTTCATCAGCACTGAAACCGGGGAAGAAGTCGGCTCACTGGACACTGTCGGGAGGCAAGTCAGTGTTGATGCACGGCACTGCTGATGGGGATGCCATACAGATTCATGTCAAAAAACCTGAACTATCCCTTTAAACAGACAATGACAGATAACAAAGTAAGAAATTCCCACCACACTTCTCACGTTTAAATCCAAGAATAGCATGACTCCTCCTCTGAGAAATGACCCCTGTACCTTTTTCAAGTCTTAATTTCTTAGATGATCTTATTCTGTGGAAAGGGCCCACACTATTTTCAGATTTATCTTATAATGCGGTTTCCTCATTACAAACAAACCTGGAGTTCTGTCTCGTTTCATTCACACATGTCTAACACACAAACCGAGTTCGTCTCTCAAACATAAACCACTCCTGTTCCACCTTGTGATGTCAGGTGGTGATACAGGAGGTGTTCCAATGTGCATTTAATCTTGACCTTCACTACAATCATTTGGCTCATTTCAGCCCTGGAATTGCCCATCTCTACTGAACTAAAGGTAAAAGGAGCTGTTAAAGACAGACTAAAAGGTTACTCAAACATGTGTACATGAAACATAACTCCAGGTATGATTTTGATGAGGTAAGAACATCATGACATAAAGCTCCCAAGAAAAAAAAAATGCTGTAATATAGGACCATCAATGTTCTTATAGTTGTATTTGTTATTTTGCTTGCTTTGTAAAGTGACCTTGTGTGCTTTTATGAATACAATGCAGCCTATTATTATCAGTATTATGTAAGAGTGTTTGGTGGATGTCAGACGGGCCAATCGGCGCAGTACAGTGGAATGCAAGTGTAAGTCAACAATATTATTATTCATATCCATTTCCATAGTTACATAATTAAACCTAAACTCCCACTTGGCTGTTTCTCTGTTACCAGGGTTTTCAAACTGCCTGTAGCCACCAATAACTCCTTCAGGAACAAGAAAACAGAATATCAGCTATAGGCTGTGAAGGCTATCATTGTAAACAACTATTGTAGCATCCTGTGGCTACCTATTAGTTGTGTGTATTGGCAAGATAAATATAGTCGATTTATTGTTAGCGTGGAACAATTCATTTTAATGGGGACAGAAATAGCCCTATCTCACCCACATCTCCTGTTTACTGTCAGCTCCTATGGGTGGACAGTGTCACAGGTTTAATAAGAGCTCGTGTGAAGGGGTTTTGTACAGACTCTGGACCAGGAAGTCTTCATTTCCTCCTTAGGCCTAACCTCATTACATGTGTGTTTGGACATGGCTCTAATGGAGCTTTTCTGTGGCTGATAACGCGTTTATCTGTGACGGGAGGGGCCTCTATATGTCCCACATTGCTGTTGCACTGTGAGGCATATAGAGGGAGAGCCAGAGCACACCGGCACAGCTCATCTCAAGAGGAAGTCAAGAGGCTTTCTAATGGGTTCACAGAAGATGAATATGGAATAGTAGTGGGTGTTACAAGCACCATCTGATCTAAAGTAAGTCTTTAACAGGCCTATTCTAGGTGTGAGCTATCACATATACAGTGGGTACGGAAAGTATTCAGACCCCCTTCAATTTTTCATTCTTTGGTATATTGCAGCCATATGCTAAAATCATTTAAGTTCTTTTTTCCTCATTAATGTACACACAGCACCCCATATTGACAGAAAAACACATAACTCTTAACATTTTTTGCAGATTTATTATAAAACAAAACTGAAATATTATAAAGCCCCCTCTGGAGAGACCGTAAAATGTCTGTCCACCAATGTTCACCATCCAACCTGACAGAACTGGAGAAGATCTGCAGGGGGAATGGCAGAGGATCCCCAAATCCAGCTGTGAAAAGCTTGTTGCATCATTCCCAAAAATACTGTATGAGTTCAAAAGGTGCTTCTACTGAATACTGAGGAAAGGCTCTGAATACTTATGGCCATGTGATATTTCAGTTTTTCTTAACACCAAAAAAAGGACTAACCAATAGATAAAGAAGTCTAGTTTTCAGCTCCAGTCAAATGAAGACTCAGCAGTTATGGTCCAAATTTGGAGCCAAGTCCCACATTAGGATTAGGAATTTATTTACAATTATAGACATAATTGCATAATAAAAACACCAGGATCATTTAGTTAATATGGACATTTTAAGACCAAAATAAAGACCCTGACAGCAACAGTTACAGAGAGAATGGCAATGTTTTTGTTTTTTTTAAATACAAAGTGAACTGGAGCTGAGTTGATGGAACGGGAAGTGTGCCCATGGTCACGTCCTATTTGGAATGTGGCGGCTATGAGGTTAAGCCATATCCATTTACATATACAGTGTATGAACTAAACTGGAAATAGAGCTGAAACTCAAGTTGGGCTGGTTCCACATACATCAGATACATGGCCTGTGAGCTCCTAAATCCTTAAGACAAAACCAGATGTGTGCCACCGTCTCCTATGACGAGGACTGTCCAAATAGTGCGCTGCTTTAAATCTACAATCTAGTAATATACAACACAGTGAAAAATATATATATGCAACAATTATTGAACAGTAAAAGACCTCAAAACTAGTTAAAAGCCAAAGAAAATAAGTGTGTTCTGAAAAGTGATTTAAAAGCAAGAAGAGAGTCAGCTTGTCTTATACTACTACTACTACTACTACTACTACTACTACTACTACTAATAATAATAATAATAATAATAATAATAATACATCGACCTTATGCATTTTTGGACACTCAAAGACGCTTTACACACAAATAGGAAGTGTCACCGTAGAAAAAGTTTGAACAGGTGAGTTTTTAGTCGTGATTTGAAGTGCTGCATTCAGTCCGAGTTCCTGATGGATTGTGGGAGTGAGTTCCAGAGGGATGGGGAGGCAGCAGCAAAGCCTCATTCCTCCAGGGTCCGGTGCTTTGTCCTGGGGGAAGTGAGAAATGTCAGTTGGTGGGACGGTGCAGATGGAGGAGGTTAGTGAGATAGGCAGGGGCCAGGTTATGTAGGTGATGAGGAGGACCTTGTATTGAATGTGGTATTGTATGGGGAGCCAGTGGAGTCGCTTAAGGACAGGAGTGATGTGGTCTCTGGAGCGGGTGTGGGTGAGGAGGCAGTCAGCAGAGTTCTGGATATATTGCAGGTTTTGGAGGTGGGTGGAGGGGAGACTGTGCAGAAGGCTATTGCAGTAGCCGAGTCTGGAGGAAATAAAGGCGTGAATGAGGATTTCTGCGGTGGGCTAAGTAAAAGTATGGCTAAGTAAAAAAAGATGAGCAAGTTGCCCTTTGCACAAGGTGCCAGTGTGCTAGTGAGGACTGGCTTATGTCAACACAGAGGGCACTGCAGTAATCCAGTCTTGTTGTGACAAAAGCGTAGATCAAAATCTCAATATGGTGTCTTGAAAGTGACGACTTTATCTTTGCCAATTGCTCAAATGGGAAAAGCCTTTACCTCAACCCTATTTTGTTATGTCAAGTTTAAAGTATTGATCAATTTTCACTCCTGGATTTGTGACAGTGGGTTTGACAAAGGATCCTAGGATCCTAGGTTAACTGAAACATCACTGCCAGCTCAACTTGGACCAATTAAAAAATCTTCAGATCATTAAAATGCAAAAAAAATAAAAAATAAAAAAATAGCAGACATCTAAGTTTTAACATCATCAATGCAATCCAACAGATGAGTTGCACAGTATGCATTCTGGCGCTTAAGGGGCACATTAATTTCATCTGCACACAGGTGGAATGAAACGCCATGCTTTTGGAGAACAGATCCTAGGGTAAGTAGGTACAGTGAAAAAAGAAGTGGCCCAAGTGTCCTGGGGCTCGCTGCCTTTCTACTGTCAAATATCACCCTCAACATGCTCCAAAAGACAAAAAAATGTCTGTCTGCCTGACAAATTGTCATCAAAACAGATCATTTTAAAGCATTTTATTACATGTTTCAGAGCCTAACAATGACATAAGAGAAAATAGAAATGAAACTTAAAACCACATGGCTAATTTGCATAAACTGCTGATGTAGCCCCTGTGCACATTGTAAATGGACTAAAGGGCAGACATATTTGTTGGGACCGAGGACAGGGGACAGGACAGAAAGCAGAGGACAGAAGAGAGTGGACAGACGACAGTGGATAAAGCAGAGGACAGAAGAAGTGGACAGAGCAGAGGACAGAGCAGAGGACAGAGCAGAGGACGGAGCAGCGGACAGGGCAGGAGACAGAAGACAGTGGACAGAGCAGAGGTCAGAAGACAGTGGACAGAGCAGAGGACAGAAGACAGTGGACAGAGCAGAGGTCAGAAGACAGTGGACAGAGCAGAGGACAGAAGACAGTGGACAGAGCAGAGGTCAAAAGACAGTGGATAGAGCAGAGGACAGAAGACAGTGGACAGAGCAGAGGACAGAAGACAGTGGACAGAGCAGAGGACAGAAGACAGTGGACAGAGCAGAGGTCAGAAGACAGTGGACAGAGCAGAGGACAGAAGACAGTGGACAGAGCAGAGGACAGAAGACAGTGGACAGAGCAGAGGTCAGAAGACAGTGGACAAAGCAGAGGTCAGAAGACAGTGGACAGAGCAGAGGACAGAAGACAGTGGACAGAGCAGAGGACAGAAGACAGTGGACAGAGCAGAGGACAGAAGACAGTGGACAGAGCAGAGGACAGAAGACAGTGGACAGAGCAGAGGACAAGACAGTGGACAGAGCAGAGGTCAGAAGACAGTGGACAGAGCAGAGGCTGCAGCTGACAGTGAGTCTGGAGAATAGATGTATTCTCCTGTCTGCATGGGCGGCGGGTGCATATGGAGATGTTGGAGGTGGTTCTTTTTTACAATACTGTCTCTGGGGTTTATTGCACATTTTCCTTATTCAACAGTAGCATCTCATGTGCAAACAATTGGATCATTTACATACATTGCCATGCCGAAATTTGCATTAAAACTATAGCAGTAAAGGATGAGGAGGGTTTATTGTATTCTGTTTTGTGGGTGTTGTAGTTTTTTTATTAAATAGTTGTAGGGTCACGTGGCGTCTCCGTTCTTACTGCAGCTGGTTAAGATGGTTGGCTTCTCTAAACGCACCTGAAGTTCCTTCTCTCTTCCTCATATTCTTATGTTTGACAGTGACACAGCTCCAAAGGTAAATGAGTTAGGGCTAGGAGTTATGATTTCATGTATTTGGAACTAGCCTTGGACTAGACTGGGACAGGATTAGAACAGGCCAAACCCGTCTACATCAAGACTAAACTGGGCTCAAACCAGGAACACTTAACTGCACAATTGCTCCAAGCTGGACTAAGAGAGATCGCAAATGCTTCACACTTGATGGAATGGAACTCTTTATGGCTCAAGTACAAACGCAGTCATCAGATTTATAAACTGAGAATTCTCCTAAACCTTTAGATGTGTAGATGTGTAATGTGAGGGAGTCACTGACCTGGAGGATCAGTATCACCCAGCACAGTTTTCCAATCTGTGCTTTTTAGCATTTGGCATCTAAATCGTGTCAGCGTTGGACCTGGTTCACACAGGTTTTCACTACTGAAGGCCTTTACATTGTGTTTGTGTGTCCTGTGTGTTGAGTTTTGTCCTTTCTGTCTTTGCTTTATCGACTTGGGTAAGTTTATTTATTCAGGAGCAGTATACAGAGAGTTAAGGGTTGAAAATGGTTATGACGTTGTGCCAACATGAACTGAAAATTTGATCCTTGAATGCGACTTTAGTGTCAAAGCCATTGAAAAAAAAACAACTATAAACAAGTCTACGTAAAAGTATTCCAAGTTTTGATCCTCTTATATAGTTGCACCTGCTGTTAAAATACCAGCACAGCAGGTACTCTCAGAATAGCATCTCTTTGTTATAGTAAGAATCACCAGAATTCCTGCCGGCAAAAGCTCTTCAGTCTAAGAAAGCTAGCGACAGACAGGAGCTGTTTGGGTTCATTATCCAGTGCCTCCTGCTGTGCCAAGAAGGAACTGCATCCAAGAATTGAACTGTGCTCCAGTGGGAACTGAAAGAATCGCTCAGAATTTCAAGGTGTCATTTGCAGTTAAACTGTTAAATCACAGATTTGTTGACCTGGTTTGTGATTAACAGCTCTGTATTTATTGGGCCTATCCACCGTAAACTAAAACTGTCACAAAGTTGAATGTATTCTCTGTCAACACAAAGAAACTAAAGTGAGTTTTTTCCCCCCAATAGCTTCACAAAGTAGTGCCACTATTCAACCACCAAGTCATTGTTGAAAGGAGGTAAGCCATCAGATTTACGCTACCAGTTAAAAGTTTGTTTTTACTTTCATCATTCTAGAGACAAACTGAAGACATGAAATACATGAAACAAGATTCTGTATTCTCCCAGAAGCCTTTGCTTTGCTGACAGTGCTGCAAACCCTTGGCCTTCACTCACTGAGCTTTGTGATAAAGTCCTCAAATGATTTTCACTTCACAGCTGTGGCACATTGGGGTTTGTTGGTGGAATGCCTCGAGTGGGCAAAGCAGTGATCAAAGCAAAGGGTGGATATTATAAATAAACTATAGGAGACATGTTTGGAATTATTTCACATCTGTTTACTGCATCACACATGTGTTCATTCAAAGTTCTGATACCTTCAGTGAGAATCAAAAATGTAAAGAGGAAGTAAAAAGTGTCCTAACTTTAAAATGCCCTGCACATCACAACTAACAAACAATGTTATGATTCAAACATTTGTGGCTCATATCTCCCATAAACCTCCTGTCGTCCATGTGAAACAGGTGGGCAGTCTGTGCCATACTGGTTCTAAGCTTTTCCAATTTTTGTGGTACAATATTTATGGCAAATTTTATTATGTTACCCAAACTGTCATGTTTGGTGCAATTATCTTTTGATATTAAAGTTGTAATATAAAGCCTTGTGTGTATTTTTAAACAGCAGATTGACCAAAACAAAATATTGGACTGTGCTGGAGATTTTAAGGTCAATCCAATAAAACGTCCAAAGATCTGTGATTGTAATGAGAAGAGAGGGTTACTCATTTTTAAAGCCAGTTAAAACATATTTTCCTTTGAAGTTACCATCTGTTTACCTAAGCAACTACTGTACAACCAATATGGAGACAGGTGGCACAGAGCAATTGTAATTGTGATATAAAAGTAAAAGTTAGTTAAATGTTGCATATAAGGCAGCTCCATAAAAACAGGCAGACTAATCCAGGAGTGCAAAAACCGGATGAAACCAAACTGATGGACGCAGTTGAAAGCATCTCATTTGGCCTAATGGCCCTTCAGAAAACTCAATTAGGATATTATGTATATTGAGGCACCATGTGCAGCGGTGCATCATTGAATAGTTTCACTCATTTAAAGGGGCTGTTTGTACTTCTTTGCCGGATAATGGGGCTAAACAAAATCACTGACTGCTTCTGGAAGAGGCTTTTATTGGTCTGCAGGTTTTTCAGGGGATTATAAATTGTGTTTGTTGTTGTTAAGCAAGTTTGAAATGTTTGCAGTGGTTGATCAGTCTGGTATAATTTAAATGCGAACGATGTGATGAGTCTGTGAAGTTGCTTGGTTAACCTCCTGAGACCTGAGCTTTTGCCTGGTGTGCATTTTTTATTTCTTCTTACTATTTGGGATAAGTAGGACCCATTAAGTATAATAACTAAACTGTTTTTATACAGGAAGTATTTTTGACTCATGAGAACAATGGGTCAATTTTACTGCATGACATCAACAGACACCGTTGTTTTAAAAATGTAAAAACACTAAAATGTACAGATAAAATGCGTTCAGTTGTTTATTTCAAGCTCTAAACCTGCTAAATGTAATGTCGGTCGACCGTGAGCGGGTTGAGGTTCAGTGGGCGAGGTTAAAAACACAGACAAAGGCGTGAAAACGTGGTCCAAGTGGACGTGCAAAAAGTGCAAGGTACAAAATGGAGGCAGCAGTTTCCTCTCCAACAGCAGAACCGTCCAGATATTATATATAATATATATACCATGCTGTTTTTTCTTTGCTGTAAAGGTTTTTTTGTTGATTTCCCTGCCATTTTTTTCATTGAAATTTGGTGTAATATTGTGATATCAGCACAAGATCAATATGGCTGACAGGTGAAAGTTAAAAAAAAAATTGACTATCATGGTGCTAAGAGGCAAAAATGTTATGTCCTTGTATGAGGCCACAGGGTCTCAAGAGGTTAAGTCCTAATGAAAGACTAACAGGAAGTGAAAAATGACTATTTCTAATTTTGGAGAAAGGGTGGAATTTAATACATTTTTTACTTCTTCCGACTCCTTTTTGGGCATGCTTGTAAACAAATTTGATCGTCCGTGTTTCAGTTTTTTGTTTCTTGTATTTGGAGTTTGCATGCCTGTACATATGGTTTTGTGTACTATGTGCTCAAAAAAAATAAACCATTACCAGATTACCAAAAAAAGCATATATCTGGAGAGTGACTGGCAGCAGTATTAAATTAAAAAATAAATAAGAAAATATAAAAGAGGCAATTGTACAATCCTTAATGGTCCAAAATGATGGTAAATGGACTAATGTGAGCTTTAAGTCATGTTATTGCTGTTACCTCATCAAAAACATACCAGGAGTTTTTGAGTAATCCTTTATAATTCATCTGTCTGCATCTCCAAAGCTCAAAAGGCTCTGTTCCACCTTGTGATGTCATATAGTGATAGTTTTCAAGATAACAGCTACTTTTTGCCTTTTGTTTAGTAGGGATTGGCACTTTCCGGGCTGCACAGTAAGAAGCTTTGAATAGTCCTCCTTTTAAGCTGTGGCAGGATAAAGATGCTTACACAGCAGAACTATTTATGATCACATTAACTGGACTATTCTTGCCCACCCTATAGGGAACAAATGGCGTATGTGCATTAAACAGGGCTCTTCATTGACTGACTCAGGACTTTAACGAGGCATCTGTTTTAATTAGAGCAGCTCTGTTTGATGGAGAGCTCATATACTGGACAGATATAGAACCATATTAGCCAGATGACCAGGGAAAAGTATTGATGATCAGATAAAGGTGCTGTACACTTTGAAACCACGACTAAAGAATGGCTCCGTTTACATGAGAATTTTAAATCCAAAATAATTCATTCCGAATTAAATATATCAGAAGTAAATTACTCTCCTTGGAGTTTACATGCAAATAATTATTCCGAATAAAGGTTTATATGGAAATTACGTTTAATTTGCTTCATTTAATTCCGCTCAACGTCTGGGGGTGGGGAAGGGTTCTGATTGGACAGGGATATGAACGTATTTATGTCAACCAGAAGAAAACACACACTTCAGCTGCTACCAGTTTTTCTGTCATCTCAGTTTGTCATTAGGCCATGGGGGTGTACCCATGTCCTCCGGTTCCGCCTGTCTCCAGTGTGTACAGGCGAGGAACAGCGCTCAGAGGTCCCAGTGTTCCTCATGTTCATGTAACAATGAACATTTGTTATTTTATGTTATTAATTAGCCTAATAATGTTATGGCAATAGGCAATAACCTATTCAATTGATTCAACTTATAAAATGCACTGCTTTTAGCCTAGTGTGAGAAATGCTACAGTCGGACTAGATCTAAACACAGACTCCTGTACCAGCGGGAGCAGCTCTGGTTCAGGCCGGGCTCAGATGAGTGGGAGCGGGGAGAGATCATGTGCCTCGGCCTGAGAAGCGCTTTCCGAGAAGCGCTCAGAACAAGATATAACAAACCAACTGGATGTTTTGCACCACCTTGGAACCAGCTGCAGCCCTCGAGCATGAAGGACCGGAGCGCCCTGCCTGAGCTCCGCAGTGCGGTGAGTCCTGAGTCTTTACCGCTGTTCCTGCTGCTGTTACCCGAGCTCAGAGCTTCTGCTCCGGGCTGATGTGCGGGGAGTTGTGTACAAACTTACAGGCTACATGCTGCTGTTTTATGAGTTCATGATGATAAAACTTGGGATAAGGACAAGCATCTGCATCTCTCGAATGCGCTGAACGACCAGAATTATTTTTAAGCAGAATAAACGTTTACATGATCAAGGAATAATTGAAATCGGATTTAAGAATGGAAGAAGAAGAATTAATATGGAATTAAGTTTAAATCAGAATAAACTTAAATCTGAATAAACATTAGGAATTAAGTGTTTACATGGTCTGGTTTACATGGTTTAAATTGGATTTAACTTTTACTTTTATTCCAAATTAACTCATTTTTAATCCAATTTAAAGGTCTCATGTAAGCAGGGCAATTGTGCCTCAAAAGTGTTAGGTCCATCCATTCAGTCCTTTCTCTTGCTCTGATGTTGAACCAGAGCTGTGTGGGGTAGTCGCTGCAGGATTCTCATCCAACATCATCTATGATGGGATGATATTATCTGTCCCTGGTGTTTGCGTCCTTATGGTCCTCTTCCAGCAAAATGTATAGGCATTCATTCATTTCAGACTTTACCCCACAGATTTGTGCTTTTACAGCCACACACTATAAAGCACAAAGTGTTTTCTTCAACTGGTAATAAAATGAAACTGAGTAAAATATGAATAAAAGCATGAAATTGAAAATTGAATAAAGCTAACAACTAGCAAGCTAACATGCACTTCCTGATTACTAGACAGTAAAATGAAGGTATAAATAATAATTAGTTGCAGGCAGTACTCACATGACTTATTTTGACCTCAAGAGCTGCTTATACAACACTAGTATATACTGGGGAAAAACACATTTTGTTCAGACACATGGGAAAATATTGTATACAGGCCAAAGATGGTATAAATAAATGGACATAACTAACCTGCGAGCCACTGCGTTCCAAATAGGAAGCGAGCATGGGCACTTCTCCAGCACCATTGACTCAGCTCCAGTTCACTTTGTACTGCTGCAGTCAGGCTTATCATTTTGGTCTTAAAATGTTTGCATCAACCTGCTCTACATTTTTCTCAAATACACAGAAAAAAAAAATAAAAATTGAGTACAGGCCCATTAATGGTGCATTGTGTAAATTTCCTGGTGCTTTTCTCCATGGAGATGTTATTGCTTTGTCTGGAATGTTTCATAGTATGACATTTAACCTTTCGATCTTCATGGAGACCAAACCAGACCCAGTTACAGGTCAGATCTGTGGAGAAGTGACCTGTCTCACAGTCTGAATGCCTGTTTTTCCAGGTATTTGTGAGCTATAAAACCACCTGTAATTGAATACATATAAAGTAGAGCAGTTTAATGTCATACTGTGGAAAATTCCAGGCAGAACAATGACATCCACCTCCAACCAAACAGTTACACAGAGCAACTTTAATAGATTTTACTTGACTTTTCTCAAAATAACTATTATCTAATCCTAACAGGTTCAGAACAGAAATGGGCCCAGTCATTGTTAGTATTTGCTGCCTGAGGAGTGTTGTCTGTGGATTGGAGCAGAGCCGGATTGGACCTGGTTGTTCTGGTTATCAGCGTGTGTGCAGATGTAATCAGGACACATTATCCCTCAGCTCATTAGCTCCATAAAGACTTTCAGCGGAATCCAGGCTTCCTTTCATTTGGAGCATGAACACTGCTCTGGCGCAAGCTCACAAACAGTGGGCACATTTCCATAAACATTAAACATCAGACTAGGATCATCAGATAACCCAATAATCCAATTTTGGTCTGTTTGCACGCACCAAAGTAGACCACTAGTGTGTCAGTTATCATGTCTTTCCCCAGTACAGACACATAAGCAGCTCTTGTAGTAAAAATAAGTCTGAATCTAATTATATATCCAAGAATCAGGAAGTGTGTGTTGCAGGCATTGACGTGATGGAAAAACTTGGCTTTGGCATTTCAAAAAGTTGTGAAAAGTAAACTGAAGAAACTAAATTGTGGTGAACAGGGACGTGCACAAGAATTTTGAGGGGCAGTTGCTCTGACATGAAGAAAGGGCCTACTACTTATTACATACTACTACTACTACAACTGCTACTGCTACACTGCTACATACTACTACTACTACAGTCCCTGACAAAAGTCTTGTCGCTTATCCATTTTGTAGAAACAAAAGCTTATAAGCTAACTTAGAATTTAGAAATGTCTCATATGAAAGCTAAAACCCTCCCAAATTATGCTCAACATACTAAAATAAATTTGCTTCACTGAACAAAGATTGATCATTTAATGAACACAGAAAGGTCAAATTTTGGCAAGACAAAAGTTTTGTTGCCTACAGAAAATTGAACAAATAATTTACTTCAAATGCAAAAATATGTTGCATAACATCAGTGAATTAAGTAGTGGTGCTGTGAGATCCATATTTAATATCTTGTATGACTTCCATGAGCTTGAAGGACTGCATCCATGCGGTTCGACAATGATTCATACAATTTGTTGATGAAGTCATCAGGAATAGCAAAGAAAGCGTCTTACATGCCTCCCAGAGTTCATCAAGATTCTTTGGTTTTGCCTTCCATGCTTCCTCTTTCATTCTACCCCAGACATGCTCAATGATGTTCATGTCTGGTGACTGGGCCAGTCCTGGAGCACCTTGATCTTCTTCGCCTTGAGGAACTTTGATGTAGAGATAGAAGTATGTGATGGAGCACCATCCTGCTGCAAAATTTGACCCCTTTTATGGTTGGGAATGTAAGAGGTGCTAATACTTCTTGATATTTTAGGCTATTGATATTGCCTTCCACCCTGCAAATGTCTCGCACACCCCCATACTGGATGTAACCCCAGACCATGATTTTTCCGCCACCAAACTTAACTGTTTTCTGGGTGAATCTTGGATCCATGCGGGCTCCAGTAGGTCTCCTGCAATATTTGCGGCAGCTGTGATGTAATTCAACTGAGGATTCATCTGAGAAATCCACCTTCTGCCACTTTTCCAGTGTCCATCCTTTTAGCAGGCTGTGGGCCTTGGCAAATGCCACATGTTTTTTTAATTGCCTTTTGTTTAGTGCTGGTTTCTGTGCACTGATTCGACCATGGAGGCCATTTCGAGACAGAATTCTACAAACTGTTCTGGTTGACACAGGGACTTGAGGTGACCAGGCCTGGTGGAGCTCTGCTGCAGTGGAAAAGGGGCCTTGGATTTTCCAATCAACAAACAGTCCTCCCGAGCAGTTGTCTTGTGGGGTCTGCCGGACCTGGGCTTGTCAAAAACATCTCCGGTCTTTTCAGATCTTTTTCTTATTCTTTGTACTTGACGCTGAGACACATTGAAGGTGTCAGCCACCTCAGCAGTGGATCTGGTAAATACTCTCCTCACCCCCTCCCTCCTTCTCATCTGCGCTCACGTTTGTTTACACAAAGTCGGTGAACTGTGTCCAACACAATGTCTTAGGTGGGTCATGTTTTTTACTGTTTAATGGCAATATATGTAGGAGCGCCCAGAGCACAGCGGGCCATACCGCGGGCGGCTCCCGGAACACAACAGCTCCCAGGATACCGTGGGCCGAAGTGCGGGCGCCGGGACAAGGCGGCCCTAGCGCCCGGAGCTCCCGGAGTTTACTCAAACTACATAAGTATAACAATGATATGAGCAATGCTTATGAAACTTAGTGTCAATAACAATATCTCCAGATTTGTGTCTCTTGGACTCTTCTCTTTCCTTAAGCTCTGCCATTCTTCAAACGCCTTCCCCAAATTTACTTGTGTCTGAGCTCGGGCTTTGCCCGATTCACGCTTTCTTTTCCTTGCGTCCTCGGCCATGGCTGACACCTCACACGTAAACACCAGATATTTGTTCCTACAGTGAACTGTGGATAGCATCAGTACAGGGTGTGTTGCTAGCTCAGTTAGCTGTGTGTAGCTGAAGTTTCGTAGAGCAGTTTGGCTCTCGTGGGAACGAGAACAGACCCTGAGAACTTGATTTGGTTCAGTAGGAGCCAAGTTGCATGTGTGTTTTTTTCCACCCAGAGGCAGAGGGGGGCACCAGCGTACCCTTCAAACACCCCAAAATGTCATATTTGACCATCAGAGGGGCTTTCAGAGACATTTACTTAGGTAAAAAAGTTACTTAGTTCCCCTTTAAAGTGCAGCACCACATTATCCATAGAAACTGTCCTCCGTAAATAATGACATCCAGTCCACAAAACTGCGCTATTAATCCAGTTTGCGGTGTTCTTTAAAAGTAAAAGAACAGTGTTTCCCTGCGTGTTATTATTATTATTTTTTTTTAACAGAGTGTGGTGAAGATGCAGATTAGCGATAGTGACTCTACCTACTGTGGACTTTATCGCTAATCTTTAATGCTTTTAAAAAATGTGCATCTGAAGTACTGCATCACATTTCACAAATAATAATCACACAGATTTGACTTGTATCTAAACTAGAAGTTCAGAGCTCTGTTCTTTGAACACTTAAGTGTCTCAAAGCGACTCGTTTTACTGTTGATAGGAAACAGCTGACGTGATCACGCTCACAACTTTATATCTTGTGGTCTGCAGACATATCCCGCTGCAGTCTTTGCGATCAGAGATTTTAAGTCTCATAAGGTTCTCCTCATGTCTGTGAGTGCATTTTATCTTACGTTTAAAAATTGTTTAAGACCGAAAAGTCCTGTAGTGTGTAGCGGCCTTAACATGAATTAAAGCTCACAATAGTCAGTTTTGTGTAATAAAGAACCTTGAAACAATAAGGACTCTAGAAATTGGTAATGACAAGTAGACAACAACACAGCCTAACCAATACTCAAATAAATATAGCTCAGGTTATCATGAGAAGAGCTATGCAGTCCCCAGAACGACCCTGTAACCCAGTTTGAGAAATACTGCTGTAGTCTTGCCTAATCTATACATCATCTCCACCTCCTCACTCCCCTTTCCCCGTCTCTGTGTGATAATGCTCCCGTCTCGAGATATGGGGTCTACTTAAACTTGGAGATTTCTTCAGCTTTTATGTGCGGTTTATTGCACTGCTCATTCATTTGATCGCAGGCGCAGTGAGGAGGAAAATACATGCACCACACTCTAATAATTTCAAATTAATGTATAAAATTGTGTTTGGAAGAGAACATTGGAAATGTTCCAAAACGCTTTCCAATTTGAATTTGTAATAGTGAACCAATATAGACTTCCTGTTGATGTTAATACGGTGTAAATGAAACCACTTTTACTCTTTAACTGTCATATTTGTCTACTCTTTGAATTTCAGATTTCATCAATACGGCCGCTGTATTGGATTTTTATTGTCTTCAAAACATGAAAAACAGAACAAGTGCAACAGTTTGCAGTGGTCCAAAGTTATTCCACACTTACTTTATGCATTCACAGCATTCTAAGTACTCACCACAATGAGTTTACTAATATAAGTGTTGGAGCTTTGTTGTCATAGTAATGTTAACAACAACTAGCATGCTAACAGCACACCAACCTTACTCCCTGGTTCACAGATGATAAAAAATGTTCTATAATTAAATGCAGACATCAGTGGTTTCACTTTGACCCTAAGAGCTGCTATTGGAATATGTCTAAACAGGGGCAAAACTAATATTACTTTGGGTACAGCCCCTTTAACACTTTTTTTAAAACAAAATTACAATAAACCACACTAAAATCTGAAGATTTGTGGTGTGAAAGTATTTATTCTTTTTTCTAACACAAACATCATTTGGTCCATAGCCAAAAAAGAAAAACTGGATACAAAAAATATACAATGCACCTAAATGAGTCCATAAAGTTCAAATCAAAACATAAAATAACATTTGTAAAGGCATTATTCTGTTGACTCATAACAGAGTAAAATAAAATAGAAATTCCCTTGCCAACAGCTCTACCCTCTGAGGTCTTTGTTCATTCAACCTCATTCAGTCTAATACCTATCTTTGCCATTGCCATGCCACAAAGTAAACTCTGGTGTTGTTATTCTCGGAAACTGTGTTTGAAATTGTTAGGCCATCTTTTTCACACAGGCCCTATATTCTGCAAATCTGACTCTTGTGAGTTTTAGGCCATGTTATAACCTGGAGTTGTATTTTGTTTGATTCAAACATGTTTGAGTAACCCTTTATTTTTAGTCTTTTTACATCTCCAAAGCTCAAACAGCTCTGGTCCACCTCATGATGTCATGAAGTAGCAGGTATCTTTTAAGTTTAGTTCAGTAGAGATGGACAGTTCCAGGGCTGAAATGATCCAATATCGTTGGTCCATCCTTAAACGGGAACACCTTCCGTTTCCACGCTGAACTGTCAACATCCGGTCTAACATATATGTCAAAATTAGAGTTGTACATTGCTCCGAGTAGAAAAGCAAGAACTTTACTTTTAACGCTAAGCCCGCTACCGAACATCGCAGTAAAATATTGCGCTAATGAACATCGCAGTAAAATATTGGGTTGTGCAGTGCATTGTTTTACTTATCAAATAGTTTACATGTCCCCATACAAAAAGTATTTCCAACACAGTGCATTCAAGTGCAAGTGCAATCATTTGGATACGAAGAAACTGCATTCATAACAAACTAGTGTTACCACTGTACTTGGGCATACTGCACAATGCAGTATTTTGGACATGAAAATATTGCAGTACAGTTTTCCTGTCACTTTCATCAGTCAGAGATACGTAGGGTCAGCCTGTGGGTCAGATACTGCTTTGCATTCAGGACTTAGATTAATCTCCACAAACCTTATACCCTTCACTGAATGTCACAGGCCAATATCTAGTATTAGGCCTAGGTCTGTCTTTGCATGACATTTCATAATATTTCCTGTGTATATTCCAAAAATGGCCGACTTGAAGTATTCATTTTAATATCACCTGGGCATTGAGCAAATCTGTTTAAATTGCAAGAAGCATTCATTTACAATCTGGGAGAACAGTTAACACATAGTTCACAAAGACTAATACTTGGCTGAATGTGGATATTTTCAATAAAGATGCAAAGACCATTTATTTCATGTAGTAAACATAATTGAACTTTATTTAAATAAATGTTTGAACTTTTCTGAACTTTTATGTAACATTTCTCTTATTTGAAGAAAAACAGGCTCACAACAACTCACACAACAACTCACACGTGTCCATCCTACTTTGGAAATTGTACATACTGTACCAAGTATCTTCCATATCTTGTTTGTCTAAGCACCAAAGATGCCTTCCTCCAGAAAGGGCAGTGGAACAGTGTGCACCCTGGTCCTGACATCGTTGTAAAAGGGGCTTCTGACTGCAGGGCAGGATTGAACAATGGAACTACAGTGAAAGGAAGACATACGGAGAATAGTGACCAAACTCAATTGTATTCTTATGCCATCTTACTTACTGCTGCGTTAATGTGTTAAACAAACAAGCAACACGGATGGTTAATGTTCTTTACATGTTCACTTTGAAGAAACAAATGTGCGTAGTGATATGTGACAAAAACACGATACCTAGTTTTGTCAGTATTTAACTTACTCTAAGCAATCACTGAAATCAAACAAGCTATTCCTCTGTGTGGTGAGTTTCCCGAAAGCTTAGTTGATAACTAAGTTAACTAAGTTAGCAACTGCTTTCGTTGTCACCGGAGAGGGTCTAATCACATTTTTGACAATGTTTATGAACATTTAACATGACGCTGGAAATGCTCAAACTGTACAAATTAATGATACTTACGAATATAATCTACAATGAGACAAACGATATTGAAACTTTTCAATATCATTACCCTCCTCAAACTCTTTGCCGACTTTGGCTTGAAAGAAACCGGAAAGTGGAAGAGTGCAGGTTCCTGCAAGTGTGAGTGAGTTCCTGACTGGTTGATTAAACGCTCCGGGAACGCCCATTGGGGCGTTTCTGTGGCACGTCCAGAACACCCACGGTATAGACCAACCCTCCTCAAATGATCCACATGATTCTACTGAAGGAGTTTAAAAATACGCCTAAATATGCAGGGTTTGTGTGTTAAACATGTGTGAATAAAAAAATAAAAAAAAAACTTCTCGATGTTTGTGATGAGGATCAGAAAATAGTGGGCCAAAACACAATAGTAATAAATAAGTAAATGTAGTTAGGGGAACTAGGTAAATGAAAACTACTACTACATGGAATACATAATAAAAGAAAATACAACTGCTTATCCAGAATTACATTTTTTTTTTTTTACTATACATTAAACAAAGTAGACTCAGAGAAACAGTATACAGAATTAATGATAAAAAGACACTTTATCAGCACTTTTGGCATCAACATCTACATCAGCTTTGTCTTTGTGCATGACGCTGAGGGACAATGCACCCTCTGAACAGTAAATGCTGCCAACAAGGATAAGATTAGATAACCTTGTCCCAGAATGTAGAAATTTCAATGTGGTGATGCAAAGGAAGGGTGCACACAAGAGGAATCTTCTCCCCAACTTTAAACTGGAACTCAACACTTAATCCACCTTTTTGCTACTAAACTGTCTATAGTCTGTATTAATAGAATTATTAATTGTCCCTAGTCATCAAGTATGAACATTTGCAGCTTTTTGGTCAAAAATGTCTAAATCTGTGCTGCCTTCAGTGCCGTCTACAATTTCCAGTAGTTGGTGACATCACAAAAGACTGCCCTGATTACAGCCATTTGTTAACTGTTACACCAATCACCCATTCATCTGTCCATTCATCCATTTATCCATCCATCCATTTTCTTTTGCTTTTCTGGGGCCGTGTCACAGAGGCAGCAGTGTAAGCAGGGACTCCCAAACATCCTTCACCTCAGACACTTCCATCTCCTCCGGATGGACCCCACAAGACCAAGCACCTTCAACACTGAGACAAGACCGAGTCCAAACACTGTTGAGTCCGAGATGAGACCAAGACTGGTCTTGAGTACTATGACACTACTAATTGTTTCAACTCAATTATATGAGTTTGGAGATAGTTTGAAACACAAATCGAAATTGTGATTAATTGCACAGCCTTAGTGCCACAATTTGTGTCAGTGAAGTTAAATTTTGAAGCATCTGACCCAACAAGGACACTCAGAGCGGTCTCTCTCCTCAGTGCAGAGCTCTGTGGGCAGGTCCAGCCTGGGGGGTTGACCTGGACAGAGAGCTGGTGGTTAAAGAGTTATATAAAGGCTGATTTCACTGGAGCCAGAGCTAAAAGGACAGTTCTGCAGTGTTACATGAGGTCTGTGGTGAAAATGATGCTCCAAATGAAATGAGTGGTTCCTGGAAAGTTCTTTGTAATAGAAATAGTCAAATCAATCACATTATGCCTGTCACTTTCACGACTACCTTTACCTTTCATGTACTTTATAAAACAAAATGCATTAACAGTGCTGTGCATGACTTTTACTGTCTTAAAAATGTGAAAAACTATTTCATTTTAAACAGTTTGCAGTGGTCCAAAGTTATTCCTACCATAATAATTATTCACAAGTGCTTTAGGGTGTTCTTTTATTGTGACAGTAACGTAACACAATTAGCATGTTAACAGCAAAGTCCTGCTTTCTGGACATTAAAACAAAATGTAAAACTGAATGTAGGCAACATGGCAAGTCGCATGTTGGTCCCAAGAGCTGCTTCTCCACAATGTCTGTACCGGGACGAAGCTATTTTAATGAATTACATGAAAACAAAACCAGGTACGGCCCATTTAGGTAAACTGTAACACACACGCATAGAATGTCTACAGTTTTTATTTTATAAGACTTGAATCTGAACAAAAGAGAAATGCTCCACTGTAATACTCCATACTCCTACCTTCTCTCTCTTTTCTAAATATAGGTTCCCAACGGATCCTTGATAGGCACCTGAATTAGGCACACCGTCCCACTAGTCTAATGCACTCAATTTGGTCTTAATCATAAAGTAAATTCTCACATTTGTATACAGCAGTCGTCCACCTTCAAGGCAAAGCACTTTACCACAAGAAACTACTCACCCATTCACACACACCCACTCATACACCAGTGTATGCAGACACGAGGGGTGAGGTGGTTTAAGTGTCTTGCCCAAGGACACAGCGACACATCAGAGGGAGCTGGAATCACACCGCCAACCCATAGGTGAGTGGACCTGACCACTCAACTAATGCTGTTGAGAGCGGGATTTAAAGCGCCGACCTTTGGATCAGTGGACAAACATTCTACAAACTGAGCTACTGCCGCCCCAAAAAAGTAAAAAAGTGAATTCTAAGTTTGTAAATGTCCTATATGATGCAACATACTATACGTACATTAATGTCACTGTTTTTTTTTCGGTTTTTTTTTGTTTTTGTTTTGTTTTGTTTTGTTTTCTCTTTCCTGTTTTATTGTAATTTGCTTAACACTGTACAAGTATTCAAGTTTTGGCAGCCAACCACTGTCACCGGTTAACTGTATAAACACAAAAATAAGGATCATTACTAATTTTGGGAGAAGGGGTGGGATATAATAAGTTTTACTTCTACCCACTCCTTTTCGGGCATGTGTATATATGTATATATTCGTATTTGTGTCCATATATCCATTCTTTTTTTACTGTGTAACCTTGTTTACTGAAATTGAATGGCATTGTACATATTCTGTGTACTACAAGTATCATATGCTCGAAAAAAATAAATTACTACTACTACTACTACATTGACTCTTGTGACACATGTTAACACATGTTGGAGTAAAGCTTTATTATTAGTCTGTCAACATCTCCAAAGGTAAAAATTCTCTGTTCCACCTTGCGATGTCATGAAGTGGTAGTTTTCAAATTTGCCTTTAACTTTTACTTTTAGGCTAGCAGAGAGAGGCAATTCCAGCACTTACATCATCCGAACGATTCTAGTGAAGGTGAGTTTAAAAACACAGCACTTCCCGTACTACCACATGACAGCACAAAGTGTTTTCTGTCTGAGATAAGAACTCAGCCTAAATATCCATAGTTTCTGTGTTAAACGTGTGTGAATGAAACTAAACACAACACTGAGTCTGTTTATGATGATCAGAAAATAGTGGAATATAGGACCTTTAAATGACATGAGGAAATGATGTTGATGTTTGTTTCAAAAGGTGAAAAACAACTTCATACAAACATTAGTAAGGCGTTACACAGAGATGGGTGCTTTTCTTTCTTTTTAACTTTTTCAAGTAACAAAATTTCACATCATCATCTCATTTTCAAAATCTGTCTCTTTACATGAGTTATTTTGAGATTGTTGTTGCTGTAATTCTGCCTTCATTCATTTGAATTCACCAGTACAGGTTTGCAGGATGGTTTAATCCCGGATGAGTCTTTGTGCAGCTGATGGTGCAGACAGATAGATGAATGAGAGAGGAGCAGACTAGACTTTGACCTCTCCATCAGTTTGAATAGAGTCGTGTCTGGGGCACACACACATTAAATCCACTTCACTAACACAATTTGGTCTGTCAACTTTTAACTTTAAGGTTGCATTTCCTGATTTTTAAATGGTGAAAACTATTGAAGTTGCTATTTATCTCTGTATTTATGTTTGATTGTATTGTTATACAGGATTTTTTTTTTTTAAACATTTAATCAGAACCTGTTTTTCAGCACCGAAATGAAATAGCATGACTTCTAAACGCTACAGAGCATCCTGTCTGAGTGAGACAATTCTTCCATCTGATTTTCTAATGTTCTCTTTGGGGAAAAGACAAAATGTAGTTGTTTAATTAAGTCAGGTACCTCAGGTTTAATTAAATCTGTATTTAAAGATCAACTAAGATAAGAAAAAAGAGTTAAGATAAAAGATAACAGCAAAAGAACATATGCCTCCATGCAGTAATTATAATTCACCATGCATATCTATGTAGTTCATTTATTTGTTTATTTGATCATTTATTTGTTTCTTTGATTGGAACAGTGCATGTTTATGGACAGACATGATACAACATGAATGTGAACACACTGGAAAATAGCCAACTATAAGCAGTTTTTCATTAGCGTTTAGAAGAGCACTATTCCCCAGACGCCCTCCTCGGACAGATCATACATTCTGACTAGGGGTGGTCCTTCTGTGGGTATGACCAAGTCACCTGTGGTGGTGGCTCATGTGGTCCTTTCTGAATTGTCTTTGCATTTGATGTCCTCCTTTAACGTTGGCGGTGAGGGAGCATAATATCTTAGAAGTGAAACAAGCTCTTTAAAGGTTGACCATGTTGTTAAAATCCAGAATGCTGTTTATGCTTTTTCAGAATGTGGGTTTTTGATCAAGTCTATTATTTTAAGACCTCTTTAATAGGGGTTTACAATGGTTTTGATGTTCCAGGGCAAGAGACCAAGAAGATAAACAGTAGTCTAAGTAATAATAGTTAATCATGAAATAGAAATACGTTTGATCAGCACTCATATTTAAGCTGTTTAGGATGTGATGAACATTCCAATTACTGAATTGGACACGCTTTTTTACATGACTTTTGAAGGACAATTTTGAAGAACTCCAAGGTATTTAAATTCTAAACCAGATCAAGTTCTACTCCATTAACATGTATGATTGCTTCAGTTCAGTATGAAGTGTTGAAAAGTGGATACAGACGGTGTTTGTGGAATCCTTGAGCCAGCTCTTCACAGACTGTAAGGCACATGTGAGGTCCTCAGCAGCTGTGAGGTCCTCAGCAGCTGTGAAGTCCTCAGCAGCTGTGAGGTCCTCAGCAGCTGTGAGGTCCTCAGCAGCTGTGAGGTCCTCAGCAGCTGTGAGGTCCTCAGCAGCTGTGAGGTCCTCAGCAGCCCGCTGAAAGCTTTTGGTCTGAGGTTAGATAACTGCATCATTCGCATACATCTGTGAGAATATATTTGGACAGGCATTTGGTAAGTTATTGATACAGAGGGAGAATAATAATTTCTATGAATATATATATATATATATATATATATATATATATATATATATATATATATATATATATATATATATATATATATAGATAGATAGATAGATAGATAGATAGATAGATACTATATACTATAGATATATACTTGGTTGTATCTATCTACATATGTATCTATAACTGGCAATTTTCTTGTTTGATTCTATATTATGCTTTGCTTTGTCCCACTGATTACTGTTCTTTTGCCCTCTAAATTTTCAGATTCTCTTGAGCAGCTCGTGTTCAGTCCCTCTCCTTCTCTGCTTGTGTCTTCTGCATACAAATGTACAAATGAACCCATGTTCCCTCTCTAAACCTTCTGCACTCTCTTACTGGGGGCAATTTTAACTGATTTAACTAACCTTGAGCTTTGAAAGTGGAAAATAAAGGTTAGGTGGTGTCTTTGAGGCCCTCAGGAGAAAGGAATGACAACATGCATAGGGTTAAATCCGATTACACATGTCTGGTCTTGTATTCTAATATATCTTCATTATGTAACACACTTTAGTTAGACATGCAGTTGTGAAGATCAAGTGTGACATGGAGTTTAAGTGGAATTGCCTCAAAGAAAACCACAGTTATTTGTACCGAAAGAGTCTTCCCAAGTTGTTTGATGTTAAGTGAAAGCATCAATCATCTACTTCAACTTGGTTTACCTTTGTTTGTTTGTTTTCTTCATTTCAGTGCATTTTCTATAACTTGGTGTAATTTGACCATTTGGTTAAAATCTTTATCTGAACAAGACCTCAAGCCAAATCATGGGAAACTTTTTTCATCAGTTCACACAGTTCTGGAGCTCATTCTCGGAACACATGGTTTTAGACAGTTTAGACAAATGCAGCTCTCCCAGCCCCAAAATGCATCCATGTAAAGTGTGACCGAACCTGGGGTGACAGAGCCTTCTCCATTGCTGCCCCAACCCTCTGGAACTCACTCCCACGACTGCTCTGACCTCCCAACCTTCAAAAAATGGCTCAAGACTCATGTTTTTAAAACTGCTTTTAATGTTTTGTTTGATTGTTTATTGTTTTATTACTTATTTTACTTTTTCTGTACAGCGTCTTTGAGTGTCTTGAAAAGTGCTTTATAAATAAAATGTATTATTATGATAATGATGATGATGATGATGATGATGATGATGATGACTGGAAGAGCATGAAAAACACACGGGCACAGTCTTTTGGAGGAGGATTGGTCCATTTTGTATGCTAAATGGCATTAGGAAAACTAGATTTGTTTGGGATTTTGCTTGAGCTTTTATACAAATCAATCAATTGTCAGTAGAGAAATGTGTCAAAGCAATTGAAAAAAATTGAAAGGAGGTTTTAAATAGGTGACAATAATGTTATGATATTGGGTTCTGATGCTAAATACTGAAATGCAGACATACTAGTATCTGTCTTAATACAGGGTTTCAGTGGAGCAACCAATGATAAAAGTGAAGAAACTGACCACAGATGATCTATTTTTTTACAGATACTGAAGTGCACAAAAGTAATGCAGTACAGGCCTCTGGACTAAACCAATTCAATTCAATTCAATTTATTTTTGTAGCGCCCAAAATCGCAACAACAGTTGCCTCTAAGGGCGTTCCAAGATTTGGATGAGCAAAACATACACACAGACATATCAAAACAGGAATAAACAACATTCATGTAAAGCAGCAAATGAAACATTGTCCAGTCATCCCCTGTCCTTAGACCCTCCTTCTCAGCAAGGAAAAACTCCAAAAAACCCAGGGTCCTGGGAAAAAGAAGAAACCTTGGGGAGAACTACAGTGAAGGAGAGATCCACTCCCATGGACAGACAGGCTATAGATGTCTAGGCCCGTGGGCCAGTTCGGTATGGCCACAGCTACCCAGGTGGGGAAGGAGCCGGGCGAGGAGGGGAGGCCGGGCGAGGAGGGGAGGCCGGGCGAAGAGGAGGAGGCCGGGCAAGGAGGAGGAGCCGGGCGAGGAGGAGGAAGTCAGGCGAGGAGGAGGAGAGGGGTCCAGCTGTCATCAGGCGTCTGAAAGAGTTACACTCCACAGGGGGAGTGGGACAGGGGACAACATGTGAATAGCAATGGACGAGCTACAGATGAGAACATAGTAAGTGATGCTGATGAGAAAATAGGAGGAAACAGAGGACAGTGCTCAGGTTGCCACACTTCCCCCAGCTTGTTATCTCCTGCAGCAGCTTATCTTAGTAACATCAAACTAAGTAACATGGTCATAAGCTATTCCAAAGAGGAAGGTTTTAAGCCTAGTCTTAAATAAAGAGACTGTGGGTGCCTGTTTAACATCAACAGGGAGTTGATTCCATAACACAGGAGCTTGGTAACTGAAGGCTCTCCCCCACTGTGCTTTTAGACACTCTAGGAACCACTAATAATCCTGCATTCTGAGAGAGAAGTGCTCTATTTGGCTGATAGGGGACAGTGGCATCCTGAAGATATGATGGGGCCATATTGTTTAAGGCTTTGTATGTCAGGAGGAGAACTTTGAATTTAATACTAAACTCGACAGGAAGCCGAGTTTAGTATTAAATTCAAAGTTCTCCTCCTGACATACAAAGCCTTAACTCGACAGGAAGCCGGCGGCACGGTGGCTGAGTGGCAACACTCAGGCCTCACAGCAAGAAGGTTGCGGGTTCGATCCCCGGGTCGCCCGGGCCTTTCTGTGTGGAGTTTGCATGTTCCTCCCCGTATCTGGATGGGTTTCCTCCGGGTACTCCGGTTTCCCCCATCAACCTAAAACATGCCCGCACCCCTATGAACTAACCTCCTGTGGGCTCACCACCTGCAGAGGGGTTCATAGGGGGGGGTCAGGTGCTGTGACGATTGGGCAGCAAGCTGCCCCCGACCCAGCCGGATTAAGCGGGAGAAGATGGATGGATGGATGGATCGACAGGAAGCCAGTGAAGTGATTTTAACACAGGACTGATGTGATCACGTCTTTTAGTTCCTGTTAGGACTCTGGCCGCTGCATTTTGGACCAACTGGAAGCTTCTTAAAGTACCTTTAGAACAGGTCGTGAGCAGAGAATTACAGTAATCTAGTCTGGATGTAACAAATGCATGGATAAGTTTTTCAGCATCATTTTAAGACAAAATATTTCTGATTTTAGTTATGTTTCGCAGGTGAAAATATGCAGTTTTACACGCTTGGTTTATATGAGCTGTGAATGAGAGATTTTGGTCAAATATGACATCGAGGTTTTTTACAGTAGAGCTAGAGGCTATACTCACATTGTCAAGTGAGATTATCTGGTCGGACAGAGAATCTCTCTGACCTTTAGGACCGACAACAATGACCTCTGTTTTTTCAGGATTTAAGAGCAGGTAATTCAGGGTCATCCAGGTTTTGATGTCCTTCACACAGGCACTGAGCTTATCGATTTGATCGGTCTGATTAGGTTTCATTGATAAGTACAGCTGAGTGTCATCAGCATAGCAGTGGAAATTAATGCCATGTTTTCTGATAATGTTACCTAATGGCAACATATACAGAGTAAACAGGATTGGACCAAACACAGATCCTTGTGGAACACCGCAAGCTACTTTAGAGCAGGGAGAGGTGCACTGGTTTACACTAACAAACTGGTACCTATCTGATAGATAGGATTTAAACCATTTGAGGGCGGTCCCTCTGACACCTATGTCACATTCTAACCTCTGCAGTAGAATGTTGTGATCAATGGTGTCAAACGCTGCACTGAGGTCCAGTAGGACCAGGACTGAAGCCAGCCCGTTATCAGCAGCTAGTAGCAAATCATTTGTCACTTTAAGCAGAGCAGTTTCTGTGCTGTGGTGAGCTCTGAAACCAGACTGAAATTTTTCATATAAATTATTGTCCTGCAGATGGTGACAAAGCTGTTTCACCACAACTCGTTCCAGAATCTTTGAGAGAAATGGAAGATTCGAGATAGGTCTGTAGTTGGCTAGTTCATCAGGATTTAAGCTAGGTTTTTTCAAAAGCGGTTTAATTACAGCATATTTAAAGGACTGAGGAACATAGCCATTTTCTAACGACATATTTATTATGTTATGGATGGAACCTATTATTAGGTGGAGAGCTTCTTTGAGGAGTTTGACTGGAATAGGGTCGAGCAAACAAGTTGATGATTTGGACGACATGATGACTGAGGTAATCTCCACCTCATCGACAGGAGTAAATTTGTCTAATGCTGTTAGAGGATTTATGTGGGATATTGGTGTTACAGACTGGATTTGCTCGGTGCTGATTTTTGGAGTGGCTTCGTTGATCTTGTCTCTAATGGTTGTAATTTTGTAATCGAAGAATTCAAGAAAGTCATCACAACTGAACTTTGAGGGGAGAAGAGACTCAGGGGCAGTGTGCGAGTTTGTCAGCCTGGCTACAGTGCTGAACAGAAATCAGGGGTTGCTTTTGTTTACTTCTATTACGTTTGAATAGTATCTGGTTTGTGCTTTTCGCAGAGCGGCCTTATAAGAGAGCAGGCAGAGCTTCCATGCCTTCAGAGACTGCTCGGAGCGCGAGCGGCGCCAGAGCTTCTCTGTGCGTCTCACGTGTTGTTTGAGTGATCGCAGTTCTGGAGTAAACCATGGAGCCGGAGGTCTTGGTTTAATGCTTTTCTGTTTTAGCGGAGCTGCAACATCGAGAGCAGATTTTAAGCTGAGCATTGTTCTATCAACAAACTGATCCATGATAATTGGATTAAAGTTGTTCTCATTGTCACATGGCATATCATTTAATACTGGCTCGATTATTTCTTTGAACTCGGCAACTGATTTTTCAGATATTGTTCTTTTCATTATAGTTTTCTCCTGCAGAGCTGGATAATCTTTTAGTACGAATTGAAAGGTAATCAAAAAATGGTCAGAGAGTATAGGGTTTTGAGGAAGAACAATTAAATCATTAATCTCAATACCATAAGTTAGGACAAGATCAAGAGTGTGATTGTGACAGTGAGTCGGCTTGTTCACACTCTGGATAAAACCGACCCCATCCAGGAGAGCACCAAAAGCACTGCTGAGGCACTCACTGCTGTTATCAACATGTATGTTGAAATCTCCAACTATAACAATCCTTTCCCATTCCAAAACTAAACTTGAAATAAAGTCAGAAAACTCTGTCAGAAACTCGGCATATGGACCAGGAGGTCGGTAGATTGTTATAAAAATAACAGCTTTTTGGTTTTTCCAGTTGGTGCACGTAATAGATAGTGCGAGGCTTTCAAAGGAGCGGAATGTATAATTAGATTTGAGGCTGAGAATTAGGCTGGAGTGAGAAATGACGGCCACACCGCCACCTCGACCTGTGCTCCTGGCACTTTGAAAGTTCATGTGACTTGGAGGAGTAGATTCGTTTAGTCTAACATAATCATTTTCCTGAAGCCATGTTTCAGTTAAAGCTAGAAGATCAATATTAAAGTCACCAATTAATTCATTTATTAAAAGAGATTTAGAGGAGATGGACCTGATGTTTAGCAGTCCACATTTTACACACTTATCATTTTGTTTATTTGCGACACATGTATTTATTTTTATTAAGTTATGAGATCTGACGCCTTTCCTGTCAGAGTTTAGCTGAGTTTTATTTGTGCTTTTTACACACTTATTTTGTTTATTTGCGATGCATGTATTTATTTTTATTAAGTTAGGAGATCTGATGCCTTTCCTATCAGAGTTTAGCTGTGATTTATTTGTGCTTTTTGTGCGTGGGACATACACAGCCTCAACCAGTCTGGGAGAATTGTTCATGCAGGGTGGCTCAGAGGAGGTCCCTGTATGTGGGGCACACACAGTCTCAGCCTGTTTGGAGCTGTTCTCGCTAACAGAGCAGTGCCTCACTAGTCTACTCTGCTCCCTAGCATCACTGAGACTCCCTGAGCTATTCTGTGTGCTAGTCTTACCTGATGGTCATCTAAGGCTAGCGATCATTCTGAGCTAAGAGGGAGGAGCCAGCCGGTGTGGGATGAATGCCGTCGCTACGTATAAGCCTGGGCTTCCCCTCAAATGCCCTCCAGTTGTCTATGAAGACGACACCATTCTGCGGGCACCAATTGGACAACCACTGGTTGACAGCTGAAAAGCGGCTGAACATTTCACAATTGGCATAATTTGGAAGGGGCCCAGAGAAGTACACGGACTCCGACATCAACTTAGCCAATTCACAAACTGCCACTATCTGCAACTTCACCTCCTCTGACTGACCGCGCCGAGTATCATTACCCCCCGCGTGAATAACGATCCGGCGGTACCTGTTCTTACTTCTCTTCAAAAGCCTAAGATTCCCCTCGATGTTGCCCAGTCTGGCTCCAGGGTAACACCGTGTGGAAGCTGCAGGCAGTTCCACGTCCCTGATTATGGAGCTCCCTATGACTAGAGTGTCCAGCGTCCAGCTCAGGAGGGCGAACCTGTTCTGGACGGGAAGCTCCCTATTCTCAGCCAGGACTAAACCAGGACTAAACAAGCTGGAGAAGACCAATCACGAGGACTAAACTGGGGTCCAGCAGAATCTACCCAGTGCACGCGTGGATTTGACCTGTTTCACTTTCTTTTTCTCTTTCCACTTGTCCTGAGTGTGTGTGTGCACGTGAGGACCTTTAAATAACAGACTTCTCCAGTCTGGAGCATGCACAGTGCGCTGCACTCATAGCTCAAATGGCTCCATTGATTGTGCTGTATAGCGCTGACATTCCTAAAGTGGCTCTCGCCTATTGTTTCAAATGAGTGCCAAACTTATCTCATCTCCCGCTTCACTGCACCCATAACGAGGCGCGTGAAGAGCACCCATGGGTGACATTAGCACCCTAACCACATAAACTGACAAAGTGATGAGTAAGAGTAGAACAGCGCCATGTGACAAATGAAGTCTAAAAGTTATGTCTAACATTGGAGCTCTGTCATTCCTCAATGTGAGAAATGTTCCTTATTTACTGAGGGCTGGGGCTGGGGATCATTAAGAAGTTGCAGATACATAGACAGACACATAGACAGATACACACATAGGCCACAGTACTTTACATATCTTAATACAGTGCACTTTTTGATTTGATATTATTCAATATGATTCAGTACAATTGTTTCAATATGGTTCAACAAAACAGAGGTTTTCAGCCTCTTACCCTTACACAAAAACACAAGAAATGTACGATGCATTTATTTTCTATTTATTGAAGATGAATGAACAGAACACAGTGCAGTTTGTTTACTGTATGTAACTATAGAAGAACACAAAACTGTTGCAGTGGTCAGTGCTAATTCATCCACATGAGCTCCACATGCACTTGTACAAAGACATGAGCCTTTTAACTGCTCTAACGGCAATCACTCAATCATGGCTGTGGTACTAAAAGTCTGTTTTAAACCACCACCTGTGCAAAGTGAATATGAAACACAAACACTCAATATGTCAGATGCACTGTGAAAATGAGTTTGCTTCCTCTAAACAAGCAGCAAAATAGTAAAGCTGTCAGAAAATAATCTGATAAAATATACCAAAGAATACTTACTATACAATATATGGATAGAACAGCCCACACTATCAATACTGTATTATCAAATTAAACTATACGATATATACATCTGTAGTGAATATATATGCTACTTTGAGCACTTACACTTACACTTTCTAATGTAAGGAATTGGTAAAACTTAAATAAAAAAAATACTAGTACTTGTTTTGAATGTGTTTTCAAATATACATAGCCTATTAAAGGTGTTCTGTGTACTTCTGGATCTTGTATACTTCTTTGACTGAAATATTCCACAATGTGGCATTAATGGCCACCACCACATCAAGTAACACGTCTGTTTGGAAAGTGACCCCACTCACAGTAAGAATTAATGTCTTTCATTACATTTCTTAGCAGTCAGAACACCTGATGTGTCATATATGTGACTGGAGGATCACATGGCAAAATGAGAGAGAAGTGGCCTACACCTTTACCCCCAAAAGAATCCCGGGATAGGACCGACTAAAATCACTGTAGTAAAGGAGGTTGAATAGACTTTTGTCACTTTCAGAAAGGTCCACACAGTCCAGTACAGTTACATAAGCACACAGTGGTGTTAAAGTTGTGTTGGAGCTGATAAAATGAGTCAAAATGTGATCATGAAAAAGTGTGAGACTCAAGTCTGAGCTGCCTCTGCATTCTCAGACTGCAGCCTTTAAGAAGAGCTTTGTGTTCATTCTGGCACCGCTCACACCTCTTATTAAATATACTCATCTATATTTAATAAGAGGTGACCTGGAAAAAGGACATTTCTATGGTCTTTAATCTACTTCTACTGGTTCTGTTGCCAAGAGCAATGAAAATTACAATGAAGAAATAATTTTAAAGGACTGAAACTGAATTAATATATTGAATCATCAATAGTGACAGTGTGTAACTGTCTGGAGTTTGTACGTGACCCGCATGACTCTGAAAATTGAAGGTTATATATTAATGGGGCATTTCTTGCTGAAATATGAGAGCTTAGATTTGACCATTCTGAAATCTGTCACAGACTGTGTAAAGAAGTGGGGTAAGGAAATGTGACTCTAGAGTTCAGCTTCAGTCAAATGAGGCTCACTGATGCTAGTAGTTATAGGGGTGAATTTAGAGCCGAGTTCCATGTGTGGAATTCTGACTTTGAGTATCATAGCAACCAATGAGCAAAACCAGGAGGCTGTTAAAGGCAATAAATACCCTTTCCGATGTGCACCATTAATTAATGTTCATATCTTGACTTATGGACAAAATGGTCAAATAAAAACCCCAGAGTCATGTTGAGCCGGATAATATGCACATTATAAGACAAAGATGACAGGACTCACTGCAGCAGTTACAGACAGGGGGAAGATCATTTATTTCAGTATGGAGCAGGAAGCAGCTGCTCACTTCCTGTATGTCAGCTATGTCCATTTACAGTCTATACATCTAATGGGCATCTTCACACGTGCACCAAAGATCTGATCATTATCTGATTTCTGAAGGAATCAGATTTTGAAATATTATGCAAACACTTCAAATCTGATTTCTTTCTGATTGTTCATAGGTTTCAACCTAAATGTGGCTAAAACAAAACAAAAACAAAAAAAGAAAGAAAGAAAGAAAGAAAGAAAGAAAGAAAGAAAGAAAGAAAGAGAGAGTTAAAATTAATTGTACCTTATATGTGTGTCAGCTGAGCTCATCATACCCCTGTACCCCTCTGTACCCTCCCTCTGTACCCCTCTGTACCCTCTCTCTGTACTCTCCCTCTGTACCCTCCCTCTGTACTCCTCTGTACCCTCCCTCTGTACCCCGCTGTACCCTCCCTCTGTACCCCTCTGTACCCTCCCTCTGTACCCTCCCTCTGTACCCTCCCTCTGTACCCCTCTGTACCCTCCCTCTGTACTCTGTACCCTCCCTCTGTACCCCTCTGTACCCTCCCTCTGTACCTTGTACCCTCCCTCTGTACTCTGTACACTCCCTCTGAACCCTGCCTCTGTACCCTCCCTCTGTACCCCTCTGTACCCTCCCTCTGTACCCCTCTGTACCCTCTCTCTGTACCTTCTCTCTGTACCCTCCCTCTGTACCCCTCTGTACCCCTCTGTACCTTCTCTCTGTACCCTCCCTCTGTATCCTCCTTCTGTACCTTCCCTCTGTACCCCTCTGTACCCTCCCTCTGTACTCTGTACCCTCCCTCTGTACCCCTCTGTACCTCCCTCTGTACCCTCCCTCTGAACCCTGCACCCTCCCTCTGTACCCTGTACCCTCCCTCTGTACTCTGTACCCTCCCTCTGTACCTTGTACCCTCCCTCTGTACTCTGCACCCTCCCTCTGTACCCTCCCTCTGTACTCTGTACCCTCCCTCTGTACCCCTCTGTACCCTCCCTCTGTACCTTGTACCCTCCCTCTGTACTCTGTACCCTCCCTCTGTACCCCTCTGTACCCTCCCTCTGTACTCTGTACCCTCCCTCTGTACCCCTCTGTACCCTCCCTCTGAATCTGTCCTGGACTCCACTGATGA